>OU015498.1:31644909-31674909 GCA_907164885.2 Dolomedes plantarius | reverse complement strand
CAGACAATGCAAAGAAATGTACTGCATCCTGTATTGTACGCTCGTAATTTTAAAATAAAACTGCATAAATTGAACTTTTCTTTAAACATATTTAAAACATTCAGGCATGTATATGTTTTAACAGATTCTAAACCGTAAATAATTATTTTTATTCTGTCTAAGCTTTAAATTATACATTATTTTCATTACAGTCAATCATGCGCATATGTAAACATGCAAATAAATACCATACTATATCAAAAATATATAGTACCTTTTTGTTAAGAATCCACTCCCATTTTTACTCTCTACTGTAGCTGAAATAGAAACCACACGGAATATTTCCACACATGCCGGAGGGTTTAATTGCATTTAAAACACAGTTCAGAATTCAATTGTTATTTTCGACTGGTTAAATTATATTCTTTTCATACTGTTATGACTCAAAAGTACTCACCAGTGGTAGGAATTACATTTGATTTTCCATCTTGCAAACCACATCACAAGAGTTCGCTTAAGCATCGATTTTACCTTATCTCGTAGATAATAGAGTTCTTAACAGGATAAAGGTCTACCTTTCACTCAAGAAACTTGTTTTGCAGAATGGATCCAGAACTTTCCGTTTGACAATTACGTTACGGTATCAAAAACATATATATTTTTTTATCAGCATAAATTAATAAAACACCAACAAGATAAACATGATATTTAAGGACCCTAAGTATAATATATTAAGCACACAAAATTAATATGTAAAGAACACAGACTTAAAGATGATAAAAAAAATTATAAATTATTATATCTGTATTTCCCCACTTCAGTTTTCCTGTTCTAGAGAATTTCCTGTGAAAATCTATAGCTTTTTTAGTGCGTGTTAAGTTTCGCAATTAGTTTAATAAAAAGAAATTTTAAAAAAAACTTATCCTTTAGTCTGTCTGTCTGTATAATTGTACAATTAATAAACAAATCCGAGTCCTATATAATCTTGAGTCTATCGAAAATGTTGCCCAATATGGATAACAAACTATTGTAATTGTTCATCTGCATTTATTTAACATTATTCTAGTTTTAACTCTACCTTTATTAGTTCACCATAAAGTGTATATTCATATTTCTTGAATTAGTAAATTAAAAAAGGTACAAAAAAAGAAAATAAGACTCGAAGAGCGAGTCTTTATTAGAATCTTTTCGAAAACTCTTTGAATTCGCGGTCGTTTTGAAACGATGAAACCAATTTTTTTAATCACTCCTGACCTCGCGGACCACTTCTTTTGTTCTCACGGACCACCAGTGCTCTGCGAACCACAGGCTAGAAACCACTGCTCTAGAACATCATGCCCGAGTTTTCCACTGCCACCATAAATACTAAAACTATCACTACTAATCTTCTGAGCGCATATTTGTACAGGTATTTTTTAGTACCGTTCGTTTGTTAACACTGACACTGAATCTAAGAAAAAAGGGAATTCCCCTCTTTTGTGCATTAAAAAACAGTCATAGTTTGAGTGCTGAAGAGCTCTCCCATTTGTTAGTGTAATTTTTGTATTGTGTGGTTGCTTTGGAGACGATAAAGACTTTTATTTGATTAATAATAAAAAAAAATTGTTCCGCACATAAACGGTTAACTAGCGCAGTAAATCTTTAGCAGCAGAATCTTTAGGCGCATATCCCTGTGTTTTTTGAAATCGAAAATTTTCAAAATTTCATATTTGAGCCATTTAAAAGACGGCTGCTATGTACTAATCCCATTGGATTCGCTCACCTCAATTTTAACCTGTGGAGAAAATTTGTCCACGGATTGCCGACTTGGATTCAAAGATTTTTTTTACAAAATTGTACTTCGTCATAGAGAAAGAAATTTTACATCTGTCTACATTTTTCGTTTTAAAAAAATGCAATTAATATTTTAAAATGTAAATTATTCGGGGAAAAATCTGGTGTAGTGTGTTCTTAAACGCTCATAAATTCCTTCGGTGGACGAAATTTATAAAATGAATCCTGTAGCGCTTCGCAGAAAATTTCAGGCTATCTGACAATACCAATTATATTTGATTATCAGCATTTATGTACCTGTAAATAGTTGACAAAAATATATTTTAAATAAAAAATTTGGGGAAAGCGCTATAAAGAGAGAGCCATTACAATCCCTCAAAATGTCAATCCTAGGGGGGGGGGGGGGATTCTCGAACTGTCAACTGGACTGCTCCCACCACCAGAGTCTTCAAGATGAGGAAAAGGGAAATACGATTTTTTTTCTTAGTACATAGCAGCCTTAAGTCCCCTTTTTGAAATTTTTGAAATTTTAGAGTCGAATCACTTGATTGACTCCTAACTTTTTTTTGACTCCTAACTTTTAAATTTCCCAAATAACAAGGATTATCACGCTAAATGACAAAAAAAAATTTGGGGGGGTCATCGAATAATAAGTAACCTTGATCATAATCTAATGTAAATCGTTGCAATAATGCAATTCAAACGCAGAAGCAAGTACTTGATGGTAAACGATAAATCGTTTAGTGTTGTTTCAGGACATAAAGGTAAAATTTGTTTTCAATGCGGAGGCCTTCTCCCTTTAAATCAGTGGTTCCAAGTCGGTGGTCCGGCACCACATAGAAAAAAGTTGCCAGATAAATGGGGATTTTGAAAGCAATGTTCATTGAATTAGATGGGCGGAAATATCCGATGACTATCAGGTGTTGAACTGAAATTTCTTAAAAGTTTAAGATAATTATTTTATTATTAGAATATGATACGTTAAAATGTGAGTACTTTAATCCTATATCCCTTTTGCCCGAGGGATATTCTATACCCCCCATAGCCCTCGGAAGGTCCCTCCCCATCAAGTTGGGGGGGGGGGGGGTTCCGCACATGGTTATCACCGCGGTTTTGCTGGTCTCATTATTATGGGAGCACCATATAGGTGGACCAGCATCACGCCCTATAGAACCGGTCTCGTAATTTTGAACCGAGCCAAGTGACGAGACCGTAAACACTTTACCCCGCACCTCCAGAGGTATTTTGGGAACTTGGAGGACATTGCAGCTACGACAGATTTTTCCCCGTGCACCAACCGCCATTAGTGTACACGTCGGTGGATCTGTCAGAGACGGGCATCGAACCACCCACTTGCAGGTTACTGGCTTGATGCCTTTGCCAACTGACCCACCTGCGCCCCTAAAAAGTAAAATAAATTAGTCAATTTAACTTTTTCTACTCTTTACAAGTAATTACTTTTAAATTATTAAGCAATTATTTAATTTTTTCTGTTGTGAAAAAAATAATTTGAAGACTGAATCTGATGTTATTACTTTTTTTCACTTGTCAAATCAGTTCAGTCCTTTAGTCACGCAAAAATTGTGATAATAATAACGATTACTCCAAGGATATCCTATCCTATAGAATTCATATGTCGTCAGGTAAACGCTACATCTGCAATAATACATTCTACAATGTTTCCTCATCATCATAATTGGTACGACAGCCCCACGTGGTCCCTGGCCTTCACTAGAAGTTTTCCCCAAACTAACCTCCCACCAGCCTTGGGTCTCCAGTTCTTATCCTTCATGGCACTAAAGTCCAAATCCAGACAGTTCTTCCATCTCTTTTTTGATCTTCCTCTCTGTCTTTCACAGAAGTGGACTGCAGTAAATACTTACAATAGTGGTACTCTGAGTCCATTCTCAAAAGATGACCTACCCATCTCATTCTGTTCAACTTCAAAAATTTCAATACGTCTGAAATTTTTAAACAGTTTGTATGGTTCAAAATTGTGCTTCTTCGCCAAATGCCATTATCAAGGACACCACCAAAGATAGCCCTCAAAACTCTCCTTTCAAAAATTACCAGAGACTTCTCTTCCCTTGATGCTGTAACATATTCCGTGCTTGGTGTCAAAGCCGACACGCTAGGTAGCGTCACACCGGTTATGTATAGTGATAAACAGCTTACTAATAAGAACTTGTTACACTGATATCAATTTATTACTGATTCTGGATTAAAATACTTCACGATTAGGTCGTGTTCTGGAATATCAAAGTTACATTAATAATGTCCGTTGCAATCTGCGATGCACGTTAAAGATTGTCCATTCAGCTGGCAGGATGCTCTGTCGCTACGGATCGTAGATCGGGCCTTCAGGCAATAAAGCTCTAATTGCAAAAGTCTCAGTTGCTAGGAACGGATTCCACTCGTCGGAACAGGCTGGAATGAGGCGAACTCGAACTCCAAACGCAATTTGATCTAATTATCACAGAGTAGTGGACGGCTCGTCCCACACTCTCACCAAAGAAGCTAGCTGCTTCGAAAATAGGAAAGATCAAGCTTTGATCTCCAAACGACCCTTCTCAGCGAGAAAAAGGTCTTCTTCACGTAGAGGGCTGAGCCTACAAAAAATATCAAAGTCACTCAAATTGAATGGAGCTAGGAGATCAGCTATCACTCCTAAGCTCTGGCTTCTAATCTCTCGTCTCCAATCTCGTCTCCTGTAAAAATCTCCTATATCCGCTTTTAAAACTTTTTTCCCTGGCGGGATCTGTAACAGCCTCCGTCTCTCAAGCTCGATTCGGATAGGCTGGTCCGCCTAGGCCGTGTGCAAAACGATGCTTGTTCTTTATATGGTCATCGCGGGTTGGGTCATTAAGGCGTCTCATCAGGGGATGTCTGCCTTTGTTAGTCTTTTGTGTTATAGTGTCTTCGCTCTAGACATCAGGGCGCCTCGCTATTGTAAAGTCGCTCCTCGCCTGCGAGTCGAAAAGCTGACCCTTTTGTAAGCCACCCCTCGGCAGGGGAAAACTATTGCATCTTCGCAGTCCGCCGATGGCTTACTCTGTTTCAAGCCGAGGTTAATAAATTTCCTGGGCCATGAGGAGGGGAAATGTCACAATGCCAATGGCCATGTCTCAGAGGCTTATGTTAGCATTGGTCTTATGAGAGTTTTGTATAGCAAGATCTTTGTTTTTCCTACGATGTTTATTTGAATTTATATTTTCATAGGATTTTTTAAAAACAATGTATATCATTTTTGTCCCTTTTCTCCACTTTTATTTTATGGACTTATACCACCGATTTGGCAAGTGCGCGGCACATTTATTGGTTAGTGAAAAGATTAATAATCTATGATAGTAATGATAGTATGTAATAAAATCTTTGGACTAATTTTTTTATTAAATAAGTGACTAAATCAGGCGCATTTGGGTTTTTATTTTCCATTTACAATGTTTTTCATACAAAAAGGATGATTTCTATTTACATGGTTTTTGTGGAACGTATCTACTGTGCAAATCAGGAAATGGGCCCGGTGGTCCAGTTGTCAGGAGCAGCGGGCCAGTGATCTGAACGTCTGTGATTCGATACTCGTCGCTGACGAAATCCACCGGCGTGTACGCTAATAGCGGTTGGTGCACGCAAAATCTGTCGTAGCTGCAATGTCCTCCAAGTTCTCAACATTTATCTCTGGAGGTTCGGGGTCAAGTGGACCGGTCTCGTCACATGACTCGGTTCAAAATTACGGGACCGGTCTGTTAGTCAAGTCGGACTCCCACCCTTGTGGTGCTAACTTAAACCGAAGCTGCATCACTCAGCCCAATAGCCTATAATGGCCTTGTTCTGATGTTGCTGTCGGTAAAGGGGCATAAGCAACAACAACAACAATAAATCAGGGAATAGGTGCATTCTTAATCTTTAACAGATCAATGAAATGTGTTATTTTAAGGGTGATTTTTTTTCTATTCTCTTGTAAACAATTCCTAATATCTATGAATTTGCCTAATTGTTCTTCCTTACAGCTTAATTTTGTTTTTAAGTTTGATGCATCAGATTTAATTTTCCAGTGTATAATTAAATCCACTGTATTGAGTAAAACTACCTATTCTGCGTATTTATGCAAAAAATTTAATATTAAAGGAAATGTGTGCTTGTTTTAGCATTTAAAATTTGAACTTAAATTAGTTGTTATGTGTTATTATTGCTTTCTCAGAGCTCTATATGCTTATGTAGCGAGAAAAATATTTCTCTGTTCCATGAGGATAAGTTTAACATCAGACATGGGGTAACAAATGAAAATATGACGTAAATTTAACTCATTTACGATGAAAAGGATACAGAACTAATAATACATAGTCATGGTATCCCCTGGGTATAATGATGACAAATTGGACGAAACAACAGTCCGCAGTATTGTATTGTGACGTTGTCTCCATTACTCCACGAAAATTGTAATTATATAAGTCTATGATGCTCGTTCCTACCCCTCAACATGAACATGTCATCTATCGGCGAAAGGTTAAACTGAGCTCTCCAGAATTTTCACACTATAGCGACATGTGTAATCCCATAAACTTGGGACCCTTACGACCACTTAAAACGCCGGAGAACGCTTTTGAATTCGCCGACCGTATAAAAGAAGACCCCCAATACTCCACGAGAGAGAGATCTGTTTTGAGTGTCAGAGAGGACGCAGCTCTCCTGGTCTTTCGGCCTGATAGGCCAGAGTTGGTCTGTGAACCCGAAGCCGTCCTGACATATCTAACATCTAAATTCTAACTCGCTGTACATATTTGCTTTTGTAGTTGTAGTTTTTTAAGGTAGCGTAGTAAAGTAATTGAAGCGAAACTCTTGTCTTATTACTGCCTACGTCACAGTATACATATCGTTGTTCCCGGATTGGCATGAGTGTTCTCCTTCATAAGAGGCAGTGCTAATTCACCTATATGGTGCTCTCATAATAAAGAAGCCAACAAATTCACGGTGGGGAGGGACGAATGTCGTCAACACAAAGGGCCTGTTCACATAAAATGAAAGTCAAAATAAAATGAAAAAACAGAGACAACTTACAGTAAGGGCTCAACGCACCATACATGCAGCCCTTACTATAAGTTGTCTCTGTCTTTTCATTTTCTTTTGACTTAATGTTTCAATGGGGATCTCGGGGCCTTGGGATGTCTTTTGGTTATACCTGCATCCTATTCAGAAAGTTCCCTTTGAGGTAATTGATTTGGTTAGGCTCCCTGATGACGAGACCAGTCGGTTACCTCGATTTCTGGTTCAGTTCCGGCACTACTACAGAATCTTGCCTCTGGTGATCTAGCCCTGAGTGCTTGATTTCTGTTTGCTTTTTGTCTGTATTCTTCTTATAATTATCTAGCTCTGTTGGATTATTTATTTTTAGTTATATTTGTCCATTTTCAATATAAGGATATGAAGCAACTGCGCAATCGTTTATTGAAAAGTTTTATGTTTTCCTTGCTAGGGTAGGTTTCAAGTTAACTTGTTTGGCAGTCTATGTTCGCTTTTTAATTTTGTTAGTTTGATTTGTTTATTTTATTTTTACATGGTATAAATCAGGGGTTCTCAACCTTTCAGGCTCTGCGCCCCCCTTTGAACAGTGATGTGAGGTCACGCCTCCCCCTCTCCCCCCCCCCCCCACCACTACCACCATATGTGGTCAATGCATGTAGTACAATCGGAATTTGAAACTGAAGCCAGTTATTAAATGAAAATATAGAATAGATAATTTCATTAAAAAAATTTAATATTACTACACATATCTTAATTTGGAACATATCATTATTAGAACATATGAAATCAAAGAATTAAATACAGATCAAATATATTTGAGGTAATCAAGGATCTAGATGAGGTTGGCATGTAATAAAAGTCACTTTCACAACATTAATGAGAGGGCTCACAATGTTTGTCCTTGACAAGTTTTTGAATATAAGGTTGTAACTGTTACAAAGCACACCTCAGGTCACTTTCAACGTCCAGACGTGCGACAATTATAGTGTTTTTACAATTACGACAATTATCGTGTACGACAATTATCGTATTCGTGTTCGTATGTCGAAAATATGTTATGATTACATTGTGATCGCAAAATTGAGTACAGTAAATTACAGGTAGTTTTACTTTTTATTTTACTTTTTTAATCACGCCTCCCTTGAAATTCTTCTACGCCCCCCCAGGGGGGCGCGGCCCCCAGGTTGAGAACCGCTGGTATAAATGATCTATGATTGGTTAAAATTTTTTAAGCTGGGTCTATAATTGGTATAAATGGGTCTATGATTGGTTAATTTTCTTTAAGCTAACGCTGACGGATTCTACGTGAATAGGCCCAAATGCTTGCCGCGTTGGAAGTAATAAAAAAAATGTTTTTCTCCAAGTTAGGTTTTTCCGTTTTGGTTAGCGTCTTTGGCTTCCATGGTGTGGGATCGGGTTCGAGTCGCCGATAAGGCAGGGACGTTCCCGTGCTGTCTCCTCATAGAGTAGTTTTGGATCAGCTGCAGGGTGTTCACATACTAAAGTAGTCAACAAATCGCAATGTGAATAAGTCAATGTCCTCGGGACAAAGTACCTGCAGCTTTATTTATTTATTTTGGGGGGTGGGGGTTGGGGGTTACTTTTATCATATTTCATCAATGACTGAAATAAAAGTAATCAACAGATTGGGAATAATTCGTCTTTTCCTTGAATTAACTGCGGATTTTTCCATTTCCCATCTTTCTGGAGAATACTTTAACCTTTCAATAGCTTAAATTGAACAAGTTCTCGAGAGTATATACCTAACTGTCGCTATAAAATATTTTGCCCACGCGTATATGAGAATTCTTCCGTAAGATTGCAGGTTGGGTCAGTGTTTAGAAGTAGAGACTCTTGAAGTAGAGAAGGTCTTGGTCTAGTGTGTGATACAGAACTTTCTCCCAAGTTCGCTAAAATTATATCACCTGTTTTGAATTCTGAAATCGTATGAATAGTGCTTCTTCGTCAGAAAATAAAAGTAATAGCATAAATCAATACTTTTGTAAATCGGCATGCATGTTTTTGAAACTTCACAAGCTTCAATAGAATACTAGTCCTATCATGAGAATAAAACTGCGTAAGAATTACAGAGTAATAGTTTCCTGGGTGGAAAGATGAAGTAAATTTAAATTTTGTAGCCGAAAATTCAGGTATACGTTAGAAAGAAGAAAAATACTTTCGTACATCCTCAGCTAAGTCACGGCATTTCATAATTTGAATTAACCTATGGTGGCATCGGCTTTTCACCTGTAACATGTAAATTTCAACTTCATTCTGTCAATGAATCTGCGCATGCTCGTGTAGCTATTTAAGCAGCATGCCGAATGTACACATCAGCATTCCAGCATTCTACACTCGCAGCGGCAGCTTGCTGCTAGCCTGTGTACAGCATGTATCTTTATTTTATTTCGCAGCGATAATTCTCGTCATGTTGTTATACAACGAATAAAATGTAGTTTTAATAAAAAAAGTACGGATTTCTTCCTTGCTACTATGTGCTGCGTGTCAAGCGGGGTTATGCTTAACAATTGGCCAACAGCAAATCCCACAAATCGAAATGCAAATGAAACAAAGCACGATACTGAAAGAACAGAAGCATTGCGTTATAGGCAACCGCTTTCTCTTTTAACACATTCGCAGCCGTTGACGTGAGGTTACAACCTTTCATTTCCTTTATCTGCTTGCCGTTGTTGGGAATGTACGTCATTTCGTAAGCCGTTTTTCGTTGTCTGTAAGTTATCAAATACCGGGTGAGCCAAAAGTTCGTAAAAACTTTAAAAATTCATAAAAAAGGAAGAAATTATGATAAAGAAGTGCAGTTTGCAAGAAAGGGCTCAGAAGAAAGTCGGATTTTTTTTAGCAGCAAAATAGATTTTTAAAGTCACTGGAAGAGTCACTGGTCCATCTTTGCGAGCAGTACTACTCCCCGTGGACGATTCCGCCGCTATATTATTCACTAGCCGGGCTTCGCCTAGCTACGCTCAAGCCCTCCGTGTAACATATTTACGTACTTCGGGCCCCACAAAAGAAAAAAAAGCCTACAAATGTATTAAATTCAAGTGAATCAATTCCTTTCAATTTTCATTCCCGTCGCTACCGACAGATGGCAGCACCACTGCACCAAATGATTTGGTTTCTCAGCAGTGAGTGATTTTAGAATGAAAATATCTCTAAAACTATTGAATTAACAGAATAAGTGTACGCAGAAAAAATTATCAGTTTTCGAAGCTCTTTCCAAATATGTAACATTTATGTACTTTCATGAGAAAAAAAATTACACCGTTTCCTGTATATTTGTCGGCCATTTTTTTTTTCGAGGATCGGTGCCCGCCCGGATGAGTTACGGTCACGTGATCTCTCGACATCCACTTGTCTCTTTATTAGTATAGATAACGGTTTCCACCGCAATAATGCGACCCTCCAAATCCTCGTGTATCACGGTATTTTATTGCAAGATTAATTTGCATAATTCTGCTAAATCTCTCAAATTTCAGCGCCATCTACCGGTAACTTTTTAAACTTCTTAAACTTTTAAACTTTTGTTTGCTGCTAAAAAAAATCCGACTTTCTTGTGAGCCCTTTCTTGCAAACTGCATTTCTTTATCATAATTTCTTCCTTTTCATGAAATTTTAAAGTTTTTATGAACTTTTGGCCCACCCTAATGGATTTGAGTAAATCGTTTGTTAAAAATAAACTCTCGGGCAACGGGGGAGAGAGAGAGAGGAGGGATATTGAAATAATTTTAAAATATCGAGTTTGAAATGCAGTTAATGCTTTTGTGTAGTAACCCTATTGAATCCGCTTGCCTCAATGTTAACCTACGGAGAAAATGTGTCGACTATTTACAGCTACATAAATGCTCATAATCCAATAAAAATGGTATTTTCAGATAGCTTGAACTTTTCTGCACCTTGCAACAGAATTCATTTTATAAATTGCGACCACCAAAAGAATTTATGAACGTTTAAAACACACTATACCAGATTTTTTTTTACCCGAATGATTTAAATTTTAAACTATTATTTGCATTTAACAAAAAAAGAAAATGCCCCCAGGTGTAAAATTTCTTTCTCTATTAAAGAGTGCAATTTTAAAAAAAAGTCTTTAAATCCAAGTCGGCAATCCTTGGACACATTTTCTCCATAGGTTAACATTGAGCTGAGTGAATTCAATAGGGTTAGTACACAGCAGCCTTAATGTCCTACTTAGTTGGTCGAAGATTGCAAGTTGACAGAAGTGTGAGGCAAATAGCTGTAGAATTGCTTTATTTCAACCGGCTTTAAGTATAAGAAAGTACCGGTTGAGAATCTGTTAATAACTTTTTAAGACAAGGAAAGATGTTTTAAGGCGATTAACACATCAATAAATATTTTTAGCTGAAAATCCAATTTTCAGCTAAAAATGTTTATTTTGCCTGAATTTCCTAAGTTTTCAAAGGAATTTGCTGAAATTGCTGAATAGTTTACCGAGCTTCAAGTTCAGGTAGTTCTACTGTTAAGGCTGCTATGTACTAACCCCATTGGATTCGCTCACCTCAATGTTAACCTATGGAGAAAATTTGTCCACGGATTGCCGACTGGGATTCAAAGATTTTTTTTTTAATTGTACTCCGTCATAGAGAAAGAAATTTTGCATTTGTGTACATTTTTCGTTTTTTTTCAAATGCAATTAATATTTTAAAATTTAAATTATTCGGGGTAAAAATCTGGTATAGTGTGTTTTTAAACGCTCATAAATTCCTTCGGTGGACGAAATTTATAAAATGAATCCTGTAGCGCTTCGCAGAAAAGTTCAGGCTATCTGACAATACCAATTTTATTTGATTATCAGCATTTAAGTACCTGTAAATAGTTGACAAAAATATATTTTAAATAAAAAATTTGGGGGCAGCGCTTAACACCCTGTCGAGAGAGAGCCATTACAATCCCTCAAAATGTCAATCCTAAGGGGGATGGAATTCTCGAACTGTCAACTGGACTCCTCCCACCACAAGAGTCTGCAAGAACAGGAAAAGGAAAATAGGATTTTTTTCTTAGTACATAGCAGCCTTAAAAACCTGTCTTTTTAAATCCATTATTTTTAACCTTGATTTCTGAGTGTTATGAAACACTTTATATTTGTATAAAATTCAAACGTATAAAATTTTACTCTTATATTTAAACAGTATAAGGCATGTGGTAGAATGCAAATTAATTGGCATTTATTTAATACAGAGTTAGAACGGTAGAATAGAAGGAGCATAAGGGACCCTTATACAAAGAGAAAACCAAGGGGATGCGAGACAGAAGTGGCTATGGGATGCGGAATCATACTCTAATAGCGCATACAGATTGGTACAGAGTTCTCTGCATCTGCCAGTGATTTATGTCTCTCTGTACTCTCTACTATGCGCTGGATCGCCTCCTCTGGCGGTCCATCAAAGAAAGAGAGGGGGGTCAGCGGGTCAAATGGTGTCGAGCGGGGTCGGGGGAGACACCACATCAAGACACCCGCAAGAAATCTTACGGGCGGGAATGGGGGTGGTTCTAAATACCGTGTCTAATGTTACCGTGACTAATGTGATGACAGGAGTCGGGGAGAGAACTCTGTATCAATGTGTATGCACCATAAGGTAGGGGTGGCCAACCCGCGGCACGCGTGCCACAGTGTGGCACGGCGGCGTTTTAACAGTGGCACGCGGAGACTTGTTGAAAAATTAAGAAATTTGAAAAAATAATAATTTGTCAAAATCTGTAAAAACTCTACTCATACGCTACTGAAAATAACAGCGCAGGAAAGAGGCACTGCTTGACACCAGTACAAAGATGAGCTAAGACAACGGGGTCATGGGACGAACCAAATGGGTTGAGTAGCCTTGCTTTGGCACCTTTGTGTCTTGCTATGGTTGTCCGTTCTCACTTGTTAAAAAAACTACAAATTCAAAAGCCACATTAATTAAGTACGGACTGTTTAATAATTATTTACAATTAAATGTTTCAAGTTACTCATTTTATTTTATACATAACCTAACGGACTGAACCTTTAAAAATGTTTATTAACAATAAAACCCAAGTTTGTACTTTTGTTTTATCTATTATATTATTTTTTAAATCTCCACTACTCAGATAAAAAAAAATGTGTTATTTGTGTAAAAATCCCATAATCAGCCTATAAATAACATTTTTTCACCTTTTTATATTTATTGTATGTTGGAAAAGTTGGAAGTGGCACGCATAATATTTTTTTTTTCCAGATAGTGGCACTCTTCCTAAAAAGGTTGGTCACCCCTGCTCTAAGGCAACCAGGTGTGCAGAAACCGGGTAAGAGCAGTGTAAGACGTTTCTGCTGCCTCGTCCTCTCTATGCCTTACAAATAAATACTTCCCATTACAATAGGAAAAATTTTACTTCTGTAAACAAGCATTCTTTGAAAAGGTTATGCAAAATTTGGGAGAAATAATCATCTTAGCCCATCTTAGTCATCATAGCTTATACTTATGATATGAACGCATCAACGTGCTCTATGTGGTGGCTTTTAAAATAGTATTCCTTCATTACTGAACAGTTTTCTTTTCTTTCCAAAGTCTTGGATTTTCAAAGACAATAAACAAGTGATTTTATTTTGGCATTAATTTCCTTTTCCTAATTGATAAATAGCATGTATGATATTTACTAGCTTTGTTATTTTACCAGCCCTGATAACGTGGAAGCCACAATATGGACGCTATTAGCTTTAATTTTTCAGCGTTAGGGCCACTCGTATCTCTGGTCAATGATAATTGACCAATGCAATTTTTTTGAACCTGTGTTTATACTGACCAAAAATTTTTATGTAGTTGAGACATTTAATTGCGAATTGATCTTCATTATGCTAGTCATCTCTGCATTGAATGTATAACTTTTGAGAGAGTAAAAAATTTTATGCTGTAATTTTTATGGGATTCTCAGATAAATGAAAAAGTTGTTCATAAATGTATATCACTTATTGAAACTGTAACTAAAAGTTGGCCATGAGAATTGAATAGTACTTTTGATTTTACCAACATTTAGGATTACTACAATACATACAACACATTGTACTTAACGTAACATTTGTATGGTGAAACAAAACGAACACATTATTAGATCTTAGTGTAACGAAGCTTCAGGTGAGGTTCTTTTTTTTTCCTGACAATCTTTTTGTACATGTTTGCCATACATATTAAATTTTGTGCAAAAATGGTAATATACCAAATGCCCTTCAACCCTAAATTCTAAAATTTTCAATGGGAATAAATTTGTGAAAGTAGAAACCTATTTTCTCTTTATTGTTAGACTCAAAAGGAATACCCTCAATAGGGACTAAAATTATGTAACTTTTAGCCCGTATTATTATTTATGTACTGTTATTTATATACAGTGGACGCTCGTTAATTCGAACTCGGTTAATTCGAACTTTTGGTTAATTCGAACTAATCCAAAGGCCCCAAAAAACTTACATTGGAGTTAATGTTTAAAATATCTCATTAATTCGAACTAAATTTTTATAACTTCGGTTAATTCGAACTAAAAATTTGACAAAAAAAAATTCTTTTTCCTCATTAAATGGAGAAAATACACGCTGTATTTATCATTTTGTGTGTCAAAATTTCTTTTCTGCGTAAAGAGGCACATGCCTGCATTCCTAGACTATTGCATGTCCGCTAAACGTTAGTAGCTATTGTCCTTTTTATTAGTGCTAAACGAAAAAAGCAATTTTCCTTTATGTGGATCGATTTTCTTAGAATTTCAGAAAAACTAGTCTTTACTACAGATTCTAGGGAGCTGTGTCAGTTATAACTGCAGTGCAGACAAATTAATGTGGTCTAGTTTTTCTTCCTCATTGTGTGGTGTGAACGTGTAAAAATTCAGGATGTCTACACGTGGAAAGTACAAAACCCTAACTTTGGAGACAAAGGTAGAAATTTTAAAGAAAGTAGAGAATGGCGAATGTAAAACAAAGTTAGCAGCTGACTATAGAATTTTAAAAAATGCCTTGTCAACTAATTTGAAAAACATGGAGTCAATTTTAGATTCATGGGAAAAATCAAAATTTGTTAGAGGAAGGAAACGCATGGGAAATGCGTCCCAAGAAGTTCTAGAAAAAGCTCTACTGCTATGGTTCCATGATGTTAGATCTCGAAATTTTCCGATAAATGGACCCCTAGTGCTGACGAAGGCTGGTGAATTGGCAATTCGAATGGGTATTGAAGATTTTAAATGCAGTGATGGATGGCTTTCTTGATTTAAGTCAAGGAACAATATTTCTTATCAAACTGTATGTGGCCAAAGATCTGATGTAATCGAAGACGTATGCACTAATTTCGGTAGGAAACTGCCAGGGCTTTTCTCTACTTACCTGCCGAAAAATATTTTTAATGCGGACATAATGGACAAAGCCATAATGGACTCTATTAAAACTCTGAAAGCATTTATTCAGATGGAACCTTCCTCTGAAAATGAATTGAAATGTTCACTTCAAATCGAGAAGATGGCTGAACAATGTAGGCATCATAAACAGAACCAAACATCCATTTTACAGTTTTTCCCCAAAGTGTAATTCATATTTTTAATAAAAGTTTACTTTATACTGCATATATTCTGCTTCATTTTATGATTAAGGTAAGTCTGTATTGCTTTTTAATATGTTTAACTTTAGATAACATAGCATAATATATTTTCTGGGGTTATACATACTAGGAGAGTTTCTTCTTCAGTGATACACATTTAAAGTTATATATTTTCTCTTAACATCGGATAATTCGAACTTTTTTCCGAGAACCTTTGAGTTCGAATTAACGAGCGTCCACTATAAATATATATATATATATATATATATATATATAACAGTTCCGTAACTGCCTGACTGACAGATAACGCACAGACCAAACCGCTGGACCTAAAGGGCTGAAATTTTGCATGGAGTTTCTTCTTATAGTGTAGGGATGCACTAAGAAAGATTTTTGAAAACTTCTTCTTAGAATTTTTAAATTAAATTTTTAAGCTGTTTTTGTAACATTTTAAGTTTGCATTTAAAATAATAACCTAAGGGTTATAAAATTATAGTACGAGAAAGATCATAAAAAAAACCTTTAAAATGAAATCTTTTTCGAATCTTGACCTCCATTTTCTGATTTTTGGTAATTTTTTAAAGATTAAATTTTAGAATTTAATTTATTAAATGATGATCCCATGGTTTCTTTTCTTTTTGTGATACTTTAAATTAATTTTGCGTCATGTGCATAACAACGAAATAAATTGACAAAAAAAATATTAAAATAAGGTAAAAGATAAAAATTAACCACTAGACTAATTCAGATGGAAGTTTTTTAAGAATTTAATTCAAATTAGTATGTTTTATGGATATTAAACATACAAATAAATTGCATTCATTGACCGTTGAATTTAATTTGAATATTTTCTTCTACATTATTTTGTCTATAAAAATATCCGTTACGATTTTTTTATATATTTTTTTGGCATTAGTTGCATACATTGGCCGTTGTATTTAATTTGAATGTACTCCTTAGCGAAGCACGCGTATTCAGCTAGTTTATTTACGTAACTTTAGTCCTTATTGAAACATGGAAATAATTCTTTAATGAAACATAGAAGTTTTGTGGAGGACTTAAGCTGGCGTGCCTGCTATTCAACATGGAATGCAAAGTGCCCAATAAAAGAAAAATACTTGGATCATAACATCTTACGGTCCGAGGTAAAGCGGGGGTCCTCGACCTCCCCCCTCCCCCAGCTAGGTACTCGCTCAACAACATGACTTTGAAACTTAGAACTAAAACTTTGACTGCATTTTGAGGCGATTCACAGACAGAACTGTACCGGTCTGTGATTCTTCGTTATATTATTCCTTTCTTAGCAATCTAGTTGTGGACCGAAGACATGATTAGCAGCAGCCATGACATCCCGAGGGGAGAGTAACAGTGATTATGTTGAAGGAGAACGTGATTAGTGATAGGGGTCAAAATCCAACGCTCCCTCTATTACTCCATGGAAAAGATTAAGTGTTTCATACTTGTAATACGACTGTTAGCTAATCTGAGGATAAACTGGAAAATTATTAAGGTTTTTAAAAATAGAAAATGATAATGTTACAGTAGGAGAAGGATAAAGTATACAAAATGACATTATCTCTAAAATCTGATTTTCTGTAGGTCGAAATTATTTACAAAATTCTATAGTGATTTTTACAATTCACTATAGAATTGTAAAAATCGTCGAGAAAAAGAGTCGGTTTCTGTTTTAAAACTGAATTCAATAATTCAAAATCCTTGATCAGTACGATAAATTTACATGTAGAACAGGTAACATACATAGAATAGGTTATATATACAGTAACCACCGCTTATAGTGATCAGTGGTTATAAGAATCAACCGTTTATAAGAATCAATATCGCAAAAACAAAAACAAATGTATTATTTCCATGTTAAAATTTTCGCTTTAAAGAATCAATCCACCGGTTTTAAAAATCAGCTTACACTATTCGCTTTCCTTTCATTTTTCCAAAAATGCAACTTAAACCCTCAAAAAGCACGAAGTTCTTTCTTTATTTTTTTTAAAGAAAGAGTGATAAGATGGGATGGAATACAGTCGTAAAATGCATCCCTTTCTTTGTTCGACATAACATAATAGTTTCCCCTTAAACGGTTTAGCACAACACTGTCCAATTAGCTTGACCCGGGGGCATCTTTGCCCGTCGGAGTCCGATCTCTTTTTTCTACCTCCCACATCCTGGTTGCGACTTCCTGGACCCTGAAACATATAAATCTTCGGCGAAGTGTCCACTATCACTTAGGCAAACGTGACATTAGTAGATTCGGCACATTATCAAACGGTAAAACGTAAGCTAGAAGGTGAATCTTCGTCTGAGACTATTAGCATTGAAAGAGGTATAAACAGCCTCCTGAAAACTTCATTACGTCAAACTACCATAGAAAACTTATTCTTGCTCCCTTCCTGTAGTTGAAATGTTAAAACTGTTAAGCAGGTATGTTGTAACAAAAATTGGATTTTTTTCTTCTCTTACTATAATCATGTGTATCTACTTATAGGTCTAGAAATTAAGTTGTATTTTTAAAATTATAAAAAATAATTTTAATAAAAGATAATTAAAGTAAATTAAAGAGTATTTTTTTCTAAATTATCTAATATATGTATATATAGGTGTGTGTATGCCTGTCCAAAAACCTAAATTTCGACTATAAGAATCAACCGCTTATAAGAATCAAAAACAGTGATAACAAACGTGATTCTTATAAGCGGAAATCACTGTATATAACAAAAATAAGGTCCGAAGAAAAATCTAAAATGTCTGTTGAAAACGAAAATATTTATAGTTTGTGTTACGGTATATCGAGAAATTTAATTCCTACAAAAAGTAAGTTGCAAAACTTTTTCTGTGTTTGTGGTTTTCATACTTTCTCTTTAAAAAATAACGTAGCTGGAGGCGAAAAAATGTAAGCTGTACAGTCGAACCCCGTTACAATGAACCCGGTATATAACGAACTCGCGGATATAACGAACGAAAACTTTGGCCCCGTTGTTTTCCTATTGTACGTAATTTAATTAGTATTCTGTCAGTTTATTGTAATTGATTTTTGTCGATTTAATTCATTAATGATCCTTTTTAATAGATTTTATCATTTTTTCGATACTTCATTATTGAATACACATTGCAACTAATTGTTATACAGTTATACATTTTGTAAATGAGTTATACATTTTGTGAACTCTAGATTTTTTCTTAACGGTTCGGATATAGCGAACCACCGGATAACGCGAACAAAACCTTTGGTCTCTTGAAGTTCGTTATAACGGGGTTCGACGACTGTATTTATGATGATTAAAGCTTATTTTAACGCGAACTATCCTCAAGCCACAATATAAAAGCTCCCATAATGATGCCAGAATACTAAGAATGATTGATCGACCTGGAAAAATATGATTTAAATTCTTCCCGAAAACTTGTTGATTTTAGTCTTGTTCAAAAGGACTGCTGAAGCTCTCGATAAACAAACTCTCGATAAAATAACGTCTAGTTCCAAGATTATAAAGTATAAAACATTAACTCAACACTGCTTAAAGCTACACCGAAATACATTTAAGAAATGTTTTATTCAAAAATAAAAAATATATTTAGCTAATATTAGTCAAGTGTATATGAACTTCTATAAATAAATATCTGAAAGCTTCTTTCTGTCCTAATCAATTTGTTGTGTAAATAAATTAACATAGTCATTACATAAATTTTATCTTTAGGCTTGAGAGTATGTATCATTCACCTTAGATATATATACTTGAGGACTGATGTGAGCGTTATATGTTTAAAGTGCACCCTATTTCAAATATGAATGCAGGAGAAATGGGGAAAAGACGTAATTAACTAATTATTTATTGAATGTTTTATGAAACAATTAGTTGCAATATCCAGTTCATTTCATATGTACCACGGAGCTTTCTGTGGGTGATAATACATCAGTAGCAAAGTAAGAGGAACCTGTAAAAGAGAAAATATGTCTCAAAATAGAGCTCGAATTCAAATATTGAAATCAACTGTTAGAAAAGCCTTAATGGTAAAGCAAACACCAAAATGTTAGGCTCTCAAAGGAAACATTATAAAAACATTAAAAACGTTATTAATTTGTATATCAACATAAAAATGTCATTTAAAATATTAAATATCAGAAGTCTGAAATGATAGTAGCTTTATAAAAAAAAATTGACACATTTTAGAAACTAAAAATTTTAACCTTAAAATTTAAAGATCTAAAAACTGATAGCATTAGAAATGTAAGTAGTAGGATCAATAACTTGGCTACTCTTCTTAACTTGATTGTCACCAATGACCTTTTTGACCCACTGTATCATTAGACGTACCAGCGCTGTCACATACACGCACTCAATCGAATTTTATTTAAAGTCCCGGGATATTTAAAACTGAATAAAGCCGAGGGAACGCCTACGAAAAGGAATGGTCTCACTGCACTGAAAACAAGAGGCAATGGTACCCCGTATTGCGGTAAAACTTGGCCAAATTCTCCAGGATTATGCTTAAAATGTGATAAAGCCTACTGTTCCGTCCAGCATCAAAAATCGTTTATAGGCGACAGCACTAAGACAGTAATTTCTTATTTTTGTAACGTTGTGTGGCAACATCCATTTTTGTTAAAAAGAAAAATCTGTTGTACGTGTAGCGAGCAGAGGATAAAAAGAAATGGCTCTTGCTCAATATCTCTGTTTTTTTATGTATTCTCAAAGTTTAAAGGTTTGGATAATATCTGGGAAGTGAAAATTATTCATCATTCATATGTAAGTCAAATCATAATTCATTCTTTATGCTATTGGGTTTTCCATTTTCCCAGCGTTGACCCATCCCTTATATTCAACTGTATTCTATTAAATGTGAAAGTATATTCTATTTGTTATTATTTTGTTGTAAAGTCAAAATAAATCTTTAAAATTCATTACAGTCCACTAAATCTATAAATCTCACACCTACCATGGATTTCCCTTTGGTTGAACCATAAGTTACGCCATTAGTTTTTTGTTGTTGTTGTTGTTGTTTGGTGTTTCTATAAATCGCGGTTGCTGTTTTGCATTTTTCGAGTTTATGTGATATCAGATGGTGAAGAAGCTGTTTCTGCATGGAAATATGACCTAGTGACATGCTACCCGAAAAAAAACATGCTCTCCAGTTCTGAAATTGATGGAATGATTTCAGATTTGGCTGATTTGAATGTTTTAAGCGGAGATACTGATTTTAGGTTCGGTGGATAAATGTTCGCTGACGAAAGTAAGGACTGTGAAATAGAATACGGTCATTCTCGTGTCTGGCGCTCTCTACTGGAGAAGGGGACGACGCCATGGGGATCCTATGAGGGGAGAACCCACGGTGGTCAGTCAAAGTTGGAGAGACAGTGCGTGGGAATGAGAGCCCAAAGACGCAATGGATTTTTGTTTGCTTTCAGTCAGTGTGAGGTAACTGAGGAAGAGATTAGTTAATGCAAATATTGGAAATAAGTTCTATGAATAAGTATGAGTATTGTGTTTGTTTGTGAGTCGTCGAAATAAAAATATTTTGAATATTCACCAAAGTGGTGTTAACTGGGTTCCCGAAAACGTCGTCGATCAGAGAGAGATCGAGGAAGGACGACAGTCATTTAAAATATTGTTCGGGATATTCAACCGAATAATGCCAGTGTAAAGAGTTTCAAATCCGTAAAAGAGAAGTAATTCGTTTGCAAGTAATCCTAGTGGGCAAGTCGGTCTGTTAAGTCTGCTGTGTACTAACCCTATTGGATTCATCACTCACCTCAGTGTTAACCTATAGAGAAAATTTGTCCAAGGATTGCCGACTTGGATTTAAAGATTTTTTTCATTGTACTTCGTTATAGAGAAAGCAATTTTACAACTTGGGGCATTCTTCGTTTTTTTTAATACAAAGAATATTTTTAAATTCAAATTATTCGGGGAAAAAATCTACTGCAGTTTGTTTTAACCATAGAACGTACATGCAATAGTCCTCCTGGAAGGACCTTCCGGAAGCACTTTTGTGCATGGGCCTCTTTTGATCACTGCGTCCTGCCAACAGCACGTCCGTTTTTGTCTAAGGTTCTTCCGGTATGGCGTTAGCCCTTCCAGCAGTATTTGGCGGAACTAGCCAAAATCATATTTTTTGGCCTTTATGCTTCTGATTTAGGTATATATTCTACATAAGTTTTAAAAAGTGAATAACAAAAAATGCAGGTGTAGCTGAAAGCTTGTTAAAATAGACACATTTAAAAGAGAAATGAAACATATTTATGCATGAGGAACAAAGGTAACTCAAGCATATTCATTTTTAGTAGAAATCCCAACACCATGACACTTAGCGTTCAAGAAACTATTACCGAATTCACTTCTACTCCAATATGTGGCTGCAACAAAAATGCGTACTCCTTGTACTATCGGTTGCGACGTCGTGTCTGGAAATGAGAAAAATCAACCCTTTTGTGGTTAGCATTGTAGAAAACAGCTGTTTTATCGCGCCAAAATTCAGAGTTGGCATATTTCCGTGCCTTTTTTTCATTCCGCCTAATTTTTCCTTCTGACTTCTAATTTCGTACTTGGACGAAAAAGGGAAGTTGTCGAAAACGCCTCTGCTGGTACACTTCAAGTTGGTTTTATAAGCTAAACCAGGGGTGGGCATTAAGTCGATCGCGATCGACCGGTGCACCACCAAGACATTTTGGGGTGACCGCCTTTACTAAGACCTAAGACGCGCGCATACTAAATGAAACATATTTATGAAACATCGACGCGATTTGCTTTAATCGCGGTTTTAAAAGAGTAAGTTTTTTTTCTTGTAGTTATGTAAGTAAGTACATATTCCGTATTTATTATTAAGTTATAATAAATATTGTAGACCGTTATTTTTTAGGTCACCACACCTACGTCACTGGGTGGACCGCAACACCTTGAAAAAATTAGAAGTAGCCCGTACCGTGGAAAAGTCTACCGACCCCTGAGCTAAACACTCCCTTTTTTAGGTAGCAAACTTCCAAATTTTCACAGTTTCGTAAAAAAATGTTGGGATTAAAATTGTTGGCCTTTTTTGCGCTAGCTTAAACTTTTGTGCACTTTCTTGTGGTACTACCGTCCGTCCTGTCAGAAGGACGAGAAACCCTCGATAAGCTCGGGAAGATGCGTCCTTCCGAAAGGCCCTTGTATGTTCCATCATTAAACGCTTGTAAGATATACATAAGATTCGATTCACAAGAATCGAACTTTTGAGTGAATGAATTAAAGAAGCTGCTTGAGATATGCTAATTTCGGTATACGCGCTTGGTATAAATACCAAGCAGCTTGATTAATACAGAGGTTGAAGGAAGGTTGTTGTTAAAGTTGATAGATAAGCGAGAGGGAGCTACGAGGAAAGCAGCTCCAGGTGCTATCCTGCGCTAGTGCTTAGGGGGCCCAAAGTTTACGTGGCAGTACTGCTGGTTTGACTCTCTGCTGGTTTGTGAGTATTTGCAAAGCGTATTTCTATTGAATGTTAATATATACTCCGTACAAGTAGTACGTATGCTTATTGCTGTAAAAGCAAATTCTGTATGTGCAACGGATTCAATAAACATTGTTTCATGTATAAACTGTGTTTGTATCAAATTCATTTAGAGTGCCACTTCAAATTATATACACCCAAGTCTAGGGTAGAAGTGAGCTATAATCTCTATACGCTCCTAAATTCCTTTGGTGGACGAAATTTATAAAATAAATCCTGTTGCAAGGGGCAGAAAAGTTCCGGCTATCTGAAAATACCATTTTTATTGGATTATCAGCATATTTGATTATTAGCTATAACAAGTAGACAAATTTTCTCCATGGGTTAACATTGGGGTGAGTGAATCCATTAGGGTTACTGTAGTACACAGCAGGCTTAGGCCCACGTGCAGTAAAAGGTTATCGCAGCATAAAAAGACCAGCCTAGTGTGCAAGTACCGTTGATGGTAATAGCTAAGGGAAGAGGTTAAGGAGAACATGTTAAAACAGGGTCCAAATCACTTTCCAGTAAATATATTTTAAGTACTAAGATCAGAGGCTGTTTGATTACCCCAGACAAAGAAAACGTGCAATATAATACACGAATTTAGGATTTTATCTTATCTAAATGATGTCATTCAGTTCATATAAACGGTACAATAAATGTACGAAAGAAAGAAAAAAACAAACATTTTCCATGATATCGACTGGCAATGATTAAACATTTGTTTCTAAAAGATATTGCACTGAGATAAGAATAGTAAGGTCATGTGAAAAAAAAAATGTGAATCATTTCCCCCGGAATATTGAAAATTGAATAAACCCGAAAGAACGCCTACGAAAAGAAATGGTGTCACTACACTGAAAATAAGAATCAAAGATACCATGAATTGCGATAAAACTTGGCCTAATTCTCCAGGATTATTTTTAAAATGTGATAAAGCCTACCATGGATTTTCACTGAATTTTTTTCGCTTGCTACCAAACAGTAAAATGCGCTATTGGATTTATTTTACACCATAACCATTTTCTATTTTTATATTGATGATGATAAATAGATACTTCGTTGGTAGAACAGTTGCGATTTTGTAATATGATTCGAATGTACAGTGCAATATATATGCGCGTCGCAGTTTTATGTGTGAATGTCACATCCCGAAATCCGGTTACGGCACTCTGTGCGTCTTTTCGATGTTTTGAATAATACTTTTTTAAGTAAAATTCAACTTATGATTTAAATTACATGAATATGTTGTTGGGTTTTTGCTTATATGACCGATTTAATCAGGAAACGAACGTATAATTCTAAAAAAAAAGTCACAAATTTATGTTAAAATTACTAAATAAAAGCCTTTGAAGTTTGAATTCGTTAGGGCCCTCCTCAGCACATTGACTGCCAACTATCCTTAAAATATAAAATAATATAATTTTTTTTTAAATTAAATAACAATAGAATTGATGTTTGAGTAGTATTCAAAAGTTATACAATGAGAAAAGTAAATATAATATAAATAATATGAGAGAAAAATATAGCATCAAATTTTTGTTATGGATCATATCATTGTTAAAAACTATGTTAAGGCTAAAGACATAATCGGAATCCTCAGTTTCACAGTTTAAAAAAGCGAGGAAAAAACCAAATTTTTTAAAAGTTTTCTACAATTTTCCGATTTTAACTGAACTTCTATTAACGTTTTAATGTATTTCAAGTTAAGTTCGGGGGCATGTGCCCCCCCCCCCGACACTACGCCTATGCCCGACGCTACGCCCCGACGCTACTCCTATGCTGGTGAAACCTCAATTTTGTCCGAGCACTTCCAGGGGCCACATTTATGGGGATCATACCTTCTCCCACTCTCTCTGATATCATAGGACTTTCCGGTCTACGGATTTAACGTGCCCATATCTGGCCTAGACAGGAGGGTATTTAATGGAGTTCGTCGGGATTCAAACCGGGTACATCCAGTTCCAAACCCAACGCGCTACCACTACGCTACCTCGATCCCAACACAAATAAAGTAAAAAGTCGCAGCATTAAATGACTTGGGACCATATTGCTAACAAGGGATCTCACTGTCTATCCTGTCTTTGATTTCATAATTAAATGTTAGATAATCGGTGAATTCAGACCTTCCGTTATTTTACATCCTCTTGAACTGTCCGAGCATAGCTCCGCAGGCGGGGCAAGAGTGAGTGACGTCTTTGCAGGAGTCCATCACGAGAGGAATCCAGAAACAAGGACAGCTGAAAATGAGAAGTAATGCAGTTAGAGCTGATTTGTCAAATTCTTAAGATTACTAAATTCAAAATTAATTACATAAATAAATGAGTAATTAATTACATAAATAAATGCAAGGACAGCGCTTCAGAATTCAAGAAGTTTTGTGAGTCAGTATAATAAAGTATTAATGGGAAAGTAATTTACAGTAAGAAGAACTTAAATATTTTTTGTTTGTTTCCGTCAACTCGGGAAATTGCATTGCATACCTTACTAAAAGGTAAATGCATCCTAGATTCTGAATATATTTATTTCAAGTTCGTCAGGAAAAAGGTTCTTGGATTACCAAAGGGTTATCAAAATTCTTGGTGAAATAGCTCACCTTTGACTTTGAAAAAGTAGAGTAAATGCATACAATCCAAACAGTCTAGACTACAAGATTAATAGCTCCCCAATACCCAGCATCATCGAGTCGACTGATCACTAATCAAACTTATACTCCCGTTTTTTAAAACAGAATGCTCAAACAAAAATTTATATTCCCCTTAACATACAATTCAAATTTAATTTTCATTCTGAATGCTTTTAATTCAGGTAGACTGCAATAATATTTTTTCTTGCAAGACACAGCTTTGTAATTGTCGGAAGGTGATGTAAATTCATCGAAGATGTTCAGAACAGAAAGTTGTCAGTTTTAATTTAGGTATATTGCATAGAAAGGTAAGGACGTGTTCATTTGCAAGAAAATCAGCAATATAGTTTGGCCGATTCTGCACGAAAAAGCTTGTTGTGGTAAAGGGTTAAAAATGTACTAACTTTTACTACGCCACAATCAGTTACCATCTAAGATAACTTTATCCTTTTCAATTCAACTACTACCTGGCTAAATTTATAGCCTCGGTTATCGAATCGGATCATGAATCGCTCATTGTGCTGCGAATATCAATCTCTGTCGGAGAAATACTCTTGTTCGCCAATCCCTGTTTGCATCAGATTTGAAATGACAAGGAGGATTTTCGGTAAGTGAACACATACTATGTACCTATCTATGTACGCCTCAGTTCTAATAGCAAACTCAGGTTGATCCTCCAGGATATCTAGGACATTTTTAAGTTTGGGATGTTGCGCCGACAGTTTGCATTGTCTCTCACACCTTCATCAAATCAACCGAGTGTCTGATTCACTCTGCAATCACTATGACTTCCGGAAAGATATATGTTTAGCTCACCTTCACCACCGTTCTGCGATCCTTTCTGGGTCTTGCTGGTAGCGTACTCAGAGGATAGAAATTGGATGGGTTTATAGATGCTACTGTCATTAACTTTATCATCTTTTTCATTTGCATTCTGCCATCAGTTAACTTTTGTAACTTACCATTGGAAATAAATAAAAGAAATGATAGTGATATATAAAAAAAAATGCGTCATTTTGATATGAAGTTCAATCTATAGACTTTTGACTTGGCTTTATTGTGCTGTTGGTTAGTGCGATTGCCCAGAGAGCTGGAGCTCAAAATTCTCGATTCTGCTAGCTGTTCTCCATAAATTCCGTTTATGAAAGTGTTTATATATTCTTTTCTTTTGCGTTTCTTAAGAATATATATAAAAAAAAATTATGAATATTCTCATAACGATAGTCAGCACTGATGATGATGACTCCTTCATGCATTTCAATGTGATTGTTTAAAGAAAAAAATTAAATGTTCCAACATTTCTTTTACCTTCAATAAAAGTTAGGGAAGGGAAGATTGGCTAAAATATCAAAATCGCTCTTCTTGGAGGAACTAAATACATCACTGGTACAGCAAAAGATCTTACCATAAAATTAAAACAACCACGGCGGCAATATAGGCACAAGCTCCATTCTCAGCTACAGTTGTTGTCACAACTGTTTGACGACAATTGCCGCAGGTCAACTGCATGGGACTTTCTCCAAACATCACTGGGGGAGCAACAACACTCGTTGGCACCGAAGTAACCACTGTAGTAGTAACTGGATAACCTGTTTTATAAAAATTGGTTTGTACACATACATTGTTGAGGTGGTAACAAGTTTTAAACTATTCGGGGCTTTTAAAGTAACAATAACTGACAGTAAGAATAACTGAAATATTTTTTTGTTTCTATCAACTTGGGAAAATTGCATTGCATACCTTACTAAAGATAAATACACCCTATATTCTGAAAATATTTATTTCAAGTTCGGCAGGAAAAAGGTTCTTGGCTTACCAAAGGGTTACCAAAATTCTTTGTGAAATAGCTCACCTTTGACTTAGAAAAAGTTGAGTAAATGCAATGTACAATACAATGCATACAATACAATATTCATATGTGTGTTTGCGGGAGAGAAAAAATAAAAAAACAGGAGAGAGAAAATTGTATCTATGTCCCGGTCCAAATTTAATTATTCGTGCACACTACTTATCCAAATTTGATTATCCGTTATTTAGGTTCTACATAACGTCTCATTGTTCAAATACAACGGGTTTGAACCTTCTTCGATCTAGATATTTACTCATCCCAACCCCACAAGAATATATAGCAAATGTAAAGATAACTGTAGCCCCCCCCCCCTCTCCTCCAGACTTTTTTGATGAAGGTTTCTATCTTTGAAAGAATATACGTTAAAATTGAAAATCACAAACATGAATTCAAATAAATAAACTATGAGAAAACACTATCATTCTGTTTCATAAATATTAACCTTATTTTGTGTGACACTCGTGAAATCTAATTTTATAAGAGACCTTGGAAAACGATGACCGGGAACAAATCGTATAACATGACCAACAACACGTTATAACTGTGTGTTTTTGGTGGTTCTAACTGTACCAAAGGACTCGTCTATCAAAATGAAGCCTCATTAAGTTGCCTCTTCACAGGAAAATATTATATTTCAAAAGAAAAAGGATCCGCCTGTTCCATTGGCGAGATTTTTAAACCTAAATAGTCGACTTGGATCGGGAGTATTATTGCTTACGCTCAGTGTATTTTTATTAAAAGAAACTGGAAATAAAATAAAGACCCTTTTTATGAAGTAATTTGTATAAAAACGTTAAATTGGATTTTTTTTCTTTTTCGTAGTTAAGATCGCGATTTCAATTTTAATGCCACAACACAATATTACTAGTGATGTCCGTATCACAATTACTAAAATTGGTTTCTCCGATTTAAAATATTTTAGCTCGCCGATCTAAATGGGTGGATCGATCGCAGGGTGAGGGGCACTCGTGCCCTAACAAACTGAAGACATTTCAGATACAGCCTAAAAATTTTTAGATTCGAACAAGTTCTCCTTTTAATTCGCAGTCATTCGACGATTTATCCGTTTAACCAAGTACGTGTCTGGAAAAGAAAACGAGAACATGGTAATTACGGAAGCTGATGCAAGCAGCTGCTCGAGTAGCTGAAAAGCAACATGATGCCGGCAAAACGAGACGTCCGTACTGAAGCAGCGGCGATGTTGTAAGGTGCAAGGAAGAGAAAGAAAGAGAGTCAAGTTTCGTTGAGACTAAATTAACTGGGATCGAATTCAATTTTAGACTAAAGCTGTGTCACTGCCCGCGTGGATTTGCGTGCAATTTACTTATATGAGATTAAAGTTACGTATCGTTTTGAGATGGGATCGCTTGTTGTTGCGTATTTAATAAGGCTATGAGGGTTAGTTGAAGTTTTCCAGTTGTTATGCGTATCAACTTCTAAGTTTCACCCTCGTGTAAAGTAATTTTAAATAATAAACGTTATGAACCTTATTGCAGTTTATAATTTAACTCTTACCCCAGAAACGTGAGAAGTCATTTAGTAATTAACTTTAAAAAGATTTATGAACACTGTTAATGAGTTTCGATGACTATCAGGTACGAATCCTTATGATATTTTTTCGTAAAATCTCATTTGAACTCTTTTTAAAGCAACGCGCAGCCCGTTTCGTCACTGGAGAACACGCTATGTCATTTGTAAAAAAAAAAATTAATACATCATCAATCTCAAATACTTTAAGGGGAGAAGGGGAGAGAGACCTTCATAATATATTTTGTATGTGCATAATTTTAAGACTTAAAGTATGTTTTGGCCATGCTTAATCTCTTTTAATAGTCTCTGTTGAGAATCGAGCCTTCAATTAATATTACGTGCTATTGAGTGGCATCTCTAATTTTGTGTTATTATGTGTTATGCATCTGGCATCACCTTTTTTGTATTCCATTGTAATTTTATGTAAACAGTAAGACGTACTGTGTTTCTCTTCCTACTTTTTTATTCATTAAAGTCCTAAATTCAATTAGCCATCATTTGATTTCGTTAATATTACAACAGTCTCAAAAGTTACAGAAAACTGCCACTTTTTTTTATCAAAATATACCTTTTTTTACGATTTTTTCTGTTTTAAAGCTTTAGTAAGTTAAGATGTTATATAAGGTTGGCTTGAAGATTAAACTAAATTTCGACCGTTTATTTGGTAAAAACTTATTTAAATAAATTGCTGTTGTTTTTGTTGTTTCTAATGCCCGCTGGCCTGAAGTATTCCAGACCAGGTCCATATAGGCTATCTGGTTGAGGGGTACGGCTCCGGTTTATAATTGCACCACAAGGGTCGGAGTCTGATTTAATCAGGTGACACCTCAATTTTTACCGACAACCCCAGGGCAACCATATGGTGGGATCGTACCCTTTCCCACCCTCTCTGACATCATAGGGGGACTTTCCGGTCTACGGATTTAACGTGCCCGTATCCGATCTAGACATGGAATTTGGATAAACACAATAGTCAGTTGTAGGAAATCATATTAAGTTTTGTGCTTACCTTTGTCCATTTTTCCTAATTTAACTTACAACCTGAAATAAATAAAAAAACATTACATTAACAGCAAAACTTTGAATAACCTAAAATTAAAAATAAAGAAATCGAGTTACAGTAATAAATTTGAACATATTATTATAACATGCTGTCTAGAATGAAGGCAATGCCAATGTTTGGT
>OU015498.1:31359909-31637409 GCA_907164885.2 Dolomedes plantarius | reverse complement strand
TTTAAAGATTAATTTTTAGAATTTAATTTATTAAATGCTGATCACGTGATTTCTTTTTCTGGTACTTTAAATAAATTTATCGTCACGTGCATAACAACTAAATAAATAAAAAATATTTTTTATTTATTTAGTTGTCCGTCCACCAAAGGAATTGATGAGCGTTTAAAACACACTACACCAAATTTTTCCCCGAATAATTTAGATTTTAAAATATTATTTGCATTTTTTTTAATGAAAAATGCCTCAAGGTGTAATTCACAAATTATATGCTTCCCGGACCATAAGCTTAGTGAACCTTAAGGGCCTGTTCACATAGGAGTCCGTTGCGTTGCGTTAAGGAAAAGATGACGTTGAGATGAAAATAAACCAATCAAAGGCGTTAAAAATTTCATTTGGAGGCCTATGATTGGTTTATTTTCGTGTCAACGTCATCTTATCCTTAACGCAACGCCACGGACTCCTATGTGAACAGGCCCTTAGACCAGAAGCTGCGTAGCAATACCTGCAAACTTAGCTAAGGGTTTATTTCCCCTGTCCGGTTTATGTTTAGTATGGGCCTGGGCGCCGGACGGACACTACAGATCTGCCGACCAATTTGGGCAACCCGGGGCCCCTACCTCGAGGTGTAGAATGTCTTTCTCTATTACGAGATACAATGTTAAAAAAAAAAAACTTTAAATCCAAGTCGGCAATCCTTGAACAAATTTTTTCCATTGGTTAACATTGAGGAGAGCGAATTTAATAGGGTTAGTACACAGCAGCTTTAACAAACTTTCCAAAACACACGCCACGCTATGCCTTAGTTGCTGTTTCAACGACAGCTTACAAAATATCGATGTTGTCCCACCACTATTTTTGATTACCTGTCAATCTAAAGTATTTCCTTTGCCCATGCATGCCAAAGGTCTATCAAACAAAGTTTTAAGTATATTAAACTCTATTGGAGATATTCGATTGTGAGAATATAAAGCGGCATATAATTTTAAATATCCTTCTCCGCTGAGTCTCAAAACTTCAGTGGAATAAACTGCTTTCAGAATAAGCTGATCATTTGAGAAATGACTCAAGAAGAAAAGAACATTTTTATAAGCATAAGGCCTCGTTCACGTTGCGTCCATTAGCGTCAATGTTACTCACTTGGAAATATTTTTAACCAATCTCAGACCTTAACAATTTAGTGACTAATCGTTTTGAGGTCTGAGATTGGTCATAAATATTTCGATGCGAGTAAATCTAACGCTGACGGATATAACTTGAAAAGGCCTAATTCGTAACCTTAAAATAGCGACAATGTACAACAAAATACTGATGCGTCAGTTCGTATATCTACGAGTAAGAACCTAAAGGCATCTTCATATAGAATCCGTCAGCGTAACGTTACTCGTGTTGAAATATATTTAACCAATTACAAACCTCCAAGTGATTAGCCACGAAATTGTTAAGGTCTGTGATTGGTTTAAAATGTCAATACAAGTAACGCTAACGCTTACTTGAATTCTATGTGAACAGGCCCCAAGGCCTAGTTCACATTGCGTGCATCAGCAAACAGGCCCAGAATCCGTCAGCATTAAAGATTCCGCTGACGCTGATTGGTTAAGTGGGTAAATGATTGATATATTATTGGTTAAAAATTTTAACTCTGACGCTTACGGATTCTATGTGAACAGAACCTAAGGCCTTATTCTATCAGTCAATATCGAGATAGAAAGCCTTGAACGAGATCGTATCCAACAAGAGATAAAGGACTCTTCACTTCTACACCGAAGAATAGTTTATATGCTGAGAGTGGCAACAACAGGCAGTTCATTCAGTTTTTTAGTTTTTTTTATGTACTTAAAATGGCAGTGGTTTTGAGTAGGTTTCTGAAACATTTTTTTTTTTTAATTTTATCTAGCATTTTTAGCCAATGTGATATCTCTTGTAATGTATCTTCATAAAAAGGGTGTTTTTGTTTCATTTATTCATGAAGTGTCTACTGAAGACGGTATATAAATAGTTGTGTAATCCCCGCACAGGCGCGTTTGATCCATCCAGTGTTTGAACCATTTATAAAACAAACTGTTTAAAAAAAGAGGGGTAGGCGCACAAATGGACGAAATGCAGATGTCGCCGGTTTCGGCTCATTTTCGTCTCCAAACATTTTATCACCAAGCGGTGGGCAAAAGCGCATTTCACCTAAGTGAATGAAACGATTTTCTTATATACTCACTTAAAATGTTAAGCACTAAATATTTAGTAATATATGTTGATACGTATTTTCTTTAAATCAAAAGAGAATAGGCTGAGGATACAGGTTTGAATTAATCCTTTTTCTCTGTATACTTAGATAAATAAGTTTCTATAATCTACAGTACCCTATTAAACAGTGAAGTATATGTAGATAACCAAACGGATCGATGTATTTTCGAAGCGTTATCAGAGCTTTTGTTATCTACCGAATACACCTTGGCATTGGAAGGACGAAGTGCGCGTAAATATATGTTGAAGAAGGCAACTGATTATCATCTACTTCAGCCTTTCATTGGAAAAACTTCTACCTTTGCATCACAGTTAACTGGGAGAGAAAATTAAATGCTTGATTCTCTACCTTACAAATATCTGTCCTTTTTGTCTTTTTCTTTTCTTTTTTTTTTTTTTTTTTTTTTGGGGGGGGGGGGGGGCGCAGATTTAAAATGATTTCGATACATCGAGTGGGTGAAGCCATTGGTTATTTTTCCTTTTTTTTACTTTTACCCTGTGTTAAATGAATAACTAGTTTAGAATGCTGAATTTTTTTTTTCCACAGGAATATCTGATACGTTTCGGATAAAATTTTCTATACCATTTCCTCTTATATTTTATATTTTATAACGTGTTATAACATTTAAATAATTGGAAAAAAAACTATGAATCGAGTTCAACAACTTTGAAATGATTTTAAAATTTCGTGTAGCATGGAGAACAGCTAAATAACTTGGTGAACGATTAAAATGTTGCCACTTAATAACTTGCCTTCTTCTGGACCAACATTCGGTCGCATTTCTTTCCGGAAGCATTTTTCAAGTTCCTTAATAGAGCTCTTTAATCCAGCGATTGATGAGAAGTTATTACTCTTAGAGGCAGAAAAGTAAAGGGAGGATGTTTAATTATCTTAATACAAGCGGATGTTTTATAACTTTCAATCCCTCAGACATGCGAACGCATTCTTACTTCTATAGTCAAATCTGATATTTTTTCAGTCCTTTTATCCAGACTTCAAAGCCACACCTCAAATTCTACGGGTGCTTTCATGATAACTCGATAGACCACAGACAAACACTCGACATTTTCAGAAGATAGCGGTTCCTGCCCATTTTTTAATCTGAAAAAGTGGCATATATTTTGTGGTTTCCAAAATACTTCCAGCAAGATGATTGTTATTTTTTCTTCTTTTTTCTGTATATTTCTCCTGCTAGTTCCATCTTTGAACACGTGAGAATATTAAGTTTACAAATTTCTTCGTCGCTTCTTCTTTAAATAAGCTGAGAATTTCTCGATCAACCGAAAACGTTTCCCCACACATATTACAAAATGTGGATTCCGTTACGGATGTTTTCCGAGAGCTTGTACCTCAGCTGCTCTAAATGAGTGCTTCCTCAAATGCGGGAAATTTGTGCGTTGTTCCGCATCCCGCTAAATCACACCTTTGAATCTGCAGATTGTTGTATGTATGTCTCTGTTTTTTAGTATCATTAAGTAAGGACTTTTGGGAAAGGTAGCAATCTCTATTTTGCAAGAATTTCTGTTCTGTGTCAATGAACTGTACGGGTTGATTAGTGGGTATAAAAGGGACTTCTAGATAACTGGCAAACGTTATACGCAGTTTTTCTTTCGCTACTGAAATGCTACTCCAGAACACACAGGTAGCCAACAAACGACTTTCCCCGAGATCCCCTAGAAGATGGCTCCAGTTTTTGTTTACGTTGACGTTACAGGAAAAGCGATAAGGTTGTATTAGTCAATACAGGGTAAAACAGCAGTTCCCAGCCTTTCAGTCAGTGGAAGTAGGTGGGATGGAGTTTTCCTTCTTCCATTCCTAAGAAGCACAGGGAAATTACACTTTCCTCGGGAAAAAAAAACCTGAATCAGCTAATTTGATATCATCAGGAATATCTCAGAAAAGAACCCACTTCAATGGCTTTGAACTACACGCAGTGATTAGATTTTGTCCTTCAAGTCTGATAATGTTCCATAAGATTGCCCTAAAGAGATTTCTAAATTTTTCGCCGTTGGTTTATCGATTATAAACCAGTATTACAGTAATATCTAGACCTTCTCCATCGATCACTATATCGAAGTGAGTTGCCCATTAGAGGTCTTGCTATAAGGTGAGTTCACTGTATATGATGTCTCCCTACTATACGAAGTCAAAACAATATAGCTCCAATCGAGATCATATAACTTTTCAGAATCAAGCGATTCCAAGCTTCTCTTTGCCATCCATAATCTTTGAAACCGCTGGCCAGTTAATAATTATCTTTATTTCTCTGTATATTGCTCCCCTTTTCTAGAGCAATTTCAATAAATAGGGGCGTCAAATGACAATTAATAGCTCATCAGCTCATCAATTACAAGCTCATCAGTGATGAACTATTGATTATGTTGTCACCCCATTATTTTTACGGTGAACTTTAAGAAGCTTCTTTTTGCTTCCACAAGTTTCCTGAAAAGTGACGTTTTAGAATGAAGAAGGCTTGAAACTGATTTAAAGTTATCTCTGTATCCTCAAATTATTAATGACGCTTCGTAGAAACTGACACAAATTTTGAGACCAGCCCTCAAACAAATTTTCATTACAAACATTCGTGTATATTGTCTTAGCCACCTTCTGATTACTATCTTTCTACTTCAGTGTAATATGGTAGTATGTAATAATTATAGTATGTAGAGTAGAGTGTGGTCTTTGCCTCACTTGGGGGACATTAAGAAATCATACGCATTGGTAGCTCATGCTCTCGTAATCTATCAGTTCGCCATCGTTGGCCAGACAAAGACCGAAAGGCTAGAGAGCTATTCACTGTTGCCAGAATCTGTTAGTTCGAGGCCGTCAATAGGAATGAGTACATGTAGCTGTTCGCAATATGCTTTGAACTATAGCTGGTGATTGGTTTAGGTTTTGTAAATAAAAAAAACGACCATGGCACTCTCAATATTACCAAAGAAGTCCTCGACCTATTCTTAATAATGTCTATTGTAGTTTTAAAGGTACTGGCCTTAATTTCACTCAGTACTTTTAAAATTTTAGTATCTGTTAAACCTCCGACTTGCTGTTTTAAACCAGAGAACTCCTCCGCAATCTCTGTGATCACGTGAATGAGTGCTTCAATTTTTCCTAAGGACATAAGGAAGGTCATAACTTGCTCAGTTTAATCTTTGGTTCTGCTTCGGTTATTTCACTTTTACAAACTATCCCAATGAGGAATAAAGTTCATTTTTTAGCTAAAACATCTGTTCAATCTAACGCTAACTGATACTTACATATTCTATTGGACTCATAGCAACTCATAAATAAAGGCCTGAAAGTGATCCGAATATCCATATACAAAGTGATATAAAAAAATCATTTATCAGCGTATAACCATTAATGTCCAAAATCTATATAAAAATATTTTTTCAAATGACATCATTTGAATGTATGGATGGGGGAGATGCATAACTTTTTATATGCATCGACAAAGGAAATTTGTGCATCACATTTAGTTAAAAACTGTTATCTGTACGGAGGAAAAATATAACTTTACGATACAATTGCATGACTAAAACGTTTTGGACTCATTTTCCACGTAACTGAGGATTTATGCTACTGTTGGCTATCATACACTCAGGCATGCATGAAAATACTTATGTGCATTTATCAAACTGAACACGAATCGCATTATGGGGAATGGACGTTTCATTTAGTTTATTTAACACCCGGACACTCAATAAGACGATTCTGAAATGCCTTCCCTTGATGGTGGTTAGAAGAAACACCACAACATTTTCGAATGAAGCAGCATAAAAGAACGGACAATATTAAGTCTCTTATTAACTGTGAAGAACTTGACTATAGTTTCTAATGAAAAATTAAACGCATGCGTTTAAAGTGGTTTCAAAAAAGTTGTTTTTCAAAGAGGCTCCAAATCACAACTTCTGCATAAAAAGCGATCATGTAAGACTAAATTATTCTTTTTTCTTACATCGAAATAGTAAATAGGTAAGAGAAAACGCCATAGTAAGACAACTCTCCTCTTAAAAAATTCTTTGCCAGCAAAATTAATTTATACATAATCTGTAAGACCTTATTAATACAACAACTACATTTTTTTACAATTTCTTCGAACTCCAATTTCTTATAAATATGCAATTAATTATATATGCGAGTGACGCTATTTGAAAAACTGTATCATATAAATTGCTCTCAAAACTATAACTGAGTTATTAAAGCAATCATGCAAACTTTAACTTTCCTTTTATCGCACAGGGTAATAAATTATACAAAATAATGAGCTTTTACTTAATATTTATTTGCCAAAGTAACTACGTTTTACCCTTCCTGTGAGACAAAATGAATGTAACACGCATCCGGGTCATGTCATAGTTAAGTTACGATAAAAAAGGTTGAATATATTATACGAAATTAGTACACTTAATCTTTGAAAACAAAGAGAATGATTTTTAATTGTCAAGTATATTAAAAGGTTACTTAAATATCATTGAAAGAAATGAATTTTATGAACTTACTTACGGCTACTCAGAAAATGTGACTTCACGACCTACTATCGAGACTTCAGTGGAACCAAACAAAGACCTCCTCCCACTATGAAATCGCTCTCTAGATTGAACTGAGTGATATCACGAGGACGGATAAGAGCGGAAGAGGGGGGAAATCAGAAATTTTGCTGTGTACCTGAGTCAAATTTGATTCTTGCAACGTTCGGAGATAAAATCGTATTCTTCTCTACGGGCGCTTCTTACGTAGAGAACTGTTGCGAATAATTTCTGCAACGCTATTACAAATGAAGGCCTGCAATCGATATATCAACATTTTTTCAAAGACCGTGCACACACACATTATGCATATACATATATATATATATATATATATATATATATATATATATATATATATATATATATATATATATATATATATACATATATATATATATATATATATATATATATATATATATATATATATAGATATTTAAAATTAAGATAATTAAAAGGGCAGATGTGACCATTTAATACACCTCTAACCTGAAATAAGATTGACATAAATAAATAGGCAAAAAACGGATTTGGAGGTGGTATAGTTGATGACTGGGGGGGAGTTGTGACCCCCCAACCCCGGTTAAACATGTTTTAAGCCAGGCAACACTCCCGGAGGTCGGCTATAACACCAAGACAGTAATAAAAAATTATGAAGAGGAAAAATACTTTAGGTGAAATAGATAAGTTAAACCAGATAGTTTTCTAATGTAGTCAACTAAAACATAATTACAAGATGAATAGAATGAAAAAAATCTTAATACTAAGTTACAGAAATAGAATAATAATTAACTAAATAACTATTCACTAACATATACACTATATATATACAAAATACTTAGCTCCCACCAAGCAAAGGGACACGAAACCCTTGCACACACACATTTTATAGACATAGTAGGGATAAAAAATTATCCCTACTATGTCTATAAAATGTGTGTGTGCAAGGGTTTCGTGTCCCTTTGCTTGGTGGGAGCTAAGTATTTTGTATATATATAGTGTATATGTTAGTGAATAGTTATTTAGTTAATTATTATTCTATTTCTGTAACTTAGTATTAAGATTTTTTTCATTCTATTCATCTTGTAATTATGTTTTAGTTGACTACATTAGTAAACTATCTGGTTTAACTTATCTATTTCACCTAAAGTATTTTTCCTCTTCATAATTTTTTATTACTGTCTTGGTGTTATAGCCGACCTCCGGGAGTGTTGCCTGGCTTAAAACATGTTTACCGGGGTTGGGGGGTCACAACCCCCCCCAGTCATCAACTATACCACCTCCAAATCCGTTTTTTGCCTATTTATTTATGTCAATCTTATTTCAGGTTAGAGGTGTATTAAATGGTCACATCTGCCCTTTTAATTATCTTAATTTTAAATATCTATATATCGTAAATATTTTTGTGAGCAGCTTAGCGCCTAAAATTTATTTACTCTTTATTTTTTCATATTAAGTAATTTACATTTGTAAACTATATATATATATATATATATATATATATATATATATATATATATATATATATATATATATATATATATAAATATATATATGTATGTATATATATATATATATATATACATATATATATATATATATATATATACATATATATATATATATATATATATATATATATATATATATATATATATATATATATATATATATATATATATATTATATATATGCATATATCGCATCCAGGCAAGAAAAGTGACACAGGTCAAAAGATGGCAATTTTAAGGTTATGTCATTGATAAATATGCATAATCTCTATCTCGTAATTTGTGTACTTGGTGGCAGTTGTGACAGTTTTACTGTAGGCTAGCTGAAGTTTTATAGTATTCTTAAAGTTAAATTTTTCTCAAATGCTGCATGTTTGAGTTGTGTCACTTTTCTTGCGGGCGAGCGATATATATATATATATATATATATATATATATATATATATATATATATATATATATATATATATATATATATATATATATATATATAGAGAGAGAGAGAGAGAGAGAGAGAGAGAGATAGCTAGATATGTAAATGTGATAATAATCACAATGGAGAAATTAACACACGGGAATTGATGCGTAGTGCAGTTGGGTGAAGTGTTGATCCAGGAAAGCACTGAAGAAATTTAGGAGAGGAACACTACCTCTCCTAACTACAAGACGAGTTTTATTTATCAGAGGGCATTAGCTGCAGTGGCCACTGGACTTGCCCTGCGTCCATGCAACAGGACGGGCTGCGGAGAGCTGTTTACGTGATAAAGTTTAGAGAATAACCGTTGTAACCACCAGACTTCTGACGTCCGTGGACAGCAGATTTGATAGCAATGAGAGTTAGGCGCGAAGAGAGAAAAGTCTTGTGTTCAGGCAAATCTTAAATGAGCGTTTGGCGATATTGACACCAGAGGGCCTAAATTACTTAATTTTTAATTGGACGAATTTAGTCTCGTGGAATTCACGTGTCCACGTCGTGGTTCTCACGGGGATTAATTAATTGCTAGATCACGCGCTTGTTAGATCTGCGTTTTACCAAAAGGAAGAATTTGAAAACAGGACTTACTTATTATATACAACTTTAATGAGGCGTTCGGTTCGGGCCAGATATGGGGATGTTATGGAATTCAGATATTTCAAATGCCTGCTTAATGATCTTCAGGGCTAATATAAATTATAATTTACATTATTTTTAGGTTGCAATTTGGAAAGGGGTCGTGCTTTATTAATAAGATAATTTAGAATACGCGGTAAATGTAATTTTAGAGGAGGACGCAATTTCTTGTTACATATATATATATACAAAGGCCATATAAATAAATTCTTAAAAGTACGCGGGCCACACTTAAGCGAGGGAGTTTCCGAAGTGGTATTCATTATCAATATACTCTATGAATAAATAAAAATACGAAACCTCAAAATAGAAAAGTAAATTCCTTTTTCAATTTTTTCCTAAAAATGTTTTTCAATTTTTTTCCTAAAAATGTTTTTCAATTTTTTCCTAAAAATGTTTTTCAAGCAATTTCCCAAATGATAAGAGCAGACTTTACAACCAATATTGGGTGTAACCTATAGTTAGCGAGTGGGAATTTAATGTGCGGTTGTTTTAGCGTAACACGAGAGCTTTTACCTACAGCATAATCTCCGATCACGGCTAGCTAACTAGAAATCTAGCCAGGGAACAGAAAGAGAAGATATCAAGCACCTACGGCAGTTGTTCTCGACTTTTTCGCTCCATTCTCCCCCTTTCACCATTGTTCAGGATATCATTCCCTGCTTACCACGACTGTCCAACTATATATATATATATATATATATATATATATATATATATATATATATATATATATATATATATATATATATATATATATCAGTACATATACATTTATTTCGATTATTTTCATACCAGAGTTTTTCAAATTTAATAAAATTAGAAAATGTTGATAACAAAATTTAAATAAATTAGTTTTTGTTTGTTTGTTTATATTCAGTACTACTTACCGTATTTGCCGACGTATAGGATGCAGAGGCGTATAACCCCCCCCCCCCTCCCGCTTTTTTAATACACATTTTTAAGGGGGAAAATTTCTACTCTTTTTTTCGTGAATTCCCATAATGATTTACTGTACTAATTTTATAGTTATTTATGTCCATAAAAAATGTAACTAGGGAGCATTGTAGTTAGGTTCCTTTTCATTAGAATTCTCAAAATCCAAAAATCCCTCTCCAGAGCTAAAGGAAGAATCACTTAGGGCCTGTTCACATAGAATACGTCAGCGTCAGCGTTACTCGTATTTACATATTTTAAACCAATCACAGACCTTAATAATTTCGTGGGTAATCGTTTGGGGGTTTGCAATTGGTTAAATATATTTCAATAGGAGTAACGCAGATGCTGGCGGATTCTATGAGAACAGGCCCTAAGAGCCTCTTCTTCAGAAATTGAGTCTTCGTATAACAAATCATCCTCTGATCCATCAAGTGAGTTACCAATTCCACATTTCTTAAAGGACATTATAACTGTCTTATGTTTCACAGCATTCCATGAAGTTTCAACACATGAAGTGAACACGTGATCATTTCAGTCCACTCACAAATCAATTAATATGAACCAAAAGTTTTAGACACTGAAATTTCAACTCATAATTTTGATTACTGGCCCATGACACGCACCCCATATTTTAAGCGATTTTCGATGGATAAAAAGTGCATCCTATAACTGTCAAATACGATACTTAACCTTTTCCTTACGGGGTGGGATAGCATGTATTCCAAGAATATATATATATATATATATATATATATTCTAAAAGAAAGTAACTCCGTCGCTGGACGCTGTCAAAAGCTTGTCACACTATCTCCTCCGAAACCGCTGGGGGTATGGGGTCGAGACCGATACCAATGGATGCAGAAAAATGGGGGGACCAAAGTGAGACATGTCTCACCTTCGTCGGGCTTTAAGTTTTTTTTATTTTATGTTTTGTGGGAAAATACTGACTTTTTCATCTTCAGATTACGATAACTCGCCAAAAAACGATCGTAGAATTTTGATCTTTTTACAATCTAAGACTACGTGCTAATATTTTCAAAAAATGAAACACAGTTTTTCAAGAAATATTGACTTTTTCATCTTCAGATTATGATAACTCGCCAAAAAATGATCGTAGAATTTTGATCTTTTTACAATCTAAGACTACAGACATTTCTCTTTCAAACTAGACCTCATTTGTTTAAAAATATTTTAAAACAGACTAATATTTTCATCAAAAAATGAAACACAGTTTTTCAAGAAATATCGTCCCCTATGTGGATGTAATATCGATGCTCCTCGAGTTTTTATCTTACAAAGAAAATATTTGCATCATCTGGAAGCTGAAAGCTTTCTTATTCATATAAACCTCATTTCAAGTCTATATCTTAAATTTTCGAATTTTAATTGAATTTTAAAGCTGATAATTCAACAGTGATGAAACGCCCTTCGTACTAAGGGTGACAACAGTAAATGGATGGAAGCTGTTACATTGCCCGAAAATCACCCTTTTGTATCTCGCTATTAGCCATAACAGAGGAGCGAGCGTAGCGAGCCTAGGGGAGAAGCCCCTAGTATATATATATATATATATATATATATATATATATATATATATATATATATATATATATATATATATATATATATATATATATATATATATATATATATATATATATAGCCATGATAATATTAATGTAAACTTTTTAGATATTAACATTAAATTAAATTCTCACAGCAAATTTACTTTTGACTTATATGACAAAAGATCTGGCTATAATTTTAATATTGTTAAATTTCAAAATTATCTAACCTGTTTACATAAATCTGTTTTTAATAACATTATTGTAAATCAGTTAGTTCGTATAAATAGGCTATGTTCTAAAGACAATAGGATAATGCATATTTTAGACTTGAAAGCTGTGCTAACACGGAATAATTACCCCGAAAGTCTATCCAAAAACACAATTGGTTGTTTTAGTTTTAATGAATAGTTAGTTCTGTTGCATTTAATAAGTTAAACATAACAATAAGATAAAATAGAAAAAATAACTACTAAAAATAAAAAATAAAATAAAAATCATAAGTAAAAATAAAAATAATAATAAAAATAACTCTTAGTAATAATAATTAAAAACTAAATTATTAAGGGTATAATAGTCCTAACATACGGTAACCATAGTAAGTCTGTAACTGAGAATCCAATAACTCCATGGTTGCAAGTTTTGTGTCGTCAGTCATCTTGCGGTTACATGTTCTTAACTTCCACTCTGTCTAGCGCCAGGCTTGGTGTTCTTTGGTTAAGTACAATTATTCAATTTTTAATCAATTCTTCTGTTTTTCATGGATTGTACGGTGTCTGAGTGTGTTTATTGTATAGATCATACTCATCGGAAACAATCCATTGTTTTTTAGACAGCATTGACACCGCTGATGAAGAAATGCTGTCTAAAACCTCTTTCATACTTTTCTTTTCATGATATTTGTTCCTGGCTGCAAGTAGCTTTAGGGCTATTACTGGTTTTCTCTATCATCTATTTCTTATATATATATATATATATATATATATATATATATATATATATAGTCGATTCCGGTTAATCGGACCATATCGGGACGCAATCATTTTGGTCCTAATAACCGGCTGGTCCGATTAAACGAATATGCCTTATGTTACAAGACGGAATTCGGTCCGAATAAACAGCTGGTCCGATTAACCGGTGATCCAATTAACCGGAATCGACTATATATATATATAAAAATATATATAGAGATAGATAGATAGATAGATAGATATAACTCCTCTTAATGACCGCTCTTACAAAGGGGGTATGAAATTTCCCGTTCTAAAGAGGGAATGGGACAAAGTGGGCCTCGTATGCTAAAGGTTAACAGACTAAAGTTAATGACAACAGACTAAAAATGATGCCGCATGTTCAACAACTGAATTTATTTGTGACGTTCAATAATCTATCTTGAATGTCGGAGATTAAATTAAAAACACAGTATTACAAATTGTAGATAATCACAGGAGGTCACACTTTCTGAATAGTAGTCCCAATGTCCTCCCCCCCCCCCCTCCCTGAAATCCTGAACTTCCCTCCAAGGAGGGAGTTCCCCCCCTTGTCGAGGACCCCGGATCTAAAAAATCCAAATTCCAGAAAGTGACATCCCCTCTTGATCAGAAAAAGCGCGCAACTGCATATTAAGTGCGATTGCGAAGGTGGAGTTAATACTGCTATCAGACGAGTAAGTCGCTTATCAGGAAAAACAAAAAAAGAAAATATATTATTGCATGTCTAGTTTGTCATTTTTTTTCTTTTTTTTAACCAAGACGATCTTTTTAGCTTATTTTTCCGTCTTATTATTGCCTGTAATTAAGTTAGGATTTTTAGAAGTGCAGTAATGCGTAAATTGATCAAGTCTTAATTGTCTTGTATTGCCCGTAGTTATGCAGGGAATGTTAGAAGTCCTGTAATATGTAAACTGAATCTTAATATTAAATATCAATTCAAAAATTTGTAATTTTGTTGAAGGAATCGAAGGGATTAAATATCGCGCTTCTGTTAATCAATTCGTCTAGTGAAAAATTTTGTCAAAATAATCATCTTAAAAGGTAAAAGTAATAATTTTTAATTAAAAAAATTTCTGTCTTTATTAATAAGTTAGCATATTTGATTAAAACTTGTAAAATCAGATTACTGTGTAGAAAAATCTTTTTCTTATGTTATATATTTTAAATATGTTATGTAACTGTTTTCTTTTCTTACAAGATATTTTTCTAAGGAATTTCAAAATTATTAAGCAAATTACAAGCTAGCTTAACATTTTTCATAGTTTCAGAAAACATATAATTTCATGAAATGATTTATTCTAAAAAAATTAATTTTACGTTTGAAGAAAACTTAATAATATTCAGCTTGTCAAACCTGAATCACAACAGAAATAACCTCCTAGAAATTAGTATTTAGAACTTGAAGGTTAAGAAAAAAAAATTTACTGAAAAAAATGTGTAAAAGGTTTTGGTGATTAAATGTTAAAAAGTAAAAAACATGGATATCTGAAGTGAATTATCAAATTAAAATTAGAGCGTTTTAGCGAGATTACTTTCAAATATATCTGGAGACTGAGTATGTTTAACATGCCGATACTTCATATGAATGTGAGGTAAAAATTTGTATCCTTTTTACAAACAAACAGCAAATTACCTTTGCAGTTCTTAACCGTAAATATGCATTTAAAATTCAATTAACTTCACATTTAATGTTTTTGATTATTGATCTCAAAAGTCAACACATTTGAGGAGTAAGGAGAAAAATTAAATGCATAGGTGAATTTGATCAGAGACATTGTAAGATAGAGTGTGTGTGTGTGTGTGTGTGTTTGTTTGTGTGTTTGTTTGTGTGTTTGTTTGTTTGTTTGTGTGTGTGTGTGTGTTTGTTTGTGTGTGTGTGTGTTGGTGTGTGTGTGTGTTTGTGTGTGTGTGTGTGTGTGTGTGTGTGTGTTTGTTTTGTTGTAGATACAATTTCACTGAACACCATTGGTAAACAATAATTCAGTCTGTCAATGATATCGTAAACTACAGGCAGACTTGTGCCTTTTCCTTTCTTTACTGTACTGATTGCGATCGACGTGGTAAACGAAAAAAAAGTGCTGATCTTAATGTCTGAAAAAAAGACGAGCGTATTTTTGAGGACTGCTGTAATGTGGGAAAACCTATTAAATTAATTGTTTTATAATCGAGCAACATTCTAGAAGAAAAATGCATAACTCTTGAGATATCGCACAAAAACGAAGAGTAAAATATTTGTTTTTAAATGCATAGAATACCAAAACTCGTAGAGAAACGCATGTCAGAGCTTCACGTGTTAAACGCATGACATCAGTTTTCTGCCCTTCGCGCTCTTTGGTGACGTTACATGAAGCTGCTTATATGAATATAAAAGTGCTTTTTTTTAAATTCACTTCGTTTTACAATTTTAAAAACTTGTTAATACGTTTCTGATCAATGAAGAAGTAGCTTTTTAAATGCCAATCCTGTTCTACGTTGATAGTATCTTTCGAAACGGGTTTAATATGAATGTCTTACAGTGCAGCCTGATTTCCTTCCTTCCTGATTTAACAGAAATTGTTGAAACAGCAGAGCAATCAGACAGTTTCATAAAACATCATTTGTGAAACCACCTGAAAAAAAAGGGGCAGAAAACGCTGAACATTTACGGCTTGTCTTTTGCAAGTGAAGCACTGACATGGGTTTTAGTAATCTATACGTTTAACCAAAAACACTTTGCCTATCGTTCATGCATTACTTAAGATGTGGCATGCCGCATGAAACTCTAGGAGGTTGGTGCACTGAAGGAGTGAAGTCGTTGCTGTAACCGAGATGTCCCGTTGCTTTGTACTAAACATTTATTCGAACCACGTTTGGCAACTTTCAGATGATTGTTTCAAGAAATTTTATTTTTCTAGTGAATTTATTTTCATTTTGTAATTTTTCACTAAGGTGGTGTCCTGTGTTGTTGTTGTTCTTAATCGCTCCTGGTCTAGCGGCGCTAGACCAGATCCATGAGTCCATAAATCTCCAGGAGGTACATGAATGAGCAAGGATCGTTCATGGCTAGTAGGGTAAGGGGAACAGCTTCTGTTGGTCAAGGACCAGGAGCACCCGAAGGTAGAAGACTGACTTAGCTCCAAGCGCCTGCTAGCTTTAGCTGGACATAACGGAATGGCCTTCACGCCTAGGGTGGCCCTACCAGGAATTAAATTCCCTTCGTACTTCGCCCATTCTGTCCAGTCCCACCCCCTACCAGATAAAGCAGAATAGTAGGACTTGTGTTGCATACGAATGCACAAATTGGCCCATTAAAAATATTTACTAAATGGTGATTCATAACAGAGTGCATAAAAAGCATATAAAATTGACTGGTCTTTCATTCTATATGATTTTTTTTTAATTAAAAAGATTTTTTTTTATTTTCATAATTTTTATAATTGGCAGTAGCATCCGCATAACTTGTGATCCAGTCCACCTACAGCCTTGGGTGGTCGCGAGATTCTAGATAAGTGCTGCAAACCTTCGAAAATATGTGCCTATCAATGAGACACTGTCTTGAAAAAGGAGCTGTTGCTTGTACGAAAGCCAAAGGGCCTCTTCACATAGCAGTCCGTTAGCGTAAGCGTAAAAGATCAACGAGTGTTCACGAATGATGATACGTGAGTCAACGGATGATGTCATAGCGTTCAGCTATATGACTGGTTAAAATTTAACGCTTACGCTAACGTACTGCTATGTGAACAGGCCCAAAGACGGGATCTTACCTGGTGAGAGATGCTCTGAGCCCTCGGTCGCAGCCAGCACACACTTTCTGTGGATATCCATAACATACTTGATGAATGATCATACTTTTCATTCTGATGAATCCGTTACTTTTTAGACTTACATAAAGGTGGTTGCCACAAAAAGTATTTCTAAGTGTGGTTGGAATCTTAAATAGAATTTTTATCGAAATACAAATGTACGATATCATTAGTTAGTTTATTTCTGACGCAAAACTGTATAAAAAATTCAAAAAGAAGAAAATTTGTGAAAAAATATAGGGAAATAATTAAAGAAACAAAAGAGAATATGTGTAAGAGTGTCTCGTTCAAAAATCGATCGTTTCATAAAGATTTAGGGCCTGTTCACAAAGGAGTCCGGTAGCGAAGCGTAAAAGGAAAGATGACGCTGAGACGGAAATAAACCAATCATAGACGTTAAAAATTTCGCTCCTAATCGTTTGGAGGTTTGACATTGGTTAAAATATTTCAATACTTTAACGCTTCCTCTACCGGACTCCTGTGTGAACAGGCCCTTATTCCTACGTACAGAAAAAAATTTCGGACACATCCAAAAAAGTTTTTTTGGGTGTGAGAAAAAAATGACAAAAAAAATATATTTTCTGTAAGATATGAAGAAACAGTATGATATTGAAGAACACATGTTAAACAATCAATGAATTTTGGATTTAAAGCATGTAAACAAAAAATATTTCTATGATTTTACTTATATTTCATTATTATATCTTCAATGTGTATGTATTTAACAGATTCCTCTATGATATAAACTTAAAGATCACACTTTTGTAAGTGCACCACACTTTCTAAATGAAATTTATCTTTTTATTCTTTCTTATCTATTCATTCTTTCTATTTTTCCATTATTTATTCTCTCTTATCTTTATCTTCTATTTTTCAGTTATGTTTAATAAATAACCTTAAAAGCATTGATTTTTGGTCTGCATTTTTTTCCGAACTCTACACTTTAAACTATATCGAAAAACGTGTTCATATCACCTTGTAATGAATGCATCAAATAACCACGAAATGAACTCAAATTATATTTATGATCATATGCGATAGAAAATGATATTTGTAATGTGATATAAGTGTATTGTTTGTTAGGTTTCAAAAACAGTACTTATTAAAGCATAATTGGAGTGTCAGGGCAACAATACCGCTTCGTTTTAACCTTAACATTGTCCTGTATCTAGTACTACTAGAGTTTGGAAACCTGAAATTACCTTTCTAAGGAAAAACAGTTCTTTGATTCGTCTCTAAATTAAAACTAACCTGATTCATACCTGATATCAACAAGACAGAAACTTAACAGCCTTGTAATATTATCTACAGAGCATGAAGAAATAAGATTAAAATTAGATCAAATTATAAATGATTTCACTGATAAAAAATACCTAGAATAATTTATTTGTAAATATTTTTGTTTTGTAAATAAAATCTTTGTAGTCTAACAAATTTTTAGTTTTTTTTTTCTGATAATGTAAATTTTAAAAAAATATGACTGCCTTCATATTTCTGTATTTTATGCTTCACGTTATCTTTTTACCTTTTAATGTAAGTATATTAGCATTTTGAAGGGTCCCTCCAAAAATTCTCTAATTGGACCCCAAAATAACTAAGGCCGGCCCTGCTTTTACTTTTGTAGTAGAAATGTGTTGAAGTAGAAATTTCTGTTCGCCTTGAGACAGCCTGTCATTGAAGCACCAACCTTTTCACCAAGTGGTATTTCTCGAATGACATTGACGAATCAAAATTTTTAACATTTATTCCTGAAATTTAAAAGATAAACGCATCCATGTAAAAGCGGGAAAAGTAAAAAAAAAACTGAGGGTGCCGCTTCTTAAACCATACATAGGATCACATTTAGATAGGCAATTTATTTTAATTATTAATTGTGAATAGATTATTAACACTAAATTAAAGTCATGGTAATGAACGATATTTTTTCTTTACGTTAAACTATGCTGACCAGTGGCGCCCCCAGGGGGGAGAAGAGGCTTTTCCCCCTAAAGAAATAAAAATTGCATTATGAATATTGATTTTGCATTATAAATATTTTTGTCCGTTCATCTCGCCTCCCCCCCATGCATTATAAACATTTTTATCCGTTTATCTCGGGCCCTGCCCCCCCCCCAAGAAAAAATCCTGGGTGCCCCACTGATACTGACAGCTCTAAAACTGGTTTTACGCCTGTGCTCGCATTAAAAAATCCAACGGGGTATTTAAGGAGAGTTATAAATGTCTCCATAACTTTTTTCCAGATATAAACTATCTGTTCTATTATTGCTGGCTTCATTTTGTTTCATATTTCATACATACTAACTAATATCAATTGACATTTTTTCTCAAATTTTACCCTGCCGTTGTTGTCAAATGAGACATCTGGGAATTAAACTTGTGTTTTAACACCTTTTGTTCTATTATACAGCAAGTTGCTCATACTGAGAAGTATGATTAGGGCCTAAGGCTAAGGCTTTATCGAATTTGAAAGGATTTTCCAGGTTAAGCTTCTATGCTTAAGGACCTGTTCACATAGGAGTCCGTTGCGTTGCGTTAAGGAAAAGATGATGTTGAGATGAAAATAAACCAATCATATGCCTCCAAACGATTAGCAATGAAATTTTTGACGCCTATGATTGGTTTATTTTCGTCTCAACGTGCGCAACGCAACGGACTCCTATGTGAACAGGCCCTAAGTCCTCAAATTATGTTGAGGTATTTTAACTAATTCCTGACATCACTCAGACCCGATTCCGACGGATAACTGGCACATCACAGCAGAACTCATCATCTGTCGTCATCAATGCTTTATTCATTGGAGCAAAGTTTACTCACAAATTCATTTAAGATTTGCTATTTTTAATTTCAGGTGAAAAAATCATGAACGAGAGTCAGCAATGTTGTCCTTCTCTAGCAATGTCAAAAATTTCCTGTGATAGCTGATTATTATGATAGTTATTTTAAAGGTTCGACGGAGAATTCGGGTCAAAGCAACATAGTAATGAGTTTCAGAAAGTTACTTCGTTTCACTAAAAATCTCCTTACATGCCAATTAATTATACCTTCACAGGTAAGGGCCTGTTCACATAGGAGTCCGTTGCGTTGCGTTAAGGAAAAGATGACGTTGAGACGAAAATAAACCAATCATATGCCTCCAAACAATTAGCAATGAAATTTTTAATGCCAATGATTGGTTTATTTTCGTCTCAACGTCATCTTTTCCTTAACGCTACGCAATGGACTCCTATGTGAACAGGCCCTTATTGCTTCAGTTCCTAAGAGGATGGAACCGTTCCATTCACTTAGCAGCTATTGCAAACGCCATCTAGTGGATGCGACCAAAATCGAGACGCTTTTAAATCCCAGGTTTTTTTTCTGGCTTTCTTTGTTGAAATATTTTTCCCCATGAATTTGTTGATAAACTAACTATGACCGTATCAACACTTTAAATTGTGCTTCATGTCTGCAAATTTTAAAATGTATAAAGGATAAAATTTTGCTTTTGATTGTTGAGTACGATTAATTAAACTATCAAGTATGTAATCTTCTTATAAATATTAGACATATCATTCAAGAAATTTGATTACTTCTGTTTGATATAATTTCCAAATCTCAATTTTAATCTACCGGCTTTTGTACTTGACTGCGTTAGTACTTCAATGCGGTTGATGTCAGTCTATATATTCTTTTTTATTGTACTTTATAAGTTTTAAAGGTTATCTATCAAAGAATTGTATTCTTTTATTTTTAAATTTTGTAAACATGCTTACTTGTGCATTGTTATTATGTGTCTTATAAAACAACCGAACTCACGATTAATAAAACTAAATGCATTTGAAATGGAAGAACTACAACTGTCTTGCATCGTTTGATTTTTAATTTATTTGTGTTCTGCTTAGTATCTCTAAAGGGATCTGGAGTTTTTATTGATCTATTATTATTTTCAACTCCATACTGTTTCGTAAAGTAATAGACATTTTACTATTTATTTCTCTTGTGTTGTAAAAATAGGGCAGATTTCAACTTGAGGATTTTTCAAGTGTAATCTTTGCTCCTCTCTAGCTAATATTTTGCATTACCACTGCTTGTGAGTTTTTCAGTACAAAATTGTCAAGTTTCTAATCAGATATTATTGATACATCGTAAAATCACTACCTTCTGACCCTTATACTTTCTTAAGTGTAATAATATCTTTAAGGAGGGTGAAGTGAGGTAAGTCAGAACGTAAAATCATATAGTTCCACTTTGAATCTAAAGTTTTTAACAAGTTGTTGTATTTGTAGGAAAATTTGCATATATGCTTTTCATTTTGTTCTACATTTATAGTTTCATTTGATTTAAATCTGTTCTCAACTTTTTTGCCTTAAATATTTAAGTTTTTGTGTTTTGTGTTCTCACTTGCCCCAAATGTGGGGGCCAGTGAGAACACAGGTCCAAATAAATCATAGTTGCTTATAGCAAAATAAGTTGGGCAAGGGAACGAATAGATATTTCATGTTGAACAAAAGGCTATTTATTTTTTTTTACATTCTTTCATTGTGGAAGTATTTGTTGTTCAAGTTAGCAGTGTGAGAAATGTCCAAATATTAACACAATAAGTATATTTGTATTACTTATTTTAGAGTAACAAATGTATGTTAAAAGTTCCAAAAAAGTTTTTCTTTCCTTTGCCTAGGCCCTACTGAATATTGTAGGATCAAAAAGACATGGAAAAATTAGTTCACCACGCCTTCCAGGCAGGGCCCGATTATGAATGCTGGGGAGCCCCCCTTACGAATATTCATAAAAATAAGAACTATCCATGGGCTATACATACTATTAGAAGTACTAGGTGCATACACCAAGGGGGTTTTGGGGCCCCCTAGCTTCAGGAGGCCCTGGGCAAAGTCCCAATTTGCCCATGCGAAAAAAAGGCCAGCTTCCAGGCCTTGGTTCTTCCAGGAACACTAATAAGTCGTCATCTGATACAAAAGGCAATTCAGAAATAGTGACAACAGAATTAGAAATTTAATATATTCACATACAGTTTGTAATGTCCACTCCATTCACATTCACTAACAGTTAATCTAAACAAGTTAGTGTGTTACAATTCACTTCTTCAAACCTAAAACAAAAAAACTAGTTTCGGTTGCATAATTTACTATTTTTGAATGTTAAGGAATTAAAAACAGTCATCAGCTGTTAAAGAGACGTGTCAAAAGGTGGTTGGTTATGAAGTTTCTCCAGCTAGAAAACATGTTGGTAAGAAAAAACTATATGACTGTTATAACAGAAAGGTAGGTTGTTTCAGTATATGGGCCTCTGTGCTCTCACTTGCCCCGACACAAAATCTTTATGGAACAAGTGAAAACCCTGCAGTACTGAAGTAATATTGCAAAAAAATGGTTTTTATATATTTTATCTGTATTCATTTCTTAATGAATAAGTGAGTATTTAAAAAAATAACTTATGTTATGGTTACTTAGTTATGATTTTTTTTTTGGTGGGGTGGCTAGTACTCGAGTACCTTTGTTAAAAGGGTTTGGTAGGTATAAAATTTTTCCATTTTAAAATTTTTTTCCGTAAATAAAACTATACATAACAGTACAGCAAGAATTTTCCTACAAAGTACACTTGAAAAGCCCACATTCTCACTTACCCCACTTCACTCTATAAAGAATTTAGCTGATATTCATCTTCCTGACTTTGTCGAGTTGAACAATAAATGTTTGGCTCTACGAATTTCCTTCTTTATGGCTGTTCATTTTATTTTTTATCTAAACTTTCTTATTTATTTTTATTTAATTTTCTTCTAATTTCAATTTTTAAAACCCTGTTTTTGAAGCTTATTTCATAAGACTGAACATATAAATAAAAAAAAACTTTAAGGACTATTTTTAGACTTTTATTTTTCCAAATAAATGAGTTTTTATTATTCATTATCATATTAACTTTGTTAAAGTTTTACCAGTTATAATTTTTTTGAAGTTTTCTTGATGAGTAATTCTTACAAGTTGTCTTCAATAATTCCACTTAACAGTGTTTTGAATCAGATTCTTTCAAATTTAAAACCTCCAAATAATTTCTATCTTTGTTTAATAATACTTTAGAGTGATATTTCCTTTTTAAAGCTTTTTTTTTTTTTTTAATTTGCTTTATTCTTTTTTTCTAACTTGATTTTTTGAAAGCAGTTGTTCAAAAGACACAAAAAAGGTTATCTCGCTAAACTTCTTGATATGCAAACAAAACCACTATTTAGCTTCTAAATAAAATACTCAACATTTGAGAAAACTGAAGATGAACATATAAACAAATTCTTCATGTATTGTCAATCCACAGTGGGGGCAGTTTGAGCGTAATTTTTTTACTTTAGGACTGTTCTAAAACTTGTGTCTTGAACAGCAACAAATACGAGACAAAGGCATTTTTTAAAACAAAAATTGCAGTGGGCATGTCTTTCGACATTATTCTGAGAAGAAGCATCCAAGAGAGATGTTGATTGCTTCTAATGAAGATATCATATAAGTGAACCAGTACTACACCCTGGTAGAACCATAGTTTTGACCAAGCATCTCTAGGCACGACATTTGGAGGGTTCCCATCTCTCTCTGCTGACCTTATGGACGGACTTTCTGGTCTTATGGATTTAATGCGCTCGTATCTGATCTAGACATGAGTGCATATAATAGTGCTTATTATGATTGAGCACCTTCTGCTGAAAGCTCAACATGTTATCACAAAATAACAAAATCTCGCCAAAATCGCATGGCTGCCACACCAAACACAAAATCGCCAACTTGGCAACGAGGTGCGTCTAACACATCTGTACCCTTTTATAATTTTAGTTTTCAATAAAATAATGGAAAATATTCTTAAATATCTTCAAAATCTAAAAATTACATACCAGTAAAGAATCTCTAAACGTCTTATAAGAAAGCTATTAAGAAAACTATTGAAAAATATATTTCGAACCCAAACAACTTTTTTCAAGTGAACTAAATGTTGCCAAGGCTTGCGTTCTAAACAAAAAGTTGCTTATTATGGCCAGAATAAAGTAAACTAGCTAATATCTCTAATCTTAATTTAGTGTATAGTATTTTCCAGTTCATTTTTGTTTTTATAGTAGCCATCTTCTGCTATTTTAACATTTAAAAATTTTCTTTTTATAGAATGGAAGTTACTGAAAACAATTTAAATACATTGGTTGGATATTTACAGCATACCTTAAGTCCTGATCCTGCTGTTCGACGTCCTGGTAAAATAAAATAAAAAAATTTCTTTATGTTTATTACAGATTTTAAGAAAATTATAGTGTATATGTTCATATATATATTCTACAGCAGTGATATTTTACATGTTTTAGGAAATTTATTATTGTAGCTTCATCTTTCATGATTGTAGAATGGCAGGCTAGTTATAAATAAATTTATAACTTAGGTCTTGATAATCATTTTGATTTGCTGAACTTTCATAGAAAACAAAATTAAGTGCTTTTTATCTGTTTTTCCTTTCTCATGTTTGTTTTATACCTTATGGATTGTTATTTTTTAAGTTTACTGGCAGTTACTTAAAAGAAATGGTTGAGCTAACCTAATCTACAATTAGTTTTGTATATGTGTTCAAGAGCTAGTTAGAATTATACACAATAGGTACTAATGTCAATATTAAATAATGTGTTTTCTAGTCCATACAAACTCTGGTTGCATTTGGCCTGGATGTTGGAATGTATTAAAATAAATCTTTTTTTCTGATTCAATGAGGTACTGCAATTTTTACAGAAAACAGTAAGAAAAACAAAGACCTTGTTGCCTTTTTAAATACAAGGTTCATGATGTGATAATGCAATTATTCTTATGGATTTTTTTTCCAACCTCCTCTAATTAATATCTATATCTATAAAGGAAGAAGTCCTGACTTATATATACATACACGTATCAACGCCCAGCAAAAACTATTGGAGATACAGATATCAAATTTTAGGAGCTTATTACTTTTGTGCTGAAGGCGTCATTTAAGAAGCGATTTTTCAAAATTCGCCCCCCAAGGGGGGGAGGGGGGCAAAATGTGTTTTTTACATATTCCTTCATATCTCAAAGAAGGATATTGATATCCATAACATTCTTGCTTTAAAATGTAAGTAACATGAATACCTAAAAAACAATTTCAGGATTTTTCAAAATTAGGCCCCCAAGCGGAGGAGGGGGAAAAAACGTGTTTTATCACATTTTCCTTCATATCTCGAAGAAGAAAACAGGTATCCATAAGATCCTTGCTTTAAAATGTAAGGAACATAAATACCTAAAAACCAATTTCAGGATTTTTCGAAATTCGGCCCCCATGGGGGGGAGGGGGCAAAACGTATTTTCCCATATTCCCTCATATCTCAAAGAAGGAAATTGATATCCAAAAGATTCTTGCTTTAAAATGTAAGGAACTTGATTACCTAAAATCAGTTTCAAGATTTTTTTCAAAATTCGGCCCCAAGGGGGGAGGGGGGCTAAACATGATTTTACGTGTTTTTCACATGAAAGGGATATCCATAAGATTCTTACCTTAAAATAAAAGGAAGCCGAATACCTAAAAATCAGTTCCAGGATTTTTCAAAATTCAGCCCCCCACAAGGGGGAAGGGGGGGCAAAACGTGTTTTCCTTCATATCTCAAAGAAGGAAATTGATATGTTAAAGATTCTTGCTTTAAAATGTAAGAAACATGAATAAAATGAAGAAAATTGATATCCATAAGATTCTTGCTTTAAAATGTAAGAAACATGAATACCTAAAAACCAATTTCAGGATTTTTCAAAATTCGTCTCCCAAGGGGGAGAGGGGGGGGGGGCTAAACGTGTTCTTATGTGTTTTATCTATATATATAAAGGAATCAACTCCCAGCAAAAACTATTGGAGATACAGATATCAAATTTTAAGAGCTTATTACTTTTGTGCTGAAGGCGTCATTTAAGAAGCGATTTTTCAAAAATCGCCCCCCAAAGGGGGGAAGGGGGAAAACGTGTTTTTTACATATTCTTTCGTGTCTCAAAGAAGGAAATTGATGCCCATAAGATTCTTACTTTAAAATGTAAGGAACACGAATACCTTAAATCCAATTTCAGGATTTTTTTTTAAATTTGGCCCCAGGGGACGGGGAGGGGGGGGGGCTTAACGTGTTTTTCATGTATTCCTCCATATCTCAAAGAAAGAAACAGATATCCATAAGATTCTTGCTTTAAAATATAAGGAACACGAATACATTAAAACCAATTTCAGGATTTTCAAAATTCAGCCCCATGGGGGGGGGGGGCAAAACGTATTTTTTACATATTACCTCATATCTCAAAGAAAGAAACAGATATCCATAAGATTCTTGCTTTAAAATGTAAGGAATATGAATACCTAAACACCAATTTAAGGATTTTTCAAAATTCGGCCCCCAAGGGGGTTAGGGGGGCTAAACGTGTTTTTACGTGTTTTTTACATATTCCGTCATATCTCAAAGAAGGAAACAGATATCCATAAGATTCTTGATTTTAAATGTAAGAAACATGATCAATGTCACGATTTTTCGACATTCGCTTTAGATTTTGAAAAAATTGCTAGAAACAATCCAATAATTTATATTTCCTATATATCACCATTTTGAACACCAAATTGGTGGTAGGAGAAAAGAGAGAGATCAACCTTAATTAAATGAAGTGTGGAAAGGTGTGTGTGTGTGTGAATTGTATATATTTCGGTTGTTAGTACATATACATCTAGAGCTCAGGTTAACTCCATTCATTTTTATTATCCTGGGCAACGTCAGGTAATTCTTTGTTTATGAAACCGGCGATTTTCACAAGGGTTTACGGGGAAGCCCTCAAACTCCTTGAAGGGCCGGGATCCAGTGGGTTATCAAAATTGAAAGAAACATTTTAATGCTGACATTAGCATGGGGGGGGGGGAGTTATTATAATATGCTGATGGGATGATGACCAGTGGAGAGGGGTATAGATTGCCATAAAATACAAATATACATATCATACAAGTAAGCTTTATTAAGGGTTCAGCCGTGCAACACCGGGTATATAAAGCTAGTTATATATAAACTAACTGACACAGATGTACGTGTATACTCATACATTTGATTTTTATGACTTTTTCCATTTTGTAGTTCATAAAAATTGAGTATAAGATTAAATTTTTAAATCTTTTTTCATGTACAGCAGCTTATTAGATTTCTATATTTGTGAAGTTATAACTATACGTCTAAAATAACTTTATTGCTTTTTTAGTTTTTCTGTTTGGTTCAAATATGCATTTTAGTTTAGTGTTTACGACTAAACAATTGATTAAAATGTTCTGTTAAAAGAAAAAAAATTCTGCAATTATTTTACAGCATATAATGTTGTCATTTTTATGTTTCAGCTGAAAAATTTTTAGAGTCTGTTGAAGGAAATAAGAACTACCCTGTTCTGCTGCTAACACTGGTTAGCAAAGAAGATGTTGTAATTACAATTAGAGTTGCCGGGGCTATTACATTTAAAAACTTTGTCAAAAGGAATTGGAGAATCGTAAGTTTTGTTTTTAATAATACTTACTCAACTAAACTACATTCTAGTTTAAAAGATGTTTAGTGTCTAATACAGTAATACATTGTTATACATTGAGTATAAAATAATTATTAAAGTATAAATAATTTTGTTTCACTGTTTTAAATATATATATATATCTCTGACATAGCTAATTTCAGTTTGTCCTTTTTTTTATGCTTTAGTCTCACAATCTAGTTTGAGTTATATGTTGTATGTAGAACAAAATACCTTTTATGATTCAGGAGGTCATCATGATTTTTACAATGGACAATAAGAAAATATTTTAAAAATGGAAAAAAGTGTTTAGCGGGTCATTTAAAAGAAGTGGTATTTAACAGTAATCAGGATGCTTGTTAAGGTTTGAGTATTAAAGGCAGGACACTTAGAAAATAGGGGCAAGACATCAATGGCAAGGTGCTGCACCTTGCACTGAGAAACCAAAAAAATGTTTCCATGTTTGTATGAATATAAAATTTATTTTATCACCCTGCTTACTAGTGAAGACTATCATTAAAAGAATAAAATTCACTTGTAAACTGCAGAGTTGTTTATGCCTCATTCAGAAGTTTAAATATCTTCGGGCTAGTAGGTAACTTCTGTGTTGTGGTATTAAATGTAAAACACAAAGTTCTGCTGTTCCTTAATCCCTCTTCCTGAAATTGATTCTCATGCACTAACTAGATGGCATATTTATTATTCTTTTGATTTTTAAGTATATTGCTTTAAAAGTTGATCTTAATTTTTGTCTTTGTTTGACTAATTTGTAAGTTAATAAGATTTTGACACTAAATCCTGGTGAACATTTATTCAAAATGTGTGAAAATAAAATTTTACTTAATATTTCAATGTTTTAAAAAAGCTAAAAATCTCCTGTTCAGTTTCTACTCTTGAGCATTTTATAAGTGTAGTTTAGATTTACAAACACTTGAATCTTATTTCATCTAAACTGTGTAAAAACTATGCTTGAACAGTTTATTATAGTTGCTCAAAATCAGTGTATCATATTTATTTTTGTCATTAATTTAAAAAAATAAAGTTATTATTTACAGGAATTTTCATATTTCTGAAATTCTTTCAGTAAAAAATTATGCTAAAGTAATTTTAGGAATTATATTCTTGTTAATAATAACTAGATATCACCCTATAGCATATTGTAAGCATATTTTGTCGAGTATCTTGCCTGCCCTTTTAACCCTAAACTTTCTACCAACATACCCTTTTGTTCTAAAGATTCTGCACCATATGCCTAGTGATTGAAAAATTTTGACTGTTCCATATTGTTTTTTGTTTTTAAAAAAAAAAGCTCCAACAATGCATCATTACTATAGTTTTCTTTGCTTAAAACAGGACCTTCAAGTTTCTTACTTACTGTTAGACTGTTTGTTGAAAATAATGTTTGAAATATGCCTGTATCTGGTATCTGTATAACTATGAGAGTATTCAATCCTTTTTCTTTTTTTTTTTAACATTATGTATATATATATATAAAATGTGTGTATGTGTGTAATATTTAGAAACAATTCATCTGATATGTTTTATATTTTCTTCTCAGATAGAGGATGATGGTATTAATAAAATTCATGAAGAAGATCGTGAAACAATTAAACGTCAAATTGTAGGACTAATGTTGAAAAGTCCTGAGCAAATACAGCGTCAGGTGTGTAGACATTTAATAATCTTGCTATTAATTTTGTTCAGTTTGTTCTAATTTTTAATTTTTGTATTATACTTTTGCTTTTAAAATTTCTGTGAAGATTGAGTTTTTGTATTTAAAAAGAAGTTATATTTCTAAGTGCTTATATTCAACACTGTGAGAACTTATTTGCATGTTTTTATAATTATATCTTTCGCATAAACATTTGTAGCCATTCGGAATCGGCTTTAAGCAGTAGGTCCTTGTCTAATTAGCCCTCTTGTAGCAAAAGTTGGCCGTAGCTCTCCAAACCAAACTTCATAACTGGGAAATAGTTATAACTTTATATTATCTTTCAATTATGTATATTAATTTATGTCTAAATTTCATGTTTCATTCATTTATTTCAAAATTTGTATGTAGAAAACGTCATTATAAGTAGTCACTTATTATTTCAGTGTATAATAATTTTGGTTAAAAAATTAGGTCTATACTGTTAGGATTGTCAAAAGAAAAAAAGATACATCACTCAGAAATTAAGTATTTAACCCTTACGTCAGCTCATTGGATCTGAAGGGTGGGATGGTGGTGGGGAGGATCAGACTGTTGAGGGTTTGTGAGTTCTTCAGTCGTGTCCTGACCTTCAAGTACAACACATCGGAGATTTTCGCCTGCTCGTATTTTGTCAATAAATTTAATCTTTGTAAAACATAGTCGGTTTTTTGGACCAATAAGCCTTGAATTGATTTAAATTTTTGCCGGTCTGTATGACCAATAAGCCTTGAACCGTATTAATTATCTGTCAGTCTGTGTGCATTCTATTTCTAAGATCTTTGTTTTATTGTTGTAGCTAGCATGGCTGGAAGAATTCCTCCTGTTTCACAATGAACCAGACATTTTGTTTATCACAGATTGAGAAATCAGATTCTGAAATTTTTGTTAAATAATCTATTTTTTATTTACCCTTTTCAAGAATGAGAGGTGGCAGTAGTTTTGCATTATTGACTTATAACTGCAAAAAACTTATAAAAATAAGAAAATATCCTAATTTTATAGCATGGTGGTCTGTGAGACCGATGAGCTGGGGAACAGTATAAAGACAAGATGAGCCGACGTAAGGGGTTAAAGAAGATTATTTAAGAACCTTAACATGCATAAATCAGTGTGTTCATTCACCCCCAAAACACCAGTATTTTCTAACCAATTTTTAATGAAAAGCTTGTACCATTCAAGATTGTAGCAAACATAACTGATACCATACCTGCCAACTGCTCCGGGTCTTCCGGAGCATCTCTGGAAATTCGTGTTAACTCCAGATGCCCCGCATAAATCTTAGTTTACTCCGGAAAACCCAGAGCTATTAATCAGAGTTAGATTAATTTAATCAGAGCTAAAAAAGCAAGTTATCAAGCATTAAAGAAACAATAATTAGCTGTGTGCACATGGTTACTAAATTTTTTTAATAGAAATTCTATTTATTTACGTATTTTTTATAATATTAGTGAAAATAAAATAAAATTTGGTAAAATTATTGTGCCAACAAAGTTTTGATCCTCTTTTTTTTAAGTCTATAGTAGCAAACCTACCAAAAGGTAATTGAAATTATATATTACTGTGATATCTCAACTTGCTTTGCTTAATTAAGAATCTGTAATTCCAACTCCCTTGTGTTTATAAACTCATGAATGTATGTTGAAGGCTAGGAAGTGAGACTTTACATTTTGATTTTGCACAAATTTACTCTTAAAACTTTATATGTACACTGTGAACATTTCGATGCAAATAGTCTTATTGTGTAATATGAAAATTGCTAAGAAAACTAGTTTTGAAGAAAAATAATTTATAATTTTTTCCTAAAATTCATTGTTTTTTAATTACAAGCTTGTACACACTCGCATATATGTATGTGTATAAAAACATTTTAAAATTATCGACTTAGTGGTGTGCTCCTGAAATGCTCCTCAAAACTCCCGAAATCTTTTGTATTTGCTCCTGAAAAGCTTTTGGCAATGTTGGCAGGTATGCTGATACTGTCAGGTAGAGGATATTGACATTATTTTCAGCTTGTCAACCACTTTGCAAAATTTATCATTTTATTTGGCAAAACAAATGAGTTATTCATTACACTATGTGTGCCAAGCTCTGATGGTAAATCTTTATTGTATGCCAATTTTTGTTGATATAAGGTTTAAACTGGCTAGAATGTTTTTTACTGGCAGATCAGGTTTTATCTATCTGTGTACATCTAAGACAAGATATTTAAACACTTAAAAAAATAAACATTGGTGTTGTCATGTACAACAAAGAAAAGCATGTGATGAAAGTGTAGCCTGGCTCACACTGCTATTTTGTGGCACAAATGTCATAGAATGTCTGAAAATGTGCTCAGGGAATTACTAGTTCCTTCGTATTATAGTATTTGTATGAGAGAATTTACTGAATATAGTAGATTTTACTTTTAATAGACTCATTGTAGCTCGAGAAATTTGTGTTTTTGATGTGGTTATAAGGAACTTGTGTGACATGAGTAGCTTATTACTAAAGCTGAAAACTTCTGACAATCAGAAACCACTATGTATGTGATATCTGTATCCACTATGTATGTGTGTGTGGGGGGGGGGGGGGGGACAATAGGTCCATTTAATTATTTTTCAATGATTTTTGTACCATTTTGCCCAAGCAACAGTCCCATTTCTCCTTTGTCATAGAATGTCTGAAAATGTGCAGGAAATTACTAGTTCCTTATTATTATAGTATTTTTATGTAAGAATTTACTGAATGAATTAGATTTTACTTTTAATAGACTCTTTGTAGCTCGAGAAATTTGTGTTTATGAGGTAGTTATAAGGAACTTGTGTGATATGAGTAACATATTATTAAAGCTGAAAGCTTCTGACAATCAGGAACCACTGTGTATGTGATGTCTGCATGTGTGTGTGGGGGGGGGGACACAATAGGTCAATTTAATAATTTTCATACCATTTTCACTTAGCAATAGTCCCATTTCTCCTTTGTTTTTTAAAGCTACCAGAAACTTGCATACAGGTAATTTAATGGTCTCTGAACATAAATTAGTCAATTCCAGAAAAAGTAATATTGTTTACTCCTGAATATATCTGTAACATAGCTATCGACTTTTTATTTAATTTCATTATAATTTACTTTTTTCATTTTATGTTCTATTAATAGCTTAGTGATGCTGTTAGTATCATTGGAAGAGAGGATTTTCCTAATAAGTGGCAAGATTTACTTCAAGAAATGATATCTCACTTCCAAAGTGGAGATTTTTATGCCATCAATGGAGTGTTGCACACTGCACATTCTCTATTTAAAAGGTACTTTATTTTCATACTTTGTAGATCTTCATTTGCCCCTAGTATTCATTCAAATTTTAAATTTAAAATTTGGAGGAATACCAGGGGGTTTTCTTGTAAAATTTTATTTTATTATTTTATGTATTTACTAAAAAAAAAATGAACATCATAAATGTATTTCCTTTTGTGAAGAAATATAAAACTTGCATGCCATTGCAGCCAAAGCATGCAGTGTAATTACATGGTGAAAACCTAATTTAAAAATATATTTATGCAATTTGTAGGTATAGATATGAATTCAAGTCTCAAGCTCTTTGGACTGAAATCAAGTTTGTTCTAGACAATTTTGCAAAACCATTTACAGATTTATTTATGGTATGTACTACTTATGTGATAGTCTACTTATGTGATAGTACTACTTATGTGAAATATATATATGATGTATAAGTAATCTCTTATAATATTTTCATCTGCTTCCTTTTATTGGAGAAAAAAAATTAGAAATATTTCAAAATATTGTGTATTTATGCAAATCTCTAAAATTAACTTTTGCTTAATGTGAATCCTTATTATTAAAACAGAATTTTTCAGAATATGATGTTTATAAACAAAATTTGGACTGTTATTAACCCTTTAAGCGTTCAGCCCGGATTTTTCCGTAGTCATTTTTCTGTCGATAAAGCGTGCATCACGGATTTTTCTGAAGTGGTTTTTCTCCGCGTAAAGCGTTCATCCCGGATTTTTCTGCAGTCATTTTTCTGTCGTCAAAGCGTGCAGCCCGGATTTTCTAGTACCTGCTTCCCCCCTCGTAAATTTCATTCATTGACATGGGGGATGGTCTGCGGTTGAAGGGAGTTGAGCGTAACTGATTGATTTCGGTGCTACAGAATAGAATAGCGCTATTCATAAGCAAAAGGTTCCTTTCATTCCAATTGTAATTTTGTTTGGGAGAATTTCTCGTAAAGTTTCACCAGTTTGCGTTTTATGTGTGACTATAATTTTTGAAGAATACAATAGTTTTACTTGAAGAATACAGTAGTTTCCACTTTTCCCCTTTGAGTAAAGAGAGTGATGATATTTGTTCTTTTAAAACATTTATCTAATTGATTGGAACTTATATAAGGATTACAGATAATTGAGTAAGGATAAATAAAAAATATATAAGGATTTTGTTACCTTATATAATTTTCACACAAATTAAACTTCTTAATGAGACTCTACGCACTCAAAGATATAATGACATGTTTTATCAAAACTATTTAAATTTATCTAAAAAATATTTATACAAATTTTCCTAAATTTTATGATGCATTACACAGGGGTGCAGAAAATGTTTGAGGGCCCAATATTTCCCCAGAACACAATTTGTTTTGTCCGAAATTTCCCCAAAAACGTCCCCGTATTTCCATTCCAGTTTAAGCGACTATTAGAGTACAATGTTGATGATTAAAAACTCTCCTTAAGACTATTACTTGTAAATTTAAAAAACTTAATATTTATTCCAATAAAAAATAATTTTACCTTGATGGATTAAATTAGTTGTCACCAAGAAATGGCAGCCTTCCAGTCTCTTTGTGAAGGTTGTCAATCACCTTTGACGTCGTATATACCTTGAGACGAGATGCTGAAGAAAACCGCGTGAAGTGGTATCTTCCACCATGGAAATGTCTGTCCAAGGATTCTTTTAATAGCTGTGAAGCCTTATGAATAGGAGGTCCATTCCATGAAATGAAGACTTCATTGAAAAGTGTGTTGGACTGGATGTTCCGATTGTGTAGATGGTTGCCAATTACAGATCCAACTGATTCACAGACAGCTTTACTACAGATTTTTAAACAATTTTCGAGCAGATAAATAATTTCTGGTATGTGGCCATACACTTCAGGGTTAGTAAATGCCTCTTTTATTACGGTGTTATCCTGGATGATCAAGCTTGAGTTTTGATTTTCTTGAGAAGGATAAAGAAGATTTTTAAAAAAAGGTGTGTTTGAAAGGTTGTTTTTCAGAATTCTCAACTGGGAAAAAAGAACTTTGCTATCTAACTTGCACCCTCGGTTTTTGTTCACCCATATGGTAAGGATTTCTAAAGATTTCTGAATTGTATGCTCATATGCAGTATCTGGAGGGCTTGTTATATATCTGCTACTGAAACAGTGCCGCATATTTTCTATAATTGGAGGTTCAGAAATTCTACGTTCAAGTTTTTCCAGTATTGTTAAGCAAAGATTTTCTAATTTTTGTCTAGAACTTCTGTAACCATCTTCACTGGTTGTTTCTTCATCTGTCTGGGAACGGCTTGATCTTTGGCAATATTCATCAACCAATAGACAGTCTTGATAAACATTGTTTTTTAAAGACTCCATTTCCTTAAAAACTGATGGAAATATTTCTTCAGTGAGTTTTCCACTTTTCATTTCCAATATCATGGCATTAAGTGTGCTTTTCATTGAAGCATAATAATCAAATATGGTCCAAATACAGGCATTAACGTTCTGAGAAGTACAACTGAATTTTGTGACCAACTCTAATATATCAATCATTCCAAGCAGTTGATATATAAAACAAGGTTTGGAAAATTTTTTTAATGCCAATGAATAGTTTTTAGCATCAGTATTGTTGCCCCGGTGGATGCAATCAGTGCGCTTCTTTTGTAAATCAATAAAAAAAAGTTTAAAATCTTTTTGAAATGTTTTATAAACTCTTAGTTCACTTTGAACAAAACGGGTTTGTTGAAACGATTTTGGATTCCAAACACCCACTTGCAATTCATCTGCTAATGCAATCAGTTCTTCCTAGGCAATACCCCAATTATAGTTTTTCATTACATTTCCTACAATTTGTGCTTGACTGTTAATCCATGATAATGACTGGACTTTACGAACATCATTTAAAACACACTCTAACCTATGAGCCAAGTCCCACATAGGAAGTAAGAAGTCATGATTGATATTTTCACAAAGACTTGCCAATTTTTTATCCACACTGAGATCAAAATATTGACCGTCAAATGCCATTCCATTTAGCTGTTCCTTTAATTTTATGTTACATTTGTCAAGGGCACATTGCAGTTGTTGGACAAGAACATCACCAGTGTGTGAGGTACCACATGGTGAAATGTCAATCACAATACAAGTCTGAACTCCATCTACAAGTGTAATCAGACAAGTTATTTGGTATGTCCTGTGCAATTTTGTGATTTTATCAGCTGTGACTGACACAAGAGGCAAACGCTTTGTTGCTGGATTTTTTGTGCATAAAAAATCACATATTTTCGTGTTCATTGTAAAAAATACGTTTTTTATGAATTCTTGGTAAAATTCACGAGAGTGATTTAGTTCACCAACATCAGCATCATTTAAAACATTTAAACTTAATAAACGTTCAAAAAACTTACCCCCCTTACCTTCTTTAACTGCACTGTAAGCAGCTCTAGCAACCCGCAGTCCCACTTTCTCATGTTCATTCTTTACTAATATCTCTTTCTTTTCCATGGCATCAGAAAACTCTATACACCACTTATGTGCATTTGAATGTAAATGATCAATGAGGTGGGTTTTAAAATTTCGAAATTCAATACTTTGAGTTGGTTGAATTAACTGGTGTTCACTGGGAAGAGAAAAAATGCCAAAATTGCTGGTTTTAAGTATGCTTACTTCCTTAGGAATGGCTTTATAGTTTTTTACACATGGAGAGCATTGCACTGTCTCTATTCCCCCTTCCAAACACGGCATCAGTTGACAAATTTCTGTAACCGATCTGCTTATTCTAATTAACTTAATTTTAATTTTAAATTCTTCTTGTGCTGGAGTACTAAGACAGGATGGGCCTGGTACGATGGCTACAGTTGACACATTCTGTTCTATAATAGAAGGAAGAGCACTTGCCTTAGTTAGAAATTGGTTCGGTTTTAATAACTCGTCAACTTTACTAGAAATACCAGACAGCGCTTCAGATATAGACGATAGCTGTTGATTAATGTCACACTTTTTGGCGACAGCGTCAACATCGCTGTTTTCTCGTGGGCAAGATGAGTTAAATTCTGTACAAAGTGGTTCATCAAGTTCGGTTTCATCTTGTTTTCTCCGTTTGTTTGAAGGTTCGCTGTTTTCAATTACATTATCTTCAACATCGCGAGTTTTAGGTTTAAACCAACCATGAATACTGCATTGATCCTTGGTAATGGGTTTCTCATCCGGATGCTTATTCGAAACGTGACTTGCGAATTTATCGCGCCTTCCACGCCAATCACAGTGAGCGCAGTTCACTTCTTGTTTACTTTTAAAAGTTGACATCTGGTATTTGTGAGTGCACAATTAATATAGTATTTTCAATAAAAAATGATAAAACACATACAACAGGAAAAAAAAAACCCAGTTCGGATACGCAAATAGCGAGAATCACTCAGGTCCAAGAGGGAACAAACGACTTCACCGTGGTCCGGTTACACACACGTGCTTTTTATTGGAATGCAGTATTGCACACCCAACACGCAAAGGATTCTGGGGCCCCACGTTTGACTAATAGACTTCTGTTCGGGAGAAGAGGAGCTCTTTTCACCTTTCCCCGGGTCATGTGATGTGCGGTAGGAATGGTAGATAAGAGAGAAACTGCCGTTTTCCACGTGCAAGCTTCGCTCGCCGATTACAGGAAAATATGAAGATGAAACCATTTGAAAATTTGCTTCACTGTAAAGAAAAAAAAGGGGCGGGAGCGTGTGCGCAAATATAGTCGCTATCCAAAATATTTGTTCGTCAAGGATGACAATTTTTTTTTTTTTAACTTGGACAAAAATTTCCCCACAGCTGCCTGAATTTCCCCCGAACCTCGTTCGGGCGTTCGGACATATTCTGCACCCCTGGCATTACAATTTATGCGAAGACAAAATAGTTATTTTGAGATCCCTAGAAAAGTTTGAGCGAAAACGTAAACAAATGAAATAATGGGAATCCATGTAAAATTAATAAAGTTTTAATTAATAGAATTAATAGACATAATTGAAAGTTATATTTGTTGTATAGTAATATAATAATTTTATTGTATAAACGTTTGGAGCATTATGGACAGGGCCTTCCAACCAGCTCGGGATTTTGACGATCTAATGCGCTAAATGGACAGAATTTGGCACGATATCCTACAGGAGGACATCCGCCACCTCTATCAATCAATGTAGAGGATGTAAGCCGAATAACTGCTTGCGTAAGGGCCAGAGGTAGAACAACGCGTTATTGACTTTTTAACTTTGTGAAGTTCTTGCTCTTGAATAAATCATACAATTTTTCTCAAATTGTAATCATTTGTTTTTCTTACATCATATGTACCGATTTTCGCCCCATTCAGATAACTCCTCCTTGGTGCGTCGTTTTTTTTGTCTAAGTGTGTGTAAATATATATATATATATATATATATATATACAGTGGACGCTCGTTAATTCGAACTCGGTTAAATCGAACTTTCGGTTAATTCGAACTAATCTAAAGGCCCCCAAAAACTTGTATTGTGAATAATGTTAAAAATATGTCATTAATTCGATCTAAACTTTTATCACTTCGGTTAATTCGAACTAAAAATTTGACAAATTACATTTCTTTTTCCTCGTTTAAGGAGAAAATGCACGCTGTATTTATTATTTTGTGTGTCAAAATCATCTCTATTTCTTTTCTGTGTAAAGAGGCACATGCCTGAATTCTTAGACTATTACATTTCCGCTAAACGTTAGTGGCTATTGTATTTTTGTTTAGATTGTGGTGAAAATTACGACATTACTATGCTGACAGCTATAAATGATCTATACGCCACATGCGATGATGTTAAAGAAAGCACAATTAGTAATTGCTTTCGTCATGCTAAATTTATGCATGCCGAAAAGAACAATCATATCGAAGAATGCGACGATATTGATACAGATTTGAAAAAGATCTGAATTAAAAAAATTAACGGTGATAACGTTACTTTTTCTGAATATGTAAGGGTAGATGAAGACGTGGAAGTCTGTGGAAAACTGAGCGATGATGACATAGTAAAAACTATCAGAGAAGATGAAATAGAAGAGACCTTATCGAAATCAGATAAGAATGCAGAGACTGTTAAGCGTCCTAATGATCAAGTCATAATGGACTCTATTAAAACTCTGAAAGCATTTATTCAAATGGAACCTTCCTCTGAAAATGAATTGAAATGTTTATTTCAAATCGAGAAGCTGGCTGAACAATGTAAACATCATTAACAAAACCAAACATCCATTTTACAGTTTTTCCCAAAAGTGTAATTCATATTTTTAATTAAAGTTTACTTTCTGCTGCATATCTTCTGCTTCATTTTATGATTAAGGTAAATCTGTATTGCTTTTTAATATGTTTAATTTTAGATAACATAGTATAATATGTTTTCTGGGGTTATACATACTAGGAGATTTTTCTTCTTCAGTGATACACTTTTAAAGTTTTATATTTTCTCTTAACATCGGATAATTCGAACTTTTTTCTGAGAATCTTTGAGTTCGAATTAACGAGCGTCCACTGTATATATATATATATATATATATATATATATATATATAAGATATGGAAACTGGGGTTGCATGCCACTCTGAATAGCAGAAAAACTTACGGTGAGATGTCGAATTTGTACTGTAAACTGTGGAAAGACAGAGAATCTACCCCTTCCCCTCTCTGGCCTACGGCCGCGGGAGAAGTGCAAAAGAACAATGAAGCAGATGAAAGTCAGTGGTTTGTATGCGTCAGCTTGGGAAGAATGACCACCCAGTCTGTGTTTTGACGCCAGCCGTTGACTTTGTTTCCTTCTTTTTCATTGAAAGCGAGTAGGTAGATCTCGATATATTTCATTGCTGTTCTCCTGTTAAGCTGAAAATCAAAGGCGTCATAAAATGAATTCTGATTCAGAAACAGAAGACTTGTTCAACTCTTCGGGAGAGGAATTTTATTCATCCGAAAGTGATTGTGAGTCCGAGGATGATTCCTTGGATTCTGTTAGAAATTGGACTCTGATAGATCTTTCGGCATCGGTCGTTGCTCCTCCTAGATTTCCCTTCAGTGGAAAGTCAGGAATACAAGTAGATATTGAGACAGAAGATCCGTTAGAGTACTTTGGACTTTATTTTAATGAAGAAGTTATTTCTTTTATTGTTCAGGAAACCAATAGGTATGCTGAACAATATTTTGAAAGTGCTCAACTTACGCCCAGTTCTAGAGCCCTGAATTGGAGAGAGACAAATAACAAAGAAATGAAATGCTTTCTAGGTTTGCTTTTACTCCAAGGAGTGATTGATAAACCTGTTGAAAAATGGTTTTGGTCGAAGCGTCCAATTCTAAGCACACCGTTTTTTGGCAAAGTGATGACGGAACAGCGTTATGGATTAATAATGAAATTTCTTCATTTTGAGAACTCTGAGGAATTCACTCCGCAGAATCATCCTAATCCAAAATTGAGGAAGATTTTTAAAATATACTCAATGATAGTAAACTTGTTTAAAACTGTGTATATCCCTAATAGGGATATCAGCATTGATGAGTCTTTAATTGCTCATAAAGGCTTTTTAGGGTGGAAGCAGTATATACCAAGTAAGCGTGCTCGGTTTGGAATAAAACTCTTCCAGTTGTGCGAAGCCAAATCAGGGTACATATGGAACTCTCTAATTTATACCGGTAAAGGAACGACCTTTATGAAAGAATATGAAAAATATGGACTTTCAACAAAATGTGTTTTGACGTTGCTTCATGACTTGAAACATCAGGGTTATTTATTAACCACAGATAACTTTTATACATCACCAGAGTTAACAGAACTGCTATTACAGTATAAGACTGATATATGTGCAACTCTAAGGTCAAATCGAAAAGGTTTACCTCTCAGACTTAAAAATGAAAAATTACAAAAAGGCAAAATAATAGCATTTCAAAAAGGAAAAATGTGTGCCCTAAAGTGGAAAGACAAAAAACCTGTAATGATGCTAAGTACAATTCACAATGCAGATTTCGCTGAAGTCATAGTGAAGTCTCGTACTGAGGAGCATGCAACTAAAAAAAAACCTGTTGCAGTAGTGGATTACAACCGAACAATGGGTGGTGTTGATAAGTCTGACCAATGTCTGTCTTATTATTCAGTCGCCAGAAATCACCAAAGGAAGTACTACAAAAAAAATTTCAGACATTTAATTAGCCAAAGTGAATGGAACTCTTATATAATTTTTAAAAAGAAAGGAGGGAAAATGTCTCATATTGAATTTAGAATGAAGGTAATTGAATGGCTTATAGAAGAAGGAGCCTGTGTGCAAGAACCCAGCATTCGCAGGAATGTAGTTAAACACACAGAAAATGTAGCACGGCTAACTGGGAGACATTTTCCATCCTATTGTGAAAGCGAGGGAGTGAGGAAACCCAAATCCCGACAATGTGTTGTATGTTCACAAAAAAAAAATGAAATCGGGAAACGAATTCGTCGTGAAACGCGATTTCAGTGCGATGAATGTGATGTCGGGCTATGTGCTGCGCCATGTTTCAAAATATATCACACTTATTTTGCTTTCTGAAATAAAATCTGGTTTTAATTAACATTCTTATTATCTTAATTTTTATTTATTTATTTTTTTACTTTTGCAGACTACAAACATCTTTAATTATTTTCAAATAATGGGAAAACTATATTTTAGCTATTCTTTTTCTTTTATTTCAATATATGAATGATCTTAAATAGGTTTTAAAATATAGGATCAAGTGAACATAATTTTGAGATTTTAAAATTTTTAATAATTAATTTTACTTTTGTCTCACAAAGAAATCTTGAAGGATATAAGACAATAATTTAGTTATAAAGTTTAGATATTGAACAATCGTATAGCAACAGTAAATCCTTGGAACTGGCCATATCCATTAAGTTAGACTTTGTTTACCTAGTTTGTCCCATTTGATAACACATATATTTTTTTCAAATAATGGGGAAACTATATTTTAGCTATTCTTTTTCTTTTATTTCAATATATGAATGATTTTAAATAGGTTTTAAAATATAGGATCAAGTGAACATAATTTTGAGATTTTAAAATTTTTAATAATTAATTTTACTTTTGTCTCACAAAGAAATCTTGAAGGATATAAGACAATAATTTAGTTATAAAGTTTAGATATTGAACAATCGTATAGCAACAGTAAATCCTTGGAACTGGCCATATCCATTAAGTTAGACTTTATGGATATACTATGGATAAAGTCTTATGGATATGGTTATATACTTATGGATATGGTTTACCTAGTTTGTCCCATTAGATAACACATATATTTTTGTTCAAATAATGGGGAAACTATATTTTAGCTATTCCTTTTCTTTTATTTCAATATATGAATGATTTTAAATAGGTTTTAAAATATAGGATCAAGTGAACATAATTTTGAGATTTTAAAATTTTTAATAATTAATTTTACTTTTGTCTCACAAAGAAATCTTGAAGGATATAAGACAATAATTTAGTTATAAAGTTTAGATATTGAACAATCGTATAGCAACAGTAAATCCTTGGAACTGGCCATATCCATTAAGTTAGACTTTGTTTACCTAGTTTGTCCCATTAGATAACACATATATTTTTGTTCAAATAATGGGGAAACTATATTTTAGCTATTCCTTTTCTTTTATTTTAATATAGCAAACTTTTTAATTTCCGGCTATTTTCTTCGTAACATATTGTCCTGTTTTCATTTTATTTCCGAGCATCGTGGGCAACAAAAAATTACCTTGGTAGCCGCCAAATTATATACCCCTAACCTAGAGGAATATTTCCTTTTTTTTTTTTCTTTCTTTAAGAAAGAGCAAACGCAAGGTAGGGGCTTCACAAAAACTTTCACTGGCTTCTAGTTTCTTAATTTGATTAACATTGATATAATAATCCTTAGAGAGTGAGACTCATTTTGGTGAATGGGACAATACATATTTGCACGATGCACATTAAAGCTTACAATTTTAACAATGATGAATTTTTCTTAAATGACTCATTGCATATTACATTGAAATGTTTTATGACTTTGTTAAATCTAAGAAAAAATAAACTAGTTTATCTTAACTTCACGAAATAAAATAAATCAGTTCATTTTTTCATGAATTTCTTCCGTATTGGTGCTTACGTGTATAAATTATTTTTCTAATACGAAAGTTTCAATTTTCATACGAATGTAAGGGCTAAAAAAATATTCTGAATAACTTAGAAAATAAAGAAATAAAATTTGAAGGGAGAAAGCTAAATTGCAGTCCCTGAAAAACAGTAAAAGTGTTCATAATATGGTGTATGCAAATATCTTAACGACGATGTGTGTAAGTAAACAGCCTTTATGGTATACTTCAAACTATGTCATTGTGTTCGTGAGTTTGAATGATGCTCAATATTACACAAACGTTGCAAAAAATTACAGTAAAAAGGATGAAAATAAGCTTATCTCATTTTCTTTGCAAGAGGAGTCGTAACTCCAACAGCTTTCATGAGGCAACTGACTGGAAGTATACGAATGTATTGTTACCCGATTCCCCCCAAATCTCTTCCCGGTCATTTTACAAATGTACATGCGAACGTTTTCCCCCACCTACCTTATGTCCGTCTGAGACATAATGAGCTGAGACGGACGGGGAAATGAACAAAAGACCCTCGGAGATCTTATCCTCGGAGAGCGAGGGGGGATGAAATTTGACTCGAAGAAAGCGTTTGAGAAAAATCGGATTTGTACCTCCTTTTTTGTGCAGTTTCTCGAAACCAGTGGAGAAGATTTTAAGAGCAGAAATATCTCGTGACCGTTAACGCTTAATGGGTTAATTACTTTTATGCTATTATACTGTAATGATATTTTTTTTCTTTTTTTAAGGTAACTTTTACATCATTTTTTCAGAAATTAAATATAAATAAGATTTTATATAAAAAATGTTAGGCACATGGTTGCTAATGCTGGATCAGATTTTGTCCAGCATTAGCAACCATGCTGGACAAAACTATAACTATAACTTTATATATATATATATATATATATATATATACATACATACAGTGTAATCTCAATCTATCGTTTTTCAAGGGACCGATTGAAATGAACAATAAATGCGGGAAAACGGTAGATGCGGAAACATAACAAAGCAATATGATCGTTGGGACTAGATAAAATGAACGACACATACGGAAAAACGATGTATCCGAAAACGATCGATTGAGATTCCACTGTATATAGTTTTTTGCAATGATTATATAAAATGTAATTACATATCGTGAACACAAACTACTTAAAACTACTTAAAATGCATTTTTGGCTTTTATGCTGTATATTTCTTAATAATTTTGGTTTAGCTCAGTAATCAATGCTTTCTGAAATTAGTGTTCATTAAAAATACACAGTATTACCATTATAGAACATTATTTCACCAACAATACCTCAGAATAATTTCATCCTTGAGTTAGTTTTTCTAATGTTGTTACTTTTCAAAAAGGGCCCAATTTTCAATATGGGCATTTCTTTTTTTAAATTTATTATTAGATTATTTTTATTTATTATTATTTTTTTTTTAGTTGATGCTACTTTATTTATATATATATATATATATATATAGTTTTTATACACACTTTTATAAGTGTAAAGTAAGATTTTTTAATTTTGTTTCAGGCTACTATGCAATTAGCAGAAACTCATGCTACGAATGTGAATGCCTTAAAGGTTATATTCAGCTCATTAATTCTTATTTCTAAGGTGTTCTATAGCTTGAATTTTCAGGTATGTTGTATTTTGTATCCACATATGATTTCATACCTCTATTAAAATTGTTAACAATTATAGTTCATCTCACTTATTGGTTAGAACTTTTGACATGTGTGCTATGTTACAATTTTTTTTTTTTCCTTTTTTTTTTTTCCCCCCAAAAAAACAAATTGTGTCGTTGTTTGTGTCTGTGTATTAAACTCTTTGTATTAAAGAAACGTGTCAGAAACCTGTGAAAATTTTCAGAATGCTAATAAATCACATAGTGTGGCCCACTGATTGATGATTATATATTATGTGATCATAATGTATTTTTTACTTCACTTTATAAAAATGAATGTCACCGTTATCCCCTTAATATTAATGCAAGATAATTATTAAATGATTAAAAAGTTGAACTCATATCTTCTTTCTGAAATATGCTTTTATATTTATAGGTATTTATTTACCTTATGGGGAAATAAACTCATCCCTTCCCCTCATTGAATTAAAAAATAAAATAAAAAAATTATACAATTTTTTTTTCCCTTTATTAAGATTTCCGATGTAAACATATTTAGCTATAAGCCATGCAGCACTGACTATGAAGAGAAGTACAATCATTTCAGAAAATCGAATCTTTGCCAGTGTATATTTGTAGAAACACTACTCTTACACTCGTCAAAAGTGAAATTGCAACACCATGAAGGAATGCACATAGCAATGTGAAAATTACAGGATCGGTAGATGTCGGAGTCATATGCAAATGATTAAATGCGTGTGCACATCTGGTCACATGATACCCAGTTTCCGGCTATAAAAGCCAGTCGCTGGTTTGCTCTGTATATGCTATTAATGACAGATTATTGTTGTAACGGAACTTGAAGAAGGGTAGAAAATTCCTCGGAGACATCAGCGAGCTGAATACCAGCAGTTATCGTCTGAGGAACAATAATGTATCCTAGAATTACATGAGCTCGGTTTGTCGATGTGCGAAATTGCCAGTTGAGTTAAACAGGACATCAGTACAATTCAGCTATGTGTGGCACGATGGACGCAGGGCCATCTGAGAACACAGCAAAGACACAGTGGATCATCCAGATGCACGTCAGATCGGACTGATAGGCTAATTCGGCGAATGTTTCGTGGGGACCCGTTTGCCACAGCAAGTCATATTCAAACCTACCTACCATTATCAGGTGAGGCATGTCTCCTGCCAAACCATCCGTAACAGTTTGCATGAGGCAGGGATCCGCGCACGTAAGGCCAGCCACTGGGGTTCCTTTAACTACTCGAGACAGGGCTGCCCGTCTAGCTTGGTGTCAACGTTATCGTCACTGGACGAACAAATGACATTGGGTATTGTTTTCAGACAAATCCCGATTTTGTTTATGGAGGAATGACGGTTGGGAACATGTGTGGAGGCTTCCTGGAGAACGTTACCTACTAGCCCATATCGTCAAACGCCACACTGGGCTTCATGTTTTGGGATGGCATCGTGTTCGATCAGCAAAACCCTTGTGCACGTTACTGGCAGTTTAACATCGGCCCAGTACGAAACACAAGTTGTTATTCCTGTGGGTCGGCCACTTGTGCAGGCCGCCTCCAGCACGTTATTCCGGCAGGACAATGCCTAGTCGAGTGTCGCTTTCTGAACAGCCTCAATAGAATTCACATCCTTCCCTGGCCAGCAGCCTCACCCGATCTCTCTCCCATCGAGCATGTGTGGGTTGCCATTGGTTTTGCGGTGCACAAGGCACCGCAGCCGCATACCATACAGGAAGTGGAAACTGCAGTGGAATCAGCGTGGCAAGGAATATCTCAGGAGAATTAATGGTCATTAATAGTCTCATAGACAGTAATTCATTAATAAGACATTTCATTAATAGTCTCATAGACAGTAATTCATTAATAAGACATTTCATTAATAGTCTCATAGACAGTATGTCTCGCCGTTTAGAGGCCTGTATAGCTGCCCATGGTGACCACATTAGATACTGAATAAACAGTTTAATTTTTCATATCTTTGTTTGTTTCTTTAATCATCTGCATATATGTCTCACCTCTACCGATCCTGTTATTTTCACATCACTACGACCATTCCCTCATCGTGTTGCAATTTCACTTTTGACGAGTGTATTTTCGAAATTTTTAAGTTTGAAAATGGCAGACATGCTCCAATCATCTATATATAAAAAACAGTTCTGTAACTGACTGACTGAATGGCAACGCACAGACCAAACTGCAAGACCTAAAGGGTTGAAATTTTGCATGGTGATTCTTCTTATAGTGTATGGGTGCACTAAACATTATTTTTGAATTATTCTTCTTAGATTTTTTTAAATTAAAATTTTATGGTGTCTTGGTAACTTTTTTTAAGTTTAGATTTAAAATAATAATCTGAGGGTTATAAAATTTATATCACGAGAAATATCATGAAAATTCCTTTAAAATGAAATCTCTTTCGAATCTTTACCTCCATTTTCTGATTTTTGGTGAATGTTTAAAGATTAATTTTTAGAATTTAATGTATTAAATGCTGATCACGTGGTTTCTTTTCTTTTTGTGATACTTTAAACTAATTTTGTGTCACATGCATAACAATGGAATAAATTGACCCAAAAAAAAATTTTTCTTTTTAATGTGGCAGACAATTGGACATTATCCAAAAAAATATTAAAACACAGTAAAAGAAAAGTTCCTCAAACTGTACTATATTCTTTAGTATGTTCTATTAGATTTAATTTTAATATTTTCTACATTATTTTGTCTATAAAAATATCCGTTACGATTTTTTTTATAAATATACTTTTTGTTTGTTTTTTGGCATTAATTGTGTACATTGACCTTTGTATTTATTTATTAATTTATTTATTTATTTATTTTGGCATTAGATGCATACATCGACCGTTGTATTTAATTTGAATGTACTCCGTAGCAAAGCACGGGTATTCAGCTAGTTTAAAATATCGAGGAAAGTAATTTTTTTTTCCAGTTTTCAGAAGAGGAAATCTAAAGCTGATGAAAGTTTTAATTTATTCATTTATGTTTTGCCAGTGTGGTCAATTGGTATAAAATGTTTACAATATTATTAAACAGAAATATGTTGTAGTATGAACTCCCCTTAATAGGTTTTGAAAAGGATTTCTAAAAATTTCAATTTTATTTCATCCTTCCTCTGTTAGACAAACTATTTCCTCTATAATGAATGATTTAGGGAAATAAATGTCAACTATTCATTACTAAATGGTTCTTTTGTTTTTTAAAAATCTGAATTTTGGGAGTGTCGGCATTTGTTCAAATTGTTACTAATTTTTTAAAATTATCATTTATGGAATGTTTTATTTTTTAATGATATTTGAATTTTTGTTTTCTTCTTGGAACTAATGGATCCTGTAAAAATATTTAACTTCTTAAATTTGTCAGAAATGTTTGTTTTATGTATCAAGATTTTATTTTAGGGTTGTTATTGGCTTCATCGAACTATCTTTAAAAAAGGGGGGGAAATAGCCAAATTATAAAATACATTTAGATTTTCTTGCAATATAAATGTCATATGATGGCTAATAATTCTATGTCAAATAGCACATAAAGATATTAAGCTTATTAAAAACCTGTTTTCAAATTAATTGAGTAGATATTTATAGTATAGATGCCATTTTTAAAAATTGTTTTGTTCTGGGGTATTATTCAAATATTCTGTCTGAACTGCAATGTCCTTGTAGAATAACTGTGCTGGTAGTGGATTGAAGGTTGAGTAAAAATTAATGCTGTTTTGTACAGTTTGTAACTTATCTTGTTTTGTTTGTTTATATTTTTGTGTTTTCTTTAGGACTTACCTGAATTTTTTGAAGATAATCTGAAAGTTTGGATGACTTACTTTTTAAAATTGCTGACATTAGATAATGAACTGCTAAAAACTGTGAGTATTTTATCATTTTGAGGTATAACTTGTGTAAGATTCTTAAAATTGTGATTTTTACTTTTACTATATGTATGTATCTTCTTTTTTGGAGTATTTGCATTTATATCAGAATAATTACAATATAACGAAAGGCATTATTGGTCCATTGAAATCTGTTATAGTATAAAATTTGTGTTTTATTGCCTAAACAAGTTTGAAAATTTATAATCTGGCTTAGTCTCTGAAACTAACTTTTAATGGAATTCTTTTAAAACTTATTCATTAATGCCTCATTTTAATGAGATTATTGGGGGGGGGGGTAATTTAAGCAGTGAAAATTTTTGCTATGTTTTTAATTTATCAGTCTGTTAACTTGTAATGAAATTCAGGAAATCGTTTTAGTCTGAGTTTACTGTGTAGAAGTCAGTAATCAAGTCAAATATGACATGAAAATCAAACAACATTCATAGTGTTATCAGTTAATAGTTCTATATAGTGTACAAATTGATGTTGTTTATCCCTTTGTTCTCCTACATAAAGTATATACATGCATTATTAGAACATGAATAATTTATTATTCTTAAGCTTTGGGATATACAATATATTGTGGGGTTACAGGTGAAACACATTTAGTCAAAAAACATGATTTTGAGAAAACGCTGATCAAAGTTTTTTTTTCTTTTAACTTCTTTGATACTAACATTATTAAATCAAATTATGTTACAGCACTGACTTTTTTTGCGAATTACAAACCAGTCTTGGCTCTCATATGCTTATTTTATATTATTATCCTGAGGATGGTTAGTGTCTTTCACCTATACAAACTACTAAGCCAAAGTACTTAATGGGATTACAAAACTTTTGGGGGGAAATTAAATAAATAAATATATGACTTAGTGGGTTTCACCAGTAGAAACATCTCCTTTTTCTGATCAAAAAAACCTGAAAATCGATAATTTTGACTTATTGTGTTTTACTTGTAACCCCATGATATGGCTTCAGGCTGAAAACATATAAATATTTTAATGTATGTTATTCTTATTTATGTCATTAAATAGGAGAATTTGTAAATCAGAAATTAGTGCATCTGAATAACAAATATACAAACTAAAGCTGTATAATAATGACTTCTATATTGCTATCACTAATAACTTTACGTTTAAATAGCAGCATTCAGAAACAGTCATCCAAGGTGGACACATCTGGATGCATATCTATGTGAACCTGATGAGCTGTAGCATGAGGGCCCTAGTTCGGCCTTTGCCTTCCTAATAAGAATGTCCCATATTTTCCTCTTTCGGGCATTCATTCTCCTGTTCTATAATAACGATAATTTTAAATGCATAATCTTTACTGTCTATCTACTTTTTATTTTTTAAGAAGAGCCTTTTGCCACTGTAAATAGCCTTTTTAAGAGTTTGATTTGAGCCTATCAGTGATAAATATCTTACTTATTTTAATGAATTTTATGTTATTGTCATTGCCTGTAAAATTTATACCTCCCTCTCCAGATTCGATTTTCTATAATAGTACTAAAAATACTCCAAATCTTTCAGACTAGGGAGATCTTTACTCCTTTCCTTTAAATAATATGCACATCACCTACGTGTTAAAGAAAGAATTTTAAATCCTAGCCGTTCAGTGGCCAGTGGTAGAAAGCAATGGTGGGAAAACAACTTAAAGGCAGGGTATGGATTTAACACAGCATCCATGAGGATAGGATATCATGGGGAAGTGAAGGAGTTAGTGTGTTTTATGGTAGTTGATGTCTTCTACAGGCTCATTTAGAGTAAATTCGCAAAAATTGTTGTAGATTTAAGGGTTTAATAATGCACTAGGAAGTATGGGATTACTGTTAATTATATTTTATAAATAAATAGTGTCGTGGTGATTATTGAAGTTAAATTAATAGAGTAAGTATTATAATTAGGATAATTGGTTAATATATCAAAAATCATTTACAGTTACATAACAATAGTTCAGTCACACTTAGTGTTATTTACTTAAGGGATGGAAAGATTTGTGTTGTGTATAATATAAATGAGCATGCAATAACCCATAATAAATTAAAATATATAACCAGGTTCGTTTACTGTTTGCACCACAGTAGTGGTTATAAGCCATGAAATAAAAAAAGGCAATTAGAGAAAATAAAGGAAAATTACTTCCCTTGAAATGAGATGACCTAGAAATAAAATAAAATTTAAAAAAAAATCTTTAAGAAGTCAGTTCTGCTAAAATAAAACTTAACCGCTGAAAAAGCTGAAAGAAATAATTCTTAACACAGAGGCAAAAAACAACATGACGACATATAAAATTTAAACGTAACATTATTTATTTAGACATTAAATAATTCACACATACAATACTTAGCATTATAACAAACATCCTTATAAACTCAGTTTCTTCTCAATATTATTCCAACAAACAAAATTCAATTAATTAAAATACAATTCCGGTTAAAACAAATCTAATCTTAATGTAACACAAATAATTAAATAAAAATCAATGAAATGAAGTGAAGTGGCTGGGGAATCAAAAGCTTAAATACTGTTTGTAATTGATAATAATAATAATAATAATTTTTAAAAAACTTAAAGAAAATGAGTCGTAAGGACCCTGCTGTAATGTTACTAAAATAATTTACTATTTCCAATAATAATATCAACACAACAGTAGTAATTACTTTGAAAATTCCTAATAATTTATTCTTGGTTAATAGATCTATCTATTTTGAGTCTTAAAACACATTATTTATTTATATTTAGTTATCTATTTATATTGCCATTACAAGCATAATTTTTCACCCCATCTATTGTAGGATGATGATGATCCTGGTCTCTTAGAACAGTTAAAATCTCAAATTTGTGAAAATATTGGTTTGTATGCACAGAAATATGATGAGGAATTTTCTGAGTATTTGCCAGGATTTGTTACAGCTGTCTGGTCATTACTAACTACAACTGGGCAGCAAGTCAAATATGATTTGGTGAGTTTCCCATTTTCAAGTGTTTTTACTATTTTCAGGCGTACCAAAAACAATTAAGGATTTAGAAACTTAAAAAGCATTAGAAAAAAATTCTAGAGATTTCATTGAAAATCAGAGAGATAGTTAATTTTTGTCAACCATGACAGCAAAGCAAAGCAAAGCTGCTTTTAAAATTTCATGATTTATTATAGAATGTTTTATAGGAAAAGGCCAGATTTTGGGCCAAATCCAGATATTCAATAGTTGTAATTATAATCATGAAAGTTATTCTATTTGTTTTAGTCATCTTTGTGAGGTAATTAAACCAATAGTACACATGCTAATTCTTTGTGAAAAAAATGATATTCCTGTAATCTGGTATCACATGGCATTTATTGGTATATGTTGTAGAACAAAATATTTAATCATTTTTCTCCAAATTATTTTTAATCTACTTTGGAAGAAGTACTCAAGGTTTTAAAACATTTTAAATTTTGTTTCTAATCTGAGTTTAATATTACTGTTTAAAACAAAATAAATTTATCAAAATTATAAAATTAAAACAAAATAGCAAAGTTATTTCACTGATGCAGTAGTCAATTTTATATTTTGATTTTAAAAAATGATTTCTGTTAAGGACAATAGATCAGATTGGTGCAGAACATCATTGCTATCTATTGTATAGATATGATTGTAGTTGAAATAACTTAAAAATTATTAAAATTCATGTAAAAGAAAATGTGATTAAAATTCATCATTTTCATAAAAAAGTTGTTTCTTAGTGTAAATCGGACATTGTGGGTTAAACTTTTGATTCCTTTAATTTGGTTAAATTTTCTTATATGTTCTTTGCAATTTTTAACCTATTTTTTTTTTTTATCTCTTGTTACATATGTTTTTTAATTAATCTGTCACTAGTTATCAAAAGCAGAATATTGTGTTAGCCTATGGTAATTATAGGTTATTTTTATAAAACCCCAAATTCATATTGTAAAGCATTTTCATATGTCTAATTCATATTTTAAAGCTTCTTTTTTTTTCTGTAGTTAGTGAGCAATGCAATTCATTTTCTTTCGTCTGTTGCTGAACGGGCAAACTACAAACATTTATTTGAAGGTCCTGACGTCTTGAGCTCTATCTGTGAAAAGGTTATTATACCTAATATGGAGTTCAGAGGTAGTGTTCTTATTCTTTTCATAAATTTAGTTAAAGCTGTTATGTTGTAGAAATTTTTTACAAAAATGACCAAACCTGAGAGACTGTTTTCCTTTTTATTTCAGAATGTGATGAAGAACTGTTTGAAGACAATCCAGAGGAATATATTAGACGTGATATTGAAGGATCAGGTATTTCGAGAATCTTATTTTTTGCCATTTATTTAACAGGAGTTATTAAGACTTACTTGTCATATAAATATTACATAGTTAACAAAGCAATTGTTCACTGAAATATTAAAGAACTGAAGTATCATTGAAATATTTGATTACTTCAGTTAAAGTCATGTATTACAGTTTGTAAGAGATATCTAATGATTGAAAAATGAAACTGGTGTATAAATAAGGCAATTTTTGTTTATTTCAGACATTTTTGTAATACAAGTCCTTTCTGCAAGAGATGCTTTATATACTCTTTGTATTGCTATAATTTTTATTATTTCAAGGATGCTTGTAGTTTTTTCTTAATTCTTTCCTGAAATATTGTTTAGTAGCTATACCCCTGTTATCTATATAAAAGGGAAATATTTTTCTTCAGTATATCCCCTTAATGGATTTTGAAACTTTTAAACGTTTGGTTATTTTCATGCATTTGAAATGTTCATACCTGCAAGGTTAATTCACAGAAAGAAAAAAAAATAGTGTAACCTTTTTATTTTTCCCAATTAGTTAAATCTTTCAAGAATTTGCAATGTTCTTTGGAGAACTTTGAAATTATTGAATGAAAAGGAATTTCTCGGTAAAATCTACAGGGGAAAGAAAATAAGTGTTGTTGTTTCCAATTCCCCTTGGTGTAGGAAAGCTTACACCAAGTCAAAGGACCTACATCCTCAAATCCTAGGTCCTTGGCGAAGGGTAGTAAGCAGCTTCACTTTAAGGCAAGGTACCACTAGGGCTGAAGTCTGACTTGACCTCAGAGAACATCAGTCTCGTAATTTTGAACAGGGTCAAGTGATGAGACTGGAACACTTGACACCGCACCTCCAGAGGTAAATTTGAGAACTTAAAGGATATTGTATCCACGACATATTTAACGTGCCCCAGCCACCATTAGTGAACACGGCAGTGGATTTGCAGCAACGAGCATCAAACCAGGGACGTTCAGATCACTGGCCCTCTGCTCTCGCCAACTGGACCATTGTGCCCCAGAAAATAAGTTTTGATTACTATCCATTCTTCAGAGGCTACTTTACACTGCACTCCTGCAATTGTGTGATAAAAATCATTCAGTTTTTAATTGGAATACTTTGATGTCAGTTTTCAGGATTTCTTAGATATGTGGCAACATATTAATGATATAGTTTATTATTAATATGTTGCCTATTATCTATAATCCGTTTTTTTTGGCATGTTACTATTGAAATCATAAACTTCGTTACTTATATTTATTTTTTGTGACAAAAAAAAAATGACTGGCAAAATTTAATGCTAATTCAGTGTTAAACTTTAAAAAGTTCATAACTTGTATTTATTTTGTAAAGCTTTTCATTTGAGAATTTGCATAGTTATGAGTATTTTCAGTGTAGATAATTTTTTTCTGATTATTTATGCAACTTTTTGTTGGAGAACATGCAAAACATTCAATTACCGTAAAATCTTGAGTATAATATACTTTTTTTTTTTTTTTTTTTTTCTTTTTTTTTTTTCACATTTTAATCTGCAAAAATGAGGGTGTGTATTATACTCGTACAAAAAAATGTAGTTTTAAACATTGAATAAACGACAAACAATAAATAAGCTGTATTCTAGTAAAAGTGATTAAGACTGATAATTTCACAGTATTGTTTGTTTTGAATTAAAAATTTAAGTTTTTTTCTACTGAATTTGATGTTTTCTTTTATTTTTATTACAAATTTTATTTATGTTAACAAATATTTGTGCAATTTTTAAATAAAACATTTAAAAGCTATGAATGCATATTATGGTCGAATTTTAATTTTTTCTGAAAATTTTGCACAAAATTAAGCATGCATATTATGCACAAGTGCGTATTATAGTCAGGATTTTACGGTAACTATTATTTGTTGTGTTAAATAATAGTAGAAAATATTCTATGTCATGTATGTCTTTAACTATGTATACTGATAAGTGTATCTGTATAATTATGTAAAGAAATGAGTTATTTATGTTTATTTCTTTTTAAACAAAAGATATTGATACACGAAGGAGAGCAGCCTGCGACTTGGTGAAAGCATTGGCAAAACATTTTGAAGCAAAGATTACTTCAGTTTTTTCAGAATATGTCAATGCTATGTTACAGGTAAATAATTCCTTGTTAAAAATTAAATCTGTGATTTCAAACAATAAAGTGCATCAACAATGGGAGACCTAGGTTTTGCTCACATCCTAAGTTCTTCTGCTAGATATAAACTCTAAACAGGCTGGACATGCAACAATTCCATTTGTGGATTCTTAAAATTTTCTTTAAAATAGTAGTCACTGTTTTAAACTAACCCAACTTGTAAATTTTGGTACTTGTATTGCATCTGTAATATCTAATTTTTTAACATAGGATTACATACCTCCATATGGTCCTTCGGAAAGGAAAATTTCAGACGCTAAAACTGTCCATTCGTCCTAGCAAGTTATAATTTTGGCAGCATGCCAAAGCCAGTCTGTATCGCTTGGACAACAGAAAAGTACCAAAATGCGTTAAAATTTTGACATATATGTATTTATATACATACGTACATATATATGATACATATATACATAACACATACATACAAAAGAGTTAAGCAACAATAAGTGATCCTACAGAACCCACAGAAGTTTCGTTAGAAGAGACTAACTGAAATTTTTTAACATTCTTGGAAGTGGTAAAATGAACTTATGTTAGTGAATATATATTTTTTAAAAACTCACCTATTTGACTTCCAATTTTAAGGGCCCATTTGGTCTGTGAAATTCCTTAATTTTGCTTTATAGAAACCTTTTATTAAGTAGCTAGAAATGCAAGGATCTTAGATCACACTAAATTATCTCATTTGAAAAAAAGCTAGTTTATTTAAATTGGCTCTAGATATGTCAAATCTAATTCTCTGTTTGTGGTAACCCATTTTGTTGAGAGGAAAGAGGTTTCTCTAATTTGATCATGTGATTTAAAATTTCTTATATGGATAACAGCTTTATCAATGTGATTAAATTATACTCCTGTTGTAAAATCTGTCTTGTGACCTCCATTATCATTTATCCACTTGAGTACACAGGTTTCCTATATGTTTTATGCCATTCTTTTATTCATTATAAATATTATGATTATTTTTGTGGGATATCATATTTATTCAAGAGTACGGTATAACGTTAGAGGGCAAAACATTTTCAAATTATATTTTTTTGCTTGTTTGTTTCTGATTTTTGTTGAACTGGACTATATTTCACCAATCTCTTTGGCACAGTATGCCTTTTCTTTGCCTAACACTATTCCTCAGTCAGTCATTTTGTTAACTGAACACCTTATTGGCTGCATAGTTTAAATTAAATATATATATACAGTCGAACCTCCATATATTGAAGTAGCAAATTGCCGGGGAAAAAATTCAATATATAGAATTGATCTTAGTTTTATCATAATTCTCCTAAAGCATTAAAATTAAAGCTAATTTTCATATACGAAACTCTATTTCTAATTTATATGCGAATCACATTAAATGAAAATTAATAATTAAAAAATGAATTAATTTGAAAGATTTATTGAGTACTACATACCTTTTAAAAAAACAATAATCCAGACAGTGGTTACAATGATCACAGTTACATTCTTTTAAAAAAAAACTATGAATATCTTGCTGAACAGCCAGTTTTGCGGAAAGTTCATCAAAGAAATGTTTGCGTATATTCAGTCCACTAAAAACTTCATCAGAGACATATATATACTTCCTTTTTCTCCTGACTTTAATTTTTTGTGAGGTAAACGGTCTAAACTGGAATAAAATCTCGTAATATGTCTTGAAAAAAAATTTTGATATATAGAGATTTTTTCGTTATATAGAAACAGTTTTTCTATGTAATGAACATGGAGATTTGCTAAGAGTTCGATATATAGAAAATTTTGATATGGGGAAGTTCGATATATGGAGGTTCAACTGTATATATGTGTGTGTGTGTGTAATATCCCCATTACATCACGTCCTTAAATTATAACCTGAAGGGGGAAACTAGCTCATATTTACATGGCTGGATCTAGACTCAGCCTGAAAGGAATAAAATTAAATTTGGAAGCAGTCAGGCCGAATCTTTTATTGGAGAGACAAGAGTATATCCATTCATTTCAGAAGAATGGCTTGGAATAATATCTCCTTTCAACATTAAATGCGAGAGCGTGAGATAGGCATGTGGCTATTATTTGTCGTTTCAATAGATTTAGGGGTTCGCGATGCTAACCCACTCCTGATTCCAGATGTATATACATATAGAAATGCAAAGACATGCGATTCATGGGAAGTTCTGTGACTAGGGGTTTTAAAGTGATAAATTAATATTATTGGGAATTGGATTTAGGAAAGGGAATTTAAATGCTAGAATGAGGGGCATAATATTTAATATATTACATATATATATATATATATATATATATATATATATATATATATATATATATTATTTTATAAATAATGCTGTGTTTAATCTTTGGTAACTGATCTTAACAAACTTTTTTTGCATAATATTAAATTAAGCTGTTTCATAAATTTTTATTTTTTAATATAATCTTTCTAAAGCAACTAACTGCCTTTATAATAGCAAGAACCATCACTTTGTTACCTGCAAAAACTTTTTTTGTGAATGAAAGAAAAAATGTGCAAAACTTGACATAATAGTAATTATGCTGTTTTACACCTTTCTTTATTCTAAATTTATTTTCTATTATTACTACCGTGGTCATGCCATAAATCTTATGTTCTTGTGTGATATGGAATTCTTTGAATTATTTTTTGTTATAAATTTTCTGTTTATTTCTTGTATTCCATATATTAGTATACATTGTGTGATGTCAGTTGTCAGTTTAAATTTAGGTATTTAATCTTTTATTTTTATTTTTATATAGATGTATTCCAAAGATCCAAATGGAAAATGGAAGAGTAAAGATGCTGCCATTTATTTAGTTACTTCTATGGCTGTCAAAGGCCAAACAGCAAGGGTAATCATATATTTATAGATATATTAAGTTTAAAAAAATTTATTATCTGTAGATGTTATTTAATATTAGACATTTTAGTTTGTGGTAATTTATTTTACTCTTTTGTTTATAATTTTAAAATATCAAGTTCATTTTCAGTATATCTATTGTAATTGTTGGGAAATCATTTATTATTCATTTACAACTTTTGTGTCTGCTTCTGAGAGTGATGTTTTTAAATTGTTTGCAAAGAAAAATGATCATCTTAGCCATAACTGTTATTGTGTAATAATGGATTTATGATGAAGAGAGTTGTTATAGGTGTTTTGCTACTGAGTAAACTTCTGTTATACCTTTAGCTTTAATTTGAACCACTCAAAGATGTTTTTGAACTAACCAATTTAGAGGTATATCAAAGGTTGTTACATATGTTTGTAAATAGGTACCATATACTTTGGTAGACTAATGATCATTTTTCTTTGTAAAAAGAAAATATTTAGTTTGTTTTTTTATGATATTAAGTTATGTATTACCTAGAGCAGTGATTCTCAACCTTTTCATACCTAAGGACCACTATATGCCTTACCAAATCAATGGCAGACCACATACACTAAAATAAATGAAAACCTGTATAGGCCTAGGTCTACTATATACATTTTTATTATTATTATGCCGAAAGGCCAATTTTTTGTGGACCACGTGAAAATGTCCCGTGGACCACAGGTTGAGAATCGCTGACCTAGAATATAGTTTGATTTATTGCTGCTGAAATACATAGTTAGTTAAAAGTTTACACTTTTTAGCATTTGAACTTCCACAGAGTCCCCCTCCAGTGAAGTGGCATTTCTAGATAAAATCTTTGCATTTGATTGTTTAAGAATTCAAGAAATATTGTTTTGTGATTTTTCTTTTTCAATGTCATTTATAAATGCATTTTTAAAATTTCAGATTCCGTGTAATTATTTTATATTTTTCTTATTCTATAAAACTAAAATGCTTTTATTTTTTATAATTTAGCATGGAATAACACAAACAAATGAACTTGTAAATCTGAATGACTTTTTTAATGGACATATTCTTCCCACTCTTCAATCCCAAGCAAGTTAGTACACTATTACAACTTATTTTATTTAGTTTCATCTCTATAGAGTGTATGTAAGTGTGCGTGTGTGACTGAGAGAATGAAACTTCAAAACCATTTCTCTATCTCATCTGTTTACTTAAAAATTAAAGTTGTAGCTTTCAGAAAATAAATTAACTATCTTGGAACAATCTAAATATCAAACTAATTTAAAATCTAAAAACCTGAAAAACTGAAGTCTGTAAGTGCAATGGAGAGAGAGGTTTAGATAGCTGTCAATTATTTTTTTTTATATTTTTAAACTTTCATGTTATTTTTAAATTATCTTAAATTAATTTTTAATGTTTTCACACCATTACCAATTCATTAACAAGTATCTTTGCTTTAGAACTTTATAATTCATAAGAGTTCAGTTTAAAAAGCCCTTTTATACTTACTTCTTATGTAATATAATTTACTTTTATATTTTAGTTGATGAATTCCCTATTCTGAAGGCAGATTGCATCAAATATTATTTGATATTTAGAAATCAGGTGAGGTTGTTTAACTTTGTATTTACTATTAATTGTTTTTTTTTCTTTGCATTTAAATTCAGACTTGTGATAATTCATCATTCAATTACCTTAAACGAACTTTCTATATCACATATATGAGAAATATGCAGTCTAATTTACTATCATAAAAAAAATAATTAATTGTATGTTTCAATTTGATTTTCTTCATACTTTGAGCTGTAAAGCATTAAATGATATATACTCCTCATATAATTATATTTCAGTTATAAAATTCAAAATGTTTATGTAATTTATTCACAGTGAAACAAACTTATATTCCAACAAAATCTTTACTTAATTTCTCATCTCATGATTTTAGACACCTAGCAAAAGTATAGGGAAAGGAGCTCTTAATCATACTTTAGACCAGGGGTGTCCAACCTTTTAGCTTCCTTGGGCCACATTGAAAAAAGACGAATTGTTTTGGGCCACACAAAAATATACCTAACATTCAAAATTGTTGATGAGTAAAAAAAGGTATAATATATAGTTATCATATTTATTTCATTAAAAATTTTATAAAAGATAACATAAAACTAATGTGATATTTGGCATTGAATTTGAGAAACTAATGCATCAATATCTGGGTCGATTGAGGTGGTCGCAATTCTCAGGAAGTTCTCAAGATGTTCATCAGATATTTTGGTTCTAATTTGGCTCTTAGTGCGCTTCACTCTTGTGCTTACTAATTTTAATATCATTACAAATATAAAATATTAAATCTGTAAAAATTTCACATTTCATTTTTGTAATGAAATTAATATATCGAAATTACATACAGAATTTTGTATAGAATTAAAGATATTTCAACTGATGTTTTGTCGATTTGTTGAATTAACAAAGCGGGATCTGTAATGGCCGTCTGCCATCATTGCCGAGGCAGGATATTGATAATTTTTTCGCTTTGAGCTCTCTTTCTGGGCCGCATGTTGGTGGACACCCCTGCTTTAGACCTACAAAAACCCCTTTCTTTTCAAAAATCTAGTTATGTCTGCTGATTTTACATAAAATGTTTTGCATTAGTTTTAAGTACTGAGTTATTGATATCATTCTCTATCATGTTAAGGCTGCTGTGTTCTAACCCTATTGGATTCACCCACCTCACTGTTAACATAGGAAGAAAATTTGTCTACTATTTACAGCTATGTGATGGTGTGACCCACAATAAACCTCTCAAAGACATATTCGTGTAGCAATAGAAACCAGAGACTCTATGTTAAAGTCCTTTATTGGACCACTAAATTATGTACATCAGTATATACAGTAAATATCAATTAATAGCTAAGCACACTACAAGAGCAAGCGGTGCTAACTAGGCTCATAGCTAAACAAAGCTCGACTCAATAGCCCAAAAACTTCAGAGTGTCTCTAGTCAACAATCCTCGAAAGCCTTCTCTGGTCTCTTCTCTCTCGATGCAAGTCGCACCCCTTTTTAAAGCTTCGCACTCCTCAGGACAACCAGTCTGCCCGCTGACATCATCTCGTCCCTGACCTCTCCTTCAGGGCTGTTTTCCCCTGTCTGAAACAACACCCCAAAGTCGGTTCTTTTGTCAGGGCGAGGGGTATTCTCTTTCAACTGGACATCTATCACGCCTCTTGATGAAAGGTCTTCGACAACGATGTTTTTCCAATTTACTTAACCGTAATTGGAGCTGAAAGGTTGCACCGGTCCTTCGTCGGGTCCTTGTTAGCCTGAAAAAATATACGATTCTCTGGAACAGAAAAATATCATTAACAGGTCTTTCCTTTGGAGATCATCTGCCACCAAGAATGCTGAACTCGTTTATGCCACACGCAAAACAGTTTATCTTTTCAATATAGTTCTCCAAATAACACCTGAGGAGTGGAGGCAATTACTTCCACCGCTTGTGGAATGTGCTGCCGACATCACAGCTAAAAAAATGCTAATAATCAAACAAAAATGGTATTTTCAGATAGCCTGAACTTTTCTACACCTTGCAACAGGATTCATTTTATAAATTGTGTCCACTAAAGGAATTTATGAGTGTTTAAAACACACTGTACCAGATTTTTTTTTTTACCCGAATAATTTAAATTTAAAAATATTATTTGCATTTTTTAAAAAAAATGTCCCAAGGTGTAAAATTTATTTCTCTATTACGGAGTACAATTAAAAATATATATATATTTAAGTCGGCAGTCCTTGGAAAAATTTTCTCAATAAATTAACGCTGATGTAGGCAATATCCAATAGGGTTAATACATAGCAGCCTTAATTAGTAACATATATGTCATTGTGTATTTCTTTATTTATGTGATTATGGCATTAGTAAAACAAAGCAAAAGCAATGTGTGATGAAGGATAAATTTAATTTTTTAAGTACAGGTTGTCCGAACTAAAGTCATGACTTATTTTTACGGAACTATCCCTTAGAATTAAAAAATATATATTTAAATAGAAAGAACATCTCACCAAGTTTTAATATCAATCATAGACTTTGATCATAGTATCATAGATTTCGATGTGTGCATCTTTTGTAGCACAAACGTCTAAATGGTAATCCAGTTCTCTCCAAGGGCATATCAGGAGTTATTACACGAATTGCTTGAATGATACGCTTCTTTAACTCATCCACAGTTTTAATTTTTTTTTTTATATACACAACAGATTTAATGAATCCCCAAGCAAAAAAGTCTAATAACGCCTGATATGCTACGAAACACTGGAGAGAACTATTTAGACGTTAGTGGTGCTACAAAAGGTGCACACATCGAAATCTATGATACTATGAGAGAAATCTGTGATTGATATTAAAACATGGTGAGATGTTCTTTCTATTTCATTTTTTTTTTTCTAATGGGTAGTTCCGTAAAAATAAGTCATGACTTTTGGATACCTTTAGCCCAGACACCCTGTATTTAACTAAGGCATATTCCAACTCTATTGTAAAATTATTATTGTTATTTGAGTGTTTATAATTATGTGGATAAATATATTTATTTAGGTACCCAAAGAACTTGTACTGAGTACACTGCCTTCCATTATCAACTTATTACAAGCTAAAAACAGTGTTGTCCATACATATGCAGCACATGCTATAGAACGAGTTTTTACTATGAAGGGTGAAGGAGGAGCAGCATGGTATGATATTCTGCAAAAATTCTGTGTTTGTTTTGATTTGATATTTTATAACTAGAGCTGTTTGTTACTAGCTGTATACTTTGTTTGATTGCTATAATTTTAGATGAATTATATTCTTTTTTTAAATCATTAAATTACTGATCTGTTAGGGAGTACACTTAATTTCCAATAAGTAGTGACTTATAGAAACTCTTGCTTAGTACTGGGTCAAGATGCCTACCTCTTACAAAATACCTGTTACTCCCTGTTCAAGGTGTCTACCTGAGAAAGTTGTGAAATTAGAAAATGGATCCCTAAAAGGGTGAAATTAAAATTTGGATTTGAAAAATCTGATCTCATCTGGAAAATCTCATTACTTAATTTAAAATTCTAAAATGTTCATCATGTTTCTTTTCTGCTTTTATTACACAGTATTATTTTAGTACCCAATAAAAGGATGTGGCCTAGCCATGTATTAAATGTGTGTATTTTTTGTTTAAGGTCGCAAAGTAGTAAAATAAACACATTTTCAACCATCTTATGGTCATGTTTCAGAAATTGAAGATAATTCCCTGATTAAACACTTTTTTTTTTTTTTAAACTTTCCCACAATTTCCAAAAAAAAATTTTCAGGTAGTCTCTTTTAATGAAACTACCATGGGTTATTAACATAGGATTACTTATCGTTGCTTACTGCTTTTGTATGTATATATGTATCTATGTGTGTATATATATATATATATATATATATATATATATATATATATATATAATATGTCCAAATTTTGACGCACTTTGGTACTTTACTGTTTAACTGTTTACTGCTTGTCCAAGCGATACAGACTGAGTTTGGCACCTCTGCCAAAATTATAACTCGCGATGTATGGATGGGCGGTTTTAGTGTCTGAAATTTTCCTTTCCAGGGGAACATAATCCTACGTTAAAAAGTTCTAAAATTTAAGTCCTATCTGATTATGGATCGGCAATGCAAAATTTTCTTAACTATTCCCAGTATACTTTTTTTTATGAAGAATATTTATATGTATACGATGATTGGTGTACCCCAAAACTAAATTTAAAGAATTACTTGAAATTTTGATTTGTTGATTCAAAAATATCATGGCCAAAATTTTCTTAAATTTATAGTAAAGTTCAGATTTATATAAAGTCATTAATCAAGTATCATAAAAAAAATTTCCAAATAGCTTTTTTTTTAAATATATCGGGGTACTCTATTATTTCTTGTATATACATATTTTTATCAAGTGCTGCTAATATATTTGCATTTGTATGTATGCACTTATATCATTCATTATTTCACAATTGGTATTTATAGTGATTACTTATGAGAGAAAATCTAATTTATGCAAAATTTTTATTAGGCTTTCATGCTAATTTGTATTTATGTAACATAGAATTTTAATACAGGGGAAGAATTTTTAAAATGTATGCTATCCCTTTACTCTTTAACCAAAGTTTTGTGAGTAATTAAAATCCATTTAATTGTTTGTACTTTATTTCTTGTTATAGCATCAAGAATACTGACCTACAACCTATAGCTCAAGTGCTGTTATATAATCTCTTTCAAGCTTTTGGACATCCAGGATCTTCAGAAAATGAATATATTATGAAAGGTGGGGATTTCTTTCCTCTTGTTTTATATCAGTTTGCTTACAATCCAATTTTAATTTTCAAGATCATTAATTTCAATAAAATATCTGGGTTCTTTATTAACAGCTATAATGAGGACATTTTCAATCCTGCAAGAAAATGTTGTCCAGTTTTTAGGAGATTTGCTTCCAAAGATGACTATGAAGCTCAGTGAAGTGAGCAAGGTGAGGTATATTTGCAGTATTTTCAATTTTTGTATATTTATATAAATTAATAATTTTATATGTGGTGTACATACTTAATGCTCCCTGAAATTAGAAGTAACTGTTTAAAGATGCAGAGGGGTTTTTAAAAATAACTATTTTAGGGTGCATTTTAATTCTAATCTTTAGTAATTCTGTTGAAGTCTTTTCATTTATGTGTCTTAACTGTAAAAGTGTTTGATCAAAACATGCCTGATTCTTTTAAATAATAAAGTTGAGTTATGATTAAAATAAAGGCATAGAGTGTGAACCGGATAAGAGTGTGCTATAGATACTTCTGAGTATGTTGTCTTCCCCCCCCCCCCTCCACTGTAGTGTATTTTATCTCCTTTAAATGAATTTCTATCTGTACATCAGAGGTATACCATCATAAGTGAATTTTCCCATTTTTCAGGAGAGCTTTATGGTGGTTTACCTCTCATCAGGACTTACATATGCAATAGTTTATAAGACTATATTTCACCCACCATCTTGTTTTGCATATAGAACAGTTTTCCTTGAAGAAGTCACTTACAATAAAATATCGAAAATTCACTTTGATGGTTTACCTCTGACGTACAGATATATATCTATCTCCCTTATACTACTTTTGTGTATAAAAGAGCAAATGCAGGTTCTATAAGTGAATCTTGAATATGTCAACTTTTGTCATTTTGTAGTTTGATAGCTTGCATTGTCCATCACCAAACACATGAAGCAAAGAACTGTAGAATGGGTTTAATAGTTATCCTTTTAATGGACAGAAAGACAAATTGTTTGGGATATTATCTATTGGGTTTTTTTTGTTTTGTGTGTGTGTGTTCGTGTTCATTCATGATCTGGGTAGGAACTCTGTACTGGCTAGGATGTCCTTATCTCTAAAACCAGCTCCAGAATAGCAAAAGATTATGATTCTCATTGGTACACGCCAGCCTGGGAATCACTAAATACAAGATGATTATCACAGCCTGCTAAACTTGGAACCTCCATCTGGTATTATTGCTTTTGACACAGTTTTGATTCTGACAAATCACAACTGATCTTGATGTTCAAAGATTCTATACAATGCATCCATACTTGAATAATGGTTAGCCTTATCCCCAAATCCTCAAATATTTTCTAAACAGGAGCAAGACGATGGTCAAATGGCTAGGGCGCTAGCATTCGGTACCAAAGTCTGTGAGTTCAAATCCCACTCTTTGACATGGATGTTTGTAGCCGCTCGGAATTGGTTTTAAGCAGTAGGTCCCGGTCTAGTTAGCTCATGTAGCAAAAGTTAACCGTATCGCTCCAAACCAAAATTTTCTAAACAGGATGTTCTTTATCCCAGTGCTTTGCAAAGCATAATAATTGTAACAAACTTAGCCAAACATCTGTAGTTACCTGACAAGTCCCTAAGATCAACTACTTAATGTATAAATATTTATTTGCCTACTTGCTACAGCTCTTTAACCAAAACTGAGAGATGTCTCTTGCACTCCAGAAATGGTTTCCGGTGAAAAACTACATTCATTTGTGTCCACCCAGGTATTTTCTTGCATCAATAGTTAGTTTCCAAAGCCATAACCTCTTATAAAACATCTCAGAGGCGGAGATGAATATTTGAGTTTTTCAGCACAATAAATTCTTTTAGATAGTGATTATTTTTTTTTTCTTAAGTTGTCAGTCACTAGTAAAAATTAAGATGAAATTCTGCTTATGGAATACGTTTGATAAGTCATGTTTATAAGCTCATAATGATGGCATAACACAAGTATATGATTGCTAGAACTGCCTAGTTTTAGAATATATATTGGCCCTCTTTCAAAGTCGTGCTTCAAACATATTTTGATATGTAAACCAGAAGTAGTTAAAAACAGTTTAGATTTTGTTATAAATTATACCTTATTTTCATTTGTTGAAAAATCATTGTCATTTTGTTGTTGTTCATGAAATCTGTGTTTCTATATTTCTGTTAATTGATGTAAAGGCAAGAATTGCAAATTTTTAATATCTCCTATGTTTTTCTCTTTAAAAAAAATATGTGTAAAATATTCTCTTTTATTTCAGAATCCAAGCAAACCACATTTCAATCATTACCTTTTTGAAACATTTAGTTTATGTATTCGTATTGTGTGTAGAAACAACAGAAATGCAGTCTTAAATTTCGAAGAAGCTTTATTTCCTGTATTTGAAAACATTTTACAGCAGGATATTCAAGGTAAGGAGTTTTTGTAAAAGAAAATATAGGTAGAAATATTGAGATGCATCTTGTACAAAAGGAAAAGATTCTTAATGTTTATTATTGCTTGCTGTATTGGCTTTACAAGTTCAGAAGTTGTCTGTTATAAAATTCTTGTGCAGTTCTGAGGTGTAATATTTTATCTGGTTATAATTGAAAATACAGTGTAATTTGAAGACATTTCTCATTTTTATGAACTTAAAATAATCAGTCTATAATCATATGTTTTTGAGTTAATATATCTCATAAACAAATGAATACGTCAAAAAAAAATCTAATATGTAATGAAAACTGAACAAAAATATATAACAAATTTGAAGAAAAATAATTTTCTGGTTGATAAAATTTCTCACAAAAAGCTCAGTATTAATCTCAATTTTAAGATTTTTTTTTAAAATTGGCATCAAGATGTGAAACACCCTGTTTATAATTTCTTATTTACAACTGTAATAGATAATGTGTTTTAGCATTAATACTGTTTGCTGCTATGTAGAATCAGGGTATAAACTTTAGAAATAATAATGCCATCAGTCCAAATAAATCTTATATAGAGAAGGATAGCAATTTTTTTATTTCGAATTTTGAAATTTGCATCTACACACTGTACTGCTATTCATATAAGGAGTAAGGTTAAAATATTTCACCTATAAAGTACATTAATATGCATTTTCCATTATTTTGACATAGTGTGTTGGCCAAAATGTCTCTGTGGGTTGTCTCTACAACTTTGATTTTCATCTGAACAATCTCTAGCTTGCAATTGAACCTGTAGATTTAAAGTTTATTGAATATGTCTGCTATTCTTTTTAGAGCAGTGGTCCGGCACCTCATATAAAGAAGATGCCAAATAAATGGGGATTTTGAAAGCGATGTTCATTAAACTAAATGGGCCGAATATATTTGATGACTGTCAGGTGTTGAATTAAAATTTCTTAAAAGTTTAGCATCATTGTTTTATTATTAGAATATAATACATTAGAATGTGAGTACGTTAATCATGTGTCCCTTTTGCCTGGGGGATATTCTATTACACCCCCCCCCCCCCCCCTGAAAGTCCCCCCAAGTTGGTGGGGGGTCCGCACAAGTTTAAATTTCTGGCTTAGTCGTCCGCAGACTTCTACGGGTTGGGGACCAATGTTTTAGAGCCAACTGTATGATTTGTTAAATTTATAATTTTAAAAGTGTGTTAGAAAATTAAGCTTCATAATTCTGTCAGAAGTTGAACATATTTCCAATTTCCTGTTTTAATAAAGTGTCATATCTGTTGTAGATTTTTTTTTTTACCTCCATCGTCTCAAATTCTTGGATAAATGTAGATCATGGGGAAAACATTAAACATGTTTTTAATTTCTGTGTGTAAAACAGTAGGATTTATGAGAAAAGAATATTACCATTTTTGTTTTATTTCACTAAAGTTTTTTTTTTCTCCTTGCAGAATTTGTGCCATATGTGTTCCAGCTTTTGTCCCTGTTTCTTGAATTTCAAGATTCTCCTGTGCGGGACCATTACATGGCTCTCTTTCCTTGTTTGCTAGTTCCTGTATTATGGGAACGATTAGGAAATATCCCAGCTCTTAGTAGACTTTTGCAGGCTTACTTGGCTAAAGGTGCTCAGCAAATATTAGCTTCTGGAAAATTGGTAATGTTTGTTTTTAAAAATTATAATTTATTTGTATGTTACACATGTACTAATGGTGTATCAATAAGTAGAATATTCTTGGATAAATAATTCTTGCATTGCAATGATAGTAGTATGTTATTTTGTCATTTTTCAGATCCTTAATGATTTTGAGCTAGGTTTTTATGAAATGTTGTCAATTAGTACAACTGTATGGTATTACTTCCCCAGGTTGAGAACCACTGTTTTAATTACATAGCCATGCATAAGAGCAATGTAACACTGTTTTTTTTTCTGCGCTTTTTTATTCCACTGTACAAAAGATGCTGCAACAATAGCTTCAGCTATCGGCATTGCAGTCTTTAGACAACAAAATATAAACTTTGTAAACATGTATCTATATATAAATTTAATGTGTGACTTTTTAAACTCTTGAAACAGTACCTTGACCTTGACCTTGACTACTGGGGGAGCTTTTTTGGGTTGGCATTGTTAGGGAAAAATGCTGATAAGCATTCCTCTTCTTCCCCTAACCTTCCAGCCACATAGAAAGAGCGATGTGTTTACATCATTTCCCACCTCCACAGCAATGCGTAAGCATCGTCAGACGCCAGTTGCGTCATGCCAGCCTAGTGACGTCATTCACCCAACGATGACGCCATACCATCAGCCAAGAATGATGTCAACTAACATCAAGTAAAATTAGCATAATTAACTTTGCTATTCTCCTGTCACGAGGGAGCGCGGCGGTCGACGCCGCTATAAATATCTAGCCCGACATCGTGAGATGGGGGGAGATGAGGTGATCTAGCACGACTCAGCGCAGCTCGTTTTGAGAGCCAGTCCAGGCTCTACCGAGAACCCGTATTTTGAGGCAGCGACCAACTTACCAGCAGTGCACCGCTACCGATGCCCTAGTCGTCTCGACCTTGCATGCCCGCAGGTAGCCAAGGAATGGTTTTGTGCCAGAAAGGCACTGTCTACTTTACGTATTTTTTGCGGTGGTAAAATTTTGCCTCGACCAGCTGTGAGTTATTTTTTATTTACTCTTCACCTCTGTAAAAGTACCTTAAACCAAACATTTTAGGATCACACTACGAGCTGTGTAGTGCATCTGTAAACAAGACACTTTAATGTCGTATTATTTCTTTCCAACTAAATAAATGTGTTTTTATTTTACTTAGACCTTCGTACGTCTTGTTTTTTGAAATCTTACACATCACACCACAAGCTAGCTAGTGTTGCTCTGACTATATCTAAATATTAAGAGTCCAACCTTCCCTGCTAGTCAGTACGACTCTGCACTCTTAGCTATCAGTCAAGTTTGGGGCATTCCTGCCCCCAAATCTTAACTTTTTTGGTTGTGGGAGCCGCCAGGTTCTAGCGGCTCAATTCCGTAACAGGCATCTCCGTATTTCGTAATCTATGCATGCATCATGCTTTTTAAATAAATCTACATTATCTGTTCCCATATCACATACATGTTAATTTTACAGATGGCAGTAGCTTTTACCTTTTCTTTTTTCACAGTGTTATGAATAAAAATGTTGTGGCTGCTTATATAAGGTTTTTTTCTTTCTTTTTTAATTCTAGAATGCAGTATTAGGTGTTTTTCAAAAACTTATGGCATCGAAAACAAATGATCATGAGGGGTTTTATATTTTACATAGAATGATAGAAAATATTCCATTGTAAGTATTCACATATTTATATTTTCATTGTTATTGATTATCAGTTTGATTTTCTTTATCAAATTTTAGCAGTCTGTAAGTGAGCAGAGAATAAAAAGCATATGTTATGAATCTGAGATATGATTTCAGCAAATGAAGTGTGACAGAATTGGGAAAAGTATTAGTTCTTAATAACAACAGATTCTGAAGCAGGTTTGAACCCTTAACACAAAAGTAGACTTTCAAAAAATGAGAAAAAATCTGTGGCTTATGTGTACTGCTTAACTACTTTATAGCTACTTTTTTTCCTCGAAGTATTTCCCTAAATTTTAGGCTTCTAAAAAAATTTGTCTAATTATTTATACTACCACCACATGAACAAAAATATACTAATATTACAAAATATGTTGTTGAATAAGGATTATATTTTTGAGAGTCCATTTCCGTGAAATTTCTGGGAATTAAACTATAGAGGTAACTTTTAGTTTTTTGTTATTGTTAAGTATTAAACCTTAAAATTTTGAGGTTAGGTTTTTATGCTAATACTTAGTGTTTTCTCATATAGTATGGTATTCCTTTTAGTCGGTTTTTATGACTAGTCTTTGAAAAAAGGTGATCATTTTTCGCAAGATCACATTTTTCTGTTTAAAATGCTTATTTTATTTTTTTCAGCTGCAAACAGTTATTTATTTATTTTTTTATGTATCCCACTCTCACTCGCTTAAGTATGAAATCATATTAGTAATTCTAATGCCTCATAAATATAAAATCTTTGTCTATATTCTTTTGTGTATTTAGCATTTATTTCTTTTAAATTTTTACAGAGACTCTTTGAATCCATTTTTAAAGAATGTATTTCTTGTTCTATTCCACCGCCTTCAGCATTCAAAGACAACTAAGTTTGTTAAATGTAAGTTGCTTTTATAGTTTATGTATTGTAATATTTTTAAAACTCATTGTAAACAAATTGTTAGTTTTATTTAATTTAGATGATTTTTTATATATATCTCATTTACTTACATGGTGTATAGCTTATTATAAGTGTTATCTTAATTTATACAAAATTGTAAGATATACAGGGTGAACCAAAAGTCTTGCCCTGATTATAAAAATTCATTACAAAATAACCGTTTAATATAATAATGTAACTTTTGTATCGTTTCATAAGTCAGTTTTAGTATTTTTTTTTTTTCAATAAATTGACGCGAGTGCTCCTTCAAGAGAGACTCAGGGGAATATTTGAAAGAGGAACATCATTTTCAGCCGGAATGGCGTCGATTCAAGAGAAAGCCCAACAAGCGTTACCCCTAACATTTACTCAGACTTATTACAACTTTTTCAGAAAGATGTCGCACCCCCACACTGGGGATCTTTAGTGTGTGATTTCCTAGACGAAACATATACTGTGTGTACTGTAACAGAAGACATGTTAAATAATACTTGGCAGTAACTGGAATACCATTTCGACATTCTCTGAGCTACCAAGGGGGGCACACGTTAAAATTTACTAAGGTAAATGGTCTTATTAAAAAAATTTATAACAGTATTTACAATATATCCAAACAAACATAGGTCTAATTATAATAGTTTGAGCACGATAAATATTTATAATCAGGGCAAGACTTTTGGTTCACCCTATATGTACATTAAATGAACTCAGAAAATTGGACCATGATTTTCTGAGTTTTTCTGTTTCAGTGATTGATTTAAATTTATTTATAAGTTAAATTTTATACAGATTGATTTATAGCTGCTATTTCAGTTACTCAATAAATATGTAGAAAAATAATTTATATGTCCTGTATCACTTTGGCCACTTTGTATGTCAAAATATTGACCTTTGAATATAAAGCTAGTGGTGATTCTTCAGTAAGCACTTTTTTGGGGAGAGGGGGGCAGCTTTTTAAAATCAACAACAGAAATTAAAAATAACCTCCCTAGTTTAGGAGCAATAGGTATGACTTCAGACTGTAGAGCAGGGTTTCTCAAACTACGTTCCGCAGAACACTGGTGTTCCACAGAAAGTTTATAGATGTTCCATGACAACCGGGAATTGTTTTATATCCTGCAATGGCTACAGGAATTTTAAGCATGTTTGATGGATTAATGCTCTAAAATGTCTTTTTTTAAAAATCGAAATACTAAATAAAGGATTTTTTCTCATTTTTTAAAATTTTATTGATTATGTGTTATTACATACCTTTCTAAATAAACAAGGTGTTCCACTAAAATTTCAGGATTTATGAAATGTTCTATCACGGGAAAAATTTGGGAAACCCTGCTGTAGAGCATCAAATATGCAAGTTGTCATTACATTCTGATGAACCCATATGAGAAGACCTACATCCATGGGTTCTGTGTATGCTAGAGTCCCATTTTTTAAAACAAACCTTAACACAATGATATATAAATTACCTGTTAAGCACTTAGAAACACAGTTAAGTATTACTAAATTTCATTATCGTATAATGATAAAACTATAAGCTAATGAATGAGAACTTCAGTTTTGCATAAATAAGTTACAATTATTTTCGTGGTTTTCTTTCAATTTATGTGAATTAGAGGACAACTATTTTACAGATTTACTACGGGCTTCGCCCCTATGCTCACTACTCTCACTCCTCTGTTATGGCTAATAGCGAGATACATAGGTGTGATTCTCTGGCAATGTAACAGCTTCCATCCATTTACTGTTGTCACCCTTAATGCGAAGGGCGTTTCACCACTGTTGAATTATCAGCTTTAAAATTCAATTAAAAATCGAAAATTTAAGATATAGACTTGAAATGAGGTTTATATGAATAAGAAAGCTTTCAGCTTCCAGATGATGTAAATATTTTCTTTGTAAGATAAAAACTCTAGGAGAATCGATATTACATCCACATAGGGGACATTTCTTGAAAAACTGTGTTTCATTTTTTGATGAAAATATTAGTCTGTTTTAAAATATTTTTAAACAAATGAGGTCTAGTTTGAAAGAGAAATGTCTGTAGTCTTAGATTGTAAAAAGATCAAAATTCTACGATCATTTTTTGGCGAGTTATCGTAATCTGAAAATTAAAAAGTCAATATTTTCCCACAAAACTTTTTTAAAAAAAAAAACTTGAAGTCCGACGAAGATGAGACATGTCTTACTTTGTTCCCCCCATTTTTCTGCATCCATTGGTATCGCTCTCGACCCCATACCCCCATTGGTTTTGGAGGAGATAGCGTGACAAGCTTTTGACAGTGGCAGCGGGAGTTACTTTTTTTTTAGAATAGAGAGATTCTATAAAACGAAGTTTATTTTTTGTCATTATTCTGCCAATTTCTATGAAACATTTATTTCAGTTGTACGCTCATGTTTTTGCATTGTGTAAAGACTTTCTAAAGCTTAAGTTTTACCTCTTACATATTCTAAACCTTTTTTTCTTTTACAGGCCTTTTGGTATTTTTCTTTCTGTTTGCTTACAAATATAATCCTCAAATTCTTATATCATATATTGATGATATTCAGCCAAAGTAAGTTTTTGTATGGTGAAGCTATACAATTTTAATTATTTTTAAAAGCCTAATATTTCATTGTAGCAGTAGATTTTATATTTGTATGCTATTTGTTTCAATATTGCTGTATTTTATTTTATAATTATCTTATTTTAGCGAGGATTATTTTCTGGTAATTTATTTTAAAGATAATATTTGTAATTATTGTCAATCATAAGAAAGAACCCCTCATCATTATCATCTTCCCCCCCCCCCCCCACCTAATGTTCCATATTAACTGTCAATCTGTATATTTTAAAACATTCCCTTCCCCCTTTTTTATTTAAAAGTAATTAAGGTAAAAGAATTGTAGATTGTATTATAATAATCTAATCTGTAATTCAGTGTAAAATTTCTCAAAACCTTCTATTAACTTTAATGTGTATTGAAAGAATTCTTTTAATTGGATGATTTTCTTTGTAAAATACTTATATGCACATGTATTATCTACTTCTAGGATGTTTGGTATGATAATTGAGCGTGTAGTGATACCGGATCTTCAAAAGGTATCTGGTGCTGTAGAAAGAAAAATATGTTCTGTGGGCTTGATTAAAATGCTTACAGAGGTTAGAGATGTTACCGATGGCCAGTATTCACAATATTGGTAAGTATAATACAGCAATGTACAAATGTACATTTTTTTTTAGTTGCTTTTAAACAAAAAGGCAACCAGTTTAATGTCAAATATTAAATGTTTTAATCTTAATAATTATAAAGAATTGTGAAAATGAACTTGTTATACACTATCATTAGAAATCCAAGTAAAAAAAATTTTCAAGAAAATGAAGCACTATTTTCTATGAAATCTTATATGGGTAGAATATTTTAATAAATAAATGCTTAGAGGGAGAGAGCACTTATATTCGCAATATCTCCTTCCTTTGTTCTTTTTATTAATTTCAGTTTCTATATATTGTAACTAGCTGAATACTCGTGCTTCACTACAGAGTACATTCAAATACAACGATCAATGTATACAATTAATGCCAAAAAAAAAAATATATATATATATATATATTTATAAAAAAATCATAACTGATATTTTTATAGAAAAAATAATGTAGAAGAAAATATTCAAATTAAATCTAATAGAACATACTAAAGAATATAGTACAGTTTGAGGAACATTTTTCAATTGGGGGGGGGGGGGGGGGGAGGGTAATGTCCAATTGTCTGCCACAATAAAAAGAAAAAAAAAAATTTGTCAATTTATTTTGTTGCTATGCACATGATGCAAAATTAGTTTAAAGTATCACAAAAAGAAAAGAAACCACTTGATCAGCATTTAATAAATTAAATACTTAAAATTAATCTTTAAAAATTCATCAAAAATCAGGAAATGGAGGTAAAGATTCGAAAAAGATTTCATTTTAAAGGAATTTTTATGATCTTTCTCGTGATATAAATTTTAAAAACCCTCAAATTATTATTTTGAATGCAAGCTTAAAAAGAATGTTACAAAAAAAGCTTAAAAATTTAATTGAAAAAAATCTAAGATTAATTTTTTTTTTTTTTAAATCTTTCTCAGTGCACCCTTACACTATAAGAAGACTCGCCATGCAAAATTTCAGTCCCTTAGGTCTAGCGGTTCGGTCTGTGCGTTATCTGTCAGTCAGTCACAGAACTGTTTTATGTACATAGATTAATATGAATATTTCTCTTTCTGGTATTTTACAGGGCTCCACTGCTTATTGCTCTAATTGGATTATTTGAATTGCCTGAAGATGATTCTATTCCAGAAGATGAACATTTCATTGAAGTGGAAGAGACCCCTGGATACCAGAGTGCCTATTGCCAGTTAGTGTTTGCTGGGAAATCTGAATTTGATCCAATCAATGGAGCTGTACCCGATGCCAGATTGCATCTAGCTCAGTGTCTATATACACTAAGTGTCAACAACCCAGGAAAGGTAATGTGTGTTGTATAACCTGTTTAATCTGGAGCAGAGCATTTGGGAATTTAGAAATTGGGGGTGGGGAGAGAAAATTAGATTTTTTGCCAAAATGCAGTGAATATAATCATCCAATGCATTATTAAGGCATTTATATACCGTATTTACACGTGTATAGGCTGCACTTTTATTCCATAAAATAGGTTGATAAAAATGGTGTGCAGATTATACACTGAATTTTAAAATTAAATTCAGTAAACACCCTTTAATTTAGAACATTTACTAATATAAAACATTAATATCTATATACCTTACAACCTATTACACCGTATCATGCCGACGGCAATTCAGTGTATTGTAAATGTTGTTTGTATATATTATACCTTAGGACTATTTAATAAAACTCTTGAGTTCCCAAGAGTTTGTCTTTGGAACCATAAAGCATTAGTATCTATACCATAAAATATTAGTATCTATATACCTTACAACCTATTACACCGTATCATGCTGATGGCAATTCAATGTATTGTAAATATTGTTGTTTGTATGTATTATACCTTAGGACTATTTAAATAAAACTTTTGAGTTCCCAAGAGTTTGTCTTCATGCAAAATAATTCCTAAGTGTACTAGTATATATAATCATCTTTTTTACACTGTAGTTTCACCACTATCAGCTAAGGCTATACCTGATATTGTTAGGCAAGCATTGAACTCTTAGGAATGTTCGACATTGCTACATTTTGCAGAACGATGCTACTTTGAGTCTACAACGTAATTCAGAAAAAAAAATTTCCCCAAATGTTGTCTCAAAATTCAGGTTCGGCTTATACTTGCACTCGGCCTATACATGAGTAAATACTGTAATCTTTTAAAGAAAATCAGTGTGGGTTTATGTATGCTAACGCTTGAAAGCGTATACAAATTATCATCAAATAATTATTGTATTATTTTTTTTAAACTTAACGCAGGAGAGCCAGAAAATAACTTCCAACTTCTGCTGAATTTTAAATTGTAGTTCCTTCTAGAAAAAAGAAATTATTTATTTATACATTTTTAATAATTCTCTTTCTCTTCCTCTGTAGTTCCCAGCCTTAATATCGTCAAGCGTCCCCCCTGAAGTTGCCACGCATCTTACAAAATATCTACAAGCAGCTAATGTTGTACTTTCTTGAAATGACTTTGTAAAGAATTTCGTGTTATTTACATTGCATTACTTGAATTGCTGTACATAAAAAAAAATATCTCCAAAGAAGATATTGTTTTTAGGATTTCACAGTACTGTATTGCATCATGGTGATTTGATCACTGAAGATTGAAGGAAAATCCTTGTAATTTTGTTTCACTAAGCAGTACGTTTCTTCTTCCTTTTATATAAAAATAAAGCTTGAAAAGAAATTTTTTGTATTTTTCTTTTTGTTTTATGCAATGCAAAAATCATCACACAATGTACATGACTGAAATACAAAACAAACAAAACACGTAAAGCTGGGGTTATATATATGTATATAATACATACTTAACCTATCAATTTCCCTGAAATTTTTGCCTTTTCCATTGTAAAATTACATTCCAATTCAGGTCTAACAAGACAATAGTTCTACTATAACCCATGACTCTAGCTTGGGTAGCTAGTGCAAGACCTATGAGCCTGAAAATTTTCCCTTGGCTTGCATCAGTTCTCAGTATCTAGTCTCTCATATATTGCTTTCATTTTTCTATATATTGTCCTTCAATCATGTGAGGGGAGTGTTAGGGAGGTTAAGTTGAAAATTTCCTTTAAAATAAAATGAAGTATGTCATTAGTCACAAAGATTAACCTTTTTCAAGAATTGTAACTTCAGCTCAGCACCTTAGATCAGTGGTTCCCAACCTTTTTATACTTGAGTACCACCTGAGAACTTTGTAGTGTCTTGGTGTACCACTGGCTATGTTATAACTTTTTGAGGGGGTCAAATTAATTCTATACACATGTGAATAACTTTACAAAATATATGTAAGTAAAAATAAAACAAAATACAGGAAATAAATCTATAAAACTAGAAAAGGCTGTTTAAACGTAATTGTTATTAACAAATGGCAAATACAATTTCCCAACACTAAAATGTCATTATCATGAGACTTAACGCTGCTATGTACTAACCCCATTGGATTCGCTCACCTCAATGTTAGCCTATGGAGAAAATTTGTCCACGGATTGCCGACTTGGATTCAAAGATTTTTTTTTTTTAAATTGTACTCCATCATAGAGAAAAAAATTTTACATTTGAGTACATTTTTTGTTTTGTTTTGTTTTGTTTTTAAATGCAATTAATATTTTAAAATTTAAATTATTCGGGGAAAAATCTGGTATAGTGTGTTTTAAACGCTCATAAATTCCTTCGGTGGACGAAATTTATAAAATGAATCTTGTAGCGCTTTGCAGAAAAGTTCAGGCTATCTGACAATACCTATTTTATTTGATTATCAGCATTTATGTACTTGTAAATAGTTGACAAAAATATATTTTAAATAAAAAATTTGGGGCAGCGCTTATACCCCCCCCCCTATAGAGAGAGAGCCATTACAATCCCTCAAAATGTCAGTCCTAAGGGGGGTGGAATTCTCGAACTGTCAACTGGTCTCCTTCCACCACAAGAGTCTGCAAGAAAAGGAAAAGGGAAATACGATTTTTTTCTAAGTACATAGCAGCCTTAAAGTGCTGTTGCTTATGCTTATTTCTTAGAGCTTCTATGTGAGGTTCATTAGTGCTTATCTTTAATCTTAAGTCATTTTCCAAGCTCAGTACCATTGTACTTATTACTGAAATTTCTGCGTACCAACTCAAATGCTGTCACGTACCACCAGTTGGGAACCACTGCCTTTGGTAAATTCTCTCATGCTCATGGTTCACTATTGCTCTTCATTTTACTATTAGTCGGGCATCATTTTTATTTGAGAATTATTCTGTATTTAGTTTAGCAGATATGTTGCTAGCTGGAAGTATTATGGATATTTAAAAGAAAGCTTTTCAAGTATTTTTCTCTTCATTGAAAAATTAATGCAGAGATTAGAAACAGGCTTCCTGCATATAATATATGTGCAGTAGAAACCTTATGCAGAGCAAGGACGTTCTTTTGCATATGTAAACTGCCGAACTTATTGTTTTAAGGCATATCTTCATCTGTTCCACAGATTTTCAATGAATGTCTGCATTTTCATGATTAAATGGCATTTCCGTTACAAATGGAGATTGTTCCGTCACAAAAAAAAAAAATTTCTGTAAAACCCTGAATTTTTATGTATACATGAAATAGGTAAATGAAAATGATAAATTAAGCAATTCATAAATTTCTGACTTCACTTTTTAATAATTATTCTTTTTATAGCTTTCTTTTCATTTTCTTTTTATAACAAAGAAATTAGAAAAAGCATGTTCCTGCTCCTCAAATGTTTTGTATAATTTCACTGACTTCATATTTTATTATGTTTTATTCTTAACACATTTATGTATTAAATATTTTCAACTATACTCCTTGTGTTCTCAAAATAATTTCTTGACCTTTCCCTGGACCTTTTTATGATATTCGAATTTAGCACAAATAAGTATAATCCTTTCGAGATGCTACAGAAAACCAGATCTTCAAATTTAAAAGACCATAGATCCTAAGACGGGATTAAATCTTTGAAAAATTCTTAATTCTTTCCAGTGACTGAGGATTAAATTAAATGTTAGATTTCTCGGCACTGTTCTTTAGTCATGTATCCCAAATTCGTTAGTTACAGTTTTATAATGACTGGCAGGAAACAGTGACTATAACCTAGCTCCAACAAAAGCAATCCACTTAAATTCAAACCTTGCTCGTAATATAAGTTTAAATCAATGAGGGTTTTTTTATTTAAGCAAATCGCATTTTTTTTTTTTTTTTTATAAACAGAAAAAAAATAGAATGAAGATTTATTGGATTTGAATTTAATGCCAAACGTTTATTAACGACATTGTTCTTGATTAGGAGGAATTGCCAACCATTTCTTACAGCTCACATTCACTCTTGTCGCTTTTAAAGAACTACTGAGTGTTTCGACTGAAATACCTAAGATTGTAGTAATGTATACATCTTTTACGTATGTTACTTTTTTCATGACTTTAACGTAGGATTACGTTCCTCTATAACGGTCCTCCGGAAAAGAAAATTTCAGACGCTAAAGCCGTCCGTCCGTACCTCGTGAGTTATAATTTTGGCAGCGCGCCAAACCCAGTCTGTATCGCTTGGACAAGCAGTAAACAGTTAAAACAGAAAAGTACCAAAATGCGTCAAAATTTTGACATACATATACTTACGTACATATATATAGATACATATATACATAACACATACATACATATATGCATACAAAAGAGGTAAGCAACGATAAGTAATCCTACGTTAATAACCCGAGGTAGTTTCGTTAGAAGAGACTACCTGATTTTTTTTTTTTTTTTAAATGTTTGCAATAAATACATGGGAAACAAATTGCAGAGACCGAAGATAGGCTGTAAAGAAAAGCTAGAAGTTTATTGAACCATCACACTTCTGGACGAACTTTTATTAAGCGGCATATTTTATGTTGACTTATAGAGATCTATTTTCAAGAAAAATAAATTTTATTTGTTCGATACTGTTTTGAAAATATTTTGCAGGTAATGCTAAAAAACAAATTACAAATGAAATTTTTAACCAATTGATTTACGTTTCGCCTATAATTGCAGTGGCGTAGCGAGCATAACTGGCGCCCGGGGCACGATACCTTTGTGGCGCCCCCCCCCCCCTGAAAAACATATAGTAATATAATATATAGACCCTATATTAGCGCCCTCGATAAACATATAATAACATAATATATAGACTTTATAGTTCTACTCCCCCCCGAAAAGCATATAGTAACATAATATATAGAACTTATGTTGGTGCCCTCCCCTAAAAACATATAGTAATATAATATATAGACCTTATATTGGCGCCCTCCACAAAATAATATAGTAATATAATATATATACCTTATATTGGCGCCCTCCCCGAAAAACATATAGTAATATAATATATAGACCTTATATTGGCATCCACCTCGAAAACTTATAGTAATATAATATATGGATCTTACATTGGCGCCCCTCTGCGAGTGGCGCCCGGGGCATGATAGACCCCCTTGCCCCCCTCCCCCTTTGCTACGCCACTGTATAATTGTCTAAGACAGCATTTCTCAACCGGGGGTCGCGAAATAAATGCATTATAGCTTAATAGTTTGAATTTGTCACTCGTGCAGTTATTTTTTCTTATGACTGCGTGGTACAGAAACACACCTGGAGTGAAAATTCTTTAGAAAAGATTAACGGTGTGCGCATTGGTTTACAAACAGTTTTAATTGTCAGTAGGTATATACATTACAGTCGAACCCCTAGAGTTCACAAAATGCATAACTCATTAGTGACAATGTGCATTCAATAATGATGTATTAAAAAATGATAAAATCTATTAAAAATGATCATTAATTAATTAAATCGACTAAAATCGATTACATTAAACTGACATAATAATAATTAAATTACGTGCAATAGGAAAACGGCGGGACCAAAATTTTCGAATGTATAATAAAAAATGTTAGCTATAGGTCTACACTATACGGTTTTTTCTTTGAATTTGTACCCCCTGTTCGTTCTGAAATTCCACACTTTGCAGATATCCATCATTTATTATTGCACAATTAATTCTAAGTTAGGGATCTTCACCTCATATTTCGCTAGTAATTGGTGGCCCACTGACTGAGTATCCATGACACCCGCTAAACAAGTTCACTTAAATTCGAAAACCTTCTAAAAATGATAGATTTCCTTCAGATCAAAAACACAGAGGACAGAAAGACCGCCACCTGGTGAGGATAAAAGTTGAATTGAAAATATTTATTCCTGATTATGAACACAAAAGTTATTAAGTTTTGGTCTGGGAAGACCGCGAGCTGTTCATTTTATCTTACTTTCTTTTTGTTTTTCTTGTGTGTGTCTGTGTGTGTGCGGGGGGGGGGGGGGGGGACTGAAATGGTTGAGAACCGCTGGTCTAAGGAAATAAAAATATACTGAGATGAGATTTGGGGAATTAATTCTTTTAACAATTTTTATTAACTATCTCTAATACAGTGAAACTTCGCTATGGCAGCCAGTAAAAGTGGTTCCGAAAATAATTGGCCGTTTTGAGGGGTGGCCGTCGAAAAGAGGTTTTTTTGCCATAACTTTGGCTCTATGGAGTCTTTAATCGGTTCTGAACAAAATATACAGTAAAACCGTTTATCCGGATCAGATTTGTAGACATTTTTTTAAAATTTGATGTTCACATTAGATAATAATTTTTAACTGATAGCAAGAACGTAACTATAAGTACGCCAAATATTCGCTTTTTAGTTTGATTCAATGTATAGTTCCTGCATAGATTGTACAATAAATTATGGTAATAAAATGCTTTTTGTTGAGTTTAAGAAAGCTTTACTAGAGTGTCACAGGACGTTGACATGGATTGACTCAGAAAAGTAATTTTTATATTTTTTAATGTCTTGTTAACAATAATACGTAATTTTGTTAAAAAACATAGTTTTTTTATCGTAATAAACTGTTAAGTCTGCTTAGTTAACGATTTTGTATTGCTTACTACCCATATTACCCGGATTATCCGGATCGTCTATGGTCCCTGTTAGTCCGGATAAACGAGGTTTTACTGTATGAGCATTTAGAGGGGCAGTCACCACTGAAGTTTCACTGTATTTAATCCGATAACCTCCAACTGATCCTTGTCAGAATATTACCTTTTAATATATGATTTGTGAAATGTAATATCGGACATTCATTAATAGTTAATAGCTACTATTTTTAAAAAAAAGTATTTATTTTTAATTTTAGGATTTGATCTAATCATGAGAGCTATTTAGATCGATTTGTCAAAATCAATCTTAATTACGATTTCTAAAGTAGTTTTTAAGCTTTTTCTAACTAGGAGTATTCTTTGAAAGGCACTTTTAACTGATTTTTCAGGGTTTCTAACTGGTCGAGGAAACTAAAAAGTCAGAAAATTTCAAAATTCAAGAAGAAAAAAAAAAGGTGAATTTTGAAATTTTCTCATAAAGTTTGCGAAACTTTGAGAAGAGGAATTTTTACATTTTAGCCGTTAGCCACAAGATGTCCTATGCTGCAGTTAACTGTAGAACTTTTTCTCTTTTCGGGCCATTAATTTACATACCTTGCTGTTGGACTTATCCTTTAAACCTTTTGCTTGTCATTAGATTTAAAATAAATAAAAAATAAAAGGAATCATATTAGTTTTATATTTGTTTTCTTTATAGAAATTTAGGGGACAATTATGTAACTTTTTTTTTAATTAAACCCTCACTTGCTGAACTTTTAAGAAAAGGATTGAAAATTTTTTATAAGGAACTGGGGGGAAATATATTCAAAACTGGAAAGAACAACACACACACACATATATATGTTTGTGTGTGTGTGTGTTTGTTTGTTTGTTTGTTTGTTTGTTTTCGTCACCCCTCAATATATACAGTGAAACTTCTCTATGGCAGCCAGTTATGGTTCCGAAAAAAAGTGGCCGTTTTGAGAGGTGGCCTTCGAAAAGAGGTTTTTGCCATAACATTGGCTCTATGGAGTCTTAATCGGTTCTGAACAAAATATGGCCGTCTAGAGGGGTGCCGGCTAGAGATGTTTCACTGTATGTATATATATACATATATATATATGTGTGTGTGTGTGTGTGTGTGTGTGTGTGTGTGTATATGAACAGGGGAACCTCAATCGATCGTTCCCCGAATTATCGTTTTCCCGTATGTGTCGTTTACTTCATCCAGTCCCGATGATAATATTTCTTTATGTACCCGCATCTACAGTTTTCCCGCTTTTATCGTCCGGTGCAATAGGTCCCTTCAAAAACGATAGATTAAAGTTCCACCTATATATATCTCTTTCCATATATATATACTAGCTGAATACCTGTACTTCGCTACGGAGTACATTCAAATTAAATACAACGGTCAGTGTATGCAATTAATGTAAATACATATATACATATTTATAAAAAAATCGTAAAGGATATTTTTATAGACAAAATAATGTAGAAGAAAATATTCAAGTTAAACACAACGGTCAATGTATGCAATTAATTTGTATGTTTAATATACATAAAACATACTAATTTGAATTAAATTCTTTAAAAACTTCAATCTCAATTAGTTTAGGGGTTAAATTTTATCTTTTACCGTATTTTAATATTTTTTGTCAATTTATTTCATTGTTATGCAAGTGACGCAAAATTAATTAAAAGTATCACAAAAAGAAAAGAAACCACGTGATCAGCATTTAATAAATTAAATTCCAAAAATTAATCTTTATAAATTCACCAAAAATCAGAAAATGGAGGTAAAGATTCGAAAAACATTTCATTTCAAAATAATTTTTAATGATCTTTCTCGTGATATAAATTTTATAACCTTCAGATTATTATTTTAAATGCAAACTTTATAAAAATTTACAAAAACAGTTTAAAATTTCAATTTTAAAAAATCGAAGAAGAATTTTTCAAAAATCTTTCTTAGTGCACCCCTACACCATAAGAAGAATCGCCAGGCAAAATTTCAGCCCTATAGGTCCAGCGGTTTGGTCTGTGTGTTATATGTCAGTTAGTCAGTTACGGAACTGTTTTATATACATAGATATAGTTCTGCCCGTTCGGAACTCTTACGAATTATATCATTATTGCTTCCTTTCAGTTTTAAAATTTGGTTTTTCGTAACAATTATACCTGCACTTTTTTACCTTGGTAATCCTAGAGCACATGCAACTAACATAAGACGAAGAGCGATCGAGCAGAACGTGGGCAGTCCAAAGTGAAATTTTTAAACTTTCTTGCCCGATCCCTGATTATTTTCTTTCCTCCTGACTGATACACAAGTTGTTGTTTTTTTCGCTCCTGACCTACTTACACATTTCATTACTCATTTTTTTAAACTGTTTATACGGGGAGGAGGGGTGGAAAAAAACCAGATGGTGGAGATATTTTTTTCTCTTTTTTTTTTTTTTTTTTTTTTTTTTTTTAGAAGTTGGGGGGAGGGAGTAAAAACCGGGGGATGAGTTACGTAATGACAGTCAAGTCCGTTTCAGAATGGGTGTGATGGAACGAGGGGAAACGCTGGAAGAATGTTGAAAATGCTGAAGCTTTATTCGGTCTGGGATATAAGACTATATCTCCATCCGCTTAAGATGCGTGGAATAGTAGTGTGAGGTGTTAGCTCTAAGCATGAAGATGCAGAAGTTTATTTTATTTTATTTTGAGGTTTTTTTTAGTCCGGTGCACAGAAGGAAGAACGTTTCATTTTTTTTATCAAATTCAAATGAAAAAAAAAACCTGAAATCCGGAGATCTCGTTGCAAAAGGAGATATAAGTGTATATAAGGATACAAGTCTTTCATGATAGGTCTAATTTTTTTCTTAATACTGTGGTTCCTGTCGTGGAACCTTTAGAACCCCCAATGTTTTTTATGTTGCCATCATGTTTATTTCAAATTTTATTATAATACCCATGTGGTAGAATTTTGTCAAAGGAGGGAGTCGTCTCGATAAATTGTTCTCGATTCGGACCCGCGGTAGTTTCGTCTCTTCTAACGAAACTACCGCGGGTTATTAACGTAGGATTACGTATCGTTGCTTACCTCTTTTGCATGTATGAGTTATGTATATATATATATATATATATATGTGTGTGTGTGTGTGTGTGTGTATGTATGTATGTCAAAATTTTGAAGCATTTTGGTACTTTTCTGTTTAACTGTTTATGCTTGCCCAAGCGATACAGACTGGGTTTGGCGCGCTGCTAAAATTATGACTCGTGACGACGGACGATTTTAGCGTCTGAAATTTTGCTTTGCAGAGGACCATTATGGAGGAACATAATCCTACGTTTAAAAAAAAAAAAAAACTTTTCGTGCATGCATTGAAGCGATGTAATAACTTCCTCGAAAAAGCTCATAGTATTTTTGTTTTGTTTTTTCTCCAGAAATTGTTAGTTTTAACGTGAAGATGCAAACTATTTGTCAAATATAACCTTAAACTGTTAAGTACCTTGATTGTTTCAGTTAGGAATATGACGAGAATCGTTAGATTGTATTGAGAGTTCTACCGGTAGTTTAAAGATAGTTATTCTGAACAAACATTTAAGATCGTTTGAACAAAATTCATTGGAATGAATTGTGCTTTTATCTAATGATCTTGTGATTCATCTACAATCTGGGATACGGCGAAGTCTTATGATCGTAATGAATATGAACCTCGCTTTATTATGTAACATTGCAAAGAGCAGTTTTGAAGTATTTGACTTTTCTGTACTTCGGTTGTTGTACTATAGTTCTGCTCCGGCTTGGGCAAGCTCGAACCCCGATTCTCGGGTTAGATTTAGACCTAATATTTTCCCTTTTTACAGTGAAACTTCTCTAAACGGCCATATTTTGTTCAGAACCGATTCAAGGCTCCACAGAGCCAATGCTATTGAACAGGGGTAGGCATTAAGTCGATCGCGATCGACCGGTGGACCACCAAGACATTTTTGGGTGACCGCCTTTACTAAAACCTAAGACGCGTATACTAAAAGAAACATATTTATGGAACAACAACGCTATTTGCTTTAAACGCGGTTTTAAAAGAGTAAGTTTTTTTTTCTTGTAGTTATGTAGGTAAGTACATATTCCGTATTTATTATTAAGTTATAATAAATATTGTAGACCGTTTTTTTAGCTCACCACACATACGTCACTGGGTGGACCGCAACACCTTGAAAAAATTAGAAGTAGCCCGTACCCTGGAAAAGTCTGCCCACCCCTGGTATTGAAGAAACCTCTTTTCGACGGCCACCCCTCAAAACGGCTTTAAAAAAAAAACCATGACTGTCCGCCATAGAGAAGTTTCATTGTATTCGTCAAGTCTTTGGACAGTTTTCAGCGAAAATCCTCTAGCTGAACAGATGGGTAGAGGGAAAACTCCATCGAAAGAACAGATAAGTTTTTCAGCTGTGAATGCCGAGAATATCGCAGTTCGTTTAAAGCCAATTTTGTGCTCATAATTAGTAATGAATATTTTTCATGGGACCCTTAACTTCAGCAGCTGGCGGTCTTTATATCCTCTGTGTTTTTGATCTGAAGGATATCCATCATTTTCCGGACGTTTTCGAATTTAGGTGAACTTGTTTAGCGGGTCATGGATACATAGTTAGTGGGCCACCAATTACCAGTGAAATACGGGGTGAAGATCCCTAACTTAGATTTAATTGTGCAATAATAAATGATGATATATACAAAGTGTGAACTTTCAAAAAGAACAGGGAGTGAAAATTCAAAGAGAAAAAAACCGTAAAGTGTAGACCTATAGTTAACATTTTTTATCATCATGTACAGCGAAACTTCTCTAGCCGGCCACCCCTCAAAACGGCCACTTTTTTCCTGAACCATGACTGGCCGCTTCATAGAAGTTTCACTGTATATCCCTACTTAAAGCTATTTGCAAACCAATGCACACAGTTAATCTTGCCCGAAGAATTTTCACTCAGGTGCGTTCCTGTCCCGCGCATTTATAAGAAAAAATAGTTTAACGCTAGACGTTTGGTTTCTATTACCCAACTTGTGCCACTCTCATACCTTTCACATGACAAGTAATCACGCACTCCACTAGATTCAAAGCAATACTGGAGGAAGAAAAGGGAAAACATTTAACCTACATTTTTGAATAGAATTCCTGCACCTATCTTCCCCTATTGACCCTGATCCGATTTTATACTAACCTTGCTCCTACTTTTTCCAGCTTCCGTGTTCTACCGAAATCACTGCTCAATTTTTTGTCGCTTGGAATCCATCCCCTCCTCAAACGACGCTTTTTGAAGAGAAGGGTAGAAAGAGAAAGGGAAACGCCAAAAAAAAAAAAAAAAAAAATATTCGTCATCCCCCCTCTCCCCCCTCTAGACTCTCCCAACCCAAGAAATCTCAACTGATAGTCGAGAGTATAAGATTGCGCAACGGCACCTCTCTTCCTCTCCGCCTTTGCAAAGGTTACCAGACAGCCGACACTCATATTTTTATCTTTTCAGGAGTTCTCGATCGCTCGCCAGCATATCAACGTTTTTTACTCTTAGTTTCTAGAATCGGCAATAGAGGGCGTTATCAGATTTTGAATTGGAGAATGCTCTAGGCAGGTTTTTAAAAAATATCCGAAGACGATTTTTTTCAAAGACGAGTTATTCGATTGAAATTTTTCGAACATAGAAAACAAAAGCTCATTGTCTTTCTTTAGAAAAAAAAAAGAATAAAAGAGCTATACGGAAAATTATCTGTGATCTCTTACTTTAATTCTATTTTACCCCTCTGCAGTGGCGCAGGAAGGATCACTTTGAAAGGGGAGGGGGCGATTCTGAAAAGAAGTTTTTTTTCTTAAGGAATATTTGAGGAAAATTTACCTCAAAATTACTATTTTTCTGCCATTTTTTAAGGTTTCTGATACCCCAGCGGTCGCACCACTGCCCCTCTGAAAATATCCTTCGAAGCAAAGAATTTCATATATACAGTCAACACTCGTTATAAAAAGTCTGGCCATTATAGCGGTCGGTGCAAAAAAAGTCCGAAATGGAATTCCCCTTTAATGATATATATTTTTTAAATTTTCGATACAGCGACCACTCGTTATAACGATCTTTTTTCTTTGGGACGCAGGGACTCGCTATAACAAGAGTCGACTGTATGCAGTGGCGTAGCGGGGGAGGAGCAAGGGGGGGTCTATCATGCCCCAGGCGCCACTCGCAGAGGGGCGCTAAATGGTCCTTTTAACTAATTCTACATATTATATTACTATATGGTTTGATATTTTTTTTGGGGGGAGGGGGGGCGGGCGGTGCCAAAAAGGTATCATGCGCCAGTTATGCTTGCTACGTCACTGACTGTATGTAAAATATATATCAAGATTTTCATATATGATTATTAATAGACAATACTTGTTTAAAATAAAATTAAGTAAAATGATTTTAAACATAGAATTATAGACTCTCTTCTAATACAATCTTTGATGGTGATTTTGGAGGCAGAGTAAAAAGTTTGAGTTCTGTCGAAGAAGATTTGTCTGAAATAATTTCATATCAAGGTTTTAGCCTCTGTATCTTCATAATCAGAAGATTTTCTGAGAGTCTTTGAAAAAGATTTTAATTATTTATTTTCAGCCACTTTTAATTTATTCATTCTCTCTCTCTCTCTCTCTCTCTCTCTCTATATATATATATATATATATATATATATATATATATATATATATATATATATATTTATTATTTTAAGAAATTAAGCGTCCTTGTCCAAATTAATTAGTTTTCTTTTATAGTTCGGTATTGATAATAGTTCGGTATGATAATCAGTTTTTGGAGAATTTTCTATGAGTTACTAGTCTTACAGCTACAGTTTCACTTCTGCATCATACAATCTAAATTATACAGCCTCAATATCTCATTTATAAAGTATCGACACAATTACGTATTTAGGTCTGGGTGATCTTGTTTCACCAAAACGTGCCATATCTTATAATGTTTTTTAAAAAAATTTTCTCGCTGAAAACTTTTTTAGAAAAACAGCTAAACTTTTTACTCGTTTTTCCAAGTTTTAGGGAATTATTTATGCATTGCAGATGTAAAAGCAAAATAATTCCATACCTCAAAATATATATTTACTTTATTAGTTGATCGCACATGAAATTTATCGTCACGGTATTATGGATTGATTTTCATTTAGTCATTAATTCTAGCGTTTGTAACCAAAAAGAAGATTACAGTACTTTTTAGACTATAACCCTTGGATTTAATCATTAACCTTGTTGGATTCTAGAAATAGATACATCTTTATTCCATCTACTTAAATTATCCTTTCAAATTATTATCTTCATAACTTCCCTTGAAAAGAAAACCAGTGAAACTTCTCCAGCCGGCCCCCCCTCTAAACGGCTATATTTTGTTCAGAACCGATTAACGACTCAATAGAGCCAGTACTCAATAGAGCCATGTAAGAAACCCCTTTTCTACGGTCACCCCTCAAAACGACCACTTTTTTTTCGGAACAATTACTGACCGCCATAGAGAAGTTTTACTGTAGTGTGAAAATTAATTTTTTCGGTCTCTTGAAAAATAATTTTCTATATTCTTTCTGCAATGAAAATTTCAAAGTCGAAAATTATTCTTTAATGAATAGTAATTTATGCTTGGTTTCGAGAATTTCGTTGCTTTATTTCATGTCATCGTTTTTGCTATGGTACAACCAGAATGCATCTCTTGGAGGAATGGGTGCCGTTTCTCCAGTGTGGAATTCTGTATACGGGAAAAAATAGGATTATTTGATGAAAATTCACCCACGAAATACCTTATCTCTATTACTGATTTTTAAGGCTTCAAGGGTTTGGTTTGGTTTAGAGCGTTACGGTCAACTTTTTGCTACACTAGGGCTAATTAGACCGGAACCTACAGTTTAAAGCCGTTTCCGAACGGCTACAATGCTACAAACATCCATGCCGACAGTGGGATTCGAACCCACGGGATCTGAACCGAATGCCAGCACCCTAGTCATTCGGCCATCACCTGGCCTTAGGCTTCTAGGGTTTGGTTTGGAGCGCTACGGTCAACTTTTTGCTACACGAGAGCTAATTAGACGTGGACCTACAGTTTAAAGCCGATTCCGAACGGCTACAAACATCCATGCCAAGAGTGGTACTCGAATCCACAGGAACTGAACCAAATGCCAGCGCCCTAGCCATCCCTTTAGGCTTTTAGGGAGAGAGGGGGGGGGGGAGTTATTTGGTTGACGTAGCCCCCCTGCCCCCCTAGTGGTTTCGTCATTGGTTTCACTGATTTAAAATATTTTTCTAAACAACTTTTTTTATATAAGTGACAGTTATTACTACAGTGGAATCTCGATCGATCGTTTTCGGATCCATCGTTTTTCCGTATGTGTCGTTCATTTTATCCAGTCCCAACGATCATATTGCTTTGTTATGTTTCCGCATCTATTGTTTTCTCGCATTTATCGTTCATTTCAATCGATCCCTTGAAAAACGATAGATCGAGATTCCACTGTATTTTTTTTTTTTAGAACAAATACGGCCAATTTCTCTTAAAATCCTATTTAGAACCTTCTTTTATAACTTAAAGGAAACGGTTATTTTAAAAAGTAAGTTTACGCTTTAAAACTCATTTTAAAACGCTTTTAAAAGTAAGATTATGCTCTTATAGTTTTCTTAATAATTTTATTTAAAGGAAATTTTAGATGAGAAAAAAAAATTGTTTCTCAAATAGAATAAAGTTCAAATTTTTTAAGAGGAAGACGATTTTTAAAATGTAAGAAATGCGTAACTATAAGTCTTTTATTCGTTTTAATTCCCCCAGAAAGAGTTAAGATAGGGGAAAAAATTAGCTGGCATGAAGAACTAAATTCATGCCAGCCTAAGCCATGCCATGCCTTCTTAGCCATGCCATGCCTAAGAAATTATTTAAAGGAAATTTTAGATGAGAAAAAAAATTGTTTCTCAAATAGAATAAAGTTCAAATTTTTTAAGAGGAAGACAATTTTTAAAATGTAAGAAATGCGTAACTTTTATTTATTCGTTTATAATTCCCCCAGAAAGAGTTAAGATAGGGGGAAAAATTAGCTGGCATGAAGAACGAAATACTCCCTTCTAAATCACATCCCCGGATTCTTCCCCAGAATCTTGCAACCCTGCCACCGGAGGGCGTCAGCGTCAGTCAAGGTCCTGAGAAATGAGGCAGCTGTCGCCGTCTCGAAAACTTGTTCCGGCCCGAGACCCAGCGGAGGCACGTGTTCTCCCCCCTGGAACCCCAGAGGGGTGCGGAGCGGGGGGGGGGGAGGAAAGACTGTGAGAAATGCGGTCAAGGACAAGACGTCTCGAAGGTCACGGCAGATGCAGAGAAAATGAAAGTCCTTTTTTCATGGGCTGAGATTTCTCTTCTCGTATATAACATACGCAGCTAGCTGCTCACAGCAGTTGATGCTGCCGATTTTTCAGGAAGTAAAAGCGAATTCAGGAAGTGAAAGTCGGCATCAAAGAGGGGGAACTTTCCAGTGTTTTGCATACCACCGAGGAGCAGAGCCCCCCCCCCCCCCCGTAAGTGATGGATGGGTTATTATGGGGTTGGTAGTGAGATCACACTGGAAAATAAGAAGTGAAATCTATATTCCGGGTACACCGATTTGACTTCAGAATACAAGACCATTGGGTCTTTTATTCGTGTGAAATTTAAGGTTTATAGAGTTTCTGCTGAGAAAATATAAGAACCTAACAGCTCTCCTCCGATCGAAAAAAATGGGTATTTCATGTTATAGAGTTGAGAAAATTTCGTGGCGAATTCTAGTAGCAATTTACAGTATCTAGTCTTGGTTCTAATCTCCCTCTACAGCAGGGGTACCCAACCTTTTTCCTACATAGATCCCTTTTAAAAGAATGATTTTTTTCATGGACCCCCTAACATTTTTCCTTATAATATATAGCATACAACATAATTATGATACTAATAATTGCACATAAAACACTTAAAAATGAACCATTTGACTAAGAATATGAACAAAAAATTAGAAAAAGTGGTTCATTAGGTTTATGTTTTATTATTTTTGTACTATTTTCATTTTTAATTTCACAAATATAAACAAGATTTCAGAAACAGATTGTAATTGCACAAACATCGCCAAGAGAAAAACGAAACTGCTTCTGATTGGTTGCATCGGGAGGACCCATGTGATGTTAGAGGTCCAGTGGATTTCCCCTGTTCTGCCTAGTGTTGGTACACAAATAAAAGTCGACGGCGGCATTCGAAGCATATACAAAAGCGTCATGACATTCGACTTTAGACGTGGGGATCACTCCGCCCTATGCAAATTTGTATTTATACATATTAAAACGGATATTATTATCTAATAATTACATTCCTAAAAAATTAAATTAAATTTTAAAACAGAAAAAATTATCATAGACACCCAATAGACCCCTGGAATACTATAGACCCTTTTTAATCTTCCATCAACTCCCGAGGGGTCCACCTGGACCCCTTTGGGAATCACTGCTCTAGAGCAGAGGTTTCCAACTGGCGGCCCGCGGTGCCTTTTTTTGCGGCCCGCGAAGACTTCTAGGAAAATAATTTGCACCATCAATTTAGATATTCTTAGTTAACGAAAAATGTTTTTGTAAAAATCTTTATTGTTTTCAAATGCTGTTCATTTACAAAAAAGATTGATTTTCCTCGAATTTCATGAAAAGTAGGGTGTCCACTCATGTTCTATTTCATACCTCTCCCCCCCTCCCCCCACTTCTCATTTGACCCACATCTTATTTAAATACCCACTTATTATTTGACTTTTTTTGTGTGTCTGTGTAATTTAACGAAAGTTGGCCAGTCATAATCAAGGTCGTTGTTGAGGTTCATCCTCGAATTTTTAAAAATTTCATAGCATATACTATACACAAATCCTACAAATCCCCCTCCCTCAAGAAAAAAAGTCCTGGGTATGGTCATGATTAAATTGTGGCCCGCCACTAGACAGGTGTTTTCGATTGCGGCCCTTGGACACTTGTAAGCTGGAAACCCCTGCTCTAGAGCAAATGAAAAATCTAAAAAAATTAAATCTATGAACGTACGAGATAATGGGGATGTAATAACCTCTCTCGGGTCTAAAATAAAATGATACAATAAAATGATACAGTAAGGTCATTAAGATGATATTGACAAATTACATGATATTTGAGTCGAAGGAATTGACAGAATTTTACTTTATTTCTGAATTCGGTTTTTTTCTAGGCTTAAAAGAAGAGTTTTTGCTCCGCAGAAAACGTATGAATTGGCAGGAAACCCTTAAAGATAACTATGTAAATTGTTATCTTGTATTATATTGCTATGTAACATGGCACATTATATTGCCATGTAACGTGGCAACAAAATTATTCTTTAGAGTGAATGCTATAAAACAATCAGAAATTAAAACTGATATAACTCCAGAAAAAAAATTACTTTGAACTTTGAAAAAAAAAAAGAAAAGATGTTATTATAATAGTTAATAAGTCGTGGCAAAAGGGTTATAACTCCCCCTTAAGACCTTCTCCCTAACACAAAATGGGATAATAACATCTATACAAAAAAAAGGTATGTCCAATTTTGGAATTTAAAAGTGCTACCGACAGTGTTCACTACCCCCTCCCGCAGAAGCATATTCTTGTTACGCTAGCCGCTGTTTGGGAAATAGTACACGATGAAAATGGCAAAGGAATTGACAGAATTTTACTTTATTTCTGAAGTCGGCTTTTTCAGAGGCTTAACAGAAGAGTTTTTGATCCGCAGGAACCGTATGAATTGGCAGGAAACCCTTAAAGATAACTATGTACGCCTTTGGCATTTTCAAGAAACAGCTTGGTGTTTAAGTCTGTAAATTTGAACAAATTTGTCACCTTTGCTAAGCGCCATTGTCTATGGATAGTGAGATTCCACCGAACAGTGTTGCAACGAGCAGTGAGAAGATGTAATACGGAGAAACTTCTCTAGCCATCCTCCCTTCTAAAAGGTCATATTTTGTTTAGGGCCGATTCGAGACTCCATAGAGCCATTGTTATGGAAGAAACCCCTTTTCAACGACCACCTCTCAAAATAGCTACTTTTTTTTCGGCACCATTACAGGTCGCCAAAGAGAAGTCTCGCTGTAGATGTATTTAGGAGACTAATTGAATTAGTTTGTATATAGGAAGGAGAAACTTAACATCAGTAGGTCTATAAGAGGAGAATGCCAGTTGGTCGATACTGTTGTTGAAAAATATGCGTCTCACTTGACGAACGAATAATGTACATAATGGTTTAGGATTGAGGGGTGTAAGGATCGAATTTTCCGACTGCAAAGGAAAAAAGAAATTAGGTATTTTAGTGAAATTTACAAGTGAACCATGAAGTAACGAAATTCAAGTACACTTTTTTATTATCATGTGCTTTTAATCCGCTCTCACAAATGAATTCCAAAAATACTTTACCCACAAAGATATTATTTTATCGACCACACTTTCCTAGTGCCGAGCAGGACCCTCTCCATCTGTTCCAAGAACTCAAATGTTAGTCAGCCTGTATTCAGAACCATTATTCAAGAAATATCTGCCCATGCGTGACGCTACTGTTGCAGTTTGGAGGAGTATTGTTGTCGCCGCTTCATCAAATTTCATCGATCAAATGATCTGGGGAATTAAGATTTTCAGACTGCGTGGGCGGAAGAAAGCAAATTCTTGTCATGCACCTGCAACCATTCAAATCGAAAAAACTTTGTGACATGTGGCATCGAAATGTTACAGAAGATCTGGTCTATACCTATACAGAAAAGTCTATAGATATGGTTAGGTAGACATGATTTAGAGAGTTTGTTGTTTACTTACACCAGGAGACCAAACATCTTCCATGATAATGTTCTCCATACTGAGACAGAACTGCCACCAGCTTGTAAGACCTTATACCACATGGGATGGGTCTATTACTTTGTAGACCCATATCAAGCGGTATTCGCACTCTGCCACTGCGGTATACAAGGACGTAACTAGGCATTTAGGGGCCCAGGGGCAAGGACGTAAATTGGACCCCTTGGGTAAATAATGAAACATATTTTTCTGGAGCCTCCCCTCCCACGGTTCATAAATTTGTTCCCAGTAAAACATTAAGATATTCGATTTATGCATTCTATTCACTGTAAACTAAAATTACCATTTATCCAAAAAAGATATTTTACATTATTGGCTATACAGTCGTTATGACTATTAATACAGTTACAATATTAAATTAAAATAAGCACTTGAAATGGAAAATATCAGAAGCACAATATTATACCTAATAAGGTCATTGAAATTATATGGATAATGAAAGAAGCAGAAATCCAATAATTATTTCATATAAATCTTTTAATTCCACAAATTTATAGAGATAATGTAAACATGTTTTGCTTATGATTGATTGATTACACGAACTTCCAGGGTAGTCTAACTATTAAACTTCTGACATTGCAAAACCGTATAGACCATATTAGACTAATAAAATGACTTTTTCCTAATTTTTTTTCTGTGCAAAAATATCAGTGAGCTTAGAAAAGTCAATTTCTTTAGCTCGTTCATTTTCAATTGAAAGCAGTGCCAAACCTGCTAGTCGATCCTGATTCATCGTTGATCTCATATAACTTTTAATTATTTTCAATTTAGAAAAAGAGCTCTCTGGTTTTTCTACTGTAACTGGAATAGTCAGATACATTAAACAGGCTGTACCTACATCAGGGTAAATAGACATTAATCTTTTACAAAAGATTAATCTCTATTAATCTCTAAGTCATTAATCTCTAAGTCATTAATCTCTAAGTCATCTCTAATTATCTCTAAGTCATCGTGGTCGATTAATCTCTAAGTCATCGTGGTTATTTGATTTTTGAATGATGATCTGACTGAGAGAATTTGGACAGTAAACATTGGCGAAACATCCTCTGAGAAAGTGTCAGCAAACTTCTTGGTTTTTCTTTGTAGGTCGTTATCAGAGACATTAGCAAGAAAGGAGGGTGGTACTACTCTGTACGTGTCCACAACTGCCTTCATGCCTGTAAACCTGCGGTCCAGTTGGGAAATTATAATGTCAATCATTGGGTAAAATGCAATCACTCTAAATCTTTGTTATTCACTAACCTCTCGTCCTCCCAAAGCTCATCGCAGTGCTTCTTTACTTTCCTAATTCTATACTGTTAGGAAATTGGCTGACGATTCCCCACGAAAGAGGCACTAATGGTAGTAGCCTCTTTCATTGTTTCATTAAAAGATTCTCTTAAATGAGTAACTTCCAAGAGGGGCTTTTCCAAAGTTTCGTAAGCAGTGGCAATGTCTATGTTACGAGGGGTACCAGAGATATCCCATTGCTTTGCGTAAAATTAGGGAGGTGATCTCCAAAGGAAACTATATACGTTTATAAATAAAATAATAACATTTATTATACAATGTTATACAAAAAAGTTAGGTTTACATATTATAAATGAAAAATCTTGAATATACTGGGTGGTTATTATTAAACTTCCCCAATAAACGGCATCCTACAGCGCAAACGGGTGAACGGAATGCAACGAAATTTCGTATATGGGCTATACACGAGATGCGCTCCCGGAATTTCGAAAAAAAAAATTTAGTTCCAAAATATGCACTAGAGGACGCCTTTTCGAAAAAAACATGAAATTTAACACAATAAACGACCAAAACGAAATATAGAAACAATATTAACAATCCAGAACAAGAATTGTGAGTAATAAAATGTAAAACCGGGAAAAGCTGTCAGTTGTAGGAGAAAAATGTCGAGATTTGCATGCTTGGGATGAAGAGGAAGCTTTATGCAAAACACGACAATGGACGCAGGGGCCTGTAGTTCTGCCATGTGGCATTACTCAGTAGCTCCGGCTGTTTCGATGTTTCCGGCTGTACTAATGACGGTCTCTTTAGTTGAACGTGCGTTATTGGTGAAGCTGTTTTACAAAAACAAGGGTAATGCTTCTGCTGCAGTTGGTGAATTTCGTCGTAGAAAGAACCTACGGCGTGGAACAATGTCTACTAAAGGTATCTGGGCCATGATTAAGAGATTTGAAGAGACGGGGAAATTAGGAGTTCAACCTGGAAGAGGCCATAAACGTGTCACACCGGTACTTGTTGATGCTATCAAGACAGCTGTTGACGCACAGTCACAGACATCAGAGTTTGGGAGCAGAAGCGCGAATGCAGTTTCTCGACAGACAGGCTATTCTTACAGCACCGTACGAAAAGTACTCAGAAATATAATGCACTACTTCCCATACAAGATCCACCATACCCAGGAGCTGCTTGATAGGGTCAAGCCCCAACGTCTTTCATTCGCAGTCAGTTTTCTCAACAGAATGACTGTTGATCTGCCATGGCCTTGAAATATTCTGTGGAGCGACGAGGCTCATTTCTACCTCAATGGGACAGTCAACACACAGAATTGCCGCATTTGGGCTAAGGAAAATCCGCGGATCCAGACTGAATTTCCCCTACAGTCTCCAAAGGTCACTCACTGTCTGGTGTGGATTCACAGCGACATTCATCCTTGGGCCATTCTTCTTTGAGGAAATCGGTGAACGTGGGTCTGTCACATGTTCCGTTACGGGCCGTCGGTACCAGGGCATGCTGCAGACGTTTGTTGTGCCGCAACTACAGCAAAGGCGGGTCCTTACATCGACCATTTTCATGCAGAATGGTGCGCCCCCACATATCCATGGGTCCGTGAAGGCGTTATTGCTCCAACACTTCACAGAGGAACGTGTTATTAGTTGCTCCTTTCCTAATCCATGGCCACCGCGTTCGCCGGATCTAACTCCGTGCGATTTCTGGTTATCGGGCTATTTAAAAAGTCTGGTGTATCGTGGAGGTGTTGCGACGTTGAATGACTTAAAGAACTCCATAACGTTTCATGTGCAAAGCCTCACAACTGATCAGTTACGATCTGCTGTTGAACACACTGCCCATGAAAATTTTTTACTTGAAATTTTGCAGGTGAATGAAGGTGGTCACGTGGAGCAGCTTTCCCTACATCGTCCTGGACACGATTAACAACTGCTCCTCTTGTGCAATTTCGTCCTAATCTGTTCTTGTTTCTGCAAACTGAACTTAATGTGGTTCGATGACAAGGTGATCAGAAACTAGTCAATAAATGTTAATATTGTTTCTGTATTCCGTTTTGGTCGTTTATTGTGTTAAATTTCATGTTTTTCCGAAAAGGCGCCCTCTGGTGGACATTTTGGAACTACGTTTTTTTTATCGAAATTCCGTGATCGCATCTCGTGTATAGCCCATATACAAAATTTCGTTGCATTCCGTTCACCCGTTTTCGCTGTAGGATGCCGTTTATAGGGGAAGTTTAATTATAACTACCCGGTATATAGTTTGTATCAGAATTAAGCCATGTTATATCCTTTTCCTGCGGCAGGACCATTACGGGTCGATCGCAATATAGTTCAATCTAAACAAAACTGAGTTCAGTTCGTCAAAATTTGATGTAAAAGAACCAGCACTATTTGAAAGGGGAGAAATGACCAACTTGGGGACCTTTGATGAGGCAGCAGGGCATGGCACGGAGTCGTACTTCTACGGGTGGAGGCTGCAGGTATCGGACGCAGATGATGGGGCCCTTCGGTGGAGGTTGAAAACGGTCATCTAGCTTTAGCGGGGGCGTCTCTCTCTTCTCCTGGTCATTGCGCAGCAGTCACCGCTCCTTTTTCACAGCTCGCCACACAAACTCTGACCCTCTGCCTCCATTCCTCTCGTTTCTTCTCTCAAAAACTCGGGGTTCATTTTCCCCCTTTTGGTTTTCACCCTAATCTGTATATTATGTAACATTGCAAAGAGCAGTTTTGAAGTATTTGACTTTTCTGTACTTCGGTTGTTGTACTATAGTTCTGCTCCGGCTTGGGCAAGCTCGAACCCCGATTCTCGGGTTAGATTTAGACCTAATATTTCCCCTTTTTACAGTGAAACTTCTCTAATCGGCCATATTTTGTTCAGAACCGATTCAAGGCTCCACAGAGCCAATGCTATTGAACAGGGGTGGGCATTAAGTTAATCGCGATCGACCGGTGGACCACCAAGACATTTTTGGGTGACCGCCTTTACTAAAACCTAAGACGCGTATACTAAAAGAAACATATTTATGGAACAACGACGCTATTTGCTTTAAACGCGGTTTTAAAAGAGTAAGTTTTTTTTCTTGTAGTTATGTAGGTAAGTACATATTCCGTATTTATTATTAAGTTATAATAAATATTTTAGACCGTTTTTTTAGCTCACCACACCTACGTCACTGGGTGGACCGCAACACCTTGAAAAAATTAGAAGTAGCCCGTACCCTGGAAAAGTCTGCCCACCCCTGCTATTGAAGAAACCTCTTTTCAACGGCCACCCCTCAAAACCAGACCTAAGAAGACTCAGACCTCAGAACTCAGACCTAAGAAGCGCACACTAAAAGAAGCATATTTATGGAACACCGACGCGATTTGCTTTAAACGCGGTTTTAAAAGAGTAAGTTTTTTTCTTGTAGTTATGTAGGTAAGTACATATTCCGTATTTATTATTAAGTTTTAATAAATATTGTTGACCGTTTTTTTTTTACCTCACCACACTTACGTCACTGGATGGACCACAACACCTTGAAAATTTAGAAGTAGCTCGTACCCTGGAAAAGTCTGTCCACCCCTGCTCTAAAGAGAAGATTGCACATAGCTAGGGTTACTGACACATTAATTACCCTTTCTAGAACTTTACGCCAAAAATTACGCTCGTCTTTTAAACTTTGTTCTAGGACTTCATCTACTACTCCAGGATGTTTCCACTGCTCGCAAATCACACATGGATTTGCATGGGATCGTGAGTTTTAGTGCATTTGTATGCGTTCTGATAAATGTTTCGAGTCCCGCATCACAGTATTGCTAAATGCATTTTGAGACCCTTTTTCTGGAGACAACCAATAAGGTTGACAATAAGCACACTCAAATTTCTCAGAATAACGTAACCAGCTTCTATTTAATTTAATTCCTAATTTCGTTATGAAAGTGTAAAAACAATTAGAAAAACATCTTCCTTGGCCTTGTCCTTTTGGAAAGGGGCCGTTAGGTTTATGAAGTCCAGACAAGATAACTTTCCGTTTCCAGCCGGAGTCCGTGATAGCCATGAGGAAATCCGCTTGCTCACTCTCTACTATGGAAGAATGACATTCCATTGTTGCAGCATGCAACACCTGTAAATCAATGGATCATGACTAGTAATCAACTAATCAAGAACTTTCAAAAACGCAATGCCAATTCCAAAATAAGTACAGAATGTGATTGGTAGGAAATCAGATGAAAATGAATTATGCACTTAGCAATAGCTTTGAATGACCACAGAGGCAGAGGAGCAGTTCTGTTCGTTTACTAAGAAATTACATTTTCATGGAAGTAAAAAAAAAATAGTTAATAGTAGGGTAAGAATAAGCCTATTAGAATTTAAAATAATCAAGCAGATTTAAGCAATTCTTACCCACTTTGTCGGTGGAATTTGAGGTGATTGAACTGGTACTGGTACTGGCCTGTGAATTTTTTCGTTATCTTCAAAGATCTCCTCATTCATTTTGGCCTCAATCTCAGTGTCTGTAATATTTCACACGTACTGTTAACAAAAATCGCCTATCATTCTAATACAGATTCCATTGACTAAATATAATTTTGATTTTACTTTTGCGTTTGGCTGATATGTAACATTCAATATTCCGGTAATAGTACAGAACACGGACGCCTGACACGTGATCACGTCATAACAAACAGTCCCTTTCGATTTCTCTAAACAGGTTTCAATATTCGATTCACACTCAGACATTCCAAAGTAACTGTAACTTTACCTTCACATTATCAATTATCTATAACACATAAATCTTAACAATAATATGATTGGTTGATCCTATTAATTTATTTTATAAAAAACTAAACTCATGGCGCAACAGTCCGCTGTGAACCAAGGCCGGCGGTACCCATCTCAGGTTTCTAGACCGTGGGCTTGGGGTACCATACAGCTTATGTCTCAGTCAGGTGGTCAACCTCACGTGGTACTCCCCAGAGTTTAGTTCCCAAGCATGCTTGGTCCTCATTTTATCGACCCACTCAAGGGATGAAAGGCTGAGTCGACCTTGCCCAGTCGCAGGGTCGAACTCTGGGATGTCAGCTTGACGCTTTTAACAACTACGCCACCGAGTGTCCAATTTATTTTATTATGACTCTAATTAACTGTTCTCACCTCTTGTTTCTTCAGTATTGCATTCTGTATCTTCGGTGGGTTGCTGAGTTAGCCAGGAAGACTTAAAAAAACAAACCCTTTTTGCTTCAGCAAAAAGGGTTTTTCCTCCTTTTCCTGCCTTTTTGCAGAGCCACTTTTCATAGTCCTTTTCATAGTTTTTATATGCAAATACAGATTTGTATTGTAACTGTTAGTTGTTAATTGGTGTTTACTGTTAGTGTTTACTAAACTAAAACAGAAAATAAAAACAAATTATAATAACAAACGCAGACATAACTAAATTTATCTTTCAAATTATAAGTAGAACTAATAACCAGAAAGTATAACCAGATAACCAGAAAAAAACTGCACAGTGCACACAGAATACAGAATCACAAACGACTAGTCGACATCAGTGGCGCATCCAGGGGGAGGGAGCCAAGGGGCCCTGACCCCCTGGATGCGCCACTGATGTCGACTGCCGAGCTGATGCACCCCCCCCCCCAAAGAAATAGAAATTGCATTATGAATACTGAGTTTGCATTATAAATATTTTTATCCGTTCATCTCGCCCCCCCCCCCCCTAAGAAAAAATCCTGGGTGCGCCACTGGTTGACATCCGACATGGGCCGTGCTCGTCTATTGCTCCCGAAATGGCTGCCGTTGCTAGGCAACTGACAAGTTGTTAGATTGGCTATAATGACATACTGGCATCTGATGACAAACCAATGAACTATAACCAAACCTTGCAGAATGCATCTGAAAATACAGTACGAAAATAAAAGAGCGAAACATCACAACTACGAATCCGAATGAAATATTGCGGCTTCAATTTTTACCCCCTATCTTGGAGGCCCCCTTATCCCGGGGACTCCGGGGCATTGCCCCAGTTGCCCCAGCCTAGTTACGTCCCTGGCGATATATCTATGCTGTTTACGCCGCATCCGAACTCTACCATTAACTGAGAAAACGAGATTCATTAGACCAAACAATGTTTTCCTGATTGGTGATATTTCAGTGCAAGCGTCTGAGTGACCCACCGCAGCCTTGATTCACGCTGAAAGTAGTTGTACCTACAGCGGTCGTTGCTGCTTAACATTTCTTCGAAAGAATGTCTAACGTATACTGCGTTTCAAAATTGTCCTCTACATTTCGCTGTTATGCGGCCGGCAGTTATCAAGTACAATCCTGATCAAGCCACGTTGACCGTTGTTGTATATGCAATTTGTCTGTCACAGAGAACTGTTCTTTGGAGAGACTTGTGTTAGGCACTTTACCATTTTCGGAACATCTGGGCAACTGGTGCAAAGAAGAAGCACATGTTGGTAGCGAAAGAAATGCTGTATTCAGCTTATTTAGCACCGACTATCATAATGCATTCGAAATCTTTAAAATCGTTGATTTCGCTTATCATGTTCATGTAGCGATAGGATTGACAAGGTGATAGAGGTTGACCAATTAAATAGGCTTGCACAGTGTCACGAGATTGGTGGTCAGAACTCAGTTAAAGCTGTTCGCTTTGATACGAGGAGTGTAACTCAAAAAATGACCACACTTTCAAAAGCAAATATATGAGGCGGTGAAAGGCAAAGTGGTGCAAGTCACATTTTCAAGTTTTTTTTCATTTGAGGGCAAAAATGTAATCTCCGTGTTCAATTTATAATGGAATTGCAAAGAATTATTATTTGCAATATTATAATAATTTTTAGCAATTATAAATTGTTTAAATTATAGTGGAATTTTTTGTAGTTTTGGGAGTAAAATTCTTTGGACATACACCACTTGACTTATACCACTTTACCTTTCGCCGCCTCATATTATGGAACATAGTTTTGTTAATTGAGGAAATGTTTTGTGACAAACTGCTTTACATTCGTCCGAGGAAGGGGGAACCTAGCAGCAGTGCAACCATCAGGAATGCCGAGCAGCACCTATCAGTTTAATTCCCCCCTCCCCCCAATAAATAGTCTCTTTCCGAAATGAGTAACAGAGTGTAATCTTATTGATTTTACTTTGTACTATTAATTAGGGCGTACACCAAGGAAATTCTAGAAGGGCTGGGAAACAACCGACAAGAATGCACTGCAAATTCCTGCCAATCCCTAAATTTAGGTTGGTTGGCTGGCTTAGGCAGCACAGGGGTATTTATCTCTTGCTACAAGGTGGCTAAACAGTCCGGGACCTATACATTCTTCATAAAATATTAGAATATATTAACCAAAAACTGCCTTTACATGTATTTTATCAGACATTGTGAATCCACAATGTCTGAAATTCTTTTCAGACGAAATTCTTTCCGCCGAAATTCTTTTCTGGCTACGTTATTGACTATCAGCGTCACGTAATATTTTTTTCCTATCAGTCTGAATGTGTTAACTTCCTTTCTCACCAGCACTCATGATATCTCTTGGCTGTTTGAATTTTAACATCGATAAGGATTGCTAATAGTACTTTCCATCTGCATTGGACAGTAGCTCAGAGTTTTCAGTTATCAGCTGTGTGTTGTTTTACCCAAGTTTCATGTAAATAATAATTATGGAATATTCATCATACAGTTCGCTGAAATGAGTAATAACATAACCATTAATTGAGTCGTGAATTGTCATTCATTCAGGGGAACAGATTAAATAAATTATCATAAGGATAATTCAGTTGAATTATCTACTTTATTAAAATAAGTCAACTGAGCATCACTTCAACAAAGTTGAAAAGATCTTTTTTACTCAGTCAATCCTATTTAACAGCACCATGAAAAAGGATGATTATACGAGAGATAAATACTGATGTGTAGTGTGAACTATGAATGAACATTACGAACGTTCAAACCAATGAATCCTGGTAGAGATAACAGAATCAGACACCTAAATGATTTTATTACATTATGAGAAAGGAAGATTCTGTAAAAGAAAATATAATACGGCCTGTATGATGTGACCATAGGCGTAGCGTCCTTCTAACTTTTGGGGGTGCACGAACTGAATTCAGTTAGGGCCCTCCTCAGTGCATTGACTGCCGGATGATCCTTAAAATATGAAATATTATTATTATTATTATTATTATTTTGAAATTGAATAACAATAGAATTGATGTTTGAGTAGTATTCAAAAGTTATACAATGAGAAAAATAAATATAACATAAATAAAATGAGAAAAAAAAATATCATCGAAATTTTGTTATGGATCATATCATTGTTAAAAACTATGTTAAGGCTAAAGACATAATCGGAATCTTCAGTTTCCCAGTTTAAAAAAGCGGAAAAAAACCAACTTTCTTAAAAGTTTTCTACAATTGTTCGATTTTAACTGAACCTCTATTAAAAATTTTAATTTATTTCAAGTTAAGTTGGGAGGGGCACGTCCCCCCCCCCCATGGATGTGACCAGTGGTGCATCCTGGATTTTTTCTTGGGGGGGGGGGCGAGATAAATGGATAAAAATATTTATAATGCATGGGGAGGGGGCAGATGAACGAATAAAAATACTTATAATGCAAAATCAATATTTCTACTCCTTTGGGGGGGGGGGGGCCTCCCTGGGTGCGACACTGGATGTGACGCAAAGGAAGAATCCGGATTCTGTAAGAAACGATCGACTTGCAACTCCTATTCCACAAACGGTGGGTGCTATTCATCGCCCATTCAAGTTGCAGCGACTTTTCAAAGCTCTGAATGGATGCTACAAAACCATGACCGACGCATGCGAAACAAAAGATATGTAAAAGTGAAGCCATTTTCATTTGCAATGCCTGACTGAGTGTGTGTGGGGGGAAGGAAAAATCCCGGACTCGGATGGTGTGACCCGATGGCCTTGCGGCAAAGGGACAGCCGATCCCCTGATATTCCCTCTCGAAAAATGATTGCGCAAACCGGTCCTATATCTTGAGACTAAGAAAGAAAGAGGGACCCGACCCCCTCAGAATAGAAGCTTTGGTTTGCAGATCATGCGAAGAAAAATAAAAAGTAAAGGAATAAATAAATATAAGAGACGTGCATCTTTCAAGCGTTGGATTGCCTGCGACGCTACGCCCACTGGCGTCGACCTGGCGGGTAAAGAATTTCGACTCTCATCAGTGTTTTCTGTGACCGTGTCAAAACGGCTAGGTATATGCTAAATAGGATTAATTGAGTTAACTGAAAACTTTAGTCAAATTTGACAGTTTTTAGTCCTTTTAACGTTATGTATTAGAATAGAGAGCAAAATGTTTACCCCCTTCCAAATCAAATTGTTGGTCAGAATAATTGTAGATATGATTAGAAATACATCCCAGCAGAATGATCTACAGTAAGATTGGGGGAAACTGAAGCTGTTAATTAAAATGCTCTGCTACTAATAACTAGTATTGCGAATCGAATGGGTTGTGTAGGTGGAGTTCAAGTGGCACCCATCGATACCACGTGACCCCCGGTGAACGATGTAAAATTTTGTTGTTCATGTTTTCACTTGGCTTGCTAGGTTTGATATGAATGGAGCACATCTTGGCAGTGGTCGCCAGGTTTCAATGATCATGCTTGGTATTAATTTCAGTCTAATTTTTAATTGTTATATGTTTTGTTATGTTTGGTGTTAAAGTAAATTATAAAACGACCATCAAGGACTCTTACGGGTTATTTGCCACCTCACACATTTCGTGTTCCAGGATATTTCTTTTCGTTTTCTTCAACTAGACCCTACCATATTATACACAAAATAGGATTTCCACATGCAATTCATCCCCAAAACCGGTTACAGACACGCACATACGTGGCCACCGACAGCGATAGTTCGCCACCTTTGCAAGTGCTATGGGCAAGACAAGGGAGTCCCTCTGCGCTTTTTAAATCAACAGTCAGTGATTCCATTGTCCAAAAATAAAAGTTGGTGGTGGTAATGGGATCGCTTTCACAATTTTGACTAACTCCACTAGCTGTAACGACCGTCTGACAATGACGATCTGTAACCACGCAGCTCTGGATAACGAAGCCACAGTCCTTACCACTCCCGTGTGAACTCCATTTTTCACATACAGTCGAACCTCCATATATCAAACTTCCCTATATCAAAATTTTCTATATATCGAACTCTTAGCAAATCTCCATGTTCATTACATAGAAAAATTGTTTCTATATATCGAAAAAATCTCTATATATCGAAATTTTTTTCAAGACAAATTGGGAGATTTTATTCCACTTTAGAATAAAATCTCCCATTTTTTGGCATTTGAAACAATACGTCGTGGACTTCAATTCGCGGAAAATGTCCCTGATGAAGTTTTTAGTGGACTGAATAAATACGAACATTTCTTTGAACTTTCCGCAAAACTAACTGTTCAGCACGATATTCGTAGTTTTTTTTCTTAAAGAATGTAACTGTGATCATTGTAACCACTGTCTGCATTATTGTTTTTTTAAAGATATGTAGTAATCAATAAATCTTTCACATTAATTCATTTTTTAGTTATTAACTTTCATTTAATGGGATTCGCATATAAATTAGAAATGGAGTTTCGTATAAGAAAATTAGCTTTAATTTTTTTTTTAGGAGAATTATGATAAGACTGAGCTCAATTCTATATATCGAAATTTCTATATGTCGAATTTTTTTCCGGCAATTTGCTACTTCGATATATGGAGGTTCGACTGTATTTATGATCATTCAAACTCCGAACGTTCCACAGAATCTGGATTATTTATTATACACGTCCAGAATCCTGGAGGTTCTTTCGAGGAGGCCCGTACTGTAGCTAGCTAGATAAAGTATCATACTACACAGTTTGTGTTGTTATGAAGTGATTTCAGGATACGTATGCAGGAATAAATAAATCTTTTAAAAAATTTTATCTTAAGACGATCGCTAAATATGAAAAAAAAAATGGTTAGAAGCTCAAGAATGCTTTTCACTTTGAACTTGGAATAATAAATTAAAGGACTTTAATGGAAAAGAAAAGTGCGCATCAAACACTATTTATATATAAATTGCCATTCATATATAAAGTGTTATTTATATTTAATATCGATTATAATAATACTCACTATAAACCTATAGCTTAAAAATCCTGTTGTTGTTAATGTTGCTAATGCCCCCTGGTTGGAGGTTCCATTCACCAGGTCCTAATAGGCCATTAGGCGGCTCCTGATTTGAATTAGCACCACAAGGGTCCGAGCCCGACTTGGCTAAATGGCCGGTCTCGTAATTTTGAACACAGTCAAGTGACGAGACCGGAACACTTGACCTCGCACCTTCAGAGGTAAATTTGAGAACTTGGAGGACATTGCAGCCACGACCTATTTTACGTGCCCCGGCCACCTGTAGTGAACACGGCGGTGTATTTGCAGCGACGAGCATCGAACCAGGAACGTTCAGATAACTGGCCCCCGGCTCTTGCCAACTGGGCCACCGCGCACGCCTTAAAATCATGACAATTTTAATTAACATATAGTGTTCAGTGGTACTTTTCTTGCTTTAATTTTGGAGAATTTATCAATGATGTCTTTATAATCTGAAACAATATTTTATACAAACATTAGGGACAAGTCGTTTAAATTTGTGCGTGGCGGACTGAATAAGTAATTATTTATTTATTGAGCGTTAGTTAATAATTATTTATTAATTAACGCACTAGAGGGTGATGTTACTTAAAAAGGGCAAAAGTAGGCTGAAGTTATGTTTTTCAATTGTTTATAACAAACTAATAAAGGAAGTAACGAAGTTAAAAAATTTTGAGCCTACAATATACTACTAAATCTCAGTTTTCATAGTTTGAATGATGTTGCTTAAATTTAATATCCATGTTCAATAGGCACATCCGTAGATGACAGGATGGCATGCAATCACAAAGTATGCATGCGCACATGAACATTCGCCACTCTCATTACCACCAGCAAACAAAATTTTTTTCAATATCTTATACAATTGGAAAAGTTGTTTGTAATCCATCAATTATTAGTATGTACATTTTATCACGATTTGACACATTGTCTTCGACAGCAAATGAATTAAAAGAGAAATTTCACCTTTATAATACTGAAATTTATTTCCCCTTCCCCCTTCATATTCAGTTAATAACCTATTCTTACGTACTTTTAACAAACTCCTGACTTTTTTCTTTCTCGAAAAATTTTTTAAAAAAAAATTAGGAAGAACAAACATTGAAAATACTGTCGTAAACAGAGCTTTAGTGTCATTCCGAAATAAAGGCATCACAAGTTATGTTTATTAATAACAAAAAATATTCTTCTTCGCTCTTCTCTTAAATTTGCATTGTTTAAATGACTCCATCTACGTTCTCATCATACTTCTCTGTAAATAACCTGGCATCACAGTCTTCAAAACTAGTTCTTCTTTTCATAAAATAAATGGGATAAGATGCTTAAATAAATTCCTGGTCTGAGGTAAATTGAACAGTAGCGTGTTTTGTAATAACTGGCTTGTAATATTCGTTTGAGCTCAAAGTTGATTCTATGATGCCAATCAAAAACTTTCACAGAGTCTATAAGAATAATACCAGCTTTCTTTTCCTTGAGATGGACATCTTGGATAAAATCTACAATTCATTACAGTTGGTGGTGGGGAGATTGCTGTGACTGAAAAGTCGTTGGGGAAGATATCAAATTGGCATTTCGTTGTAAAAAATTTCCTTTTGATTAGATGCTTTTACGATTTCGTCCAAGCGTCTAATCAAAATGAAACTTTTTAAGAGCATTAAATTAATAGGGGGGAGGGGGGATTATAGACATTCAGCTATGGCACTGCAACCACAATGGTTCTTTTTTATTCCTGCCGGAAGTAAATCAAGATGTCCATTTAAGATTAAAGCTAACGTAATATGATGGTTAAAGATTTTTAAAGCTGCAAACAGAAAATTTATGTACTGCAAGATCCCACCAAAAAATCAGAGGGTCTAATGGACTCTATCATTTTATCTGTGGCAACGTAAAGGAACTAATCAACCTTAGAAAAGATAATGCACATGGCTCTAATGTCCACGAAATCGTGATTCTTGGTAAATTGATTTCAAAGACTCTCAGCCTTCTCTGTAATGGTAATCGCCATAGCTGTTCACAGTGCGTAATAAAAGTGAGTGTCTAACGAAAACGGGAAGTTGCTTTCCCATTTGTGTTGTCTTATATCGTTAAGAGCTCAACATCACTGTTGAATTTCGTCCGTGAATGAATCATTAACGCTTTCAAAATTTCTTGTTTATTGTCATGAATTTAACTTTACTCGATGGTCTCCTTCCTTCTTGCTTATTCCTTTTTCTAGCATCTAGGCACTGTATCGCTTCCGCTTTAAATTTTCTTTTTCGCCGTTAACAATTGCTTCTTAAATGATTCTTTATCACTTTACATATTTATGACATATTATTATCTCATAGTAATACAGTTGGCTCTCTGTTTAACGACGCTCTACTTAACGACGATCTCTATTTAAAGACGATATTTCCCAGTCCCGGCCCCTCCGACGTTATGGGAAATGTTATATTTCCACAAATTCTGTTTAAGGGCGATCTCTACTTAAGAACGATTTTTCACGGTCCCTTGAAAGTCGTTAAACAGAGAGCCAACTGTACTTGCTTGTTACCTTTTTGACATTGTTTTAAAGCCTCATTTCTTTTATACACTGAAGTGCCACTGAATTAGGGATAGCAAAGCCTATGCAAATTGTGTAGCGCTGCGCATCATGTATGCGCAAGTGAGGGCGCTGTGGTAACTGCATATATAGCGCGTACTGTGGTTGTTCTGAATTAGTTGTTGGAATTGCTAGTATGGGTAAACTGCCTGATTTAGACGCCTTCGATCGCGGACAAATCGTAGGTGCGCGACGCATGGGCCATTCAATTTCCGAAATCGTCAGACAGCTAGGATTTTCAAGGTCGACAGTGTCAAGAGTATACCAAGAATACATGGATGGTGGAAAAAAAAACTAGTGATCGGGCGAACTGCAAAGGACAATTAGCCTTGACAGTGCGTGGTGAGAGACGGATCAGGCGTATTGTACGTAGCCAGCGAAGCCAAACATTAGCTCAAATTACCACCCAGTTTAATGACGATGCCAGTCGTACAGTCAGTAAACGGACTGTGCAACGCTCGCTTCACCGTATGGGTTTCGGGAGCCGTCGACCTACGAGAGTACCATTGCTCTATACTCGCCATCGGGCTGCACGTCTTGCCTGGGCAAGAGAGCACAGAGACTGGAGTGTAGAGGACTGGAAACGAGTAGCATGGAGTGATGAGTCTCGATTCCGACTACTTAACGCCGACGGGAGGCTGAGAATATGGCGTCAGGATCATGAAGCCATGGATCCTGCATGCCTGGCTGGAACTGTACAAGGGCATGGTGGCTCAATCATGGTCTGGGGTGTTTTTTCGTGGCACAGTTTGGGATCTTTGGTGCGTGTACCAACCTCCCTCAATGCAATTCGGTACGTAGAGTTGCTGGGTGATCACCTCCATCCGTTTATGCTGTTCTGTTATCCGCACGGTAATGGAGTTTTCCAGCAAGACAACTGTACCTCTCACAAGTCCCGGTTGGCTACTGGCTGGTTGGATGAGCATTCCTCTGACTTCTCTGTCATGAATTGGCCACCTAGAAGCCCAGACTTAAATCCTATTGAGCATCTTTGGGATGTTTTGGAACAAGGCGTGAAAGGCCATCACACAGCACCAAAGAACCTTACTGAATTATGGACAGCTTTAGCCAATATTTGGCAAGCCATTCCCGTGGAACGTTTCCAGAAACTTGTTGAATCTATGCCTCGTCGTGTGGCAGCCGTTATCAAGGCCAGAGGAGGCCCAACTCGTTACTAGGTAGGTATCCCTAATTCAGTGGCACTTCAGTGTAGATTTAACATTTAGCTTTTTGATTTATTTTATTTTTTTTTTAAATCACTAAATTCCTCACAAATACAACATTGTTAGAATAGTTAAAAAGGATTATGAATAAATAAATACACTCTGTAATAACAAAAATCGACGCACCAAGAAGGATTTGTCCGATTGCGACAAAAAAAAAATGGTGGATGTGAAGAGCATGGACAGAAAAAAAATTTTAATTTCAGAATAATTGAATGATTTATTCCAGAGTTTGATCGTTACAAAGTGAAGAAGTCAATACGGGGTTGGTCCACCTCTGGCTTGGATGGAAGCTGTCACCTGGCATGGCATAGACTGATAAAGTTTCCGGCTGAGGTCCTGTGGGATTTCTTCAGGGCCTTTTTATCGCATGGGCAAATTGGGACTCTGCCCAGGGCACCCTGATGCTAGGGGGCCCCAAAACCCCCTTGGTGTATGCACCTAGTACTTCTAATAGTATGTATAGCCCATGGACAGTTCTTATTTTTATAAATGTTCGTAAAGGGGGGGCCCAAAAAAGCATCTGCCCAGGGGCCCCCAGCGTTCATAATCGGGCCCTGGATTTCTTGCCAAATTGTCTCCAACTGTCGGGCTAAATCGGCAACATTCCTGGGTAGTTGCAATCGCCTTCCCATCATGCCCCAAACGTGCTCTATGGGGGAGAGATCAGGAGACCTAGGTGGCCAAGAAAATGTTCGGCAAGCTTGAAGACAATTCCTAGCAACACGTGTAGTATGCGGCCGGGCATTGTCTGGTTGAAAAGTAAGTCTGGGGTGGCTCGAGAGGAATGGCAACAAAACGGGTCGCAGAATGCCGCCTACGTACCGCTGTGCTGTACGTGTGTCACTAATGACTACCAAAGGAGTCCGGAATCAAAGGAAATGGCACCCCAGACCATAATATCCTGTTGTGGGCATATGTAGCGTACGACAGTAAGGACAGGATCCAGTGACGTAGCGAGCATAACTGGCGCCCGGAGCATACCTTTTTGGCGCCCCCATGGTCTTGGGGATCATTTGGCTCCCGGAGCATGATAGACCCCCTTGCCCCCCCCCCCCCTCGCTACGCCACTGGCAGGATCCCCACGCTACTCTGGACGTCTCCTTCGGTGGTCGTCAGGACAGAGTTTAAAACGGGACTCGTCACTAAAAGCTATACGTCCCCAGACAGCGCAGTTCCAAGTTGATCGAGTTAAGCACCACTGTAATAGGACTTGACGGTGTACAGGCGTGAGGGGTAAGCAACATAACGGTCGGCGCGAGCGTGGATTCCGCTCAGTCGTCTGTCAATACTCATGTCGGACACTTGGGTGCGGGTCACACGTCGCATGCTTGATAACGACAAATCCGGTGCTGTGACAGCTGATCTGACATTCGCTTTGTCTGTTGTGGTCCTAGGTCGACCGCAGCCGTCCTCACGCTAAAATCTGTCGTTGTTGACCCACTCTTGCCAGCATCGTCTAATCGCTGCATCTCTTCTACCCGGATGTCGAGCGATTCTTCGATTTACCCAACCAGCTTCTTTCAGTCCGAGACACGACCTCTTTCAAACTCTGAAATATGCTCGTTATGAGCATGAATCCTTCGGCGAGGCATTGCTACAGTAGACGAAAGATATCCGCAGTTGAAATGCAACAGAAATTAGGAACAACAGACCATAGGACCATAAGAAGTTGCGTTCAACTGCGTTCCCTAGGTCAACGCCTTCTAACGCAGAGATTTCAGAAGATGGCAAAGGAGAACGAATGTTCATCGATGGGTGAAATGGAGTGTTCTGATTGGTCGGCTCCAGGATCTCCAAAATGCTTCACAAAAGTGATGCAGCGTTTGGTTCGGTCAGAACTTTGGAGGGTGAAGTCTTTGGCTGCCTTTAAGCTGGATTTCTATTGCCAAGTTGAAATTAGGAACAACATAGGAAAATGGGATCCAACTGCAATTCCTGGGCCACGCCCTCTATTGCAGACTTTCCGATGATTAGCAGATGGGAACCATGAATAGACAGAGTAAAGAGAAAAGGAGAAAAGTGATTGGAGTGCTCACAATCCGTGAGTTCGAAGTAGTTAAAAGTGAGCAAGCAACTTGTAGGGACAGTAGATTGGTGGGTCCACGATCGATGTCAAGTTGTGCAAAGAGAGTGAAGGAAGTTTAAGGATAGCAGTACATGTTTATTAGGTTTTAAAAGAGTTTTATGGTGTTTTTTACCTTGGCAAGCCAAGTATCAGTTTTTTTTTCAGAAAAAGACGAATCAACAATTAAGAAAGAGACAGGATGGCTCTGGGCCTTCTCCTGTTAGAAGGGTCAGCATGATCATAGTCTGCTAATTCTTTAAGTAATTCATTGTCATTATTGTTGTGGAAGTTAATAGCGAGATGTTGGACATAATTTTGAAGAATGGGGAGACCGATCTCCCGGTAGACATCAACATTTCTAAAGTACCAGGGAGCATTAATGATTTGCCTGATTGTGCTACTCTGTGCAGAAGCAAGTTTTTTAATGTGCGATTTGGAACACTATGACCATGCCGGCCCTCCATAAGTTAAGATAGGTCTTAAATACGATTTGTACATGAGCAATTTATTGTGAATGCCTAATTTGCTGTCCCGAGCAATTAGGGGGTAAATTAATCTGCGAGCTCCTCGGAACTTGTCCCTAATATGTGTGATGTGGTGTTTCCAAGTGATATATTTATCAAGAATTACGCCAAGGTATTTTACTGTGTCAGACCAGGGGAGTTTCGTGTTTCCGATTTTAATTTGGTGATTTATATAGGAATTTTTGTGTTTTGTAGTGAACAGCAATACACTTATCATTATTAATTTTAATTCTCCATTTGTCGAACCAGTGTTGGATGGTAGTCATGTGCTTATTAATATTTTTAACGGCGTATTTAAAGTTTCTACATGAGGAGTAAATGGCAGTATCGTCGGCGAATATACAGATGGTGGATAAAATAATACGAACACCTGTGAAATAATGAAAAATCTTTATTAATAGGGGGTTGGACCACCCTTTGACTGAAGTACAGATTTAATGCGACGTGGGATAGATGCATAAAGGTCATAGACCATATTTAAAGGAATATTAAGCCATTCCTCCTGCAGAGCGGTCTCTAATTCCGAAAGTCCGGATGGAGGTGGAAATCGGGAACGAAGTTTGGACTCCAAATATTGCCATAAATGTTCAATAATATTCAAGTCCGGAGACTGAGGGGGCCAGGAGAGATGTTCAACTGCATCGTCATGTTCTTTCAACCATTCTTGAACACACCTAGTAGTGTGGATAGGGGCGTTGTTGTCTTGAAAAAGCGGTCGCTCTCCAGGGAATACAGTCTGGACAAAAGGATGGACATGATCTCCTAGAACGCTTAGATAGTGATTGGATTTGATCCTCCCATGCAGAATAACAAGTGGCCCAAGACCGCGCCAAGATATCGCACCCCATACCACATTGGAGCCACCCCCATGCTTCACTGTCGGCAAGAGGCATTCAGGATGAAACGCTTCTTTGGGCGTTCTCCAGACATAAACGCGTCCGGTCGTCTGAAATAGGGTGAATGACGATTCATCTGACCATGTTACCTGTTGCCACTGCTGTGGGGACCAGCCTTTGTGATCTCTGCACCATTGGCGTCGCTTGAAAGCATTAGTTGCTGTCACCAAGGGTTTACGAATTGCCACTCTGCCACAAATGTTCGCAGCATGAAATTCCCTTTTGACAGTTTTTGTTGAAACAAGGTCCTGGAGATGACTGTTCATTTTGGATGTTATCTCGGATAACGATTGCTTGTGCTTTCGGACTACTATGCGCTTCAAGACCCGTCTATCCCTATCAGCAAGCTAGGACTTTCGGCCACTGTTGTGCTTTGAAGACGTCGTCTTACCCTCTTTCGTGTACGCTGTCATAACGGCTGATACCGTACTCCTTGCAAACCCCAAAAGGTTTGCTGTTTCCGTAACCGATGCTCCACTTAAACGCGCTCCAACTATCATTCCTCTTTGGAACTCTGACAGGTCTGACATTTCAACTTATCACAGACAGTTCGATAGAAGCATGCAACGTATGTGACTACTGTTGAGAGACTGATACCTTCCTCTTCACGCTCACTAGGTGGCAGACTTCTGTTGCAGGTGGCGCGGCTGTACTGCAGGTGTGAAATACATCATACTTTTTCACAGGTGTTCGTATTACTTTGTACTCCATCTGTAGCTAAATTAACATTAGTATGAATTGGAAAATCATTTACGAAAATATTAAACAAAATTGGCCCAAGTACGCTACCTTGTGGCAAGCCACTGTGAATATTAAATTTTCCTAATAGTTGACCGTTAATTTTTACCTGGAAAGTTCTGTTATTAAGATAGGAGATGAGGATTTTAATGATTTTTTTTTTTTTTGGGGGGGGGAGGGAATTATAGTTAATTAATTTATGGATGAGCCCGTCTATCCAGACCTTGTCAAATGCTTGGGAAACGTCTAAGAACAGAGCGGCAGTAGACTGCTTGTTTTTCCTAGCATTAGCAAGGTGCTCTGTTAGCCGATAGACTTGGTGGGGGGGGGGGCAGAGAGGGATTTTCTAAATTCAAATTGATAAGGAATGAGAATATTATTATTTTCAAGATGTTCATTAATATGCTTTGCTATGAATTTTTCAGCAATTTTGCTAATTGAATTTAAAAGGCTTATGGGCCGGTAGCTACTCGAGGAAGAGCTGGGTTTGTTTGGTTTTTGTATGGGGACTATGATTGAATTTTTCCAATTAGGAACAACAGATCGGGAACCGCTCCTTATATACATCTGCTGGATGCGCAGTTCTGATGCGCTGTAGCTCTCGCTACTCATTCGTTAGACACCAAATTTTAATCATTTGCATGTTCGTCTGAAACATCTTTGTATAAGAAATTTCATTACAATTGGACAATTCCTTGGTGTGTCAAATTTTGTTTTGTTATAGAGTGTACTTGGGAATTTATAGCTTAAAAATCTTTCATCTGGATCCTATGAAGCTATTTTTGTACGAATATTTTGTTTTTCGGAAAAGAAAATATTGATACTTTAGTGTTCGGTGGCATAATAACCCGTAAGGGTAGCAGCTCTTGCTGCGCACCCTCGCTGTTATGTTATGGAACTTTATTCATTGCAGAACGGAAATAGAACATTTTAATCACTTTTCTTAAATTTAGCCAAGAACGAATAATACTGAAATTTTAGCTGTATCATGTTGCGGACATTGGAGCGATATTAAAACTAAAATCTATGGAATAGAAATTGAAAACGAAAATGCAAAGGAAAATTTTCTAAAATGTCTATAACATTTCATTGATAACGGTTTTAAGTTGAAATTTATCTGTGCACTAGTTAAATTTATTTACGAGATTACAAATTTCTGGATAACTGTTAAAATTAAACCTTCGTCAGACTCTGCTTGTCGTTGTCGCAGTTCTTTTCATTAATACGCCTTTCAAAATCGACCATAGTACTTTCGCAGTTCACGTTGTTGATTAATTCACTTTTTCTTAGAGAGATCTAAAGAAATTTTAATTTGCATTTTATTTAAATAAAATGCCCTTCAACCTAACCTTTTATCCTGTTTTTAAATGCATTTTACGGGTGTTTTAAAAAAGTTCTTTGATTTATTTCCATTTTAAAAGAAATAGTCCAGTTATAACTTAGTAACTTAATGTGAGGATGTATGAGCGATGCTGGATTTCGTTTTCTAAACCAGACTAGATAATAATGTTCATCATGCAGTACGAGGAGCTTTACTATACATGACGGACAGCAACAAGTGATTCTCCATTTTCTTCTAAACTGAAGAAAAAAGGAAGTAGCCAGTGGAAAGGCAAAGTTGCACAACAATCGACGTTGGATCGTCTATCGATTTCCATTACAATTATAATCCTAAACTAACTCTTCTAATCATTTTCAAGCCATATTATTCCAGTACATGAATCTTTCTTGTTGCTGAATTTACGATTTTACCTGTGCAAAGTTTTCTTGTGCTGCCTCTTAAATGTAAAGAAAGAAAAAAAAAGTTCAGTCTGAAATTTTCTATTAGCAAGTTAGAATGTCCATCTTTTAATAAAGTCAAGTACACATTTGAACACCACCTTTCGACTGAAATTGCTTCACTGTTCAACTCCTACAAAGGTATATATATATATATATATATATATATATATATATATATATATATATATATATATATATGCACGTAGCATTAAAGTTTCAATTCTTTGCCATAATTATGGCCTTAAAATGTTTTTCTTTTTTCTTTTCCTGCCTCTTATTGGCTCTTAGAGTCTATGAATAATTCCAACTGTGTACAAAAGAACAAAGCATTCGTAACAGGTTTTCAGCGTAACCTAACCTTTAAATGATCCCTGAAGCAAATTGAAATGCAGCCAATTGTAGTAGAAAATGTAAATGCGCTAACGTTCTGAGAAACAGACAAGTATCAAAAACGGGGCTCCCCAACTTAAGTGAAAACATACATCTTGAAAGCAAATAGCAGGGAATGAGGGGTAGGGGAGGGGGGGGGAGAAAAAGCATGCTTGACTAGACTGAGAGATAGTTGTTTTTGTTTATACCATCCACCCCAGGGAAAGATTAGAAAAAAATCTAGGTCACTAGCGTTGTCAGTTTTTTTTTTATCTTTCGCTGATAGCTTCGTGACTTCCCAAGAAAGTGAAAATCTGAGGGCTGTGGGGTAGTAGGTAATCCGTAAAAAATGTTGCATCTTGGTATACTGAAGGCATTTGAGAGCGCCATTTTGTTTGAGGTCAACATTGTAGAACTGGAGATGCGCTGCAGATCTATTCGAGGATGTTGCTATGAAGACCAGATGACGTTAATAAGGAAAACTATTTTGAAATAAACTATAATGCTAAAAGGTTTTTTTGGTTTCAATAGCAAAAAGTAAAACAAACACTGATATTACGTTTTCGTTCAATAACGTTTTTTAGGAATTTTGTTGCATTTTGCAAGCCGATATTCGGTCCTAAGAAGACGTGAAACAACTAGAGGAGGATTTGTACTTCGTAGGATTCTTGGTGAAGAAAAATTGCGAAACTATTTGTTTCAGAGTACTTATAGTTTATTCTTCCGCCCCTAAATGTCAGTTCAATGTAATCGTAATTTTGATAGTTTTGTATGCATAGATTGGCAACTCCTAGTAATGTTTTTTTTTCTTCTGTAGAATTAGTTTAGAATCGAAAATAATGTGGTTGTGTTCTGTTTAGCTTCGTGCTAAGATCAGCATTACGATGCTGTTCTGATTTCTGTCTATGTGTGTAAAAATAAAGTGCCTTGTCTTTGTGTCGTCATGCCAGATGATTATTTACAGCCGTTACTTTAATTTCCCTGAACATTAATTCGAGGATAAGGACATTGGCTTCCGCCATTCCACTATTCGTATAAAAGCTTTTCACCAAATTCTACAAAATGGGAAAAGACTATTTTCCTATGACATTAGTGAAATAACCTTAAAGCACCTTAATCGTCATCTTAATGACGTTTTCAGTATAAATTTACATCATTAAATTCAATGTATAAAAATTGAGCGTAAAATTCTGCAATTCCTCAACATCGAAAAAATCGCCGATTTTCATTAAATTTGAGAAAATATAGCCCTTTCATCCATAAAAAAGATCATTTCATAAAAAAATTATTGGAACCCATAAGAATTGAGTCTGTTGCGGAAATCAAGTCTATCATCTCAAAAATATCTTCCAGTCTCATACGGGCTTGTGGCGGCCCTGTGGTACAGCGCGCTGGTTTTCGGTGCTGAGGGTGCTCAGATCGAATCCCGGCGTTGCGCCACGAAAAATACGTTCGTTCGTGTCGTCCCTTCATAGGGGGTAATGCTGTCCGCCTATATGGTGCTCCCATAATGAAATGGGCAGTAAAAACTACGGTGTAGTACGGGCGAATGTTTGATTCCAAGTGCCTCCGCATTGGTAAAAAAAGAAAAAAAAAAGTCTCATACAAATGTGTTTAACGGGCCCAATAAAATTAACAAAGCTTTACTACCTATCTATGCGTTTAGCGTCACGAAATCGCAGCAGTTCTTTCTCTCATCAGGGACACAAAATGAAATAGCATCTATTAGAGTTTTATTCGCAGTAAAATGGTATCTAAAATGTGAGAAACTTCATTGACAGTTTCAGATCATTAGATTTGACTTCCAATTAGAAAGTGCAAGATTTTAAGGGTGGCTTGAACAGAGAACTAATTTAACACTCGCCTACTATTAACTGATCCTAGAGTAGACGCCACTTATATGGCCAGACATATCGCCAGATCCATCTCATTTACACATGTCAAATCCAAGCTGTTACCATCGTTGCAAAATGAATCTAGGCTTTCTGAAAGTATTATGCCTTACCAAGGATAAATTCCGAAAACACTTTACGAATTACTAGGTGTTGGGAATCCTTCAGTAAGTCTAATTTATTATTAGACAGATAGCTTATTTAAAATTATGCGCATTAATTTTTTTTATCATATTTCAGACGCGCAAGATTTTTTTAGACATTGTTACTTTTTCTTACTGATATTTCAGTAAGAAAAATGTAAACCAAAGTTACTCGTTTCAGTGTTTCGCGCTATTAATAGGATCTCCAAACACATAAAATTACTTAAAAATTTTAATCTGTTTTAACTTAAGAAAATATTCATTGTCTGTAGTGACACATAAAATAAAATAAATAAGTATAACGTTGTCCTAATTAAAAAACCACGTAACTCACATTTCCCGGTTTTTACAGGATGAAGAAAAAACTGATTTATTCGACAGTAAAAGATAAATTATCGTTTATTCTTAAAAATAAATGGCAAAGTGCTCTGAGATATATATAGGCCATATTGTTATGTAATTAAACGTCTTCATAATTAAAGTAGAGTTACAAGGTTAGCAACAGTTAAGTTAAGGAGTTATGTAGTACTTGTTGCTTTTCACTTTTTTGAGGATGAATTAAATTTTTTGGAGTTATGAGGTTTGACAGAGTTGTACAAAAACCATAAACCAATGTAATAGCATGAAAATCCCCAAATCGTAATTTTTTTTTTTTAAATTTATTTATTTATTTTTTTTTTGAGTTACGTGGTTTGTTAATAAGGCCAGCGATAAGAAATATAAGAAGTACTATTATTTTTTTATTGGCCGAAATAAGTATAATACGAGTTATATAAGAAACTTCTAGCATTTTACTCATATTGAGTTACACTCATTTGCTCCAAATCTCAAACAATAAATGAATGGTCATCGTCATTAGAGAAACGGCAATATTTGCGACCGATCAATAGAACTGGAAAAGAAAGGCAATCAGGTTTTCCAGTATATGACGACCATACGACGAGTTAACTTTGATAAAGCTCATCCCGAAAGTCATCCCTCTCGTGAGAGAGATCTACTAGTGAGAAACGGCAATATTTGCGACCGATCAATAGAACTGGAAAAGAAAGGCAATCAAGTTTTCCAGTATATAACGACCATACGACGAGTTAACTTTGATAAAGCTCATCCCGAAAGTCATCCCTCTCTCTCTCGAGATCTGCTAGTGAGAAACGGTAATATTTGCGACCGATCAATAGAACTGGAAAAGAAAGGCAATCAGGTTTTCCAATATATAACGACCATACGATGAGTTACCTTTGATCAGTAGCGTACGCAGAAATTTTCAAAGGGGGGCGTTATAGTCCAGTCAAATTAGGTTTTCATTTCGCATTAAATGAAGGGGTTGAGATTTTTTCAGGAATGTGTAGGGGTTTGTCCCCTGAACAACGCCTAATAAAGTCCCCTCGATTTCAGGTGCCGCGGGGGGTGGGGTGGGGGTCCAAAGGTCACATTTTTTTAGTTTTCGGCGTTTATCTCGAAAACAGGGTGTGGCACAGAAAATTGCCAAACCCAAAAATTAAAGCTTATAAAATTCCTTTCCAAATGGTATATCCATGTTTGTACCCAAGTGTTACCGTAGACATAGACATAGACATGGTACATTAACGAGGCACCAGAGAGCAGGGCTCCATATCCTCGGTATGGATAATATTTGTGGCTATATTTCAGTTCTCAGGTTTAAAAGAAAAGTGTTGACTTGAAATTTATAATAATAATAATAATAATAATAATAAAAATAAATAAATAAAAATAAATAATACTAATACTAGCAAAAAATAAATAAGTAAATAATGTGGCAGGTTTTATTAAAAAAAATTACGGTAGCAGACGATTAAGCAAAAATTAGTAAGGATAGTCTTGAGGTCGATCCATCAAAAAAACGCAGGTCAGAACCAGAAGCAACGGCAAATGTAAATTAAAATTTAGAAGAGGTTGAAAGGAGAGTTAAGAAAGGGGAAGGAGACCAGGGTGAATAATCAAAGTGGCCATAGGACGCCTATAGCATTCCCTTGGGTCGTAGTCGGGGAGGTTAGCTATTTCTTCGTTGTCTATTGAATATAATCTATTGTAGAAGTTAGATGCGAGATCTTTAATGTGTTGCCGAATGGGTTCGATTCTCAGATCCCTGTGAATAAGTACGTTTTTAAGGTACCAGGGCGCCTTCCTAATACCGCAGAGTGTTTATTTTGAATTGTCTGCAATCGCTGGATATGGGTGTCAGCCGCTGAGCCCCAAACAGGAACGGCATACAACAGGATGGGACGCAGTACGGTTTTATACAAGAGTACTTTGTTATCTAAACCCTTTTGATTCTGGTGCAGCAGGTGGGATATATCCTTACGGGCTTTAAAAAATTTTCTAATGTTATGTTCAATATTTTTCTTCCACGTCAGTCGACTATCGAGGTAAATTCCTAGGTATTTGCCCTCTCTCTCAAAGTGAACCATTTGATCGCATACTGTGACCAGAGGAGGTGGAATTCTATTGTAACTGAAAAAAAGGCTTTAGATTTTGAAGGACTTAACTTGAGCCTCCACCGTTCGAACCATCGTTCAAGAATTCCAATATGTCTCTGTAGGAACTTGTGCATATATTTAACATTTTGATGCTAGCTAGTATTGCCGTGTCATCCGCAAACATGGCTAGTGTAGTGAATGGAGAGTTAGGAATATCATTAATAAAAATATTAAAAAGGATAGGTGCTAACTTAGAGCCCAAGTGTTACCGTTTTCGAGATATGAGCCGTTGAATATGAAATGTTTTCAAAAAAAGTGGTAGCGGTTCAGGTATCTCGTCAAACTTCCTCTTCTAACTCTTTCCCCTTCCATTTCTCAGAAAACTCGTGATAGAGAAAGTTGTAGAGCGAAAAATTTCATTCAAAAATGTATGTGTTATGCTAATTTATCTTCACCAGGTAAATAGTTAGAGCAGTTTTGAAGTTTAGGAGTTCTTTTCAACATTTTGCTTGTAAAATGCTCGTCACTCAAGTTTCGTTTCCATGGTCTGTAACTCTCTTAATCACTTTGTATGCTGTTTAATTAGATACGTATAGTATTCATAACCCATATAAATAATAAATTATGTATACCTGTACGTATAATGTATATCTCATAATATACAGAAGATCGCTTGTTGTACAAAGGAGGAAGTAAGAAAACAAACCAAAATGTATAAAAGTGTCACTTTAACTCAGATCATTTTGGAAAATTTAGATACCACACCATATGAAAAAGAAGAAGTAGTTCAGTTACTTCTGACCTCAATAGAAATTACTCCACAACACATTTCCACAAATACCTCCCTTGCCAGCATTCAGTGGAAATTGAGCAACGAATTGTCACGTCTCAAAGGTTATGGGCCAACAGTAGCTTTCTGGGTCCAGTACTTTGAAATGGTGGTGGTGATGAAAAAATTTATTGCAGCACAGCGCAACTGGGCAGATCATATCACATGTGCCCAACTGATGATACCTTACTTCCATGCCAGCGGGCATTTTCATTATGCAAAGTGTACTCACCTATATGTACAACACATGCTGGGACTAACAACTCGCTACCTTCAACTTAAACAGGATTTTATAGATCGTGGATATTTCACTGTCAACAGAACTGGAACACCAATGGCTGGTGTGTGGTCTGACATGGCAATTGAGTTGACACTCATGTGGGACAGGAAGAGTGAAGGAGAATTAACACGTGGACGAGGCTTTAGTGATTCGGTGTTGGCGAAATAGGTTGGGGGGAGCTAGCACAGCTACAGCAATATGTAGTTCACTTGAGATGTTTTGTGGCGTCCATACTGCAAGAGGAGAACAACATGTTGAGTTTCGAGCATCACGCATAACCACAGATGATCTAGACAGAAGGAAGCTTACTCAAGGGTTGGCTGATCACCCGCCTTTTGCTGAACGTAATTGTTTGATGTAACTTTCAACGGGAGTAATTGGAACAAGTAACGTCAACTGCTAGCAGTCCTTGGAACCCGCACAATGAGCACTTTTGTTTGGAATGAATTTCTCAGAAGTGAAACATTCCACGAAGGACTCAGTCGTTCCTTTAGCTGCGATGAGCAATATGATCAAAGTTAATGATGAGGTAGTGGTGGTAGAGCCTCTGATGAAATTTTAAAGAACTCTGATCACCAAGAAGAAAGAAGGGTATGTAGAGGAGTTGCTAACGTACGAGTTAGTCCCATACACTAAGTCTCTATTCGCCGAGGGGATAATGAGCAAAATCAAAAGGTCAGCACTGTCTGATGATTTCCCAAAATATAATCAACTGATCAATGTGAAGAACAGTTTCACGGTAATCGATGGCGACTTCCTGCTTCATAGAGTAAAGTGGAACACAACACCACCTTCGCCTCCATCTGCGATCAATATGTATCGTACATAATCAACCATTACGGCAGCAGTTCAGCTGTGGTTTTTGATGGTTATAAAGACACGAACTCCACGGAAACAGACGAACAACATCGGAGAGCATCAAGTAAAACATCAGTGAATATTGACTTCAATAAGAACATGGTGGCTGCTGTTCATCAGGAAAACTTCCTTTCCAATGAAAGGAACAAAACCAAGCTCATTACTATGTTAGTTCAAGCCGTGGGTGCAAGAGGTATACAGTCTACTACAGCCAAAGGAGATGCTGACTGCAGTATTGTCAGAGGTGAGTGGCAAAACACCTCTCATTCAACTGTGGTGATAGTAGATAGGTAAGACCTGCTCGTCTTACTTGTGGCACTCACCCCACGAGACACGAATGTGTTTTTCATGAAGGCCGGACAGGGCAACACCGAAGACAGGCTCTACTCTTCCCAACATCTTCAGGTCTTATCATTCAGCCAGTACATTCTCTGCATCCATAGTTTCTCAGGATGTGACACTACGTCAGCGATTTATGGTAAAAGCAAAGCAGCAATAGTACAATGTTTCCAGCGGTATGCCAATGAAACAACAAACATCGCCAAAGTGTTTTATGACTCCAAATCTTTACCAGGCGACATTGCTGGAGCTGAGGAACGAATGTTCCTGCTCATGTTCCAGGCCTCGCCAAATGAGCATGATCTCAATCACCACAGGTACCTTTCATTGTTCTTTGCTCGTACTGACCCCATTAAGTAAATTTAATAATTTATATAATTCATTAATATTCCATAATACATTATACACTATCCGGCCAAAAGTATCCGGACACCCTCCTAAAGAAGTGGATCTAGCAGGTGACGTAATTTGATGCGTAACCGAAAGCTATAAAAGTATTGTTAGCGGTTTGTCAGGTTATATTTATGCGTTTGTGAGACGATGAGTAAGTCAAAGGAGCTTAGTGACTTTGATCGTGACATTATAGTGGGATGCCACCTTTATGGGAAATCAGTTCATGAAAATTCGGACATTCTACAGAAGCTAAAATGATAGTGAAGACTTTGACTTGTTTGAAACTTTTTCCAAAGTATCAGATTGACGGCTTTTAATATATAGGAAAGTAGTTGATGAAATAAATTGTATATAATATATTTAATGTAAGTAACTGTTGTTTGAACTTACTTTTGATAACCATTTTTTGATTATATGAACAACTTTTATACATTTTGGTTTGTTTTCTTACTTCCTCCTTTGTACTACAAGTGTTCTTCTGTATATTATGGGCATTATACTTACAGGTATACATAATTTATTATTTATATGGGTTATGAATACTATACGTATCTAATTAAACAGCATACAAAGTGATTAAGAGAGTTACAGACCATGGAAACGAAACTTGAGTGACGAGCATTTTACAAGCAAAATGTTGAAAAGAACTCCTAAACTTCAAAACGCTCTAACTATTTACCTGGTGAAGATAAATTAGCATAACACATACATTTTTGAATGAAATTTTTCGCTCTACAATTTTCTCTATCACGAGTTTTCTGAGAAATGGAAGGGGAAAGAGTTAGAAGAGGAAGTTTGACGAGATACCTGAACCGCTACCACTTTTTTTGAAAAATTTTCATATTCAACGGCTCATATCTCGAAAACGGTAACACTTGGGTATAAACATGGATATACCATTTGGAAGGGAATTTTATAAGCTTTAATTTTTGGGCTGACATTTTTCTTTGCGACGCATCGTTTTCGAGCTAAACGCCAAAAACCGAAAAAAGTGCCCTCTGGACTCCCTCCTCCTCCCGCGCCACCTGAAATCGAGGGGACTTTATTAGGCGTTGCTCAGGGGACCATTCCCTACACATTCCTGATAAAATCTCAACACCTTCATTTAATGCATGATTCGCCGCCATTTTGATCTAATTTGACTGAACTATTACTATGAAAGAGTAGTTTTGAGCAATCAGTGCAAAGCGTAAGCCTAATTAAATAATATATGTAATCATCACCAATGGGGGGGGGGTTATAACCCCCATCAACCCCCCCTTGCGTACGCCACTGCCTTTGATAAAGCTCATCCCTCTAGTGACAGAGATCTACTAGTGAGAAAGGGCAAGATTTGCGACCGATCAATAGCACTTGAAAAGAAAGGCAATCAGGTTTACCAGTATATGACAACCATACGACGAGATACCTTTGATAAAGCTCAACCCACTCGTGAGAGAGATCTACTAGTGAGAAACGGCAATATTTGCGACCAGTCAATAGAACTGGAAAAGAAAGGCAATCAGGTTTTCCAGTATGCAACGACAATACGACGAGTTACCTTTGATAAAGCTCATCCCTCTCGTGAGAGAGTTACTAGTGATCTATCCTGTTAAGACATATAACGATTGAAAGAAGTTAACTGATCTTTCTATTTCTATCAACTGTCTGAAAGACTACTTCCTTACTTCCTCTTTCTGAGTTCGTGCTTAATCTGAGAAGTGTGAATCGAACGGATTCCCTAGCTCTAAAATTGGAAGTCATATTTTCGGGGGGAAAAACCTAGTTTACTAGGTAAATGCTAGTTCTGCCCTCCTCACATAGGGTCAGTGTTCAAACTAATTTTTTACTCAAAGGAAAATTAAGAGGCATAAAAGTTATTTTAAATCGCAAGAATTTTTTATTTTATTTTTTTTATTGGAGAGATTTTTTTTTCTTTCTAATTCTACTCAGACGCGTGGGGTTTCCAAGAGAGTCGGCGCCTAATGCCGTCACCATGCTTGCAGGTCTTAAATGTAAGGCTTCGGGATGTGTTCGTATAAGCGGACAAAGGGATAGATCAAATCTAGACAGATTATTCAAAAAAGACAATATTGGTTTAGAAAAAAAAAAACCGCTGAAAAATAGCATTAGCCGTAGAAAAAGCCAATAAAGAAGCAAGGTAGATAAGTCGGATGAAAAAAAAGAAAAAATAAATAAGTGGGAAGAAAGTGGTACACTTAAAATTTGCTTGCCACAACTCTCGTATGTTTAATTCTTTTGGGAAAATACAAAGAAAAAAAAGTAACTAAAAGTACTTTGGTGTCAAAAAATTTCTAATGATTATATATTCTTATGAAAACCAAAGACCAAAATCAAAATTAATTTTCATACTGAACATGTTCAAAGAAGTATAGTTTCCTCATAAATTTATTTTAAAGATTTTAAAAATAAAACATTATTTACAGACAAATATTTTTAAAAATTAAATTTTGAAATGTTTTTAATAGATAATGAGTTGTTTTGTTTCACTGGTTAACTGAAATTTTTTTTTTTTTTTTACTAACGCATTTGTCTTTTCCAAAGTGTTTACTACACCCCCCCGAAATTGTTGGCTGCTTTATTATGGGAGCATCATATAGGTGAATTAACCAGTGGCGTAGCAAGGGGGGGGGGGCAACGGGGTCTATCATGCCCAGGGCGCCAATGTAAGATTCATATATTATATTACTATATGTTTTCGTGGTGGATGCCAATATAAGGTATATAAATTAGATTACTATATGTTTTTCAGGGGAGGGCCCCAATATAAGGTCTATATATTATATTACTATATGTTTTTCGGGGAAGGCGCTAATATAAGGTATATATATTATATTACTATATTATTTTGTGGGGGGCGCCAATATAAGGTCTATATATTATATTACTATATGTTTTTAGGGGAGGGCACCAACATAAGGTCTATATATTATGTTACTATATGCTTTTCGGGGGGGGGGGGCCAATATAAGGTCTATATATAATGTTATTATATGTTTATCGAGGGCGCCAATATAGGGTCTATATATTATATTACTATATGTTTTTCAGGGGGGTGGCGCGCCACAAAGGTATCGTGCCCCGGGCGCCAGTTATGCTCGCTAGCCACTGGAATTAACATCCCTATGAAGGAACAGCACCAGAACGCTCATGTCCCAGTCAGAACCCGAGGCCACTTTGTGGAAGCTCGTGATGCTAACCACTATACGATTAGGGGTGGCAATTTCAATCGAGTACTACAAATGAAATAATAAGAATTCGTAGTCGCTCACTGGCCGAGTGGTTAAGGCATCAGCCTGTCACGCCAGGGGCGCGGGTTCTCTTCCCGCATAAGACTTTGTTGTATTCTGGGGAACTGGTCAGTCTTCCGCCCTCAAAAGGAGGTCTAGAAAGAGAAGCTGCAACCCATCCATCGTACATCGCCGGTGTCATCGTTTGTTAATAAAATTCTTGTGTAATTTGTATGTTTCTATTTCCTTGTATTCATATGTACACCGGACTGGTGTGTAATGTCGTCAGCCCCCAGGGACATATCCCCGCCCGCCCCCCCCCCCAAAAAAAAAAAAAAAAAAAATCATAGAAAGGAAGAAAATACCGAAAATTGCGGCTTATGATCGAAAACACTTATCCTTCTGAAATATATCTGAGAAATTTCTTATGAAGCATCTTTATCAATAAAAAATTAATTCACACATAATGTAGAAAATAAAAGATAAAATGCGAGACGTTTTGGATCGGTACTTGTGCAATTTTTCAAATTATCGCACTTTTTTTTGTAAATCATGGAAAATAGCAGGGTATCAAAGAAATGTTAAACGGAATAATTTAGAATTTTGCGCGATTACAAACGTAAGAGCAAATATTAGGAAATACAGTGAAACTTCTCTATGGCGGCCAGTAATGGTTCCGAAAAAAAAGGGGCCGTTTTGAAGAGGTTTCTTCCTTAACATCGGCTTTATGGAGTCTTTGATCGGTTCTGAACCAAAAAGTGCCGTTTAGAGGGGTGGCCAGCTAGATAAGTTTCACTATACTTTAAAAGTGAGATCTTAAGCTAATTGTCGCAAGAAATTTCTGACAAATCTGATAATGAGTAAGATTATTACAAATGTCAATTTTTAATGATTTCTGAATAAAAGACTTAGGGCCTGTTCACACTGCGTCCATCAACGTCAGCGTTACTCTTATTAACATATTTTAAACCAATCACAGACCTTAACAATTTTGTGGCTAATCGCTTGGAGATTTACAATTGGTTAAATATATTCCAATACGAGTAACGCTCACGCTGACGCATGCAATGTGAACAGACTCTTAGGGCCTGTTCACATAGGAGTCCGTTGCGTTGCGTTAAGGAAAAGATGACGTTGAGACGAAAATAAACCAATCATAGGCCTCCAAACGAGTAGTAATGAAATTTTTAACGCCTATGATTGGTTAATTTTCGTCTCAGCGTCATCTTTTCCTTAACGCTACGCAACGGACTCCTATGTGAACAGGCCCTTACCTGAATATAGTTGCGTTTCGAACAGGGGCGTACCGACGGGGGGGGGGGGGACCAGTGGGACCGGACACCCCCCAGAGCTAAAATAAATTTTTAAAATTTACAAAATAATGCAAAAATATTTCGTATAGGCCTAATATTAATTGTGTAATTTATTCTTTACCATTGCGATCTTTATTGCACTTACATTTTTAGCGATCATTATTGTTACAATTTTAGCGCTATACAGTATTTCTAAAGTCCACCTTGATAATAGGGCGTCAGGGAAATGGGCGACCCCCTAGCACATGGAGGCCTTGACCCCCCCCCCCCCTCCAGAACAAAATCCTGAGCACGCCACTGGTTTCGAATATGCATGTACACGGGCATATGATTAAAGACGAAACCTGTTGAAAAAAACTCTCTTCACAGTATTTTGCAGCTGAGGGATAATTTTTAAAAAGTCGATTTTGTCGTTTATTTAAATGTTTCCGTCTATTTCGGAAAATTTTGACACTAAAAATTCTAATGTTTAAACAACATTAGAATTTTTAGTAACATTTCAATCTCTCTCCAAGTCATTGTTCGCGCGTGAATGATATTTCTTCTCGCTAAAAGAAAGAAAGAAAGAAAAAAAAACCCTCGGCAACTATATTGATCGATGCATTACTACAAAAGAGGATCTTTACCGACCATTGATTGAAATCATGCGGAACATTACATCTTTAGTGCTTTTGATTCTCCAGTAGAACTGAATTTCTGTTTCAAGCAATACGAGATTGGTGAAAGAGAGGTAGGTCATTTTTGCAACTTCTAACTCAACACGCGACTCGCCTGATGATGGCTAGGGCGCTGGTATTCGGTACCAAAGTCTGTGGGTTCGAATCCCACTCTTGGCATGGACGGTTACAGCCGTTTGGAATCGGCTTTAAGCAGTCGGTCCCGGTCTAATTTGCCCTCGTGTAGCAAAAATTGACCGTAGCGCTCCAAACCAATCGCGCGACTCGCGTGCTCTTATGAATTTCTAAAAATTCATCAAAAGTAGAACCGAAAGAAAAAAGGGTGTAAGAGACTATTAGATTTTATACAGAGCAAAATTCATGGACTTTTTCAGACGCAACAAGGTTTTTTTTTAGATCGATCTTCAAGGCTGCTGTGAACTAACCCTATGTTAACCTATGGAGGATATTTGTCTACTATTTACATAAATGCTGATAATCCAATAAAAAAGGTATTTTCAGGCAGGCTGAACTTTTCGGCACCTTGCAACAGGATTCGTTTTATAAATTTCGTCCACCAAAGGTATTTATGAGTCTTTAAAACACACTATACCAGATTTTTTACCCGAATAATTTAAATTTTAAAATATTATATTTGCATTTTTTTTTAACGAAAAATGCCCCAGGATGTAAAATTTCTTTCTCTATTACGGAGTACAATTATTTAAAAAAAAAATATTTCAATCCAAGTCGTCAATCCGTGGACACATTTTCTCCATAGGTTAACATTGAGGTGAGCGAATTCAATAGCTTCAACACAGCAGCGTTAATTTCGCAACATTTTACAGATTTTCGGGGTCTTATCTCGCTATCTACGAGACCGAGAGATTTCCGGCAGAGGGGCAGGTGCTATCAACATGAAATGAACTTAAAATACTCATAAACTCAGTCAACTCAGTTCTGGCAAAGTTGTCAGATCAACATTCCAGCCACAAGTTAATGCGAAATCATCTTTAAAAATTATAATAATGCATAATTTCTAGCATCTTAGTTTTAGTAACTACTTTATCATTTTTGTACCAATTGTGAATATATATTGTAAATTAGAATCTGTCTTCGCCACAACGATGTTGACGCAGACATAATAGAAAATAAACAGCATGAAATACATGCTAAACATGAAAACTAAATGTAATATGTTACAAGAGAGTAATACAATTATTAATTTATATTTTTCGTAAATAATAAAGCTTGTGTGTTGATAACACAGTGCGCGCATCAATATTATTAATAATACAAGAGACAGCTAAATGTATGTACAAAAGGGATATATTTCTGCGCTTATGTCAGTGCATGTACGGACTAGCCTAGTATGTTCAGAGAAAAGATACGTATTTAGGGAATTAATGCTATTATTACATTTATTTTAGGAGACACTTCAAGGAAAGCAGAATTTTTAGCTTGCACAAGAAGCAGGATGTAAAGTTATATGCAATATCAGCTTGAAAAATTAAATACAAGGTGCAGTCATTAATTTCCAGGACTGATCCTAATAACTCCTACCTGCCGTAATGCACTTCTCCGCTCGGCTGTATAAATTTCCGAAACAACTTTTAAAATCCTCTTTCGGGATGCTCTATAATGTGGACGTCACCGTTTTCTTGATGGCTTCGACATCCTCAAATCTTGTTCCCTTCAGCAAAACTTCCAGTATTGGAAACAAGAAAAAGTCTACCGGTACTAAGTTCGGAGAGTATGGAGAATGCTGCATCTCCACCACCTCATGCTGGGCCAATTTGCTGAAGGGAACAGGATTTGAGGATGTCGAAGCACATCAAGAAACGGTGACGTCCACATTAAAGAGCATTCCGAAAGAGGACTTTAAAAGTTGTTTCCGAAACTTATACGGCCGAGCACAGAAGTGCATTACGGCAAGTGGGAGTTACTTCGAAACATATTAAATGGGTATGTATTTCATGTAATATTTTCTGGAGTTATTAGATCAGCCCTGGAAATTAATGGCCGCATCTTGTATTTTGTTGATATAAATAGACTATTAATTGATGTATATTCCAAAATAGGAGTCTTCAACAGCATAGACCCAAGGTCCCTGTCCACCCTAGATCTCCAGAAAACTTGGGATAGTGAAGTGTTGGTTACAGACAACAAAGTGTTGTTGTTGCTTATGCCACTTGACTGACAGCAACATCAGATCAAGTCCCGAAGGCTATGAGAGATGAAGGTGTGGCTCCTGTTTTGACTGGCACCACAAGTGTCGAAGTCCAACTTAGCCAAATGACCAATCCCGTAGTTTTGAACCGAGTCAAGCTACCAGAACACTTAACCCCGCACCTCCAGAGGTAATTTTGAGAACTTGGAGGACACTGTAGCCACGACAGATTTTACGTGCACCAGTCGCCATTAGTGTACACAGCAGTGTATTTGTCCCTGCCGTGTACACTAACGAGCATCGAACCAGTGACTTTCAGATCACTAGCCCGCTGCTCTTGCCAACTGGGCCACCAACAAAGTGTATTTAAAAGTAGTTTTTCATACGAAACTTTTAATCACAAATATCTTAATTTCTTTTAATTTCAGTATTCCACTACTGAAAACAACACTAGATTTTTAATGGGGTAGCAAGTTACTTACGGTGCAGCAAAGTGGATTTTTAAAAATTGACTGCTATAGTCATGTATACATATAAAATTCCGTATTTTAATTATTTGCCACAAGCCTTTAATATAGTTTCTTTAAATCCACGTTCCGAGGCACCTTGTTTTATCGCCTAAAATTAAAATGTACAAATGCAGTGCAAGAATTAGAACAAAATTCTATACTACCAATTGATCGGCGATAAAAACCAGCCACTCGCGGCTAAGCTCCCTTGCAGGCTCGTTCAATTACAGGTGACCCTCCTATAACACGGTAGATAGGTTCCTAGAAAATGCAGTGTTGTGTGAAACCGTGTTATATGAGACCCAGAGACAGTACAAAAAAGGGGGTTACGTTGCTACGTTCCGAAATTTATTAAAACTGTTTTTTTTTAAATTCCATATAAGCAAGCTAATTTTTATTAAAAATATAAATGTATGTATAACACAAAACGAAAAGAAACAAAAAAATACTATTTTCATTTAATGCGACCTTAACTTAATTTCTTCCTCATCACTGTTAAGTACAATCAAACGAGAACATGTTTTCGGTTGAACGATATCACCTTCACTTTCAGAACCTTTTTCTTCATTTAGATTTTTTGCACCTTCTATCCCCTTTAAAATATCTGTAATTTTGGTTCGTTTGCTGAGATTTCACGGTATGGAGATAGACAATTTTGCTGCTCCCTTTTGAATTTTCGGCTTCTTTCACAGAAGGTTCTGCATTCAAGAAAAATGTTTCAAGATTTTCAGCTAAGCTTACGCCTTCTTGCAATTTTATAGAGTTATAAATGAATAAATTATAATTTGTTTATACATTTTCATATAAAGCCACTATAGTTTATTGTTCCTTCCCGTCATTATTTTAGGGTAATTTAGTTTTAAATGTGTTAAACAAAAATCATGATATCTAGTGCTGTAGAAGTACAGTGTTGTACAAAGGTTTTCGCAATTTTTTAATCGTGTTAGAGCGAAACCGTGTTACAGGTTGCAGTAATATATGAGGGTTCCCGCAATTTATCCTATCGTGTTAGAGCGAAACCGTGTAGTAAGATGCCGTGCTGTAGGAGGGCTACCTGTATTTCATGAGCGACAGATCTTCACCAGCTCAAGCAGTATGCTTTTTGCATTGCTACTATCTTTTCTTGACGTAAAACACTTTATTTGGATAAATTATGTTCACAGGTTCTCATCTCCGGGAAACATTCATTCAGGTGGCATTAAGAGCTCTCATTTCGTAGTGCATACTTTAAACTTTTCACAAACACGAAAATAGCATGGAGAAAATTAAATACCTCCTTTGGGACTCTGGGAAGCGGGGACGGACTACAATGGAAAAATTATGAAGGTTCATACTTTGTACAGATGGAGCATCAGCTGTGTTACGGTCAACGCGGAGTTTTTAAACCAAAGTGAAAACGTATTCCCCACAAATATAGAGAATTCACAATACAGGTATTCCTCGACCTACGACCGAAAATTTTAAATAAATAAATTCAAAAATACTGTCCCTCGAATGTACAGTACATACCTATATGTACTACATAATTATAAAAAAAATATGATGCAATATTCTGCAATACTGCAAAAATTTATGACGCAGTGATAAAAATGTAAGATGCAATAGTTTCGATATCCACACGATAAATCAAATAAACCTTTATTGGCTTCAGAAATAGCTTCAGCTTTTCATTGTATTAATAAAGGACTACAAGAATTAGAAGCAATGGATCCAAATGAAGAAAGATTCACAAGTGTAAATCGCTGTATTCAGGAAAATCTGGCTTGTTACCAGACAATATACAAGGAAAAGACGACGCAAACTGTTCAAACTACCTTGGATAACTTTGCTAAAAAAAAACTGTCAACGTATCTTCTGTCGCAAATTCTGAACCAATGGATTGTACTTGCATAATAAGTAGTGATGACGAAGAATAATTTATGTCGTCTAAATACAATGTATTTTAAATTACGTATGAAAGTAAAAAAATGTATGTTTGCGCATAAAAATGTTTGAAACTTGACTTGAATGTCTCTGTCTAAGTCGAGGAATATATGTATAATTCACCAATACGCTCTACGAGAACTTGCTAACTGAGACACTTCCCGCTCTTCTAAAAGACGAGATACTTGATTTTTTATCAAAATTGTAAATTGCTTAAAATCTGGAGCTATTCACGCACATTCATTAACAAACACACAAAACACTGCTGCATACCGTTTGTCGAAAGGAAATATTCCCAATAGTATCCTCGAGCTGAGAGAAGAAATAAGGTTGTTCCAGAGAGTGGGAAGAAAATATGAACTTGTGGCCTACTTTGAAGCCTAGAAAGAAAAGCCGCCTTATTCGGCAAACATTTTAAATCACCTTCATAAAATTAACCCGAAACTTCAGAGGAAGGACACAAGCATTTTACAATTTCAAGACAATCTAATGGAATTTTATTTCCAAACCAGAAAACTGGCGTGAGATCTTGAAGACATGAGTTTCAGCTGTAGGGTAGAATCTGAAAATGAACTAGATGAGAATCTGGCGAAGGAAATAAACGGTACCTTGAATCCAAGAAAATAAATTTCAGTGGCACTTTCCTCATTCAGTTACGGTGCACTTTGTAGCAAACGTCATCACGCTAGCTTTCCGAGTTTTACTTTTATTTACTTCTACAAACCTCGACAAGTCATTTTTTGTCGTTTCAACCTCAAGGAAAAAACAGAATGAAAATTGATATTTTCGAATTAACCCTTAGAATTAACATGATAGCCAAAATGACTTTTTAACATTGGTTAAAAATTGGCATATCCTATTTATCGGTACTTTTTAGTGTCAATCTAGCACCTCGATATTCAAGGGTGTTACCAAATATACAACTACCGTATTAAATATTATATTTCTTAAAATTTATAATTTTTTTTCTTTTACCCTATTAAAATAAGTACAATGTTATGCAAATGTACCCAGCTACTAGGAAACGGCGTTGATCTCTTTTTAAAAAAAAAAAAAAAAAAAAAAAAAAAAAAAAAAAAAAGAGAGAGAGAGAGAGAGAAGAAGGCTGGGAAACACTTTTCTTGATTTTGACGCTATCGAGGTGCAAAAACAAGATAGTTTCGCTTTTCTCACTAGTCTTTCAAAACAGATTCTGATAATGCAAAAAACATTACTGGAAAAAATACGATTTACTTGTCAAACGCAGTTATTTTAGAATCTCATATTTTTAAATAACATCAGTCAGCAGCATGCCAAGAGGTCATATAGAACCTTTGAATTTTCAAATATAAAGTAAGAAAATTGTTCAATATATTTTTCTGGTTGACTGTCACATACTGTATGTAGGATTTACAGACTAAGTGATTAATGCATAATTCTATTCTCCTGAAAGAAGTAGCACTGAAATTCGAATTTGTTCCAATAATCAGCTATCAAAACAGGCAGAATTCGCATTGAAATTGACGGGAAAGCTGCTTTTTGAGATGTACCTGGTTGGCAGTTAAAAGCGATTACGGAGACATAATGAACTATGGAATGGCTTGAAAACGCTTCTTCGGATGAGGTAGGCATTGTTGCAAATGGGTGGTCTAAGAATGTACAGCAATTTCGTAAAATGCATGCCATTCCCCTCACAAATTCGATGTCCGAATATATTTTGCACCATACGTGGACGTAAAGAAACTTCAGTTTTGTATATAGTACGGCTTAAACACTTGCATACGAATAAAATAAAACACAATGAAAATACAAGCCAAAAATGCATAAAAATATTTAATAAAATATTACCAATGCTCTACAAATACAGAAATATTACACATATAAACTGAGGTAGATTAGCTCTGGCTAAATAAAGAGAACTTTCAAGCTGCATGTTAAAACAGCTAATTTCTGTTCACAAAAATAAAAAAGCATACAAATATATAATTATAAAGAATACATAAAAGCATACAAAAAGCATAAGCATATACTCCAATTTTTCCAAAATAATTTTTCAAATTTTCACGGGGGTTAAATTCAGTTGGCAATTTTGTTACCAATCTAAGGTTTTTAGGCTGTACATAGACAATTTAAAATACAAAACTTAAAATTATAACCGGGTCAAATTAATAGTACTCCTTGTCAAATCATCTTTCAAACAGACCAGTGAAATAATATTTAAAAAACTCGATGCATCGATTTCTTACATACATGCGATAAATAAGGCACTTTACGCTTACTATTACTTTATTAAGCAGCTTAAGTAACGAGTTGCATACGTAAGTCACAAATAAAAATTATTCACGCGTGCGTGATCTATTTGATTCTACTTTTGGACGCCTTTTTCTTTACGCAAGATATATATTTCACACCTTGAACATAGCATTTTATTTAACTAAAAATAAGTATAGTCATAAATTCGAGTAAATGAAGAATGTCATGAATAATAAAATAAAATTTTCAAGTTATCTACAGGTACAAGATGAAATTTTACCTATTTAAAACTCAACGAGATCAATTCATTTCTAATATTATGATTATGATAGACTGCTTAGCTAAAATGTAGTGGTAAGTTTTAAATTCTTAGGGCCTGTTCACATAGAATCCGTCAGCGTTACTCGTAATGTCATATTTTAAACCAATTAAAGACCTTAACAATTTCATTGCTAATCGTTTGGAGGTTTGTAATTGGTTAAATATATTTCAATACGAGTAACGCTAACGGGTTTTATGTGAACAGACCCTTAGTCAGTAAAAGAGAGCTAATGCAATGAAATGTGTACACTACGAAAACAGAGAACAAATTAGTAAAACTAAATATGGCACTTCGGAATTCAATCAGATATGAAATCTTCAAAATAATTAAGCTTCTCCTTAGTCCGAATAGTTATAAATTGAAATTTATACCTCGTTTCCGATCATTTAAACATCGTTTTAATGAATTTAAAATATGATATCCCTCAGAATAAAGTAACTGTGTAAGAAATGTCTTTATCTATATATATTTCCACTGTCCTGTTTCAAGTAATAATGACAAAAGAGTAAAATCAAAAATTAAAAAAAAAAAAAAAAAAAAAAAAAAAAAATATTGGATGTCTAGCCATCCGAAAAAATTTTTTAACCACCGGTAATTAACACCATTCCAAACATCACTAGCTTGCAACGAATTGTCGTTGCCACTAATACGTAGGCGTACAAAGATAGGTTAGACATCAATGAACGCCAATCTTATACATTTCATAAAATTTTTTTTGGTCACATGTTCTGTAAAAGGCGCGAAAATTTACAAAAACGTGAAATAACATTTCAATAATAACAAACCAATATCCTTCAGGATACAGCTGATAATAATGACTAAAAATTTTAAATACCTTTTTCACGCAGAAAGCAATGAATACAGATGCAAATCATAAAGCTGATGAACAAAATTTTATACACTTGAAAATAAGCCAATAATGATTTATATAAATTTTCCCTCAATACTTATCAATAAAAAAAACATTGTTTCCCCTCCCTCCCACTCAAAAATGATAAAGACTGAACACAAGTGACAATTTCCAATAATATTGAAAACAAACGACTACAATATTTCTTTTCTTAAAGCCGCGTATATCAATTTGAAAAAAATTTAAAAACAAAACAGGATTCTAATTCATAAAATTTTAAAAGAAAAACTACAACTATCAAAATACCCACACCAGGATTATTATGCAGGTAAAAATATATAAAAAATAAACAATAAATGATAAAGCACAAGACATTAGTGATATACACAACTGCGTTAAAAAAAATTAAAAACTGTACTGCAAGTTCCCTTATCCACCATACGCTCACTGATAAAACATCAGCAGGACATAAATAAAATTACAGAAATAAAATACTATATTAAAAATAGCTAAAATAACATTCAATAAACCTTAACCCAAAAGGTAACCAGAAATTTCAACTTTCTAGTTAACTGTCATGTTCAGCAGTGAGGAAGAATATAAAGAGGTAGATGGAGAATACTGCGAAGTATAAGCAAGGAATATATAGGTGGGATCGATAAAACACAGCTGAAAAAAATTTTTTCACATTTAATACGGAAGACAAAATAATACTTAAAAAATTGAAGATCAATAACAATTACGATGAAAACAAAATGAAGTGCCCATCACAAAAGCAACACCAAAATCAAATACTCCCCATGTAAAACAAAAGGATGAAAAAAAATCCGAATTTATCACAAAAGCACTGAACACAATTACGGTGGCTTCCATATGACAAAAATATAAGTTTTTTAAATCTTGCCAGGGCGAGAATCAATTATTGATAGAATCAGCTATATACTCTATCTCAAGCTATGAAAAACAGGTATTGGCACTTCATTATAAAGGAACATCAAACTATTCTGAACACTGGCCACTACAAACCATCCAATTAAACCTTCCTTCTCATTTAAATTGCCTAGATAAATGCCGAGTGAGTGATTGAACGCATTTTCATTCAAGACCATACCAGGAAATTAAGAAAAAGGATAAGGATTTGTATTCTCACATTTTACAAAACTTAAAAGCATGTTTATACTTGGATTTTGGAATCTAATGCTGATATTGTTTATATACTGTTGTATTGAATACTAATCTCCAAGATTTTATAGTTAGAGAAAAAATTGCATTTCGGTATTTTGCGACAAAGTGAGATAGTAAACAAGCAATGAGTAATTTATAATTTTTCTTGATTCATCAGGTAACTTAAAAAAGAAGGAAGATATCCAAATAAGGTGAAAGGTTTATTCACCGTAATACCATACCAGAACCATCTGGTGCCCACAGCAAAGCTGGGCACAGTAAAAAACAAACCAAGGAACTATTGGCAAACTCTTGTTAAGTTTGCTACCACTAAGCTAAAAAGATACAAGATACAACTGTTTATCCAATACCAACTACTATATTATTAGCATTAAGTAATATCCAGTTTTTCAATTAAGAGAGGGTTAGTATTTTCCCTAAATGATATTATGAAGAATTTGACAGAGATTAGATTTTACCACAAATGTAGAGATCTTGTGAAAAATGATGGATAAATAATATAAATGATATTGAAAAATTGGTCGTTTTTGGAAATAGGATCATACTAAATAAATTTTAAAAACATAATAGCTAAGAAGAAAAAAAAATGTTTGAAACTGGAATGTTCCACAAGATGATGAATTGGAAAAGTAAGTAATATACAGAAAAAAAGACAAGATATTACTAACAGATACAGTCACAATAAATGAAACAGATTAAGGTAAAGTAAATAGTATTTACCTATCTGCCTACTGAGAAATGGTCCCAATGCACTAAGGAAATAAGGAATGAATCACAGAACATTTTTACAATCCAAGGAATACACCAAATAGCTCGACTTGCTATACATATTATATTAGCAAAAAAGCTTTAAAAGGCAAATTTGATGAAACTTAGAACATTTTTTTTCTATTTGACCTACCATGGCATAAAAAATTTAGAAAAATATAACAAAAGTAATCAACAATTCATTTTTCTTTTACCAGTCATTAAAGGCACAGAGACATATAAAAGCCTGAAAAGCGACTTTTATAGTTACATTGCTAAATATCTATTTATATATAAATATCTATGTATAAAAAAAGAAGCTACCATCAGATTCTATGGTAGGTATATATACACTTAAATAAAATTATTTAAAATAACAATTTTAAATAGAAATTCACAAAGACACTATAATTCAGAGAATATTATACATATATAAGAGGCAAAGAGTTAAGGCTTAAAATTATATAATATGCATTCCAAACCTCCCATATACAGACGTGCAAACACAAAAAGACCCTAGATGATTTACAAAAATAAACATTTATATATAAGATATACCACAACAGCATTACACAAATCGGTATAATAAATGTAAATTTTATATTATATAATACTAAATAATCTTAAAACAAAAGTCAAAGAAAACTGATCATATGTATCAGCATTCAATTTTTCACTGGTATAATCACTATAACTAGAATACAGATTCAAGACTAAAAAAAAAAGCTCTTTTTAAAACCTTTGATATGTTTTTTTTTTGTTGTCAAAAATTTATTTCTTTTGTACAGAAAATACGCTAAATTTTTACATAAATATTAACAAACACTTGAGATTTTGTTTAAATTAAAAATTTAAAAACTAAAGATGACAAAAAAAAACCTTCCAAGTTGGTACATTACGACAAAGACAATAATAGGTATACTGCGCTTACCCTACCCCTTACCACAGAATTTTATACAAATGGTTGAAAATTGTTATTAAAAGTTGTTTATTCATTTTCATCACAAGGTTTACTATTATAAAGGGAGTTATTAGCAAGTATGCAGCCAGAAAAAAGTTTGCAAGAAAGTTTTACCTGGAGAGCCTGAAAAAATTACAGGCCCTTTCTAGTTAATACATTCATAATATATGAAAACATTCAATTTCTGGGGAAAGGCAAGTGGACTTCTCTTACCATACCTCTGCCTATGTTGTTTGGCCTCCCATTTATTTGTAAAATGGAAAAAATCTCAATAAAATGTATAAGTTATTTCAATAAAAATCTACCCATAGCGGAGATTTCTCAAATAAATGAAAATTCTATACAGAAAATCAAAATGCATTAATAATTAGTTCTTGAATCTGACTCTAGCAATAAATTGATAGAATTTCAACATTTTAATGCTTCATTAGAAGAGAGAAAAAAAAACTATATTATTGCATCAAAATTCAAAAGATTCAAATACATTACAGCAAAGAAAAGAAGTCTGCAATAAGCAGAATCCTCAATACATATTTATATAAAAAAATATCCAACTACATTCTTGCTGCTGCACATTCATATTTAAAGCCAAATATTTATGTCCATACCTATCCTGCCTCAAAAATGAATCAGCATGCATATATGACTATAATTCTGTTTTTCAAAATCTTCTAAGGCATTGATTGATTTCATAAAGGTCACTTGTTAACTCAGCTTTCACTAGCAGGAAGAATTCACATGATGATATAATTAACATGCATGTTAAACTTCCTTCCTTAATGTAATACACATACATTTAGCCATTTAACTTACACAAAAGTCAGCAGCCGTTAAACACCAGATTTGTTTTATTAGCAGCAGCAGGATATATTTCATTCATTAAAGTATACAGCATTATTTTAAAAAAAAAATTAAGTAAACAAATATATAAATATAAAACTCTAGATGAACACATATGGTGATTGCTTTGTATAAGAGGTATATAAATCTGTTCTTGAACAGCTCAGGTATCAATAATAATAAAAAAAAAACTAATAATAATAAAAAAAAAAAAATAAAGGAACTCTAAATTAAAGACTAATTGAGGAACTTAATACATGTATTTGGCAACTGTTCCTCCACTGACTTTAATATACAGGAAATCTTCATGAAATCCAGCATAGTTAACAGATGAAAATAACTTTGAATGGTAATAAAGACTTGTAACCATTATAATGCATCACTAAATTTCTACTTAGATAAATTTATTGATACTATCCTTCATTAACAGTGTTTAAGAAACTTCTTCTAACAAGAAATAAATAAAGAGACATAAGAATGATATGACTTTTAAGAATGCTTTTTAAGAAAAAATGTTGCTATTGTTAAAAGAAAATTTTGTCTAAAAGCAATGCAATTAAATCAATTTAGTCAAAACACACATTTCAGCTAATTATATGAATTCTTGAGAATTATATACTGTTTTTTTAACTACATTTTGGAAAATTATCTAAAAATATTTTATTGTATTTAAAATATATTAAAATATAAATACATAATGAAAATGCATTTTAGTTCCAGATGGTTTTAAAACTTATTTAGATACATTGGCTGTTTCATTTTAGGACAGACAAGGAATATTTATAAGAAATATCAGTTTTCTGATGTATGAAAAAAAGTGTTTTAACTGAAATAAATAACAACATGCTCTTCTCAAATATTCACTAAATGTTACCTGCATGGTTCTTCCTAGTTAAATCTACCATAGAAAAAGAAATGCACCCTTTTACTAGAATTCATGAGAAGCCATTTCAGCAGAGTTCTGCACTGCCCTTATAAAGCTGGCCCCTAAAAAAGTGACTGTAATTTTTTAAATCCCAGTCCTTTTTGTGTGATCCTCTCAAAGCATTTTCAAGTTTTTAAAATCAATTGTTTGCCAACTCTCCTCTACAAAAGTTTAGATGATCGGCTAAATCTTGGAAATAGGCTTGACATGCGTGACAAGTAGGTAAGATATCCAACATAATTGTACTATGCATGATTACTGCTCGCAAGTTAAGTTGCTGCTTTCATCTGTGTATGAAGAAAACTATTTCTAAGGCCTTAAAATTTGAATTAAATACAAAGCTATTTCAAAATGGAACCTATTAGGTTAATTTTGGTATTATCTTTGTTAGAAGTGTTTGAGAAGCACTGTTATTCAAGAATAAACTTATCTTCAATAAATCATTGCATGCATTTTTGTTCTTATTACATTACATTCTATCAACACAGTATATATATAAATACAATGAGGGAAAAAAAAGGAACTATTTTAAAAGAACAAAGTATTTTTTTATAAATACTATTACTATTGTAAGATGAATGAAAATTCTCTTTCTCAGACTACAACCACTTAAAAAAGCTTTTCCCTTCCAGACCAAACAGCTACAATTCTGTCATGAAAATATTAATATTCAGATGACATAATAAATTAATGCTGCTAAAACCTTTATTTTTGTGATCCTAGTTAACCATTTTTGAACTATAAATTTTTGTACTATATATATGAGCAAAGTGATCACAACATGACATTTGTAACATTTACATATACATCTCAGAACTTTAATTATAGAATAATTATTTGAAATGGATAATAGATTCTCAGAAACTATCACAGTTTAATCCAGGCAGCTATTTGGCAATGTTTATTAAATACAAGGTTCTTCACATGCTTAAAATATTATATATATATAAATGGAAAATGACAATTCTGTGGTTATAAAAGCTAAAAACTTATGAAATAATGATAAAATAATCCAACGGATCTTCATAATAATAATAATAATAAAAAAAAAAAAAACTGATAGACAGTTTAATCTGACATCACACAGTATATGTCAAGAGTACACAAGATCTTGATGTACACAAGACTACCACAAACATTGAAACTTGTCATAAAATAATAGAATAGACTTAAGTAATTTTTTTGCAAATAATGCTAGGTTATTGAGGAAGAGTTCAATAACTATATATTAAGAATCTCCATTTTGAATCAATCAAAACTGTTTCTAAAAATTAGCAGGATTAATGTTGAGCATAGGATAATCCTAGAATATTTTATTTTCTATCTTAATTTTGAGGAGCTTTTTATTCTTAGAGGCAAATTTGGCCTTGGTTATCATGGTCTGAGCACAACTAAACTCAGGTATCCCAAAACGAAATTTGTCCAAGCCTGGAGCTCAGTGTCTTGCAGTTTGAGCTTTTTAAAAAGCAAAGAACTGTATTAAGTCAGTATTAAGCAATGTCTTAAATTTTTTTTTTTTTTTTTTAAGATATTCCATTTTCAGAATTCTGTTACTATTCAAGCTTCTTAAATCTATTTTTAAATATTGAGCCTTGGCCTTTGCCAAACCTGAACTAAGCCCATCCCATCTCTACTGTACATTAATTTCAATATTTACCCCCCCCCCCCCTACAAACAGAGAGCATCTGTGACATCATTAACATCAGTTAAAGATCAAATAAATTTCTTTCGGAAATTTAACCAAGAGTTTAGAACATGAAGTGAATTCATATATGAAATACAGCACTATAAACTTCCCTCTTGCATGATTAATTATTGGAAAGCTTGGTTGAAGTGTGGCAATGGAGGATTTCCCACATCAAGTGAAAGTGAACTAGTAAATGAAGATGCAATAGACATAGGTGGTAATAACTCTGAAAGAATGTTACTTGAGGTAGACATGTTGAGATAAGGATGTGGCATGATAGGTGGCACAGGATAAGATTGTGACATTGGAAGATATTGTGAAACAGGCAATAGAGGAGGCTCAGGAAACCTTCCCAAATTTTGGCCATTCTCATTAGGCACAGAATTAATATTATAATTTGACTGTACAAGATTAGATGGTGGAGGAACACCATAAGGATCTGGTTTGATATCTATTGCAGAGTTATCTACCATTGATGGGACTGAGGGAGGTGATATCACAAGTCCAGATATATCGGGTAATGGTGTTGGTACAGCAAGTGACCCATTCTTGTGATTTTCAACAGGTGGCATAGGAGTGGGTGGATCATATTTTCGTACAGGTTCACTCGAGGGTGAGTTGCTGCTATTATTTAGGCTAGTATGATGGCTGTTGGTATTATGATTATTATTTGAATTTCCAATGTGGCTCTTTTTTGTATGACGTACAAGATGATCTTTGCGACCAAATCTTTGTGGACAAAACTGGCAAACAAAATCCCGTTTTCCAGTATGTACAACAAGATGACGCTTTACATCCTTTTTAGTGAAAAAAGATCTATCACATCGATCACAAGGGAATTTCCTTTCGCTAGGTCCCCTCAAAGTCCTTGAACCAGTATGAACTTTTAGATGATGCAAAATACCTTCTCTATCTGCAAGCATTTTCCCACATAATTTGCACACCAAATCTCCAGCTTCAGCAGCATGAACTGCTATATGTTTTCGATAAGACAACAATGAGCAATATGTTTTCTGACATAAATCACAAGAATGTAATATTTTATTAGGATTATGAACTTGTAGATGATTCTTCAAATGATCTTTACGATGGAAACGACGGCCACAGCTTGCACATTGGAAACGACGCTCCCCTGAGTGAATGAGTATATGCCTTACTAACTTAAACCTAGAAGAAAATGTCCTTGGACATCCTGGTTGCATACACATGAAAGTCTTTGTAACTTCTGGTCTCACTTCTTCATTTTCATTTTTTTGTAGCTGGCCTCGACGTGACTTTCGCTTTTGCCCATTTGTTTCAAAATTTTCATATCCAAAGGAAGTCGGATGTTGAATGGCATTACCATCTCTGGAGTGCCCTTCGCCATCAGATTCTCGCATTACTATCCTGCTCATCCGAGTTACTCTCAGTGCCAGCCACAATGTTTTTAAAAGAATTTAACCCATTCACTCAGGGGCTTTAGCAGCCATTCAGGAAATAAGAGCTACTAGAAACTACATACCTGAAAAATTTATGATGGGACATAAACAATAATTTAAAAAATCTGTATTAAAATAATACAACAAATTATACTTTTAAAACACTGATATACACAGAGAATCATAATTTATTTGAACAATTGTTTAGATTTTTAATGAATCTCTGAAACATTTTATACATGCATGTTTGTACACTAGAGTCTGGGATACAGAGAGAGAGCACATATGTATATTCATATTTAAACCTTCAGCAGTCACACCCGGGTATGGAGTGCAACATTTTCATTATTTTGAATGGTTTGTTTTTACATGTAAGGGCTGAATGTTCTAAGCAGTTTTTATTTATAGCTACATCCTTTCTAATGCAGGAATGATTTTATGACCCTTCTGTTTCGGCCAATGAGAATTTCGGTAAAAGAGAGCGCCGAGCGTACCTCTGAAGTCTGTGGAGAATTGACAGTTCTGTACTGAGAGATCAGACGATCATGTAGCAAGTTACTGTTAATATGTCTTAGATGTCTGTCCTTGTTTGTGGAAATAAATATTGTAGTTGTGTATCGAAAGCTGTTCTTAATGAACCCATGACAGATAACATTTTGAAGTGACGCCTGCTAAGGAGTGTCACACCTTCATTGTGAGTAGTGATTAAACCGTGGTAAATTAGCGATCTTTTTTATTCTCTAGCACTGATTCCTGAAGCTGTTTTATCTCCTATTACCAAAAGTCCCAAGTTTCATCTAAGATATAGGATTTAGACCTTGCACTGACATAAATTTGCCTGCAATTTCATTTTTATTGATCTTGATTAAATATATATACAGTGAAACCTCTTCTGTTTTTAAAGGGGCCTATTGCACTAAACGAGGTATTGATACCATGTTGTCCATGAAACAATTTTAAAGTGCCCACTGTTTAAATATCTAAATTTTACATATTTGAACAGCACACGCTCACAGTTGTAATGAATAATTTTAGTAAAAAAAATTTTAAATCGTAAAACCATAAAAATAAAAAATTGAGCAGTCTGCTCTCCCCTCACTGTGAGTCAGCTTCTTTTTCCTGCTTTGAAAATGAACTCACTGTGTGTATCTATATATACTTGTGAATCCTTGTTTTCCAATATGAAATACTTAAAATTACCAATTAAGCCTCACTGACACCTATTTGGACAAATGCCTAAGAACTGGGAATTTAACTTATGTGCCCTATTACAACGAGTTTGTCGTAGATTTGTAATGTCAAATATCGTATTATCAATTATAAGATTGTTTTTCTTAAATTAAAATTTGAATTTATATATTAAAAATTTATGCCACATTAATATTTTCATGTTTAAATATTAACAACCCTTCCTCTTTTTCATCCAGTGATGCCCACCAAACTCCCATATTTTTGAAATATGCCCTCCCAAAAAAGGTTGCTGACCCCTGAACTGAACAATAAATGCAGGAACTTAACAATATTATCATTCGGACTGGAAGAAATAAACGGCACATACAGGAAAACAATTATTCGAGGTACAATTGATTGAGATTCTACTGTATTTGATTATTATTATACCAAGCAGATAGGCTCATAGATTTTAGCATATAAATTCAAGGATATGAAGTCAAATTTTAGTCTCTGTAACATGTATCTTGATTAGACAATTACAATACATAACCTCTGACTTCCAGGTATTCAGATATTTTCTCTAACTCTACTTCAATATTATAAGTTACAACCAACATTGCATGTGAGATTATTTACTAGCAATCTTTCTCTTTGTCTTTCAAAAAGAAAAAAATCTTTTAAGATTTATAAGTTCAAATCTATGGCATTAACGTAAAATTCATAAGAGGTGAAATGACATGTCCAGTAAAACACAATAGAATGAAGAAATAATTAGTTTAAATATGATCTTGTTTTAACGTACATCATAACATAAAAACAGGTAATTCCTAAAAAACATGAAAGCAAACACATTGAGTTGCCAATAATTCAATATGGCATTCTGTAATTCTTTATATGGTACTTCAGCATTTTAGTTAGTTTAATTACAACCCTTTTCCTTTATCTCTGTGAATAAGTTGGTTTTGTTATTCATCCCTTAATTCTAGCATTTTTATCCTTTTTATAATGCATCCTTTACTCTAGAACTTACCTAAATTTAAATTAGTGTTTACGTTTGCAATTCTAAAAATTAATTTTGCTTTAATGACTTTGATTTCCATTTTTTAATGTTATATATAGTAACTAGCTGAAAACCCGCGCTTCGCTACGGAGTACATTCAAATTAAATACAACGGTCAACGTATGCAATTTATGCCAAAAAATAAATATATATATTTATAATAAATGCGACGATCAATGTATACAATTGATGTAAAAAATATATTTTATAAAAAAATCATAAGGGATATTTATTTTTTTGATAATATCTAATCGTCTGCTGCATTAGAGAGAAAAAAAAAAATTTTTTTTTGTCTATTTAGTTGTTATGCACGTGACGATAAATTTATTTAAAGTACCAGAAAAAGAAATCACGTGATCAGCATTTAATAAATTAAATTCTAAAAATTAATCTTTAAAAATTCACCAAAAATCAGGAAATGGATGTAAAAATTCGAAAAAGTTTCATTTTGAAGGAATTTTTATGATCTTTCTCGTGATATAAATTTAATAACCCTCAATGTATTATTTTAAATGCAAACGTAAAAAAAGTTTAAAAAACAGCTTAAAAATTTAATTTAAAAAAATCTTTCTTAGTGCACCCCTACACTATTAGAAGAATCGCCATGCAAAATTTTAGCCCTTTAGGTCCAGCGGTTTGGTCTGTGCGTTGTATGTCAGTCAGTCAGTGAATGAAGGAATGAGTCAGTTACGGAACTGTTTTATATATATAGATATTCAATGTTAACAAAAAGGAAGGGGTAACATTCTTTGCTGTTCATTTCTAAACATATTTATATGTCTATTTTAATAATCTGCGACATTCTATGTTGTTTTATGTTAAATTTTTTATCAGTTTCATAATAAAGAATAGAAATATTTTGCAGATTGTGAAAATTTATTTATAAAAATTATTTTTCAAATAAGCCTGTATTTCAAAATATATCAAATTTCTATAATAAATTACCTTTTAAATAATATTAATTTTTATTCTATTTGCCACAAGTGTCCATAAATTTAAATCTAAGCAACTGTACCTTTTCTACTTTAGAGCTGTATTGTAGAAAAAAAAAGTTTCAGGGGGGAAGGTGATGAAAATAAAAAACATAAAAGGAAATGCTAGCTTTAATTTTTTTAAAAATAAAAACAAAATTTATAATCCACTTAATTTTGTCTTTTATCTCTGTTCCAATGACCTGTTATTTTCATGAAAGTGCAGAAAATACTACCCCCAAAAGTGAAATAACTAGAATATTTCCAGGAAGGTTTCTATTACATTGATGAAGAAAATTACACTGAGTGGGCGTGCCAATTTTTAGAACACCAGCAGGTGTGCGTGGCACAAAGTACAATGTCTCTTTCAATCTTGATTACTCCTTTTGCAATAAACTTCTTTTTTTCAAATTGAAAACAATAATTCTGCATTTTATGACAAGATATAAAATGTTTATATTTAGATATATTTATAATTAAAGGCCAAAGAATGCAGATACAATTGCCTTATTTCAAAACTGTCCGGTTTATTGAATCTAAGGACAACTTGCAAATTGATTCTTATGTCCAAAAACCTAAAAAACAATGAGAGTCCATCTTCGTGATATGCAGGATACAGTAGCTGCACATTTGATCAACTGCATCAACTCCTGCTTTTGTCATATTGTAATCCGGTATAATCGCTGGTTACCATGGTTAAATCACTACTAACAATAAAGGGAAAGGAATAGAAGGGTCAGAAAATCATACCTTTATTAGAAAGGGTGTAGCTATAAATAGAAACTACTTAGAACATTCAGCCCCTATATATAAAAACAAACCATTCAAAATAACAAAATGTTGCACTCTATACCCGGGCATGACTGCTGAGAGGTTAAATATGAATATACATATATCCTCTCTGTTTACAATGGTGAAATCACAACTAACAGTGAATGGAAAGGAATACAAGAGCCAGAAAATCAGACCTGAATTAGAAAGGATGTAGCTATAAATAGAAACTGCTTAGAACATTGAAAACTTACATGTAAAAATAAACCATTCAAAATTATGAAAATGTTGCACTATGTACATGGGTGTGCCCGCTGAAGGGTTAATATTTAGCTTTTAAGGGTACGCTCTACAACTGAAACAAGTTACTTTTAAATCCTCAATCACCCCCATCTCAGCAAGATGTATGGAAATATTTTTCTAATTAACTTTTCACAAACAAACTATTAGGAAGGAAAAGAAAAGGAGCGGATTCTTTAATCCATTTGCTAAGCTAATTCAATAGTTTTTAATTTAGTTTCTTATTTCAATAGTAATTATATTGACACATATAGATAATAATCACTACAGAACTTATTTTTATATATTTCTGAATAGTACAATATTTCCTTTCATACACATGTTATAGGCATTTTTATAGGCCTAAGCACAGAAACAAAATTATTTTCTCGTACTATGAAAACCTATTTCCCAAAATACAAATTTTTGGATCTTGCTAATTTCATTTCCCATATATATATTTAGAGAATACATGGGAATGTCTTCTTGATATTTATTATCTTTATGAAAGGAAATGCTCTTGAAACTCACTTAATGATAGAGAAAAAAAGGGGGAAGATAAGAAGCTTCATGTCATAAAGCTAAATGTCCCAAAACCTTAATTTTTCAGAAAATACATCAATAGTAGGCTAAAAAGCAACAAGAGATTGCCAAATAAAAAAACTGAAAATGTCTTGTCCTCCCTGTTCAAACTCTCACAGCAAATCTAATCAGTCACTTTGCCTTTGTTTCAACAAAAAATGTCATAAATAAATAAACATAAAAATAGTAAACAAAATTATATTTAGAGTGCTTAAGATGTACTGTAAGTAACTTCTGAATTTTCTGGCCTTTCTCAAATATAGAATTTCACAGCTATGAATTTTTCCTGGAATCATCAGCAATATGTATAAGCTATGTTTACGTAAACTGAATGCTCCACAATCATAGTGTCAAAATTCCTCTATTTATCATAACAAATCAAGTACGAGACACAATATTTCAACACTATAAAAAGATTAAAAATTTGATACATTCTCTGGTAATGCAGTCTAAAATGGAGAAACAGTGATACAGGGTTCATACTCATTTTCAGATATTAAAAATAAGGGGTTCTTAAGACTTAAGAATATCTAAAGTAATGTAAAATATGTCTGATTTCCAGAGTTTAAACAGTTAAAAATAACTATTGTCTAAGTTTCAAAACTAAAAAGTCAGAAACATGAATATAATAATAGAGCGAGTTTAAAACTTAACTATTCACATCCTCTAGTACTTTTCATTTATTTATTCAAATTCACCACTAATTCATGTAATACATTAAAAAAAAATTTTTTTTTTGACTTAAGCACCGTGCTTAATGTTTTGATTTAAATTTCATCATCAAAGGTTTTATTTGAATAATTAGCGCACGTTTTAACAAATGTTCGCAAAAATTGTTAAAAATATTCGAGACAAACAATTGAGGAAAAAAGGAAAATATTATAACACATTAAAATTGTGATATTATCACACTAAAAATTTTTTTAAATTGCGACAAAATTGTCAACATACATATTTTTTCACTATATTCCCATCCATCTACAATTAATCGATTCGAAATTTTCTTTCTTCATAGTTATTCTATGAAATTACGAAAATATATTTTAAAAAATACGTAACTAACATTTTTTTATTCTAGTAATAATAGAAAATCGTTTGTGTCGGGACATTAGAGCCGAAAAATCCATTCCGAAAGTTGTTTTACTAAGAGCAGACACTCTCCTTGCGCCATACTGCGACAGTATTTGGTAACATACGTAACATGGCTCATGTCAACATTACGTAGACAATTTATAAATTTTGAAAACAAAAGTCCAAATTTTCGTAAACTGACAGTATTAAGACGATACTACAACATTCATAATTCATTAGATGCGTTTATTACACTTTTGAAACTCACTAAATACTACAAATGAATAAATCATCCCTCACCAACAAATCCTCCTCAGCATCCTTCGGCGTCAGCCATGCCATGTGATGAATATCTACCAGCCTAAGTGCCGTTAATGACATTCAATTAAACAAATTACATAGATTCATTTTTTTACAAGAAAAGTTATTCATGGCATATGCTAGAGACAAATTCATAAATTTTTAGTGGAATTTTCTCAAACAACAAATGCATTTAACATATTAATAAAATTTTCAACTTAAACAAATATTATTTACTAGAGAGGGCGCTTTAGTGACATTAACAACAATAAAAAAAAGAAACGACGTGTTATCATCTTCTTCTCTGAATTAATGAAAATTTTAAATTAAAAAATTTTAAAAAATTAATCGGCAGGGCAAAAAAACTTTTTTGTTTTTCTAAAAGTGACATTTTTACCAAACAACATATTTATCTGCATGGATCAAGTTTACATTTTTTTGATAAATATATATTTTTATGAAACTAATTTAAAAAGTAATAAAGCTAACGTTATTTTATTTGTTGTACGCTACACTTTTTGAAGAAATTAAAATTTTATTTCTTTAAAAGAGTCACTCTATTTATTTAACTGTTAGGAAAGATCCAGATCGTTGTCATTCATGTGTTTGTTTACGAAATGCTAGTGAATTGAGATTTAAAAAAAGGGTCAAGTGTGACGAAGTGACAAGATTCCTAAATATTCTTCAATTGGCATTAAAATTTACAAGAGTTATAGCATTTTAAGCAATTTTTTAAAGAAATGTCTGAATAAACTTTAATGTTAAAATAAATTTCTAATTCTTATTAATAAAAAATTATGGAACCTGATTTAAATACCCCATTGTTAAGCACTGATGATAGTGTAAATCGACGGCTTTATGCAGAAGAGGAATATTTTAGCGATTCTAGCAACTCTGCAGATGGACAATTTAAAAATCGCCGTTCAAGGTACATCAAATATATTAATATACTTAATCACTTTTCCCATACAAAGTTAATAAATCTTGTGTGTTCGATAGCTTTGAAGTTGTTTATATGTATGTTTAATCCTTTGATATGAATTTTATTTTCTGAATGAAAATTAACGAAAAACTGTATATGTATTTGTTATAGTATTTTCATGCATTAAGAGAGTTTAACATTTGGTGCTTGAATGAAAATAAAATGAATAACTCGTATATAACTTATTACAAGAACAATTCGTGATAAATACGGTAGTGATTGCTTATCAAATAAAATCCTGTTAACAATGCCTTTTATGTTTTGACCTGTAATAAGTTCTTTAAATATGAAACATTTTTGCAATACAGAGAAACTGAAAAGAGCTCCTTACAAGAAAGATTTAAACGAAATTCGCCAAATAAATGTATTATTAGGGCAAATAAACTCTATATTTAAATTTAATTCAAGTCAGAATTTGATTTTTTTTTATGTTATAAGCAGTCTATCTGCTACTGAGGTAGCCTATTTTTTTATACTTTGTGTAGCTTCTTATATTATATACTGAGTATAGAGCAATTGTAGTGTCGAGTTGTCTTTGCGATTCTTTTACTCAATTGAAGATACTGATGTCATACGAAAAACATGTATTAATCTTGACGCACTATATTTACATACACGAAAATATAAATTACACATAGATGAACCTCTATGCTAGAGCACCAGTTCTCTAGCCTATTCACTGAGAATCTTCACAGAAAGCCATTGCAATGTCTCAAGCCTAACTCGCTGAGCGTCTGCCTTTGGCTCTTCCACATCTCAACTTGCTCTGTCTCTTGCCTTGGCCTTCAACAACCACTGGGTGTTGCACCTACCTCCCTGGAATTTCCACCTAGGTGACCCACTGTGATGCCCTGCAATCTCTGCTTGGGAGACTTTATCTCCATTCCACGTATCACACAGTGGTCAGTGATGGTGCTTTTTCCCTTTTGTCCTATGGGGTCTTTATTGTTCATCATTCTGTCCAGAACTTAGTATCAGGCACAACCTCTAGCTAAGGTCACCTGATACTACACTGACAGTGCACAGAAAAACTAAAAACTGTAAAAAAAAATTATATTGTTAAACATTTGTCCAAGGTGTATTTTCTATTAGCTTCTGGATTAAGTTCCTTATAAACAGAAGTAAATGTATCAGCTTTGTCTGAATCTGTTTCTCAACTTATCAGTTCAAAAGAAAAAAGGCGTTTTATATTACTTGATGGGGAACCAATTGTTTGGTATTTTTATGTTATTTTCGAAATAATAGACATCTCTAGCCTACCAAGCAGGTATAGACTTTCACCTCAGCTAATCCTCAGCATGGCATAGCGAAGTACACTGAAAAGGAAAATATTACAAAAAGGGAATTTCTCTAAGTTTTTACTAGTGTCTGGTAAATTATGTATGATAATTTTCACAGAAAGTTTAGAATATATGTATGTCACTGTAACTAATATGTTGCTTTGACTAATTTAATAATACAGTAGATGCTCGTTATATCGAACTCGGTTAATTCGAACTAATCCAAAGGCCCCCAAAAACTTGCATTGGAGTTAATGTTAAAAATTTCTCATTAAATTGAACTAAATTTTTATCAATTCGGTTCCAAACTAAAAATTTGACAAAAATTTCTTTTTCCTCAATTAATGGAGAAAATACACGCTGTATTTATTATTTTGTGTGTCAACATCACCTGTATTTTTTTTCTATGTAAAGAATCACATGCCCACATTCCTTGACTATTGCATTTCCGCTAAACGTTAGTGGCTATTGTCCTTATCAGTGCTTAGCGGACAAAGCGATTTTCCGTTATTTGTATCGATTTTCTTAGAATTTCAGAAAAACCAGTCTTTACTACAGATTCTAGGGAGCTGCTTCAATTATGCCTGCAGTGCAGACAAGTTAATGTGATCTAGTTTTTCTTCCTCAGTGTGTGATGTGAAAGTGTAAAAATTCAGGATGTCTATGCATGGAAAGTACAAAACCCTAATTTTGGAGACAAAGGTAGAAATTTTAAAGAGAGTAGAGAATGGCGAATATGAAACAAAGTTAGCAGCTGACTATGGAATTAAAAAAAATATATCTTGTCAACTTATTTGAAAAATAAGGAGTCAATTTTAGATTCATGGGAAAAATCAAAATTTGTTAGAGGAAGGAAACACATGAGAAATGCATCCCAAGAATATCTAGAAAAAGCTGTACTGCTATGGTTCCAGGATGTTAAATCTCGAAATTTTCCGATAAATGGACCCCTAGTGCTGACGAAGGCTGATGAATTGGCAAGTCGAATGGGTATTGAAAATTTTAAATGCAGTGATGGATGGCTTTCTAGATTTAAGTCAAGGCACAATATTTCTTATCAAACTGTATGTGGCCAAAGCTCTGATGTAAACGAAGACGTATGCACTAATTTTGGTAGGAAACTGCCAAGGCTTTTCGCTACTTACCTGCCGAAAGATATTTTTAATGCGGCCTTAATGGACAAAGCCATAATGGACTTTATTAAAACTCTGAAAGCATTTATTCAGATGGAACCTTCCTCTGAAAATGAATTGAAATGTTTACTTCAAATCACGAAGTTGGCTGAACAATGTAGGCATCATAAACAAAACCAAACATCCACTTTACAGTTTTTCCCCAAAGTGCAATTCGTATTTTTAATTAAAGTTTACTTTCTACTGCATATCTTCTGCTTCATTTTATGATTAAGGCAAGTCTGTATTGCTTTTTAATATGCTAATTTTAGATAACATAGTATAATATATTTTCTGGGGTTATACTTACTAGGAGATTTTTCTTCTTCAGTAATACACTTTTAAAGTTATATATTTTCTCTTAACATCGGATAATTTGAACTTTTTTCCGAGAACCTTTGAGTTCGAATTAACGAGCGTCCACTGTACCTCAAAATAATAATGAATAAATAAACTTTTGAAATGGGAACTTAAAAAAATCTTTAAAATATCTCAATTTTTTTTCGTCTTAGCAAATTGTAAAGCAAGTTTTATCTGTCTCTCTAAGATTGTATATTCCTTTGTATAGGATCTATCAAGAGGTCATAAAGTACTCAAAAGAGTATTCTAACTAGCTATTAAAAGCCCTCAAAGGCTTTAACATTCAAAACTACTTACAAGATCGCTAAAAGATTACTTTGATCCTTGAGTCTTTAAAATTCTTTTTTTTTTTTTTAAAGCTGAGCTATATATTGCCTATTTTTTTACATGACCCTGAAAATCAATCGCCACCAATGTGTTAAAGTAAGGCATTTTTTACTTTTAATAAACTATAAATTTTTAATTTTTTTTAATCCTACGCCCGTCTTCGGCATTTTTGCCATCAGTCGACGAGCAGCCCAATATAGAGATGAAGATATATAAAAGCGAGAGATAAAATTAGCCTCTACAGTGTTGTTTGTTAAAAACTTAAAAATAATGGGGCAGTTCTTGAGGTGGTTCACCATCCATATCACACTGGCGGCACAGACGGCAACAAGCTGAATCGCTGATGCCTATCCGATGTAGATGTTTTTGTAAATAATCATGTCCAGTTGTCATACAAAAGCAAGCAACTCGAACAGACCGAGGCAAGGAACTAGGGATATTATTACTCTTGTAGAGCAGGATTTTCCACCTCTTATCCATAGCCGTACCAACATAAGGATATTCTATTACAGAGGTGGGGAACCTTTTTACCATTAGAGGCCACATGTAAATTAGGTAGTAATAAAGGAAGCATAAGTTGATGAACCTATAAATGCAACTTTTATGAAATTATTATAGTTAGATATAGTTTTAACAATTTGGTGCATTATATAGAAAAATAACAAAAAAAAATTAAGTCCTTATTTATGTATTATTTGGCATAAAAAGTTACAATATAAAATATTTTTGTATTCACATAAGGATAAAAACTTGCTATAACATTAATCATTAATTATTATTTTTTTTGCAGAAAAAATAATATGTTTTAATGTACATGGAGTCAGTCACAACAATAATAGTAAGAAAATAGTTTTTGTGTAGAGATCATATAACATGTCTGGTATTATTGCTAAGAAACTCGGAGCATTAAATTACATATAAAGTGTAGTTAAAGTATCATACAATCAAGGTAAACGAAGCTCATTTGGATAAATATACAATTGTAGCGACTTTAGACAACAATTTCAAAATGTCAACTTTATTTTGGCCGACACTGTACATACATTCATGCCGTTCTTTATTTAATTTTATTGATTTGGAAATTGTTGTAATCTATATAATTAAATATTAATTAATACAAGTGCTAGTGTTTCTGAAGGCCACAAGAGAAGATCACGGAGGCTGCAAGTTCTCTACCTCTGTTCTATTAGCTTTCATTTTATTGTGAATAATTCTTTTAATATTTCGCAGAGGCAGAGGAGAATCAGGCTGGGCCATAAGAGATCCAGCCTTGGCTAGTTTATCAGCCTACTCATTTCCAAAAATATCACAATGGCTCAAAATCCATTGAAGAGCAATGCTTTTTGTAGTTTTCTTTAGATCGATAAGCTTCATTCTACAAGAATGAACCTGGGCATTTTCGTTATAGTTCAAACTGGTAAGCGACAAAATAGCAGCTTGAGAATCAATAAAAAACACAATATTATGGTCATGGCTGTCTTTTAATTTATCAATTGCATATGATATAGCCGCAATCTCTCCATCAAAATTATCACAGTACCTCCCAACAGGACAGCTAATACTGAAAATACTAGAATAGATTCCAGCCCCAGCATTTTTTATCGCATTTTCTGCTGAACCATCTGTGTACACATGGAGCCACTTGTCAGGAGGGTTTATTTAACTCACCCTGCATAGAAAGATGCTTGTTTACATTCCAAACAAGATCCAGGTGGCCCTCCAACATCTCGTGACCCATAACAGGGTTCCATTCCTGTGAGAAAACCTGTCGATTGGGTGTAGGAATATCATAAGTATCATAGAGATCGTGGACAGCCGAAAGGAATGATTTATGAGTTTTTAGTCTCTCATTTGCTATTCTATAATAATTTAAAAAGTTGTTTTTTTTTCTCAAGATTTTTTCTACAAGGTAAATGGCATTCCTTTGGCACCTCTCACTTAAAGGCTCTAATTCTGTCTGGAACCCCATAGCAACAGTAGGAGTTGATTTAGCACCACCAGTAATTAATCACAACATATTGTTTTGAAAAATATCAAGTTTGTTTCTAACAGAATCTGAGGAGGTTATCAAAACCTCATTACCATATTCAACAACAGGTCGAACATAACTCTTATAGGCTGTACACAGATCATCTTGGGTAGCGCCCCAAGTGACACCAGCCAGACATTTCAGTAGTCTTGATCTCAGAAGTCCTCGATCAATGGCTGTATCAATTTGCTTTCTCCAAGTTAACCAGGGCCTTTTTATCGCATGGGCAAATCGGGACTTTGCCCAGGGCCCCCTGATGCTAGGGGGCCCCAAAACCCCCTTGGTGTATGCACCTAGTACTTCTAATAGTATGTATTTTTATAAATGTCCGTAAGGGGGGGCCCCCAAATAGCATCTGCCCAGGGGCCCCCAGCGTTCATAATCGGGCCCTGAAGTTAACTTTGGGTCTAAATGAATGCCCAAGTATACAGTATCATAAGTTCTATTTAGACTTTTATTTTTATAGTGGAGGTGTATGTCGTGATGTTTTGAACTAAGCGTAAACAATTGGAAGGTGGTTTTATCAGTATTTATAACCATATTATTTTCATAAGTCCAGGTGTCAAGAACATCTAAGGCCCACTGCAGGGCACCCTCCATGCCAGCAAAGTCAGATCCCGCAACACTCATTACCATATCATCGGCAAATAAAAAGACATCAGTGCCCGGGACAGATCTGGAAATAGTGTCTATTAAGTCATTAATCATTATATTAAAAAGGATCCGCACCCTGGGGCAAACCCTGTTTGGTTTGGCGATACCCCGACACAGTGTGGCCATATTTAACACTTATAAATCCCATTATTTATTTATCAATGTTTGTGTCAAGAAAACATTTTATTCATTTATATAGGTTGCCAGCAATGCCACAGGAACGCAGCTTTCTAAGCAATCCAGCTCTCCAAACTCTATCAAAAGCATTGATAACATTGCAAGTACAAAAGTGTAATAATACTTCATTTATTGTTAGTTTATATTCAGGCATTCTATGTATGCCAGTGGTCTAATTAGCTGTTGTGTTGCAAAAGTTGACAATAGCATTCTAAACCAACCAACCAACCGTCTACATTTTACTTCATTTACCTGATATATAAAGTGTTGAGATCAAGAGACTGGAAAAGAGAGAAAAAAAAGACGTGCCTTTAGAAAGAAAGAAAAAGCAGCCTCTCTTTTTCTATTTTTTTATGGATAGTGAAATCTATCCATAAAAAATTATCTCAGAATTTTCGGCACTATATCAAAGCATTCTAAGCTTCATGGTACATAATTCAGTCCCAGAGTAAAGTTGTAATGTTGACAAATTTTTTTTTTTACCCTCAGTTTGAATTATCCCATTACCAAAATTTAGTAATAAATATTTCACTATGGCAACCCTGTAATTTTTTTTGCATAGAAAAAGTTAAAAAATAAAATATTACTGACCTGTTTTCTGCAATTTTTTTAAAATCTTCTTTATTGAAAATACCTTAATTTCCCTTCTTTAAGAGACCCTAATTTCTGATTCTTTAGCTAAGATGATATCTTGAAAAGAATCATCTTGCCAAAACTTGTACTCTGTTTACATTGAAGTGATCGCTTTTTAAATTTTCTCCTAACTCTTTCAATACATTGATAACATTGCAAGTAGTACACTTTTGGGCTCAGCATTTTATCCTATAGCTAGTGGTTCAGCCTCAGAATAGTTAGAAACTTTTATGATGATATATTTGTAAAATGATGTTAGATTCCTATTCTTATTCACAGATATACATTTCATGTATTTTCATTAAAGTGGCTTGTTTTGAATGGACTTTTCTAAGTAGCCTGCAAGAGAGAGGATTCTACCAGCTATTTCATAACATGATAAATGCTCCTCCAGTTTTTCTCAAAACTGTAAACTTAATTTTTTGACCATTCTAAATCGTACAGTTTTTAATAAAACATCCATGTTTTAAAAGAAGATTGTCTTGGCCAATGTAAAATGAACTTTCTCTCTGAGATAACTTTACTAGATAAATAGTTTTGATTTCACTTTAGATGGCATCTGCAGTGATGAATCAGAGTATTTTTGATAGAGAGATATCAGAAATTTTCAAAGTATTCTTTGTTTTTTAGATAATAGCAGGAGCCAAAGGTCTCTCTTTTGTTTCAGTTTGTTTCATCAGCAAGTAGAGTATAGGTATGTGGAGCAGAGGGAAAAGAGATTACGATATATCTCATCAGCTAGTGACAATGATAATTTTATTTTTAAAAAAATCAGTTTTAGTTATGCAATGTATTACATTTTTATTTGATAATTTGTTAATATTTTTTAGAAAAGCATTATCACATTCTCATTCATCATTTAAGTTTAGCTGAATTGTCTATTGTTTCTATATTTGTGTGTGTGTGTATATGAATTTTGATGTTATAGGCTCACATTTGCATAATGTAATTATATATGATTGACTTTGATAAATTTCTTATATTTGAGATAATCTGTTTTGCCTTAAGTAGTATTTTAATACAAAACAAATTATGTATTATGGATTCTGCTATTTGGTAAAGCAAATTATAAAGAATCACAAATAAAAGTCTTATTTATAACTGCATTACTAGTTGTGGTTTTTTCTTTATAAAGCAAGGTTTTGAAATATTTCAGGAAAACACTTTAAAAATTTCTAAAAAGTGTGCCTAACTTTAGAAAATGTTAAATATATAGAAACCATTTAAATGGAGTAATAAAATTAACCCTCACCCCAACAAAGCCATTTTAGCAGATGCTGTATCCATAGCTTTTTTGTGTTTTAAATATTGTTTTCCTTTTATCTTCTATGACAACTGCAATGATCCCATTGAATCATTAAAAGGATATTGCTTCATATTCCTATATCCATAGTTATATCCATAGTTTCTTTACATCTTAAAATTTCAGAATTCTTAGAAAAATTAATTGAATTGGTATGAGGAAAAAAGATAAATAAAATTTTGGATAAAATCTAGAACTTTTTTGTTCTTCCTATGGAACTTCTAAATTCCTGTACCTTTTTACTGAAAATATGTCATGTTATTTTCAGGCCCTTTAACCGTCATCAAAACTGAAATTTCATAACATATTTGACAAATTCCAAACCATTTTCCTCTAAGTTAAGGACCATCAAAATTTTATTTCTTTGAATTCTTGCTTAAGTTTGTATTTTATCATTGTTTTAGAGAATTTTATCATTATTTTGTATGTTTTTTTTCTTGAAGCTTTTTAAATACATGCAAGATGAGAATGTATCTAATAGAGCACTTTTAATTATTTTTTTACTAATACAAATAACCATGATGTTTTGCTTTGATGACAGAATATCTAATATTTGATTCATATTATAGTTACATAAAGCATATTAAGCGAATCTGCATACTTTTTATGGAATATTTTTAAAAGTAAACTCTTCAAAGTGCTAATTGTTTCAAATTTCTAGTAATTGTTCCATAATTTTATAAGCAGTTTATTACAAGACAATTTTTGTTAATATTGTTATATTCTGATATTAAAATCTTCTATGCTGAGTGGTCCTGTTAAAATTCTGCTCATCAATTAATTTTTTTTCTTCATCCCTTTTTGTTTTTGAGTGATATTTTTAAAAAACTGTAAGTTATTAATAGGTTATTTCCATTGCTCATTTACACATTATATAAGTTAAATGAATATATATTTTAGAATTTATATTGCTACATTAATTTTTTGAATAATTATATTCTGTTCTTAATAAGTGTTAAAATTTAACCTTTTTGCTCATTTTGTGAATTACTATTTTTTACATCAGAAATATAAATATTTTCAGTATATCTACAAACAAAATTGATCTTGATTAATATTTTAAATTTTAGCAATAAGAAATTACTAATTTAATTGGTCTTTTTTCCATAACCTATAGTCACAATATAATTTAAAACAGAGACAGCCTGTTAGATGTTATTGAAAACTTTAACAGCTTCCTTTGCATGTTTTAATGATACAAATAATCAGTGATAAAAATATTATAACTGCATCACTATTTAACTTTTCAGTTAACATATTTTGTGATCATATTCAGGGGGATAAAATTAATTTCTTTTAGAGCTTTTATGTTAAATTGCTTAGTATGTTACCACAACATATAATTCGTCTGAAAAGAGTAAACTGTTTGTTTATAAATTTTTTCTTATTCCAGACTGCCATTTCATTACCCTGATATTCACAAAATATCCCGAGTTCGCCGAGATGCAGGGCCCGATGGGATAGCAACATACCACAGATACAGATATTATAACAAACTTGCAGATCCATCCATTGATACTTTGGTATAAATAATAGTGTTTATTTATTATTCATTAAAATACTATAATAATTTATTCTTTTTTTTTTCTTAATTCACTGAACAAATGTTATTGTTGAATTCCAACAAGACATATTCTATGTCTTTTGTTAAAAAAATGTTTTGATATTTTCCTCAAGATAAAAATAACGTTTAACCTTGAGATTTGAGGAATATTTTAAAGTTTTTTAAAAATTTTATTATGAATTTTGTTGATAATATTATTTAAGTTATAAAAGGTAATTTAAAATTAGTTTATATCTAAAAGTTCTTAAAAGATATAATCTGATTTTGTGTATTTGATAGATGCAACTCACAGAAATTAAAATATACAAAATGTTATTTTTATGAGCTTATAAATAAATATACAATATGTATATAAGTCATCATTGTTGATCATACTAAATTTAAATTCATTTTTCTCTAAAACATATAATCTTATTAATCAGATAACTAAATAAATCTCTAAAATAAGCATTTTAAACTAAAAACCTTTCTGTATCACGTAAATTTAAGGGGGGGGGGAGTAAAATATTACTACCTTTGTATGGACTTATACATTAAATACATTTTCTCATTTGACCTACATTTTACATCACGTAGCTATCTACTCAGGCTCTAAATCAGAGACGTACAAACTGCGGCTTGCCAAGCTTTTATGTGTGATCTGAGACCACTCATCATGCAGGGGCTTTTGTAAACATAATTTTGGATATGAGTGCCTGAAAAATAAAAAACTATAAAAATAAGTGCCACCTGCTGCTTACATTGTTTGTATCAATGTATCTTTGTGAATCATCCAATTCCAAAATGAAATATGCGTAGAACGTATATAGAAATTGGTTTACTGACTCTTACCTTCATGATATATTGAGAAAAGCATGTAGCACGTATAAACCTGATTTGTTTAAAATTGTCAAAAGTTTGTCTCAACATAAAATAAAATCACAATCATGCTCATTTTAAAATTAACAGTTGAATGCATTTTTAGTTTTATTTTTTGAAGTATAGTGTACTATGTTGTAGCCTACATAATGTAGCAAATATATGCATGAGGCCCAAGAGTAAAAAAGATTCAGTATAACTGCTCTAAGTGTTAAGATTCAAACAAATCCTTGAATTTAACTAATTTCACTATGATTGAATGTGGATAAAATTGTTTCACTACTCAATTTGGTAATACTCCTGGTATTCTGGGCTGATCAAACCATGAAACTTACAGTAAGTTGTAACCAATTGAACCTACGGGGACTCATAATGTAATTGATATATTTTGTTCTTTCTGGAGTTTCAAGTTAGCTTTTGTGATGAAGAAATCAAATACAGAAGATATTTTAACTTCTAAACATTGTTCTTGTTTTATTTATATATATATGCTGCCAGTAAACTACATATTTCTTAATAAATTTTTATAACACTTTGTTTGGCTATGTGCCCTTGTACAGAAGGGAGGGGGTATGAGAAGACATGATGATGATGAGGCTTGAGATTGCTTTTGATGATGATGAGGATGAAGCTTTATAAAAGGTTTTTGCTAGAGTTTTTCAAATTAAGAATCTCAAAAAAAAAAAAAATAGTAGTTTGTTTGAGAAAAATAAGACAATGCTGACTGACTATCGCATAATGAGCACTTATTTCAGCTGTAGTTCAAACAAGTACATACAAAAACTATATATATATGACCGACTGAACTGAATGATAAATGTTGGAAAACGATAGATGCAGGAGCATAACAAAGCAATATGATAGTTGGGACTGGGTGAAATAAACGATGATTCTGGGAATGATCGATGGAGATTCCACTGTATAAATATATATGACGGAAGAAACTTGAAACCTAACAAAGAAATTTAATTGCAGGCATCTATTGAAAATATATTGTCTCTTCTGTGCTATACAGATAGTTGTAATAAACTAAGAGGTAATCACTTTGCAGAAATTTTGTTTCTATATGGTCTTATATATAATAACTGGGGATCCTGAAAAAATATAATCTGTTTCCATCTGAAATATTTTCTAATAAGAATCATCTAACCTTGTAGCTAAAATGTTGAAACTTGTTGAGTTTTTCTGACCTTTTTTTAAAAAAATTAATCATTATTCTTGTCTTTTATTCTTCATTAATAGAGCATCTTTTTGGGGAAGTGTAGTTTCTTTTCTATTGTGATTATTTCATTTTTCTGAACTTGCATCATGGGCTTAGATACCTTTATCTACTTTGATATGCTTTACTATTATGTCATGTTAGGTATGCTTAATTTTTACAATTAAAAAAAGGCTTTGTTTTGGCAATAGTTTTTCATCACAAGCTGTTTAATTTCACTATTTTGGGGCAAGATCTTACTCACTTTCACGACTAATTTATGACTAAATTAATAGCTATTTTCGGGTTCAGTTTAGGTTTTTAATTTAAATCAGACCATATGAGATGTCATTATATTTTTCATCTCTTAATAATTTTATTTATTTATTTTTTATGTTGGAAAGAAAATTCATCTCTTCTAGCGTATGTAACACTTGTAATTTTTAGTTTCCATTGATTTATTTATATATATATATATATATATATATATATTAATTTTACTGTATATTTTTCCTAAATTGTCATCATGGACTTAGATACCTTTATCTTTCAATGGAAATATTTTCATATTACTTGAAATTTTTTCCAGAGTATACCTGATCATGTGATTCCCCCAAGTTTCTTCTTTCCCTTTTCCTCTATCATCAAGCCTGAGGGGAAACAAGGGAGCTTAATTACAATGTAAGTAAATATTTTTCAAGCCTAGCTATTTAATATAAAATTAAAATCAGGTTTTACATATGTATGAATTATGTCTTATTTTACCTGAATATTATTTTACAAATTTCTTTTTCCTAAATTCTAAAATGACTTTCTTGAAAATTTAGAAATCCTACATTTTTGTAGTATATGGCATTTTCCATTGCAGCAGAAATGCAATCTTATCTATTCTGTGAATATCAGCAAGTTAAATTTCATCATTATGGATAGATAAATTGATCTACGTTTGTTACATGAGATTGGAATTTAATCTGATTTTGAAATAAATCTTATCACTGTATAACAGCTAGAATCCTGGAAAAAAAAAAGAAAAAAAAATCTGTTTCCATCTTAAATATTCTATGATAAGAATTTTCTAATCTTGTTGCTGAGAAGTTGATCTTACTGACCTATTTTTATTTTATCTATAATCTCATCTTTCATTCTTCATTAATAGCCTGTCTTTTTTCTGGACTATAATTTGTTATTCTTAGAATCTATATTTAAAAAACTATTATGTTCTCAAATTTTTATAGATTAATTCGTTGAGTTTTGTTCAGTTTTTGTTTAACTTTTTTACTGAATGTTGAATTACAAAATAATATATCTTTTTCAACTAAAGCTAAGAAAATTTAGGCTGTTTTTTTATCATATAGAAAAATTCATTAAATTCTGTGACTTGTAAAGTTATTGCAATATGTCTGCAAGATTTTTGTTATCCTCATTGCAATAAGTCTAAGATTTTGGTTATCCTCTGAGAAATGAAACTGCATAGTAATACACTAGCTTCTCTTTTTCTCTGAATGTATAAATACTCTTGAAAGAATGTATACACACAAACAATAAAACTTTTATGTCACCAGTAAATATACCTTTCTGTTTAAATCAATCAGTTTTTGGTTACCTAGTAATTGCTGTAATTTCTTTGACACAAGCCAGGCAGGCCTTTGAAACCCTGACAAGGAAAAAAATGAACTGAAAAGTAATAATTCAACAGAATCCTGCATTACTGTATAAGCAGTACTACTGAACAGTGAGATTTCAGAATTAAGTTGTTATGATGTTGGATTATCATCAACATGGCATCTTTGCTTTTATGCCTCATTGGAGCCATCTTTTAAAATGACTAAAAAAACTTTAAAAAATGCTTCAATGTTTACCAAAAAGAAACTCCCCATGTTAAACTAAACAAATTATAATTCCATTTCTCTGACATTGACTGGATGGGATTTTTCATCTATCACTACAAACCAACAGTTAAGGTCTTTATGATAGTCAGTATATACTGACACTGATTTTGCTCTCTGAAATCAGTGATTGTGTCTGAAATCAGTGATCTCTTCATTATTTTACCAGACATCTCAATGCAGGAAGCATAACTGTGGATGCAAAATTGGTGTAATTACAGATTTGTAAAAAAGAAATGAAACCCGAGTTGTTTAACAGAAACTGCAAATTAAAATTTTTCTTTGAATGGTTTTGATCACGTTAATTTATGGGTTTCTGTTAAAAATATTGCAATAAGTTGATATAATTAAGTTCATGCAACTGTATATAAGTGTAAAATGGCCAATATTTAAAATTATCTCAATCTCATCGGTTATTATATTTGTATATGAGACAGTTATTACATATTTTGGTAAAAAATGAAGGATAACTGTTTGTAAGGTTCCTCTAAAAGTTCTCTGCATTCAGGAAGCTTAAATAGGTATGGTTCTTTAAATAATCTCATAAATAATATCTATCGCTCACTCATTTCAACAACATGATGTCTCAAATATTGGCAATTTTTAGTTATGCCTGTCTTCAGAATTCCCTAAAAGAGTAGTATATCCCTGCAAGATGGTCATATTTCCCCACTTAATATTTAGCTGCTAACAAGCAGAATTAATATAGATTTTTAATACATTTGATTCTACTTTTAAACTTTAAAATCACTCTCCTGAAGAATCATGTTTTTTGAGATATGACGTTGTTAAAAGGAGTGAGCGATATGTGTGAGCAAATTGTCAGTTGTTAATGGTGTATTAAATTTAGGTATCCTTTAATGTAAATAGCATATACTTAGTCTTTTCCAATATTTTAATAAACTTATGTGCTGTTGTATTCTAGCAAATTTTGAATAGTTTGTGAGCCTTTGATGAAATTTAAGTTTGAATTAGCTGATGAAATTTAAGTTTGATTTAGTGTGGAATCCTAACATGAGAATATTTCTATCAGTAATACATCATAGGTACAACTTTATAATGGTATTTTTATTTCTAAAATTCATTACAAAAATGTCACTGTTTGTGCATAGACATGGAATCTTCTATGATTATGGGTGTTTTTGGATGTAGAAAATTTTTATATGCTTTAATGTTATTTGGTTTTTTTCTTTTGACTTGCTATTTTTATTACTTTCAGACTGTGGCAACCATTTATATGCTATTTATAAGCAGTTTTTCCAGTTCTTGTCCTTGCACTACAGGGTGGTGCATTTAGGCTTTACCAGCCTTTTTTTACACTGAAATAATTTGTTTTATCCCCTAACCTTTTTGTTAAAATTTTAAATTTCATGATTTCATTTAATGGAATATAGATTTGTTCCATTTTTTAAATCATAAAATATGTTTAAAATCAGTATTCTTTTTTAAGATTTTCTATTTGGAACACAATGATGGGTTCATCATTACTAAGCATTCCTTGGGCAATCCAACAGGTAATTTTTATTTTTATTTATATTTATTACAAAAATCAGTTCATTAAACTGCTTAAAACTGAACCAGATAATTTTATTTTGTATTTCAAGTCATATTATGTAGCTGTAACTTGAATTGTTTGAATATTTTTTATTTCATTATTTATTTATTTTTATAAAATTGACTTTGATATGTATGACGTTTAATGTGTTTACTTTTATGCTGTTCCAATGTTTACTAATTTGTGGATGAAATGTGTGGAAAATCTCATGTTCACCTTTGTGAACAGATATCTCGATTAAATTTGTGTGCTCTCTATCTATATATTTTTTATTTGCCACCAGAAAATATTTAAATATTTTTCTTTTTTCTTTTTAAAGGCTGGCTTTGCATGTGGCATGGTTATTATGTTTTTCATGGGTTGTCTATGTTTTTATACTGCTTACAGAATTGTTAGTCTACGAAATATTGTAGGTAAGAGAAAAAAAAATGAAGTTTTTTTATTTTCTTTCAATTCCAATTTTTTCCTTTTATATATAAATAGTAAATATTGGGATATGATTTATATTATAGTTACAGCATTTCTTTGATGTGCATTATACTGTTACTTTGGCCATGCTTCCCAAATTTTTTTTAATTATAATGCAGTGTTTAGAGTGTAATATAAAACTAGGAGCTGGTATTATTCAGTGTTATTTAATTTGGATGGAAAGTTGTTCAGATTTTATTGAAATAATTATTATTAAACTGCATTTTTAATCATCAGAAGGTACCACTTATATTTTATAGTAGATAGCAATTGCCATCCCATGAGTGTATGGGATAGATCAATCTCAAGGCTGAATTTTTGAGTATATTAAAAGCTGACTATTTAACCCTCTGATGACCGAAGCCCGATTTCGCAGCTTACCACAAAAGTTCGTTCCGGCCCAGATGAGAAATGGTTTTCCCTCCCCCCCCCCAGAACATCCCAACGATTGTACTGAAATTTGTCATGGTCGGGTGCGGCCCCACTATCAGCAGTCCCCTCTATCGGCGTCAGGTCATAAAGTATGCAGGGATCAGTTCTAGACAATAAAAGACCATCGAGCAAATAGGAGATTGACTCTGTGGTGACGTTGAACTGTTGGGAGAATGAACACCTACCAGTCACTAGTGAGGGGGGGGGAGGCAATGTATGAGAATTTTGGCTGGCTGTCTGGACTTCCCAATGTTCGGCCTGCTAGGCCGGCTCTGGCTTTCACAGGGTTAAAATATGCCAGTAAACTAAGCAGTTTATTACTTGGCATCAACTGTCTCACTAACTCACTCTTGATGCAAGTATTAATCCAAAAGGTAATGATATGCATGAGTCTGTCATAATGATATATAGATATTTAATGAATTATGCTTGTGTTTTTCCGATGTTGAGAAGAACCAGTATAAAAGTACAGAGCATCATACTATATATTTTTAGCTTGCCTGCTGCTCAAGGCTTCTGATAAGCAGAATGTGATAATAAAATGTTCGAAATAAATCTTTAATTAACTGATGGCATAAGATGATATTTCACATTTTATCTTTAATAGTATACTTGTTGTTGCCTGTGCGAATCTGCCATGCTTTTTCCATGGAAAAATATATAATTTCTAGTTTTGACTCATGTAATGATATTGCTAATTAAATGCCTGTTCCTTGTAAATGCTTTTCCTTTTTATGTTTCTTGCTATTAAATGTATTTAACCTTTTATTTATAATATGCACAATTTCTTTGTAAGCATGAAGCAAATTTGTAGCACCTAAACATCTGTGAGCTATCTTGATATAGACACCCACATGATTAATATGTTGTCCTACTTACTAATTGTAAAAGGCAGAGTCTTCTCTAAAATTAAGTTGGAACAGTTCTATTAGAGTTCCCAGGTTTTTGAAGGCAACAAAAAATTCTTATCAGGAGTTGAAAATCTAGATATTGATTTTTTTTGTCTTTTATATTAAAAAATATTTAAATTTCATCCGTAGTAAAAATATTATTATTATTAACTGGAAAGATGCATTAACTTTACAGATATACAAATAAGAACATTGCAGATGCGCTGAAATAAATTAGTTTTCATGTTTGGTAAATTAAACTTATAATTTATTTAATATTTTATTCTATTTGAATCATCATAAATTTCATTTTGTTCAATATTAATAATCATCAACAAATCAAATATGCATAATTTAATGTCATAAAGCTTGTGCTATTGTTAATTAAGTTTTCAAGTTTGCTTGTAAAATTAAATGTTGTTTAAACATTTATATCTAATCTGCTCTCACAGAATAAGATATAACACTTTTTGTGAAACTGTTTTACATTTTTATTGTGGCAGAAACAATTTTATATAAAACATTTGTTCATCTCTTACTGTATATTTATGTATTTTTACTCTTAAATGATAATAGTGCAATTCTTTAAGTTTTTTTCAATTATTTGAAAACCATTTTGATTGTCTTATAATTCTAAAATCTGGTTTCAAAAGTTCATATATAGATCTGTTTGAAAATTTAGGAGGAAGATTGAATTGTGAAATTGAATGTATGGTATAATCATTTATTTAGTTTAGTGTGACATCCTTATAGCTGTGTAGTTACAATGTGTTTCATCTAATGTATTTAGAATTTCCCGTGAATGCTGTCGAATTCCCTGATCTTTGCCGGCATCTGTTAGGCCCTGCGGCAGAATGGGTAGCTGCATTCTTCTCTCTAATTCCACTTCTAGGAGGAGCCATTGTTTACTGGGTTCTGATGTCTAATTTTCTCTATTTTATTGGAGTATATATTTATGGTATGTATTTTAAGATAACAAGTGTTCATTCAAAAGTTAAATTTCCTGTTTTTTTCTTCTATTGTATTTCATATTACTCATAATTAAATTTAATATGATTTTTTAAAGCTGTTTACATGCTTAGCACTTTAAGGACCTACCCCTTAAATTTCAGAAAAATAAATATTTGATATCAAAATAGTTGAGCTAAAAGTTTTCATTTAATTTTCTTTTGGATAATCATGATTTATAGTAAACATTTTAAATAAAAGTTATTCTGTATTTGCAAAAATCTTTTGTATGTTTCATGGAATAAATAGTTCATCTAAAGTGAGATGTCATGTGTTTTATTAAATATTAAATAAAGATTATTCTATATTTGCAAAGATCTTTTGTACGTTTCATGGAATAGATAGTTCATCTTACATGAGATGTCATGTGTTTTACTTGTATTAAATGATTGCTGTTTATTTTATATTATAAAGTAAAGGCTTCTACAGATTAATATAAACAAGAAATATTAGTGCTGCATTTTGTTAATATAGCTGTTTAAGACAGTTTTAATTCATATCATTGATAATTTTACTGTTGTGTCTATTCAGAAAGAAAAAAAATTACTATTTTTAAATATATATCATATATTTAATAATACTTGGATTAATTTTAAGTTTGAATATCATTCTTGCAGAATCTTTTGCATCTGGTAACACTACTCTTCATTTGCCGGATTTAAACTATACTGATGGTAATGTATTTTGGCTACATTCAGTATTTATTATAAAAACATGCTATCTAATTTTTTTTACTGTGCAATAAAATGGATAATTTTGATAATGATAAGAAAATTTAAAAATTTGAATCTTACCGAAACTATAAAAAAATATTTCTCAGAAATAATTTGGTTCCAGTATAATGTCATTCCCTTTTACCTGTATCACAAGATGTTAAGTTTTTTGTCATATACAGTCGAACCCCGTTATAACAAACTTCAAGGGACCAAAGATTTTGTTCGCTTTATCCGGTGGTTCACTATATCTGAACCATTAAGAAAAATGCTAGAGTTCACAAAATGTATAACTCATTAATTGCAATGTGTATTCAATAATGATGTATTAAAAAATGATCATTAATGAATTAAATCGACTAAAATTGATTGCATTAAACTGACACAATACTTACTAAATTACGTACAGTAGGAAAACTGCGGGACCAAAATTTTCGTTTGTTATAACCATGAGTACATTATGTACCAGGTTCGCTATAACAGGGTTCGACTGTATTTAGAAACTTTGAACTTTGTGTTATTACTTTCCAAATCTGTCAAACTAATGCTATAGGATAGGCTTATGCCAATTAATTTCGATCAAATCATCTAAACTGATCTATTATTCCAATTTTTACCACATTGTAAATATGACATATTTAGATAAGAATTATTACTGAACAATATAAAACTTCAACAGCTTAAAGCTTCATCTTATTATTTCATTCGCATTTAATTTTAAGTTCATCTGTATTTTAACATAATTGAGTCTTTTTTCTCAGTTAAGATTTCTGATTCTCATTCAATTATATGACAAAATCCTTGTTAGATCAAATAGAAGGGTACAATGGTTTTTTGTAAACACAAATATTTATCACCAGTAAAATGAAGTTCAAATTAAATATATAAGATTAATAAAATTTATAAAAATGAATCTCAGGGATTAATAATGTTTTGTTGATTTTCTTGAAAGGAAGAAAAAAATAAGGCAAAGTAGAATTTTCTGAATGTTTTGAAGATGATAATTTTCACCAATACCTTTATGCTTTGTCTGTATTTGTCTACAGTAATAAAATATTTGTTGTTGTTATCAAGAAACATGTCGATTAATGCATTTAATAGTTTTTGATAGTTGTTTCCATAAATTACTCAGATTCAATTAAAACTTTCCTTGGTTGGACATTAAATATGTTTGTTTTTATTTAAAATGTCATTCTTTCATTGATAATTGTTATTTCAGGGGGGGGGGGCAATCTCAATGTTAATTTTTGCAAATTTAAAGTTTTAATTTTATTAGTGCTTTATTTGCAGAAATAACTATTTGTAAAGTTTTTAATGCAGTTCTCAGTTTCTTCTGTGTATTGTGTGATGTTTGGAAAGTTGATTCAAAAGTTTTAAATACTTAGAAACTAAAAGACTAAATTTTATAGCTTCTTAAAATGTCAAAAAGTTTTGTTATTAACATTTTTAGTAGCAAATTATTTTGATTTTCATATGATATTAAAATACCATATTAGTCAAACAAAGAAAAAAGGTAAAAATCATTTTGATTTTTTAACAATGGTTCTACTAGATAAATTCAATCAATTTCATGTAAGATAATGGATAAAGAAACTGTTTTGCTATCTGTCTTTTAAGACACACTTCTTCTTGTATACCAGTTTGAAACTCATGGAAATTTCATCATCTTATTATGACAAAATGATGCCTAGTAGCGTAGTGGTTAAAAGCTTCAAGCTGCCACACTACAGGTCCAGGGTTCGACCCTGCGACTGGGGAAGGTCAACTCAGCCTTTCATCCCTTGAGTTGGTCGATAAAATGAGGACCAAGCATGCTTGAAAACTAAACTCTGGGGGTCCCACGTCAGGTTGGCCACCTAACTGAGACATATGCTGTATGGCACCCCTAGCCCACAGTCAAGAAAGCAGAGATGGGCACCGCTGGCCTTGGTCCACAATAGATTGTTGTGCCATGAGTTTAGTTTATTATGATAAAATAATTAAAGTTTGTTAAATTTGACATCTCCTGAAATTTCTGTGGAAAATCTTTGTAATTTTCATTTTTCAATGTATGTAGTTATCCCCAAAATATTTGCTTCTGTTAAAAGAAAATTACTTGTTACACAAATTTAAACAAATTTTATTACAAATTAATAATTTTGGTTTTCATTATTCTTTTGATTTTAAGTAATCTAAAATGGTAGTGTATACCACTATAGAAATCACTGTTAATATTAATATAGTTGAATAAATTTATTAAGATTGTGAAAATTTATCTGTTATTATTATTATTATTATTATTATTATTTTATCTACAGTTTGGTTGACACCTTACTTTTGCATATCTATGAAATTCCTAACTATCTATATATTTAAGTTGCTAAGCTGATTGGGCAGTCTGTGATAGAAAACTACTGTATCAATTCATTTTGGTCTTAGCCTTTTTCTTACGGGATGGGATAGCATGTATCCCAAGAATACAGGCCCAAGAATGAATGAATATATATACATATATATATGTATATGCATATATATATGTATATATATATATACAGTCAAACCCTTTTATAGCAAACTTCAAGGGACCAAAGGTTTTGTTCGCTTTATTCGGTGGTTTGCTATATCCAAACCGTTAAGAAAAATGCTAGAGTTCACAAAATGTATAACTCATTAGTTGCAATGTGTATTCAATAATGATGTATTAAAAAAATGAGAAAATCTATTAAAAATGATCATTAATGAATTAAATCAACTAAAATTGGTTACATTAAACTGACAAAATACTAATTAAATTGTGTACAATAGGAAAGCTGTGGGACCAAAATTTTTGTTCGTTATAACCGTGAGTTTGTTATATACCAGGTTCGCTATAACAGGGTTCGACTGTATATATATAAATAAAACCTATAATAGCTAATATACTTATAATATAATAAACCTATACCTGCTCTTACAAAGCGGGTATGAAATTTCCTGTTCTAAAGAGATAAACGGAAAAATGGGACCAGTAAGCTAAAAGTTAAATGAAAGATTTTAATCTATAGATGTGTCCAATCCGATTTTTGTAACCGCAATTTCTGCTAATTAGTGATAATTTGCAATTAAAAAAATTACTCTCTTTGCATGGTCAGTGACACGTCTAAATCTGGCTTTAGTTATTCATTAAACATAAGGTCGCATAAACACATTAATTTGTTTCTGTGCATGCTCAATGATAGGTTTTAATCTGGCTTTAGATACTTACTAGGCACGAGATTGCATAAACACGTTAATTTGTTTATTCCGAGGAATCTCTCTAGCTCTCTTTCTCTGCCATTTTTATTTTTTATTTTTAAAATGTAAAATGTAAATGGTCTTATCTTTCCTTATGAAATGTATTTATTATTTTCTTCTTAGTGTACTGCCCCTCTGCTACTCCTATGAATAACAGCCTAGTATATTTGTCACACGCAGAGAACAGTGCTAGTGATGTATTTTACAAATATTGGGATATGGATCGGACAATACCTTTTTACATTGCAGCTTGCTTTGCACCTCTTGTCAGTCTGAAGTCTCCAACCTTTTTTACTAAATTGAATGCTTTAGGTAAAAACTCATTTATTCAGACATAGTGTTCTTTTAAAAATACCAACTATTTACCATTTACAATTATTTTTATGCAGATTTTTTGATGTAATACCTTAAACCAGTGGTTCCCATCTGGTGGTCCGCAGACAGGTGGTCCGCAAGAGCCTCCGGAGTGGTCTGGCACCCCATATAAAAAAGTTGCCAAATAAATGGGGATTTTGAAAGCAATGTTCATTGAACTAGATGGGTGGAATATATCTGAAGACTATCAGGCATTAAATTAAAGTTTCTTAAAAGTTTAGCATAATTATTTTATTAATAGAATATGATACAAAATAATTTTCATATACCCAGAAGGTCCCCCCCCCCCCCTCAAGTCGGTGGGGGTAGGGGGTTGTCTGCACATGGTCCAATTTCTGGCTTAGTGGTCCACAGACTTCTACGGGTTGGGAACCACTGCCTTAAACTAATTTATTTAGAAGTTAATTTTTTTTTAGCTTAAGTAAAAAACCTCTGATTAAATAATTTCTTTAAAGACATTAATCTTTAGTAGGTAGGCTATAGTGGGGAAGATAATATAGTATTTAATGAATAAAGACTTCTTGAAATGTTCTAAGAATCTGTTTAAGAAAGAAAATAAAAAAACCTAAATAATTTATGAATTGTGTACAATTATTGTAATAAGATTGTGTTATTACACACCCATTTTTGTCTTTTGTAATGACTCTGTGAAGAAATGCATATTTTAAAGAAAAGGTTTCATAAAAAAAATGAGTTGTACTTTGGATAAATTGTTTGCAAAAGTTATAAATTAAAAAAAAATCTATAAATATCTATTTATTATATATGTTGTATCTCACCATGGTAATGATACTGAAGTATTAGAGGAAGAAATTTAATCCAAATAACTTTTCACTGCTGTTATATTTTAAGTTTCTATTCTTATACTTTTGCACTCATATTTACATAATGAAATTAATTAAGAATTCACTACTTTTATAATATAGGAATTAGAAAAGCATGAAGACTTAAGAAGTATTGTAATAGGATCTGAAATATTGTGATAGAATTTTTTAAATTTCAAATACCAATAAAAAAGTACTTTATTAATAGTTTGTTGTGAAAATGTTTTTGTGTATTCTATTGCATAGAATTTTTTTTTTCTTCCAGGAACGTTATCTGTGATCTATCTTATGATATTTGTAATAATAAAGGCCAATAAGTGGGGCATTCATTTCAATGTTGTTGACCAAAGTTCAGTTGACTTTGTTCAGTGTATGTATCATACTGGTTTGTTATTTGATTAGTTATTATTATGTTATGTATTGGATATATTTTTACATTACTTATGTAAAGTTAGTTATTTCTTCCTACATCTTTGTATACTCATAAAAAAATGTGACACTTAGGTACAAAATATGAAAAACACCGTAAGGTCATTTTATAGACAATATTCATTATCATTTTAATAGTGCATCTTTATCATTAAACAAAGCATCATTTCTAAGAGATCTTTAAGATAAACACACCCTGCACTAGACAAACTGTAGAAAATTAGATAGGAAACCACCAAACAAACATAATTAAAGCATTTATAAACTTTTTTTTCCAATGAGGTTACAAGACTAAATATATATATATATATATATATATATATGTAATATACCCATTACATCACGTCCTTAAATTATAACCTGAAAGGAAAAACTAGCTCATATTTACATAGCTGGAGCTAGACTCAGCTTGAAAGGAATAAAATAAAATTTGGAAGCAGTTGGGCCGAATCGTTTATTAGAGCGACAAAAGTACATCCGTTCATTTCAGATTGGCTCAGAAGAATATCACCTGTCAACATTGAGTGCAAGAGGGCAAAAAAAAAAAAAACAGGTGGCTATTATTTGTAGGGTCAGCAGATTTAGGGGCTCGCAATGCTAACCCACTCCTGAACTGGGACATATACACGTGTAGAAATGCAAAGGCATGCGATTCATGGGAAGTTCTGTGGCTAAGGGTTTTAAAGTGATAAATTAATATTACTGGGGATTGGATTTAGAAAAGGGAATTTAAATGCTAGAATGGAGGGCATAATATTTAAGATATTACATATATATATATATATATATATATATATATATATATATATATATATATATATAAACATATATATATATATATATATATATATAAACATATATATATATATATATATATATATATATATATATATATATATATATATATAAACATATATATATAAACATATATATATATTTATAAACAAGAACAAACTAACAAAAGCGAACTAAACCGTCCGTGTACCCTGAAGTCTCCTAACTTCACGATAGCCTTCAGGAATCCGACATTTTCACAAAACTTCCTCCTTTACAAGAGATAAGATTGATGATTTCAACACACAGAAATGCATACAAGGCCATATTTGGAAGAAACTGAACCTCATTCATGCCTATTATCAAATATGTTTCAGATTATTTTTAGGTCCACCATGTAAATAGGAGGTTTCACCATTATATAACTATTTGATATTTAAATAGACAATAAATCATTTCCTTAACCCCTTAACTGCCGACGAAATCTTACGTGATGTGCTCCCCAGTGCCACCGTTTTCCACATAGGAACTTAGCGGCACGGTGCATTTGAAGAAAAACAGAGGCACACTTTTCAGTCTACATAATATATATTGTTACAATGAAAAAAAAAATGAAAAATACAAAATTTAAATTGCAGATTATAGTAAAAATTGAGCATTAGTACTTAGCTGTTATGTGATATATCTTGAAACATGGTTGAATACATAAACCAACACAACATTCAACACAATGATAGCAGAATTCATGGTGAACTTTCTTTTTGGAGTAGTAATCTAATTAACTGTCAGACATATTTGTACAAAATATTGAAAATAACTCGTATCACACAATGCTACACAAAAACAGACCAAAAGAGAAAGAATCACACAACCTATTCAAGCATGCTCTCTCATGAAATACCACTTACAAATTTCACCCTCACATGCTCCCTACCCATTTGTAAAAAATGAGCATGACCCTGTCAAACGATAATTCGAGGTGTCAAGGTCAATATATCACATTCCAAAGCAGTGGGTGTAGTTATATGGCTATAAACAAATTACAGTGCCAAGTATTCTGGGAAGACGTATATATATGCCAGGGGCAGTTAACACATCGATTGCACAAAGCGTATATATATGCCCACAGCAGGTAAGGGGTTAAGTTTATGTAATCAGTATAAATATGGGAGGCAAGCAGCTGTGGTGTTGACCTTGAATACCAGAATCATTGGGTTTGTCACACTGTTAGCATGGTAGTTTGTAGCTATTCGGAAAAATAGTTTAAATTTTAGAACCATTCTGTTTGGCCCTTATGTTGAAAAAGATGACTATAGCACTCCAAAAACTATAATTAAGATGAAGTCTAATATCTAATCTTTTATGAGTTTGCTTTTATGATTTCAGTATTATTTTCTTAAAAGTTTCTTTTGCCATACTTTTATTAAACAGCATTTTTTTAAAATTTAAAATTTGTTGTTATAATGGTTATAAAGAAATATTTACTATATAAATTTACTGCATTTGTTTATGAAATTGAATTTTAGTGTTCAATGTATGAAAACTGGCCCTCTTTAAGGAGATAATAGAAATGCTATGATTTGCTGCTCTTTTCCTCCTGCAGAGGAAGGTTGTTTTTGATGTCTTCAAAATTCATGTTGAGTAGTTTTAGCTCACTGATAATGTGCATTTAGGAGATAATTTTTGCTTACCCCCCCCCCCCTTTTTTTTAAACTTTTCAGACTTTTATTTTCATTTTTACCATTTCAGGCTTTACTTTTATAAAACAATAATACTTTATGATGACAATTGCTTGAAATAGGGTGTAATTTAATAAGTCTCAAATAAACCATTGTAATATCCAAGAAATTTTGTCTATTGAAAAATAATTTACTAAATACCTATGATATTAATTTTCAATGTTCAGAATGTAAATTTTGTGAGCCTAAATAATTACTTTTGATCAGATGTGAGGACTTTTAATGGATATGTGCTATGTAATTTGATATAAACAAAATATTTTAACTATCTATCTATCTATCTATATATATTTATATGTGTCTTTTCTAGTGTTTCAGGTTACATTTCCAGTACTTGTTGGAACTTTATCTTTATCCTTTTTTATTCATAATTGTGTCTTGTCAATTATGAGAAATCAGAAAAGACCAGATAAAAATGTAAGTATTTCATATTCATCAATTTACATTTGAAAGCTGAAATCTAATAAGCTATTTATATAAAAAATGTTTGATATTATATGAGCATCAAGGTCTTTTTTAAAGTTTAAATCATTTAAACTGTGACAAAATATGTACTTGTTTCTTTATGTTCAATAGTTTATGTATATACTAGTACATTTAAAGTTCAGTGGTATCTCGACTTACAAGTTTTTTGAGATACGAGCCATCTCTTGGCTGATTTTTTGCTTTGAGTTGTGAGCTAAAATTCGGGTTATGAGCCAGCTTCAGATGCCCCACCGTTAGTTTGAGCAGCAAATGCCATATAACATTCTTGGCAAATGAGCACTCGAGAAATATATAATATTTACAACCTTTATGTACAATTATATACATATTATTCTAAGACTATTTTCCGTTCTTAAACTGAGAGATTAACTCTCAACAATTATCACTTGCTCTGCCCATATTTGAGTCGCCCTCTTAAACCAAACAGCATCCTACCTGTCGTTTCAAAAATATTCTGAAAGGGGGATGGAACAGACCTCATTTGGCAACTTTTTATTGAAAACCTCTGCAGATGAAAGTGAAGGGAGCAGGGCGAAAAGGGAAAATATCGGCAAATAAGATTCAGTCATTCAGTTCAGCCTTTTTCCTCAATCTCCATCAGCATCTCCATAGTAAATGTTGTATATTATATTTAATAAAACCAGTTTATTGCAGAACAGTCTGTTATATTGTGTTTTTATACAATATTTTTTATTTATAAATATATTTTTTTATAAATATATTATTTATAAATATATTTATAAATATATTTAAAAACATGTAACAAAAATTTGCGGTGTTTTGGGGGGCCCCGTAACAGATTAATTTCATTGGGGGAAAATTGATTTGACATACGAGTAATTTGAGTTATGAGCTCCATCACAGAATGAATTAAATTTGTAAGCCAAGGCATCACTGTGTATAGTTACTTCCTCAGCATTATGATTATTGCCACAATTTTAAAAGTTTATAATTTACAGTAAGTAAATTATAATACTCTATCAATTTAAGTATTATACTGCAGTGTAGAAAAAAATCATTTATTTTTTAAAAAGTTCTAATTTTTAATCTCTTAAACAGCAGTTTCTGGACATTTACACTAGCATATAACTTGGTTGTCCATTTTCATAAATTCCACCGTTTGTATTATCAAAATGTCTATCATTAATGTAGTTTTTTCACATTTATATACTGTGTCTGTAAATGAATAGTCCAATAAGTGATGGAATTAAAAAATTGTGCAACAATAAGATACAATATCTATTTACTTTCAAAGCTTAAAAGATGCGATAAATTTGAGTTCATATAATACAAATTACCTTAAAGCTGTATAGCATTTATTAATGTTTTACATTCATTACTTTTAATAATTAAAATTCTTTGTTTTGAATTTGAAATCATTTTCATAAAACTCATATTATACACAACAAAATGACTAGCATCACAGAAGTCCTGAAAAAATTTCAAAATTAAAAATTGACCTAAAAAAAATTCTGGTCACACTTAGATCAATTGAGTTTTTCTGGAATGAAATCAAGATGTTTCTCTGTTGCTTTTCTGCTTCTGCAAAAAGGTACTTTTTTGGTCCTATTTATAATGTTTTGCCCCCTCTCTATAAGTAAAAGGATGGTTTATATTAATAGTTTATAAGAATTTGTGACAGATGTATGTAGGAAAATTTCATGGTAAACAAATAAACAAACACACACACACACACATATATATATATATATATGTATATTTGTGGGCCAGGATAACCGTGCGATGATTTAAATAATTAAACTATTATAATCTATACTAACATTTAATGAATATTACTTATTTACAAATATTATTTACAAAGCTATGTCCATAATTAATAACATAATAGGCTAATGAACATAATATAGCAGTCGTCTACTGCTATCAGACAAAACTCGTCATCGTTCTGCCATCGTCTACTCGCAGACTGACTGGGGGTTTCCAGATCTCTTCTTCTTTAGTTGAGCTGAAGCAGCGCAAACGAATTGTAGTGCTTTCTAGTGGAATATGCAGGTATCAGACCTGCATATGTAGGCTCAGGAACCCACATATATATGTATATGTACATGCACGCGTGCACACACACATATATATATATATGTGTGTGTGTGTATTTATTTATTTATTTATATATTTTCTGGAAAAAACTTATAATTTTTGAAAAAAATTTTGACAGTATATCAACTTTCTTGAGATAAGAATTTGGTATATAACCTGATCAGTTTTATGTTTCAGTATTGTGATAGAAATAAACCAAAGTATTAAATCTTTAAATCAATAATGAAAAAAAACTTTATTTTTGTATTATTTTAAGAATGAAATAGCTGATTAATATTCATCTTTTCTTTTTCTCCCTGCAGGCTCGAGATCTGGCAATAGCATATGTACTTGTTGGTACTACTTATTTGATAATTGGAGGTGTATTTTTTATTTCATTCCCATTTGCTAAAGACTGCATTCAAGATGTAAGTATTGAATGATGTACATTTAACCCTTTCACAACCAGTTTTTTTTTCTCAAAAAATAAGGTAAATTAGGGCTTTAGTAGGTCAAATAAAATATAAATAGCAATATTCTTCCAAAATAAAAACAAAAATTAACTGCAGGGGCAATTATGGAGGTGGGACATATGTGTCCCACTGGTCTTTTTAGATGGGACACATGTGTCCCAGTGGTGTTGAGGTGATGATATAAAATACAGTGAAAACTTCAGTTCCCTAGTTCTAAATAGATTTTATAATACTTTTGAAGCAATTTTATTGCAAGACACCTATATAACATTATTCATGACATTTGTATGTATGGTATATTGAAAAACATTTTTTGCAATGTACCATACCAACAATTCTTCACAACTATCACTGTCAGAGGAACTAGGCACATATTCCTTGTCTGCATCTGAATCGTCCGATTCATCACTTGAATGTGGTTGATTTAACAATTTCATTATTTCTCCATTTGTCAATCTCTTCTTTCGATTCATGATATTCCTATGTCTAAAAATACAGAAATGACAAGCTTTGGGAATGAGGCATAGATATCTTTATATAACCATTGAGACAATAATGTCCCAATAAAACAGACCTTTGGGACATATATGTCCCATAATATTAATTTTTTTCAAAATCTACAATAATAATTCACTTACTTCAAATAAACTGCTGAATTTGGCAAAAATATTCGTACACAGCACAAAACAAAAACAACATGTGTCTGCACTCATGTTTCTCTGCCTAAAATGGCTGCCAGAATGCACAAACTTTTACTCTAGTCAGAAACTGTTACAAAAAAAAAAAAAAAAAAAAAACAACTGGTGGGGCACTAGTGCCATATATCAGAAAAAAGTCACACTAACATATAAAAGTAATCACAGGAAACCAATGGGACATTCATTCCAATAAATTTCATGCTTACTTATCCCATTGGGTGATTTGGAAATATCTGCGGGACATATATGTCCCAGTGGGGCCAAAAGGGTTAAAGCTTGATGAAGAGCACTGTGTAAATATACATCAAAGGTCATGCTGCATTTATACTATTGCTTTTGAAATGAAGATTTTCATACCACGTTACTTATATTGCATCATGTGTTATACCATGATACTTATGTTATATCTTTATCCTGTGATTATCTATTATCTATTTCTAGAATTTTCTGAATAACTTCAGAAGCAATGATCTTCTTGCTGTGATAACAAGAGTATTTTTGCTGTTTCAAGTCTTGACCCTATATCCTCTTATTGTGTATATCTTGAGAGTACAAGTTATGCATTTTACTTTTGGAAATATATATCCAAGGTAAGTAATCCATTTTCAATGTAACAAACGATTTTTGCTACAAAGCTGCATTTTGATATACCGAATGATGCATACAAATTTTTATATTTTTTAATGAATGGAAATCAACCAATCAGCAAATGTCACTATTTTTCTCACCTCTGAACTGTTGAAACTTTGTATTTTCTTGTGTTTCTAAGCTTGCAAATTTGATACCTGAGTGGTTATGTGAGTTACGTTTTCTCATGCTTAAAAAATTATGTATCCTCCCACTAAAAGTCCCCTATAAAATCTTTCCCTTATAGTAGACTAGCTGAAAACCCGCACTTCGCTACGGAGTACATTCAAATTACATACAATGGTCAATGTATGCAATTTATGCCAAAAAAAAGAAAAAATATATATATATATTTATAATAAATATAACAATCAATGTATACAATTGATGTAAAAAATATATATATATATATATATATTTATAATAAATATGACAATCAATGTATGCAATTGATGTAAAAAAAAAATATATATATATTTATAAAAAATCATAAGGGATATTTTTAAAGACAAAATAATGTGGATGAAAATATTCAAATTAAATCTAATAGGACATACTAAAGAATATAGTGCAGTTAATATAGTACAGTTTGAGGAACATATCTTTTACTGTATTTTAATATTTTTTTGGATAATGTCCATTCATCTGCTGCATTAGAAAGAAAAAAAATTTTTTTTTGTCTATTTTGTTATCATCACATGACGATAAATTTATTTAAAGTACCAGAAAAAGAAATCACGTGATCAGCATTTAATAAATTTAATTCTAAAAATTAATCTTTAAAAATTCACCAAAAATCAGAAAATGGAGGTAAAGATTCGAAAAAGATTTCATTTTAAAGGAATTTTTATATTTCTTGTGATATAAATTTTATAACCTTCAAATTATTATTTTAAATGCAAACTTAAAAAAAGTAACTAAAACAGCTTAAAAATTTAATTTAAAAAAATTAAGAAGAATTTTTCAAAAATCTTTCTTAGTGCACCTACACCATAAGAAGAATCGCCATGCAAAATTTCAGCCCTTTAGGTCCGGCAGTTTGGTCTGTGCGTTGTATGTCAGTCAGTTTCGGAACTGTTTTATATATATAGATTGTCATCCTCTTAATCCATACTGTAATAATGAAATTCCTCTCATGATACATCCTAATGCCTAAGGTTGTGCAGTTTCATGATTTTAGTAGCAATTTTAAATCTTACGTATTCAAAACAATAAATCTAATTTCACTACATGAAGGATTTTATTACTGTTTGCTTTTCAAACACTTCAAATGGATATATTTTAATTAAAAAAATATTGTGTATACCCATTATTTTTAAATACGTTTGTGAAAATCATCAAACATAATAGTTGTAGCTAACTTGTTTCACATAGACTTTTTAAAAATGTGTCAAATGCTATGAGAAATGCCTGAATTTTACTTTCTAATAAGGATTAAGAAGAGTGTAGTAATTCTTTTGTTTAAGCTTTTAAGAGTTTTATTTTTAGATTTCTGTTCTGTGAAAGTTTTGTTTATTCTGCTTTTATTTTGATTTAGTTGGAAACATATCATGGCATTGAATGCTGTCGTTCTTACTATTTGTGTCCTATTCAATATTTATTTACCAAAAGTAGGGACCATTATAAGGTAAGGCAAAATAATTTTTTTGTTATTCAAAGTATTTTTTACTGTAATTAGAATTTAATTTTGTTTTATAGAGTTTATATGGAAAAAATACTTTAAAATTACTTTAACCTAATTCTAATAATTTTGTCCAAAATTCAATCATTAAAATTGCATGTTTACATCTTTATATAAAAAATACCTGTAGTTCTGACATAACAGAAAATACCTATTTTTTTCACTCAACAAGAAAGTAAAAATGTTCGCATGGTGTTGAGATTTTGTTTCTTAATAAAGTACAACCTCCGAAATCCGGAATTGTTAAGGACACGGCAATTCCGGATTTGGGAATTTTCTGGATTTGAGAGGTTTTTAAATAACACTACAAAATTTGGGAGAAAAAATAAACACACTTAAAAAAACATGTAAAATGGTTTATTTATTAAATAAACCTAAATACAGAACATAAAATTATATTATAATTTAAACATTTCAGTCAATAATGTCTGTTGCTTTAGTTTCAGCTTATTGGAAATTATTTTTTCTCGAATCTTATATAGTGCCATAATTTCATGTTCCGAGATAAAATTCCAGTGTTCTAAGCCTAATATTGTTTTATCTAATGATTTTATCAGGTCTTCCATTGGCATTCTGAGTCACTTTCACGATCGCTGTCATCATAACATTTGTTATTTACCGCACTATCAATAATTTCAGAATTGCTCAGAGAACCAACGATCAGCACATTTTGTCCAATATATCCAAGATAATGTTGTCTTTATTTGCACATTACTAATTCTGCTATTTCAGATTTTTTTCCCAGACACTTGAAAGCCTTCAAAATCGCTGCTTTTACTTCCTTGAAAGGAAGTGCATTTTTTTTTTCCAATCATTTTGGTAGCGACATCTATTGTTAAAATGGAAAAGTAAAATTGGCCATTTATTAAAACATTCCGGATTTGCGGAGTTTCTGGATTTGGGAGGTTGTACTGTATTATGTTATTATAATCAATTTTTCAATGATGGTTTTATGGTATTGTTTAGTTGATTTCTTATTTTGATGGGTTTAATAAACTGTGATTTCACCTGTTGTGCACAACTCAGTTTTATTTATTACTTTGAAAATGTTTGCATTCTCACACATTTTATGTTTCAAATCTTATGCAATAGCAATTTTTATTTGGTTTTATGGCTGTATGTTCTTTTATTTTATGTTGTAAATTAAATTATCTTTTTAAAAATTTGTCAGTGCCAAAAGTTTTGAAGGAATTTGTGCAGTTGAAAGTGATTATGGCACTACAATAAGGCTTCACAGTCATAGATGTGTAAATAATTTAAATTACTTGCATCATGCCAATCAAACTGAATAGCTAGTATAGCATGTTGATCGAGGTAGCGATCGAATCAACCAATGCTACAGCCAAGTAAATTAAAAGAGTTAATTTATTTAGAAAACATTTGAAGAAAAATGATACGATGACACACAGTGGATAACGTTACAGGATCAATGATGATTTACAGTAAATAACGTTACAGGATCAATGATGATTCACAGTAAGTAATATTACAGGATCAATGGTGACTCAGATGGTCACTGAGATAGTCACTGAGTCCGTTAGGATGAGTTGCCAGATAAGTTTGTTTAACAAAACAATACTGAGTCCAACAGGACCCTCGATTAACTTTTCCTGCAGAGCGGAAGAGTGCGAGGTAAGTATCTATAATCAGGACGATTGGGACAGATATCTCGTCTTGAGATATCTTCCAAAAATAAAACCAAGGTTCCTAACTTAAGCTAAAAATTCTCTTCTTGAGATTAAGACTGCTGACTTCACAAGTCTACATTATAGTTTTGATGACCAGGATGGTCGGAGTTGATCTCTCACTTCAGAAGATAGCTAACTCCCCCCCCCCCCCCAAATTATTCTTATCTCATCTTCGAACCTCGCACTTCATCCATACAATTTGTATCTCTTCTCATTGGCCCTTCAAAAGGTGATGTCATTTTTTATGCTTTTTATTTGCTGAAATGCAAGCGCCAAGATATCTGCAATTCTTGCATCTCCTGGTTTTGGGGTTGTCCTGCATCATTAATCTGGAGCGCCGTGGTGAAAGGTTTATTCAGCCCAAGTGTCAATTTTTGGAGACAGGCTGCCGTCTCTTTTCTTCCGAGTATACTATCACCTGCTGCATGTACAATGGGGGTTGGTCCACTGGTCATTAACGGTTTAAACTTTCATGTGCTCAGCTGGGAATGATTTTGTTTATTGGGTGAATTAATTTAATTCATCACACTAGCTTATAATACCAATTCAAATACCTGTGCACATCTTTACTGTGCTAAAATTTTAATTGCCTGTATTTTTTATTTTAGGTATTGTGGTGCAATTTCTGGTTTGGCATATATATTTACTCTACCCTGTATCACATATCTGAAAGCTTTGAAGGATAAGAAAAAACTAACTATAATGCCTATTCTCATTCATAGCTTTATTATGATCATTGGCATCTGCAATTTTATTTCACAATTTCTTGTTCATGCTTGAGGCATCTACCACTCTTAGATGATGTCACAGTAAATACTTACTGCCATTATTTAGGCAGCTTAAGAAGGGTTAATAAAAACTGCCATGTTTTGATATTCACATTATAATGATTTTTCTGCCCATAACTTTGCATATCAATACAGAGATCTGATGAATATTTAGTAATAAGTGTGTATGTTTTAATCTATATATTAATGTTGGATGAATCAAATTAGTGATTGTTTTTAATTTTTGTTAAAATTTATATATAAAAAAAAATTGACATAAAAATATTGATTGTTTTTAATTTTTGTTAAAATTAATATACTAAAAAAACATTGAGTTTTCAGTATGTTAACTGTATTTTGAATTGATATTTGGAAATAATTTTATGAAAGATATGATGAAATAAGTAAATTATGAAAGGTATGTTGAAAATAAGTAAATATCTTACGGTATCTATGATATTCTCACCTAAGTCTATTAAAAGACATATTTGTGTAATTTTATGTTAATTAAATGAAATTTTTTGAATTTTTGAAATCTCAAAACTACAAGGCAAGCTGATGTGATAGTTTGGAAAATCGCATGCCATTCTATGTGCATCATAGCACATTAATTTTTTTTTTCAAACATTATGCGCGAGATTTTTTCTCATCCATAGCATATCATAAAAAGTTGGAGAAACATATCAGAAAAATGAGTATTTTTGATGCTCAGTGGTAGCTTTTGCAGTTTTCAGTGTCTTTGCTTAATTGCATCTTATATGTGAATATTTCTTTTTAATAATAGTGTTGTATTAAAACTTGATTTTTCTATTAAATATAATAACTTCATTTTTAAGTAAACTAACAAGTAAGCAAAATATTATCATTCAGATATTTTTATTTAAAAAAAAATCAATATCTTGAAATTTCAATTTAATAATAATGATTTCCATGAGATTGTAACAGAAATTTATTAGGAAACCATTTTAGTGTAAAATTATTCTAGTTTGAGATCTGTGGTATCAGTAAAAATCTTCTTAAATCATTAAAAATTGTTTATTTCTATTATATTTTTTACTTTTTGTACCGAAAATTCCTGAAAAAATTACAGTAAGCTATCAGTGATAAAATATTTAGGTTTTTGGCATCAACTATCTGTAGGAATTTATGTCAATCTGTGAAAATACTCTATCAATGAAAAATTGTTACTCTATCAAAATGAAAAATGTTAGCCCTACATTTTTTTTGTATTACATTGTTGATATCTTACTCAACATCTTGAACGCAGTATTAATCAAAATTTTAAATACATTGCTACAATTATTTGTTTTTTATAGTATAAATTAGATGTATAACTGTTTTAAATGAAAATTTTATATTTATTTAATATTCTTGAAATTCACACTCCAAACAAGGTATCATTAAAAAGTTTTTTAAAAGTTATGTATCAGTTTTTAATAAAAATTTGATAATTATTTAATATTCCAGAAATTCACACTCCAGGGAAGATAACATTAAAAGGAATTTTAAAAGTTATTTAAATTTTATTGCACTTCAAAAAAATGTTTATGATATTGATTACCATGGATAGTCTTGTTACCACCAGAATAACTTACAAAGAAGCTACCATTCCTCTCATTTCTTTTGACTGATAGCTTCTTGTGGACTGGATTATTTCAATCCATCAATATTCAAATAATGTATAATCATGAATATCCTTTCTTAAAGTAGTCTCATCAAAATTTGTAAATTAAAAATGTGATAGATATAAGCTTTATTATTCCAATATATGTTTTCTGTTAGACTGAGTAAAATTCTTAAAACAAAAGCTTAAAATTGTAATTTAGTACATACTATAAAAGGTTAAAATTTCTTTAATAATTCTAAGTCAGTTTTTTTAGCTAAAAGTGTTAGAATATTATAAATAGGTATTGATAAATTTATAACTGAGCATGAGTAAGTCCTTTTTAAGTTGTATTTTAATACAATTATGGTTAATTTTTTTAGTTGTTTATCAGTGTTAAATTAGTGATTTTGTATACTAAATTATCTTCTTTACCTATTTGTTAGTTTTTAAGTGTGCTAGCATCTGAAATATATATATATATATATATATAAATCTCATTTTCTTTCCTTGTGTGCACCTGCTCTTCCTTTTAAATAAAAAATATTATTCAGATTTGAAAATCCTTCAAAAGTATATCAAGATTATGTAAATTACTGGTGTTTGTAGTAGCATGAGATGCCAGATCTTTTCTAGGTGAATGAACTATGGTAGATCTCAAATGTTTGTTCTTCCCCTCTCCAAACTGTATTCCAATGCTCTCCATTTTATAACTACACACATTAATTTTCATAATAACAAGAAAGCAAAAATGATACCTTTCTTACTTATTCTGTGTCAAGTACAAAAAATAGATGATTGTGAGGTTATTAAGGTCAACATTATTATGTATAGTACAAATGAATTTTAAGCTTATTAAGTAGTACAAGTTTCTGAAAATAAAGATGTCTAATGCTGTGAAGTCTTAATTTTGAAATTTCCACTGAAATTACAAAATGTAGATTTTTTTTAAAAAAAATCTATCAACTTTTATTGCTGAAGTTTTCCTTGTTCCAAATGGTTTTATTAAGAATAAGTGCTTATTATGGTTATGGAAGTTACATCTAAACATCTTCAAAAGAGCTAAGAATCTAAATCAGATACTGATTAAATAATATGCTGTTTCAATGGCCTAGAACATTTAAATTAATTATGTGTAGAAGAAATGAATTTTAAGCTTTCTAAGTAGTAGAAGTTCCCCAAAAATAAACATATCCAAAGCTTTAATGCCTTGATTTGGAGATTTCCACTGAAATTGCAATTGTGGATTTTTTTTATCAATCACTTTTTATTTGAAGTTTTTATTATTCCAAATGGTTTTGTTAATAATAAGTGTTTATTATGGTTATGGAACTCACATCTGAACTTCTTGGAAAGCAGCTAAGAATGTAAATTGGATACTGATTAAATAGTATGATATTTCAGTGGCCTAGAAGATTGAAATTAACTATTTGATAAACAGCTTCTATGATTTAGATTTTAAAATTAAATAAATAAATAAATGTTTGTATCCATTTATACATTTTTACTTAAAAAAAACAAGGACGACTAAATTTTAAACTTTTCTAGCAAAATATGTAATTTCCTTTTTGTTATAATAAAATAGTTTTATTCAGTATTTAGCAGAAATTTATTTTGCTGTATTATATTTTATTTTACTATTTTTTTTAAACTTTGCATTTCATATCATTGTCTAAATTTAAAGATGTGATATTTGTTATCATTTACCCATGTTTAATCCAAACACTTCATTCCTTAAGAATTTTGTGCCAATTGATTATACTATTAGTATCAACGTATGCAGTGGTGCACCCAGAGAGGAGAGCTAAAGCTTTCTTTTGACACAAATCTGTATTTTGTTTAATAATCACATGCGAACTGATAATTTCAAAATATAACTTAATTTTTCTCTGTAAATAGATTTTTTCCCCACTATTTATTTTAGAGAAGGAGTTCTGGTATCCTCATGGCTTTAAGAGAGGAAAATGTGTGATAAAAGCAGAAATTGAGTACTTAAAGGTAGTTGGTAGAGTGCTTACTGGTAATTCATTTTATCCCATTTTTCAGATTTCCTAATATATTCAATAACATATTAGGATTTTTTTTTTTTATACTTGGGACATTTTACACATTTTTCATTTATTTTTAAGTATTGAAGTACAGTTTATAAAGTGATTAAATGAGAGTTTTGATGGACACACTCTATCAACTTGCTGTAATCTGCCTCTCAAGCCATAAAAAAAAAGATAAAAAATCAAACATGTTCTTATATAATATTATTATACACAATTCAATTCCTTATACTGCACCTGAAAATGACAAAAATGCACACGGGTTTGCAGATTTAAATGCATCTGTGATTTTTTTATAAGTAAAGCCCTCCCACCCCCCTGAGAATTATAATCAAGCTCTTCTAAAGCCCAAATCCTGGGTGCACTCGCTGAACTTCTCTATCAATGTCTAGACTTAAAATGTGTTTTATTTTGTAGCTGTTTGATTAGTAATTTTATGGTTTGTCTCTTGTTAATATTTTCACCAAATGCTTTAAAATTAGAATGTATTTAGATAATATACACATTTATATATTTTGCCATATTTTTATATTAAATTACTTATACTCTATATTTATTACTCTTGCATATATAGTGTATTCTGACATCTGAATCTCTAATAAAAAAATATTTATTTGTTGTCTGTGTTTGTACTAATGCTTCTAATACAGTAACTCATGTACAAAGTGATAACAATACTGTTTTATCATGCCCATGTTAGCACATGAAACATCTGTCTGGTCCTAGCAAAAGCTAACAATTTACAGCTAATAAAAAATCTCACATATGCTTTTTTCATGTTTTTTTTTTTTTTTGGGGGGGGGGAGGCGGGCGTATGTTCATGTGTCTAATGATACTACGTTTTAATAATGAATAAATTAAGCAGTTTTCTTCCTGTTTTAAACGAAGGGAGCAGTTTGTAGGTTACCACTCTACATAAAAAATTTTATTTGAAAGACAAATTTGTCTGTAGTGAGAATAATTAACAGATATTGCAGATATTTTATGATATAAAATCCAACAAAAATTTTTAAGCCCGCCAATGTATGATCTCATTATCTATAAGCAATTCCAGAAGCTACCCAAGTAAAAACTGAATTATGTAGACATAAGAAATGTAGTAATAACATTTTTAACAGATTTAGAACAATATTGGTCATAAACTAAAAAATTTGATTCTATGTTTAATTTTCCTCCTCTGTGTTCTTTATTTTATAATCATCCCATGCCAACAAGAAAAGTTAGAGACCTCCGGATTTAAATTATTTTTGGACATTGACTGTCAGAAATTCACATAATAGCTCTTAGGCTGTTCATGTTCTATTTATAAAATAAGATAGATATTCTGCTGGATATGATTGCTATTTTCAAATGGAGTCTGTGGACTAAATCAGATTTCTATTGTAATATTAGCCAAATGTATTTTAATTTTAATCTGCCAATAGGAAAATTAAGCACACATTGCTATAGACCCATTGTCATTAGAGGAATAGAGTTTTTTTTTTTGAGATTGTGAAAAATTTAGCGACACATTACTTAAGCTGAAAATTTCTCGACGAGATAACAGTATGCAATATAGATCCATTGAAAGACTCTTTTTGATATAGTAATAGAAAAGGCACAAAAATCTGTTAGTGAAAAAGTTAAATAGACCACTCATTCTAAATTTTTTTTTAAACATTATATGTACTTATTAATTAGATATTATTTTGTTAGTTTTTTCTCTTTATTTGATTTCTGCTGAAATAAAACAATTTGTCTCAACTAGGAATAACTTGTTGAATTAATACTTTTATATATACTTTTATACACTGAAAAGGCGAGACAAACATTAACCTATTTAAAATATTTCATGCTTTTACCTAGGAAAAATCTAATGAATTTGGGATAAATATACTGACTTTCTAAAAAATTTATCTTTTTGTGTTTAATAAAGGACTTGCATTACTTTGAATTGCTCCCTGGTCTGTGAAAGTATTAACTGAATTACTTATTTAGTTATTAGCAATAAAATAAGATCATAATGAAAAACAAAATGAAAACATTGCTAAACACCAAACTGAACATAACTCTGCCACATATTCACACCTAACAGTCGAAAGAAATAGCTTTAAAATACATTCTTTCCATACTACTTCATTTATACCATATTTTATAAAAATTTGTGGGGAAAATATTTTACAATTTGTTTGTTCACCTGCTGGGCCTATCTATTTTAAAGTCGCTAACTCAAGGAGGATGTTCTAGGCCATCTCCTTGGCCAACATAATATGTGCATCATTTAATACACTCCAATACTTGAAGAGTTTGTTTAAATTTCCTAACACTAGAGCTGTGGTTCCCAACCGGTGGTCTTTGAGAGGCTTCGGAGTGGTCCGGCACCACATATAAAAAAGTTGCCAAATAAATAGGGATTTAAAAAAAAATGTCTTTTGAACTAGATGGGTCGAATATATCCAATGACTATCAGGTGTTGAAATAAAATTTCTTAAAAGTTTTTAAGAATTATTTTATTAGAATATGATATAAAATAATTTTCATAACCTATGTATGTTTAAATATGGCAAATGAACTTTCACCAACAATAAACCACCAGAGAGGCACAGGGCTCTATCCAAGCTCTATCATGTGAACACTTTGTGGTTCTGCCTGACAGTCACATGCTCACTGGCTGTCAGTGGTGGGTGTGTCAGTGCGCACCTCAATCACCTCTCGCCATCCCTATTCTAATTGATCACTTCTCGTCCTGGGCCGGAATGGACTTTTGGGGTAAGCTATGAAATCCGGCTCCAGTTGTCAGAGGGTTAAAAATGGTAAAATTAAGGTAATTCACAGTTTTACATGTCAAGCATAAGAACAGAAATAGTGCCTTATATGTAATACAAATATCTATAAATGCCAAGAAAACCAAACATAAACTGAGTTTTTATCCAACAGCCTAGTTTGTGTGTGATAGATGTTTTACCTGTTTGAAAAAAGAATTTTGTAAATTTTCTGTGGCTTCTCAATTAACAGTGAATTTGTCAGCTTATGATCAGGTCATGATTAAGACAAACATGGAGTAGCACAACCATGATTAGGGTCAGGGGTTGATCTTTATATACAACTACAACAAAAATCAAATGTTAAATACTTTACCATATGTTTATTAAAATGGATTAGGGACTTAAAAAAAGTTGAACACACTAAATTCCCCCTCACACATGAACATGTTGAAACACTGCAGACATAACTCATTTTGTTTGAAATAAAATGCTTCAAAGAAAAACTAATAGTGAAATATCTTTATTAAAACTTTTTTAAACTGCGCTCAAAGGAATATCACATCTTAACAGAGCAATCTCAAAAGAATATATAAGTGCAACAATTATATAAGCAATTCTCCATATATGCTAAGTACTATCAATATGCAAATAAATCTATTAAACTATGAGAACCATTTTAACAAATAAAAAAAGTAAAAACAATAATAATATATCACAGCCAATTAATATGCTGTATCACACAGCATAAGACTTGCAAACACTGCATAATTTGCAAGCCTGAATTCTTATCCCTCCTCCAAAAATAAATAAATAAATAAATTGACATACTTTGGAATATGTCATCTAGAATAACTATATAAGTCTATTCCAGTTGAAATTCTCAACTTAATAAAATAAGTAGTGTAATAGAATAAGTAATCAGTTACATTTACTGTACTTAAAAAAAATAAATAAAAACAACAAAAAGCTTAAAAAGAGTAATATGGATGTATGAATTTTGGTTAATGATTATTGTGATGGAATACATAAAAACTTCAGATGAATTCTCTCAAAACTCACTGCAAAGTCTGGTCCCTTAAAACTATGCATTCAACAAATCATAAATGCAGCTCTCCCATGCTCTTGAATAAATATAGCAAAAATAATACCACATAAATAAAATATTAAAATAGTTCTTGTAGTAAGATATGTTTCTAAGTTAATAAAGCACGCAGGTTTTCCATTTCTTTTTACCTCATCAGGAATCAACCTTCTAATCCATGATTAAACACATGAAAATTTCCACAAAATAAAATAGCCCCCAACTCTTGAACTGAAATTATTTGGACTACAACAATACTACATTCAACAAAACTGTGATTACAGAGATTCTTCATAATGAATTTTTAAAAGAATACACAAATAGATGTATTATCACTGGGGAGAACATTGGACAGTTAAAATTTTTAACTATTGTCTCCACTTACATCAAGAGGAGCATTTTCATCAACAAATTTATAAACATGGTTTATATATTCTTCACGATAGGTGACTAAGTGTTTCACATGAGGAGAATCTTCAAATAAAACAGTTTTAACATTGACACCTTTCTTCTGACGACCATCAGCAAATTCTTGAATAGTATCCCAAAAACAAACATTATCAGCTTTGGAGAATATGAAAAGCTGTGGACAGATGTTGGGTTCTTCCATAAGAGCATTCCACAACCTGTAGTAGTTGATTTTCCCTGTGAAAAAACTTAATAATGCACTATATATACCAAGGACTGCTGCTTTGAACAAAGTGATCACAGCTACGGCATACTTCTTGAAAATATTGCCATCAGTCATAGCTATAGTTGCTCGAATAAAACCAGATGCTCTTACTTTGGCAGGACAGCTATCAAAAATACACCCTTTAACCTACAAGAGAGAAACAGTCAAAAACCTAGAAAATTTAAACCTTACAATTTAATTGAATAAATTTGATAAGTATATATTTTGCAATGTAATAGAAGTTACATTGCAAACTATAGAAGATATGTCATAAAAGATGCAGCTATTCTACAATTTATATCACTTACTACTGATTTCTGAGCAAACCCTTTACCCCTAGATCTATGTTTTTGAACATTTTTAATACCACAACTGCCTTTTGATCTAACTGAATTCCATCAGTAGTATTTAAATATTTCATCACAACTATTAGCAGTTCAGTACTCTATGCTTTAGCTACATTCATGTCCACTTAGATTTTGAAACAGCTCCACAGTATTTATATATTTTATGCTATTTAGTTGGTGCTGTATATTTAGTAACATCTGAAAAATAAATTCTTTTTAATGAATCTATAGAGCAGTTTTCATTGCTTTTCTGTTTCATTCTGAAATAAAATAGTACTTAATGGTATTTAGTATGAATTTGTGGAGAACAAACAAAACAACAACTACAATAACAAAAGTAAATGACAGATTTTAAGCTGCTGTCATTTACAACTTCAGCTGCTTTGTCATAAAATTTCCCTAAGGTCAACAGAAATCAAGTGGAGAAAAATGATTCATTACTGAGAACTTAATATATTATACAGAAAAAAGGCCATTGTACAGTGGAAGGATTGAAAAATACATGTCAACAACTCCACAAACATTTTCCCAAAAAGTCTGAAAGCAACTGCATTGGCCAAAGATAAAACTTTTAAACCATTTTTTTTTCAATGCGACAGGCAATTGTCTCTGATGGTAGGTACAAAACTTTAATACCTTGTTTGCAGAAATTTGATAGGCTAGCCTACACTCTGGCAAATATAGATGAAAAGTTAATTGAAATGTACTCTAAAACTGTATGGTATGGGTAAATTTTCTTTCCCCAAAAACTAACAGACTTTGGTTAAGGAGGGAAGAAGAATATCAAGGGCTGACAAAAATAAGTTTTACAGATTTGGATTTTGTTTTCATCAACCCATTAGCTTGAACTGTCACATCCCACAATGTTTATTTTGAAATTTTCACAAATAGGCTTGAAGTGGATCTTATAGAATCAGTTTTCAATATGGAACAAAAGTGGGATGATTTGAACAAAATTCAAGATATGAGGTTCATTTGATAAATCTGTATTAAAAAAAATGAAAACTGTAACAAATATAATTTTTGTACCCACTGACCCTAACCTTTCTCTCCCTGAATACTAATAGTAGACTCATCAGAATGCAAGGAAAAATGGGTGTCTTCCATGTTACAATAAGTTTAAATGAGGTAAGGAAGCTAAAAAAAATTCAGAGCTTTATTAATCGTTATGTAAAAATACTGATTGTATATTTTGCTATAATTCACAATCTTGTTTGTTAGAATAATTAAAGAATTAAAATATTAGCAATCTGATTCAAAAAAGTATCATGGATACTAAAAGAACTAATAAATTAGAAAAATACATATTTTTTTCATAAAACAATAAGCAATACAATTACCTTAAATTCATTTGAATGTTTCTTTTCCATCATCTCACTAACATAACGATATACAGTAGCTCCACCATTGCTAAAGGTATGGAAAAATATAGGATGCTTGTCAAACCTCATTTCAAGAAGTAAATTTATGACATCCCCAGCCAAGTTGAAAATTTTTTTCTCATCAATAATTCTAGGTGACACAACATTGGTTGAGGTTATGCAACGAATTGTGGTACAACTGTTAAAGAGATAAATAGAAATTAATTTTTATACAGACCTTAACTAAAAATAAAAATATTTTATAAAATTAGAATTTTTATATAACTACCGTTAATTTAAACCCCATGAAAACAACTTTATATAATGTCAATTATTATTAACAATGAACTAAATATGAAATAAAATCTAGAAATGACATTTAAATTTAATTACAGTATATGCAGTTAATTTTGATAACATTTCACGGTTAAAGTGAAGAAATAGGTACCCCTTGACTGAGTTTTACGAAGCTTTCAAAATTTGCCAAAATCACACTAAAAAACGACAGTATTGGGAACAAAGCAAACAACAAAATGACATGTATAAATGGAATATACAGTCAATTTCAGGCAATTTATACAGCATAAATATTTCAAAATAAACCTTAATTTATATTATATCCTCATAAGGTGAAGTGGGATAAGTGAGAATGCAAAATCATATAGTTCCACTTTGAATCTAAATAAGCTTTTAAAAAATTGTTGTACAGAGGCTGTTCGCACATTTTTTAGACGACTTTGGTAAGCGGTAATAAAAAATTGTTTGCTGCAAAAGAAATAATTGCAATTGTACTATGTTTTTAAAAGTCAAAATTATCATCTGCGGCTTGAAAGTTTTCTTTTTATTCAAAATGGCGTTTTTAACAAAGCAGTGGTTCGAAGGCTACATTTATGCTCTTTCCGAAGAGAAATATGCATACTCCGTTATCCAAAAACAACGTGAGAGTCATAGTTTTGTGATATCTAAAGCGTTGATAGGTAATATCATCAACAAGAAAGGAAAAAAACGTCAAATTGGAACCTCAAGTGGGACAAAAATTCCAAACAAGTATCCAAGGAAAAATCGGACATCTTCGACTATTGCAAAGGTACATTGTTTAATGTGAAAAGAAAATCCCCCTAGTCAAAGGACAGTTGCAAAATCATTAAAATGCTCGGTGTCCACTGTAAACAAAATGATAAACGTTGATTTAAATCTTAAGAAAGCGAAAAAATGCAATGTGCACCGTCTTCTTCCAAATCATATCACTGAATGCAGGACACGCTGCAGAATTCTATATGAGAAACACTTATCCAAAGAAAAATGGAAAAAAATTGTCACAATAGATGAATCATGGGTGTATTTAAATGATTGCAACAAAAAAAGAGCCATTTATTATCATAAAAGGGGAGAAAAAAATTTAAGTACATGGTTCAAAGAATTGAAAGAAAGTTTTTCTAAGGGATTCATGATTGTTGCTGGTTTTTCTTATAATGGCAAGTTAAAAATAAAGTGAGTGGAAAAAAATGTCAAGATTAACTCCAAATACTATCAGAAACATATTTTATCGCCAATTTTTCTGAATGAAATACCATCGCTTTACCCACAGTGCCATCAATCTGTGAGACTCCATCAGGACAAAGCTAGCAGTCACACATCAAAATCCACTGTAAATTTCCTAAAAGAAATGGAACAAAAAACTGGTATCAAGGCCATACCCTTCACTGATATCCCTACTAAATCTCCCGATGTATCACCTATGGATTTTTGTGCTTTCGGACTTTTAAAATCTGCATTATCCAAACGTTGTCCCAAAACCCTTACAGGACTCTGGAAAGCTGTTCAGGAGGAATGGGATAGAATACCTCTTCTGGCACTTCAAAAGGCATTATTATCCTGGAAATTGCAGTGTCGAAAGGTAGTTCAGAATAAGGGATGTCAAATAGAACATTTAAAACACAAGAATTTTATGTAATTTAGTTTTGTGAATACAATATACATCGTCTAAAAAATGTGTGAACAGCCTCTGTATATGTATGAAAATTTGCATACATACTTTTGGTTATGTTCTATATTTACAGTTTTATTCTTTTAAAAATCTATTCACAACTTTCTTGCCATAAATATTTAAAGTTTTTGTGTTTTGCAAGCTCATTTCCTCGGGCACTTGGGGCAAGTGAGAATGCAAGTCCCAATAAATCATAGTTGCTTATAGCAAAATAAGTAGGGCAAGGGAAAGAATAGATATTTCATGCATAAAAAAAGGCTTTTTTTTTACATTCTTTCGTTGTGGAGGTATTTGTTGTTCAAGTTATCAGTGTCAGTAACATAGGAATATTAACAAAATAAGTATATTTGTATTATTTGTTTTAGAGTAATAAATGAGTGTTAAAAGTTCAAAAAAAGTTTTTTCTTCCTTTGCCTAGGCCCTACTGAATATTGTAGGACTAAAAAGACACAGAAAAAATTAGTTCACCACACCTTCGAGGCCTCAGCATTTCCAGGAATACTAATAAGTCATCATCTGGTACTACAGGCAACTCACAAATAGTGACAACATAATTAGAAATTCAATATATTCACACACAGTTTGTAATGTCCACTCCACTGACATTCACTAACAGTTAGTCTAAACAAGTTAGTTTATTACAATTCACTTCTTAAAACCTACAGCAAAACTCCTTTCAGTTGCATAATTTACTATTTTTGAATGTTAAGGAATAAAAAACAATCTCAGCTGTTAAAGAAATATGGCAAAAGGTGGTTGGTCATGAAGTTTCTCCAGCTAGAAAACATATGTTGGGAAGAAAAAACTATTTATATGGCTGTTATAACACAAAGGTAGGTTTTTTTCAACATATGGGGCAGGTTCTCATTTGTCTGAACCTTTGTGTTATCACATGCCCCAACATAAAATTTTTATGGGGCTAGTGAAAACCCTGCAGTACTGAAGTAATATTACAAAAAAAAAGGGGGTTTATATATTTTATCTGTATTCTTCGTTTCTTAATGAATAAGTGGGTAGTTTCAAAATAACTCTATGTGTTGTGATTAATTAGTTATTTTTTTTTTGGCTAGTACTCAAACTTGGGTACCTCAGTTAAAATGCAAGGGTTTGGTAAGTATAAAAATTTTCCATTTTATAATTTTTTCTGTAAATAAAAACTATACATAACAGTAGAGCAAGAATTTTCCTACACAGTACATTTGAAAAATTTTTTTTAAAGTTAAATTTTTTAGGGTTTTAAGCCTGTATTCTCACTTACCCCACTTCACTCTAATTGAAACTTAAGAACTGTATATTGTAATGCAAACAATAAAACGAAAACAAGCACTCATAAAAGAAACTCATCCGTTGAAGATTAATTTTAGGTTGACAGTAATAAACCCTTGGCATTTATGTCACTGAAGTTAAATCTGTTCAATACAGACCTGTTATAAGTTCTGCAGTCCATCTTATAAATGGATAAGATAGTAATAACTTCACTGAATGTATCGCCCTTGTCAAAAGAGGTACCCACATCTTTACAAGGGTGCTTTTTTGTATCGAATTCACCATCGTCCTGCATAAGAACCTCTGCAATAACAGTTTTCTCTTGTGCGATTTTGGTGAATATTGAAAACTTCACCAAACCATAGCTAGGGGTACCCACTTCTTTACTTTAACCCATTTCACATAAGTGATATGCCTAGCCACCAGTGAAATAACCAAAATCACTTTTCAGGTAGATTTTCCTAATTCTGAATGAAGGTTTTTGTGTCTGAGGAGATCACCATTTTTTTCAGCTATTATACGTTGTTATTCTTCTAATGTTAAAAGCATATTATAAAGAAATTATTTAAAATTTTGAAGGTGAAAAGGGAAATTATTAAAAATAAGAAAAATAGCATCTTTAATAAAAATGCATGCACATGATTTATTGGAACAAACAAATATAAGATTTCAAAATGTTTTTTAAACTGATATTACTAACAGAATTATGAAACATAGACCTTCAGTATCAACTTTTAGTAAGAACAATACAGACCAACAGTTTTTCATCCTGAGTAAATCAGAAAATTTTAGAATGTACTTTTTAAGTGAAATTTTCTTTAAAAAAAACTAATTGATATACATAAAAATTATGATATAAAAGAAAAGTTAGAAACTTAATTCTAAAGGCAAAATTTTGATCAGTAAATTACATAATTGAGTCTTCATTGATAAACCCATTTTTTAAATTTGATTTTACAGTTTTATATAACAAAGTAACAGATAAAACACTAGTATCATTAATGCAGCACAAAGATTTTGGGCTAAAGGTCAACTTCCTATACACAGATAACAGAAAATAACTTAAGTTTCATTTATCAACTATATATATATGTATATGTATGAAGAGTTAAATTCTTTAGTAGTACCCCATATTCCTTCTTTCGAGCTCTATAGCTTTGAAAGGTACATAAAATGACAAAGCATTTTTACACACTACTTTATTAAAAAAATTATAATAGTTCTTATTATATGATAATCCTAATTTATGATTTTAATGAAGAATCATTAAAGCATTATATATAATAAGACCATGTAATTTTAAGAGAGTTTTTTAACAGTCTTTTTCTTGATTTATACCTAGTAATTCTAAATTGTTATTTATAAGAGGAAAAAGCAAAACAAAAATAATACATATATTTAACATGTAAAACATATGGGACCTTTTTAAAATACGATTTGAAATCTTCTAAATTTATACTTATAAAATTTATTGCTCCCTTATTCTTATACAATATTATATAAAAAATATTCCTGAAAACCCAAGAAGTTCTGAAGTTCCAAATGTCATTTGGCTGAAAGAAATAAGGCAAATCATAACAAGTATTATTTCCTTAAAGAATTCTAAAATTTCTAGACAATACATAGTATAAAATTCAAATCTATACATCAATACTACTAACACTAATATCTGTTTGAACATCACTTATAGCATAAATCCGAGATATCTAATTACTTGACAGTCATGACTTCTAATTTCAACAGGGTTTCTTCAACTGCTCAGCAGACCGACTTGCAAATCACATTTGAAAAAACTGCTATCGAGATATGTGAATTATTCTGAATCAAATTCATATCACATTATATTTTCCAAGAGTGGTTTTCATCAATAAGTCAGATTTTCAACTATTTACTTTTCAATTAACAATTTTATTAATTTTAGAAATAGTCCAATCATTTTATCAGATGATACACTACTCCATTTTCTTATGACAATGGACGTATTTAAGTTACAGAAAAAATTATAATATGCAGCATAAATTCTAAGACAAACGTTATAAACAAGGGTTCTTTCATTCGGCACGCTTAGCTTCTATCACAGTTATTACCGATACTAAACAATGTCGAAACAATTACTTCGATTCATTGTGCTATAAAGAAATAAAATCTTACGATTCATTTTGCAAGGAAACATAAAATTTCGTCAATATAGGAGTTACATAATGATAAAAAAAATGTAACTAAAAGAAACAAAATCGCAATTACAATGAAACTTTTGAATATTTAATGGGAGGGTTGACATTTTGGGGTAATAGAGGGAACAAATGCTTTTCCATACATTCTGCACGGAATCGGAGATATCAGTTAATACACAGAGAATCGTAAAAATTCTAAAATTACGCACACGAGAAAAAGAATGAAGTATTTATATTGTACTCAGTATGCACAGTATTTGAATAACATTACCCTTTCTGTTGATAAATATCACTGTACTTCGCTAAATATCTATCAACACACCCTGCCCATCCAAAAAGTATGATGACCGGTTCTATATTCCACCTTGAATTCCTTGGAAACGTAATATAATACTCAAAATCGTCCTCCATGCTTTGAAACTTATTGCTAAAAACCGAAACCAGCGAACAAAATACCTTTCACCGGCTCCGGCTTCTGTTCTCAACACTCCGTTGCCAAAAATGCTGTTAAGCCTTCAAAATTTCTAAGATGTAAACTAAACTACATTTTCAGTAGTATTCATAAGCAGCTTACGAGTATAAGAAGTTGTAACATTGCGATCGGTTTCTCTTGCGCATCACTTGATGAAGCATTGCAGTAGAGGAGTTAGGGCCTGTTCACATAGGAGTCCGTGCGTTGCGTTAAGGGAAAGATGACGTTGGGACGAAAATAAACCAATCATAGGCCTCCAAACGATTAGCAATGAAATTTTTAACGCCTAAGATTGGTTTATTTTCGTCTGAACGTCATCTTTTCCTTAACGCAAAGCAACGGACTCTATGTGAACAGGCCCTTAGAAGTTGTGAGTAGATTCGAGACGTGAGAAAAGTACTACTTTCGCTGAAAATTTCCTCCGACAAGGGATTACTCTACAATTAGTGACGTTACGCCTGAAAATAAAAGCAGTAGGCAGTGGCGTAGTGAGAGGGGGGAAGGGGGTCTATCATGCCCCGGGCGCCACTAGCAGAGGGGTCAAATGGTCCCCAAGACCATTGGACCATTTGGTCTCCAAGACTATGGGAGGCGCCAAAAGGTGTCGTGCCCCGGGTGCCAATTATGCTCGCTACGCCACTGGCAGTAGGTCTATTAGAATTCATTTGTAACGTTTGACGAAAATAACGACCTGATTAGTGATCAATTAGAAGAAAACGTTGGAAAACATGGCCATAGCCTACGATAATGTTATGATTCATTTGTTATTTTTACATCGCTTTTGTAAATGGATAAATTATGGTAGCGCCTCAGTCAACATCCCATATTTTTTCTATGTCAAGTTATGAGGAATTTTACGCTGCGTATTTTTCTAATCACAGACTAGCAATGGACCCACAGCAGTAGGAATATATTGTACGAAAATTCCGATATGAGAGATTTGTTATGCTGAAAATTACCCTCAAGAGGGACCGCTAAGAATATCCACATAGACAGAAACAACACAAAAAACTATTCACAAACACCAAATAAAAAATTCCAACAGTTTCACTTCTTCTAAGCCTACCTTTCACAGCGATAGGCTTAGAGGAATGAAATTTTAAAACACCTTCTGCTCTTATTCTTGTACGAAATTCCATTCCTCAATTTTGGTGGTAGAGTATTTTTTGCTCCTTTATCGATTTAAGGACGTGCAGAGAGATAATAGTCATTAGTTTAAGAGATATTAATATCAGTTTTTCCGTCCTATGGGAGAATAACATGGGCCGCCATTGCGGAGGTGCCCATCATGACGATCGTGATGTCATCACTTCAATCAAGTGTAACTGATGTCACATTTGGAAATAAACGCAATCGGTCCAATGCTTATTACCATGTTTTTAATAACTCGCTTTCTTGTTTGTTTGTTTGTTTGTTTGTCCAGTACAATTCTTGCAATTGATTTTTAACTAACTTCCCGACTAGCTAGACATTTGAAACTATTAGAATAGCTCAGAACACGATGACAATGCATTCTTTTGATACTTTTAGCCATCTTTAAGCAGAATTGAATTAATTTTCAGTTAATTTTGGTTTGTAGAATGGTGCAGCCATCTATCGGCCGGGACGAGAACGAATAGTTAAACTCAAAAATTTTAAAAAAGTATTTATTAATACATAGATTTGTCAAGTTTATATGATTCAACAGAAAATTTAAAAACATGGTATATAAAAAGTTCTTTTTATCTTGTAATTATTTTTTAATTCAATTTTTTTTTCGTTTGAAAGTAGACAGTTAAGTAAAAAGCGTAGAGTTTTTAAATTAAAATTTTTTTAGTTTGAAGGGTACGTTGAAATAAACGTTTTTATAATCCTTTGACTACCTTTTAGTCATTAAATAAATAAAGATTGGAGAACTTGATAACGGGAAGAAAAAGAACAACATTTTAGTTCCATCCTTTTTAGTATAAGAAAAATAATGTAGTTGTCACTTCACGAAAGATAAATAGTTTTTAGAAACTATATAGGAGGTGCTATACACTCCCCTCCTGGTGAGATCGATTAGAAGACATAATCTTTTAAATGAGGTGGAAACTTGACAGTTCTTCCACTGCGTGTAGTAGCGTAGGGATCGATCGTAAACGAGGTTCCCTCTGGAGGTTTGAACTGGGGATGCAAATCTGCCTCATCCTTGGACATGGAAGTTTCCAATGACTGCTCTGGGTTATCATTTAGAATAAAACATGGTTTTAGTCCATCAATTGATATTCTTTTGACAGTTCCCTTAATGTCTATATCGAAGTATTTTGGTGCTCGGTTTTGACAACATAAGGACCAAGATAAACTATTTGTAAAGATGAAGTGGCCGTGTTACTGTACACGAAAACTTGCGAGCGATTCGAAAGTTGCTTTGAAACAAAGACGGTTTTGTTGCCGTGAGTAGTCGTTGCAGAAGGTTTCATGCCACGTATAATACTTTGTAGCCTCTGCGGGACATTAGGAATCTTGGTAACAAACTCTCCAGGTAAACAGAGTGGACTTCTATAAAGAAGCTCAGATGAAGAGTCTTATATCTTCTTTCACAGCAGCGCGTAATCCAAGAAGAACAAATGGTAAAGCTTCTACCCAAGATTTGCTTTGCTTAAAATGGCACTTCAAGCTAGCTTTTATAGTTCTGTGCTGCCGTTCAATTAATCCATTCGATTGTGGATGATATGTAGTAGTCCTAGTGGTCTGAAAGCCAAAATATTTGCTCAAAGAAAAGTTGACTTTCAAACTGTCGTCCTTGGTCAGACGTAATACGGTGAGGCGTTCCGAAACGACATATCCAGGTTGAAATCATGCCTTTTGCAACTGTTTCTGTCGATTGATCTGCTATAGGGAGTACTTCAATCCATCTTGAAAAACGATCGATCATCGTTAGCAAATATCTGAAGCCTTGGCGTGTAGGTAAAAGTCCAACAATATCAAAGTGGACGTGTTGAAAACGTTCGAATGGAACTTTAAAGTTCATTAGAGCTGAATGCATAAGGGCCTGTTCACATAGGAGTCCGTTGCGTAGCGTTAAGGGAAAGATGACGTTAAGACGAAAATAAACCAATCATAGGCGTTAAAAATTTCATTGCTAATCGTTTAGAGGTCTATGATTGGTTTATTTTCGTCTCAACGTCATCTTTTCCTTAACGCAACGCACGGACTCCTATGTGAACAGGCCCTAAGTCTTTGAACTTTAGATCGTTGGTATTCCAGACATGCCCTACACTGTAATTGACAATCTTTATTGATATTTGGCCATATGAATCTTTTCGTGATTACTTTCCTTGTGCTTCTAATCCCTGGATGAGATAGGGTATGAATAGATGAAAATATCCGTCGGCGAAAATTTGGGGAAATATATGGACGGTGACTGTTGGTGGAAACATAACAATAGATTGATTTCTCGGTGCCTGGAATGAGAATTTGAGCAATTTTCAGCCTTAGATTACTTTTCAATATTGTTAAATCTTCATCATATTGAAATTCGGCATCTTGAAATTCACTATACCTTTATAGCGAATAGACCTATGTGTTTTGAGAAAGGAAGTGGGGACAATGGCTTCCCGTAGAACAGGTTGGAGCTCTGGTCTAATTGTGGAATTAAATAAATAGTGTTTTAACGTTTAACTGATATCGTCTAATTCTTCTCCCACCGACCACGATTGAGATGAACTGATATCTTTTTCATGCTCGTTGGAGCATTACATATACAGTACTGTGCAAATTAATTGGGACAAGCTTCATTTTTCATAAAATTCGTCCATTCCCAGGGATTTCCTACCTGAAACCGGTTTCAACTGCATTTTGTTACAAAGGGGTGTTGGCCTTGACTATTCTAAACTGGTTTGACCACGTGATCATCACACGTAGAGCATTTTAGCGTCAGTTGCGTTTTAGCTGCTGTAAGAAGTGCTCGATTGTGTGAGTTGTGTGGTTCTCCCGTCTATGAAAAAAAGATATCACTCCCAGGAAAAGAACTAGAATTGTTACCTTTAGTCAGCATACCTCGAAATAGTGTCTTAACCTTTAAACCCTCGATGACTGTGAGGGATATTGCCGCAGCAGTTGGAGTTGGAAAATCCAATGTTTCCAGGATTATTAATCTGCAAAATAAGTTTGGGACAGTTTCTCCAAAACGGAGGAGTAAATGTGGACACAGACGTAAGACAACACCTCGAACAGACAAATTTCTTGTACGAAACAGTAAAATGCATTCTCGCAAGACAAGAACAGATCTTAAGAGATAAGTATTAGCTATTCGTTTGAGTTTTGATTCATCGACAGTACGACGAAGGCTTATTAAAGCAGGGAGATGGGCAAGAACGCCAGTCCAAAAACAGTTATTATCACATGCAATGAAAAGAAAACGTTTGTATTGGGCCAGGAAATATCAATTTTGGACTGCAGAAGACTGGAATAAGGTTGTATTCAGCGACGAAACGCATTTTTTTTTGTGTGCAAAGTTTTCGATCAACATTTGTCAGGCGAAGCGCTCGAGAACACATTAGGGAACAACATTTTAATAAAACAATTAAGCACCCTCAAAAGCAGATGTTTTGGGGTTATTTTACATCTGGAGGACCTGGAAGCTTAGTTCCAGTTGAAAGAATGATGAAAAGCAGATGTTTTGGGGTTATTTTACATCTGAAGGACCTGGAAGCTTAGTTCCAGTTGAAAGAATGATGAAAAGCAGATGTTTTGGGGTTATTTTACATCTGAAGGACCTGGAAGCTTAGTTCCAGTTGAAAGAATGATGAAATCCAAAAAATGCACTTTAATACTAGAAGACAAAATTGTGCCTTTTATGCACACGTTCGCTGGCGGTGTTGGTGTGTTTCAAAAAGACCTTGCTCCATGCAATAATTCTAAGCTAATAAAAAAAATCAAGCAAAGAAATTAACAGTTTTGCATTGGCCTAGTAATTCTCCAGATGTAAATCCCATCGAAAATTTGTGGAGAGCATTGTGAAGTGACGTGTAAGGTGGACTGCTCAACCTAGAGAAAAATGATTGAGAATGACATAAAAGCTTGGTTTTGTGATGACGACGTCAACAATTTATGTTCTACATTAGTGGAATCCATGCCAAAACATGTACAGGATATCATTAAAGCTAGAGGAGGTTATATTTGCTACTGGATTGCTATACCATGCATTTAAGTGAACTTATACTAATTAAATAACATTTGTGAAAATTTTTGTGTTTGTACCAATTAATTTGTACAGTACTGTATTATATATATATATATATATATATATATATATATATATATATATATATATATATATATATCCATTTACTGCTGTCACCCTTAATGCGAAGGGCGTTTCAACACTGTTGAATTATCACCTTTAAAATTCAATTAAAAATCGAAAAATTGAGGTAGACTTGAAATGAGGTTTTTATGAATAAGAAAGCTTTCAGCTTCCAGATGATGTAACTATTTTATTTGTAAGATAAAAACTCGAGGAGCATCGATATTATATCCACATAGGGGACGATATTTCTTTAAAAACTGTTGTACGATCATTAAGAATATTTAATAGAGAAAAATAAGATAAAAAGAACAATATTTAAGAATAGAGAAAAATAGATAACTGACATAAAGAATAGAGAAAATAACAATACACAAAACTTTTCTATTAGTTAAAACAGATTTATTTTGTTAATGAAATTTATAATAATATAACTGCGATGCCATGGGAATTTATTTTTCTATAATAAGCAGAATTTACTTACCAAAAATGGTGTGGTTGAATATTAGGAAATCCATTTCTTATTTGCTATAAATACGTTTTAGAATAAAATGCAATAATGTGATTTTAGCAGTTAACCAGGATGTTCCGATTTTTAAATAAATATTTGGAATTTCTCAAAAAAAATGAATGAATAGATAACATAGAATAAATAGCAACAGCGTTTTTAAGAGAAAATTCCCCTGTAAGCATAGAACAACTAAAAATCAAACCGCATTCAAAATTACCCAGCATGCATCGCTCAATTTTTACAATGAAGAGAATAAATAATAAAAGTTCTATTAGTTTTTTAAAGCTATAAATGTATAAACAAATTATTACAAAAATTCTTAAAAATCTAGAAAGTAATTTACCAATTTAAATATTAATCTTTAAGCTATTAATTCTAAAAAATATATATAATTTTTAAACAAACAAACAAAACAATTTTACATGTGCTGCCATCTTTTGGCAGATAGGTGAAACAATGCTGAACAACCGTGCTTAATTTTTTGATGAAAATATTAGTCTGTTTACGTCTTTCTTACGTTATTTTTTCAACTCTAAACGTGATTTTAAACAAACAAAATTAGTCGTATTAGTCTGTTTACGTCTTCCTTACGTTATTTTTTCAACTCTAAACGTGATTTTCTAAACGTGATTTTAAACAAACAAAACAATTTTACATGTGCTGCCATCTTTTGGCAGATAGGTGAAGCAATGCTGAACAACTGTGTTTCATTTTTTGATGAAAATATTAGTCTGTTTTAAAATATTTTTAAACAAATGAGGTTTAGATTGAAAGAGAAATGTCTGTAGTCTTAGACTGTAAAAAGATCAAAATTCTACGATCATTTTTTGGCGAGTTATAGTAATCTGAAAATGAAAAAGTCAATATTTCTTGAAAAACTGTGTTTCATTTTTTGATGAAAATATTAGTCTGTTTTAAAATATTTTTAAACGAATGAGGTCTAGTTTGAAAGAGAAATGTCTGTAGTCTCAGACTGTAAAAAGATCAAAATTCTACGATCATATTTTGGCGAGTTATCGTAATCTGAAGATGAAAAAGTCAATCTTTTCCCACAATACATAAAATAAAAAGAATTAACACAACAAAGAAATTAAATTAGAAATTGCCCACAGCGGTTGTGGAGGGATTTGAACCGGGGAGCTCTCGCTCAGCGAGAGATCCTATCGCTGAGCGATAGCTCCCGTCCAATGCGATAACCATTCAGCCACGGAATTCTTGAGAAAAAGCTCTTATGGAGGGGACATAACGCGATTTCATTACGTGACGATTTCTTCCAGTTCACAAGCCGCGTAAAAGAACTTCGTTCCAATAAAGTTACTCTCTGAAATTGTAAATTCATTACGAGCATAAAGTCGATCAAGAAGACCTTCCTTGTTTCCTAACTGATAGAGACCTTATGGATGAAATGCTCATAACAACAGCTGAAACATTTCTGGGAGCAGCATGTCCTCTATCAACCTCAGGTACCCTAACTAACACATTAGAACCAATTTCATCTGCAGGAAATTTTAAGTTGGATAGTGAAATCATTTTATATACCTGTTTCTCTTGGCCGGATTTGACACATTCTCTCTCAGCGTTGATGCTGTTCTTTCTTACACAGAGATTACAAGTAACATTTGCACCATATCCCTCATTCTCGTTGCTTTCTCCACAGAAAACGTGAATCACTTTCAATCAATTTTTCAGTCACCAATTTTTAAGATATCATACCGTTTAAGATGACGATACTGCTTTATCGATACGCATTATCGATAGCATACTGCTTTATCGATACGATTAACGCACATATGTTCACACTCGCAAATGGCATTCAAGAATGAACTTAAACTCGTCGAGTTTTTGCAATTCGCCAGTTGACAAGTTACAACCTGTCCGGCGTATCGTGGTTGCGTCGCCTAACGTTCAGAACGCGTTATGGCTTTTCTTAATGACCACAACGCGTAGTGGTCAAATATCAAGAGAGCTACGACGCGAATTTCGTATTTTGGTCTTTCTGAGTTAGCCACAACGTGTTGTGATCTCTTTAATAGCCACAACACGTTGTGGCTAACTCAAAAAGAGCCACACCGCGTTGTGGCTGTTTTAAAGAGACCACAACGCGTTGTGGACTTTTTTTTTTGCTCAATGAGCATTTTCGGTCTTTCAGCCTAACATACGTACATACACACACGCACACAGTAATACCCCAACTTAGACGAACTCGGAGTTTCGCGGATTTTTATTTTACCCTTTCTCCCCTTTTTAAGGGTCTGTTCACATAGGAGTCCGTTGCGTTGTGTTAAGGAAAAGATGACGTTGAGAGGAAAATAAACCAATCATAGGACTCCAAACGATTAGCAATGAAATTTTTAACACCTATGATTGGTTTATTTCCGTCTCAACGTCATCTTTTCCTTAATGCTACGCAACGGACTCCTATGTGAACAGGCCCTAAATCTTGGAATGAAATTTCCCAAAAAGCTTTAAATGGTGTCTGAAAGAAACTTTGTGTAGATGGAAACAACGCCCGAAACTGATCATGTTGCACAATTGAAAGAAGAATTTGTCGATCTTTGGAGGCAATTGGATATGGATGTCGATGGAAATGATGTCAACGAGCAGCAGGATTCTCATCTTGAGGTGCTAACAGTCGATGATATCAAAGAGATGAGCGACCAAAGAATCACTGAAGAAACCGACATTTCAGAACGAATTCCACAGGAAAACCTAATGAGAATTATAAGCTTGACAGAAGGCGTCAGCCAATTGAAGATTTTAGAGAATATAGACTCTAATAAAGATTGCGTGATCACGACAATGCAGGGAATTATAAAAAAAAGGATAGTCTGCTATGAAGAAATTCTTCGAGAAAAAGAAAAGGCGTTAATACGGTAGACTACTTTATTGGATTTTTTAAAACCATTAGCATAATTTTTAAAAATATCTTGTACATATGTGTAATATTAATATGTAATACAATATTTTCCCTTTAAACTGGTGTTTTGTAAGTTCTTGGTCCCAATTTGAGAATATTTATATGTATTTATAATGAAAGTTGTACCTTGACTTACGCTATCTTTCGTCGGTCCCATCTATCGGGTAACTTTGGGGGTATTACTGCATATATATATATATATATATATATATACAGGGTATAGAGAATAGCTCACTTCTACCCGCACTTGTGTGTATATAATTTGAAGTGGCACTCTAAATGAATTTGATACAAACACAGTTTATACATGAAACAATGTTTATTGAATTCGTTGCACATATAGAATTTGCTTTTACAGCAATAAGCATACGTACTACTTGTACGGAATATATATTAGCATTCAATAAAAATACACTTTGCAATACTCACAAACTAGAGAGTCAAACCAGCAGTTCTGCCACGTAAACATTGGGCCCCCTAAGCACTAGCGCTGGTTAACACCTGGAGCTGCTTACCTCGTAGCTCCCTCTCGTTTATCTATCAACTTTAACAACCTTTCAACTTAATCAAGCTGCTTGGTATTTATACCAAGCGCGTATGCCGAAATTAGCATATCTCAAGCAGCTTCTTTAATTCATTCACTCAAAAGTTCGATTCTTGTGAATCGAATCTTATGTATACCTTACACTGGCCTCCCTCGAAAAAAAAAATTAGGTAACTGAGGTCTGAACGGCTTCAGTTAACTAATTGAAAATGCGTGCTGGTCTGACTTTTTACATAATGGGTGGCAAAGCCAAAAAACCTTCCACACGTTGTGTGGGGGAAAAATGCCACTCCCATTTTACAAAACTAACCCCGAAGGGTCCAGGTGACACCAACACACAGTGGATTTGCAGAGTTGCGGATACTGGGCTGGCCAACTGCACCCTAGAAAATCTATTTTAGTTAAAAGTGTCAACACAATTGCACAGCATGACATTTCTTGACTGTTTGTAGCTGCTCTCCCCAATTCATAATGCACATGTATTATGTTTTGTGAAGTTAGTACATTAGTTAGTTAGTTGTTATCTGTAGTTAGTATGTATTTTTTTCCTATTCACTATATGTCCCCTTCAAAAATTTATAAAACAACAGTATGCCGTTTTTTTTTCAGTTGCTCACCCCTTCCCCTCAAAATGTTTACACAGTATAAACAATGGGGAATTTCAAACCAGTTTGGTTCGATTTTATTGAAGGGGGTGGGATAGAATAAGAGAATTGATACAAGACTTGTTCATGAAGGCAGCAACTTTGTTGCACCAGTCTGTCCATTCCGTGGAATCTCTCTTGATGGTCGCAGTCCTAGTAAAGGGGTTCGTTGACCATGTGGGCATCCTTCGTGCAGCAGGTCGTAGGTCCTGAGGCGCTGGTCCGGCTTGACGATGGACAGGAGGTCTCTTGGGAGGAGGCCAACCTTGCTGGGCGGCAGATATCTTCCGCTTCCTGTATTTATGCAAAGGACATTTAAAACTGTAATTCTTCCTTTTGATAACCTTGTGTACCTTATGTGTGCCACGTTCATCCTTTGATGGAGGTTTTGTAGTGCACACTTCACTTTTCTCCGTACTTTTTAGAGTATAGGCATTAGATTTTAATGCAGATTCTATTTTTTCAAACTTATACGCCGCACCAACGCGCTTAGTTACTGGCTTTATCTCTCCCTTTATGATACGTTTACAATTTAGTTCGCTGCTTGTTTCAAGTTTTTCAACAACCTGACTCTGTTTTTGGTATTGGTGCTCATACGACCTATTGTTTACCGACTTAATTACTTCAGTATTAGCAGTTTTAATGCTGGAACCTGAAGGCGCTTTTTCACGTTTTTTATCACCCTTAACCTTAGTTTTATCCTCTTTTGACGAAAAAGTCTCTTTAAAACTTGCGACATCAGAATCGTTATTATTTAAATTCTTTAATACTGCTCCAGTTTTAGGAAGATTAAGCTTTTTGTACTCGTGCCTTTTAATGCAAACTACGTCTATAACTTCAGAAGCATCAGCTAAACGACTTACAGTACAACTCTGTGTCAACTTTTCATCCTGATTCTCAGTCTCGTTTTCATGTACTTTATTTAAGACCATATTATCAACCTGTTCTACAGCATCCTCATTCGGCTGGGAACTTGAAATAATATCATCATTACCTAGCGAGTTCCTAATATCGTTTAAAGAATTTTTATTGTCGTCAACTAATAAGTATTCACTAACTTCCGTAACACATACTTCGTCATCTACTAAATTTCCTTCATTAACAGATGTGTGAATATCATCTAAAATATCAGGTATAACATTAATACAAGTATCAGAAGATTTGTTTTCTAAACCACTAGCATTAGTATCGGCACTATTTTCAGAAATTTGTACTGGAATTACCGCATTATTCCAGCTAGACTCACTTTCATTATAAGCCACAAAAATACCCCGACTTTCACTATTCTCAAAATAATGATTACTGCTCGGACAAGTTAATACACTTGACCACACAGTTTCAACAGGTTGAACCATATCATGTGAATCAACTTGCCAGTGCACGTGAGGTGCTTGCATATTATTTACGTTAAGTGCACTAATTTCATTGTAACGCCGTGAGCTTCTATTATTTCGCCCGCGATACTGGTTTCGCTGTTGGTTTGAAACTCGCGAAAAATTTTGGCGGGGGGTAATAAAACTTCTCGTACCTGAGTGAGGGTAATGGGTAGCGAAGAAATGCCTATTGTCATGTTTAGCTAAAGCTTGAAGGAGGGTAACCATGCTTGTAACATTTTGATTGTCCAAAAAATCTTGAACGCTTGGATTCAAACGTTGGATAACTATTTTTAAGATTGCAGCTTCCGTCATCCCTTCTAAATATTCCTTACACTTGGAAATCTTTTCCATAGCAAACTGTAACGCAGACTGACCTTCACGTTGCCTTAGCGAATAAATTTCCTCTTCAATTTGACTTTGATTAAAGGTCTTTGGAAAAACGCTAAGAAACTGTTGCTTGAATGACAAATAGTCAAAAATCAGATTACTGCTTTGCATACACGTGTACCACTGATATGCACTACCTCTTAAAGCAGCTAGAGCAATTTTAAGTTTCTCCCCCTCTGGGGTGCTATGCTGTTGAAAGTAACGCTCTAACTCACGTGGAAATTTGCTTGAGGGGCAGCTATGGAAAGTGACTTCGAATGGCGCAAATTGCTGAACCATAATTACCCGAGGAAAATTTCCAGCAGGGTTTTGTTCTACAACACTCATTTTCAAATAGTATATAAGTATAATAACAAGATACTTTCATAATTTAATTTTATCAATATCAGAGTATAACACAGTATAAAGTTTAACTTCAAATATGTTGTTCGTTATAAATGTAACGAGAACAACCAGGGTATATATAAACTTTCGGGCGCCAGTATAGAGAATAGCTCACTTCTACCCGCACTTGGGTGTATATAATTTGAAGTGGCACTCTAAATGAATTTGATACAAACACAGTTTATACATGAAACAATGTTTATTGAATTCGTTGCACATATAGAATTTGCTTTTACAGCAATAAGCATACGTACTACTTGTACGGAATATATATTAGCATTCAATAAAAATACACTTTGCAATACTCACAAACTAGAGAGTCAAACCAGCAGTTCTGCGACGTAAACTTTGGGCCTCCTAAGCAGTAGCGCCGGTTAACACCTGGAGCTGCTTACCTCGTAGCTCCCTCTCGTTTATCTATCAACTTTAACAACCTTGCAACTTAATCAAGCTGCTTGGTATTTATACCAAGCGCGTATGCCGAAATTAGCATATCTCAAGCAGCTTCTTTAATTCATTCACTCAAAAGTTCGATTCTTGTAAATCGAATCTTAAGTATACCTTACAAGGGTGTTTCATATTGAATGGGACAAAAAGAAAGCATACCTGTGAATGCTGTAATTACTTTGTTTTGATAAATCAAATTTACAGTGCAACTATCGCTATCCAAGTTTCTATAGATCAGGGGTTTCCAACTGGCGGCCCGCGAAGACTTCTAGAAAAATAATTTGCAGCATCAATTAGATATTCTTAGTTAACGAAAAATATTTTTGTAAAAATCTTTGTTTTCAAATGCTGTTCATTTACAAAAAAAGATTGATTTTCCCTCGAATTCTATGAAAAGTAGGGTGTCCACTCATGTTCTATTTCATACCCCCCCTCACTTCTTATTTGACTTTTTTTTTGTGTGTGTCTGTGTAATTTAACGAAAGTTGGCCAGTTATAATCAAGGTCGTTGTTGGAGGTTCATCCTCGAATTTTTAAAAATTTCATAGTAGTACATACTATACACAAATCCTCCAAATCCCCCTCCATCAAAAAAAAAAGTCCTGGGTATGGTCCTGGTAAAATTGCGGCCCTTGGACACTTGTAAGTTGGAAACCCCTGCTATAGATGTTCTATGTGTGCCCCTCCTGTGACATGGCAAATATCTATGTGGTATTCCAGTTCCTGCCACACTCGTGATAGAATATCCTTTGTTAATGATTCAAGCACTTCAGTTATCCGCTGCTTCAACTGCTGAAAGTCCTTGGAAAATGGAGGCACGAACACTTTGTCTTTAACAAAACCCCATACAAAATAATCACAAGGGGTTAGATCTGGGGATCTCGGTGGCCAACAAAGCAATGTTTGATCCAGAACTCGCACAACGCGTTGATTTTGTGGGACTTCGTAAAAACGTTTCACGAATTTTTTCAACCACTTTGGTTTTGGCTGCTGGTTGTCCTGGGCTGCTTTTCTTACACAAGCAGCCCATGTCCTGAAACTGCTTCACCAACCGTTCGATGTATTGCAATGCGGTGGTTCTTTACAAAATTTCGTGCGAAAATGTCTTTGGATGACGATAAACGATGATGTTTTGGCGTATTCCAAAACAGAGTGTGCTTTCTCCTGCATGGATGGAGACATTTTGATTGACAGTGCCTCTGATTTCGTAACCGGAAGGTTTTTCGCTGTTGCTAGATAAAACTTGCATAGTTGTAGATTCAGAATTAATTTGTTTAGGCTAAATAAATCAATTACAGAATTTGTACTATGCTATTCTTTTTGTCCCATTCAATATGAAACACCCTGTATATATATATATATATATATATATATATATATATATATATATATATATATATACACACACACTCATGGACAAAAAAATTAGCGCACCAAGAAATAATTGCGGGATCGTAACGAAACTTGCAATGAAGGTACATGTCGGGGAGATATGCAAATTATTAGAAATGCAGCGTGATTGCGCATTACGTATAGCCGGTAGAGGGCGTTGAACATCGTACTCTGTGGAGTATAAAACAGGTAACCAAAGCTTGTTTGAGTGTGCTGAATATTTTACAAAGGAAGAGCTGAGATAGACATGCCATTACGCCGTGTTCGAAGACAATATAAGCAGTTGTCGCAGTTTGAGAGGGGGAGAATCGTCGGGATGATGGAAGCTGGGTGGTCAGCTAGGCGAGTAGCTCGTCAATTAGGCCGCTCTGATTGTGTTGTGAGGAGGTGTTGGGACCAGTGGACCCGAGAGATGTCATGTACACGAAGACCAGGCTCAGGACGCCCTCGACAGACCAGTCGTCGAGAAGACCGCCATATCGTAAGAAATGCCCGCGTACAGCCAACTGCTTCATCGGCCGCCATCCAGGCACAGGTAGCACCTTCACTAGGGGCCTCTGTGTCTTCTCGAACCATATGAAGGCGCCTGGCTGAAGGACAGTTGGTATCGCGGCTCCTATTACGTGTGCTGCCCTTGACGCCCACCCATCGATGCCTCCGTTTGGAGTTTTGCCGCGCACGAGGAAACTGGACTGCAGCGGAATGGAACCAGGTCGTCTTTAGCGACGAGTCCAGATTCAATCTCGGCAGTGATGACAATCGTGTTCGTGTGTGGAGAGCCCGTGGTGAACGCTTCCATCCTGCCTTTGCTGTACAGCGACACATCGCTCCCACAGCTGGTGTGATGGTATGGGGTGCCATTTCCTACAATACACGGTCACCCCTAGTATTGTTCCGTGGCACCATGACAGCCCAGCGGTATGTTCATGAAATCCTGCAACCACATATGTTGCCACTCATGCAACGGCTCCCAGGAGCCATTTTTCAACAAGACAATGCTCGGCCTCATACGGCAAGGGTGTCACAAGACTGTCTCCGCACTGTTGCTACCCTTCCTTGGCCTGCCCGATCCCCAGATTTGTCTCCAATCGAGCATATCTGGGATCATTTGGGACGACGAGTTGGGCATCCCACGAGTTTGAACGAACTAGAGGCAAGGTTACAGCAAATATGGAACGAAATGTCTCAAGACATCATACAGAACTTGTATGACTCAATGCCCGATCGTATCGCATCGTGCATTCGCGCTAGAGGGGGTCCAACGGAGTATTAACTCCTCCGTTCTTTTGCCTTTTTCTCTGAAATAAATTATCCTTTTTCTTTGATTTTCTTATCATTTACTTATATCAAAGTAGTCATTACGTATGTTAAATTTCGCTTCTTTTTGACGACTCCTTATTGGTGCGCTAATTTTTTTGTCCATGAGTGTATATATATATATATATATATGCACTTTTCGTTTAAATTCAAAGTTAATTCATAATGCAAGGAAACAAAAATTGAAATTTTTATGTATGTAATAACGGATATCAAGGATGAGCAATTAAGCTTGAACTTGTGAGTCTTGGAGTCTATTTTTGATTATACAACATATTTGAGATAGGTAAATATATATCACTGTTTAAAAAAATCGATATTTTACCATATAAAGATATTAACATATTAACATATTAAAGATATCAACATATTTCAAATGTTTCGACATGTGCATGAAGGAAAATATCTTACGCACTTTATCTAAAGCAATATGCGGATGATAAAAATTTTTTCAGCGACTTATTTTGACTAAGGAAATAATGATACTGATCTTTAATTTTCTTCTCTGCTTTTTCTAATTTTACTACTTTACGATATTTTAAAAATTTTATAGGATATAAAATTTTACATGCATGTCCTTACATGCATGTAATTACATGCATGTAAGCGCATGTAATTTTCAATTTTCTAATTTCAGAATAATTAATGTTTATCTCACTGTTTTTTTTTTAAATGAACAACTTGTGTACTATCTCTTTATCGTAGCCATTAAGTATTCTAATAACTTTTTCTTTCTCTTACATCTTTTCAATAATACTTTATGAATGGGAAGGTAACATCTAATAGCTACTGAATACTTCTGAAAGCACTAAATTCCTCTTTTACGCGTTAAAGGAATAACGAATGCGAAGATTACTTCTGTGAGATTAACTGAGCAAAATATCATGAGTTGTGCATGGTTCATAAAACGGCAAGGTGTAATTTTGGGGATAAAACAGCAAACCTCATTTTGGCAGATTTCCTTTGCTCGTTCTACAGAGGCGATTTTTGACTGAAATTTGACAATCCCACCTCTCGCTCTCTCTCTCTCCGTTTGCCGAGAAGATATAGACGTCATAGTCTCGCCCATCCATTGGCTGCAGTTATTTTTGACGTCATATCCATAGAAAAATTAACTTATATTACTGTTTTCTAAATGTCTAGTTAAAAATTCTTTCTTTAAGTGAGTATTTATTTAAAGAGCTAATTTTTTTTGGTATCTAAAGTCCTCTTTATTTTTTAACTGTCTTATTCCTAAGTCCAAATTTCTGAAAACGTGTTTTTAAGACCCTTTTCAACTTTTTTACCATGTTTTTATTAACTTGCTATCTTGTGTGTTTGTGTTTGTGTGTGTGTGTGTGTGTGTGTTTGTCTAGTACAAATCTTGCAATCGATTTTTAACTAACTTCCCGACTAGCTAGACATTTGAAACTTTTAGAATAGCTCAGAACACGATGACAATGCATTTTTAAATACTTTTAGCCATCTTTAAGCAGAATTAAATTAATTTTCAGTTATTTTCAGTTAATTTTTTTTGTAGACTGGTGCAGCCATCTATTGGCCAGAAAGGGAACTAGTCAAATGCAACAAGTCAAACAAGTCAAATGCAAGTTAACTTCCAATTAACTTCATTGTCTTTCAAGTTGATGGGATAATTCATCAAAAAAATTTAAAAAAAGTATTTATTAATACATAGAATTGTCAAGTTTATATGATTCAACAGAAAATTTAAAAACATGGTATATAAAAAGTCTTTTTATATTGTAATTATTTTCTATCTGCACACGACTTCAATATATTTTTGATTTTATTTCTACCTTCTTGAAAACGCTTTTTTTTTATGTGTTTTCAGTTCGTTTCCTATGTCTTGCCTTTTGAGGCAACGCATTTTCTTTTTCTCGATTTTCTAAATTTTTCTGAAGGGCAGGATTTGAAAACTGTTCGAACATGACAGGGAGGAAAACATTTAAATGCAAGTACAGAAACACATACGAAAATAAACATATCACATTTCCAAAGCCAATACAGCATCCTATTACCATCCTTATCCATCTTTTATTTCTGAGCAACATTCCACTCGCCTAATATAATCTGTCAGCTTTTGCTGCAAATTTATATAAATCTTCCACAAACGAGGAATGCATTTTTAATGTGTTTTCAATATTTTCATTGACTAATAAAGTCCCCTACCTCCATTTCACCTCCCAACACACATGCAAAAATAAAAATAAAAATAGAAATTGCATTTCAACGGTGCAAGCAGATTAGAAAATCTGACTTTTTTTTAGTCAGGATTTATGTGGGTGACTGCAAATAGTTGAGTTGCAAAGTATAAAGGTTTCGTTTCGTTTTTTTGTTGCCAGGAAAATGTTTTAAGACTCCAGCTGCCAAGATTTTTAATCTGAAATTTAGATAACTGCAAATTTAATTTTTCAGACAATATCAAGTGCGTCAAATGCACATTAAAAGCTGTTAGGGCCTGTTCACATAGGAGTCCGTTGCGTAGCGTTAAGGGAAAGATGACGTTGAGACGAAAATAAACCAATCATAGGCGTTAAAAATTTCATTGCTAATCGTTTGGAGGTTTGTCATTGGTTAAATATATTTCAATACTTTAACGCTTCGCAACGGACTCCTATGTGAACAGGCCCTTAGTGACTTTATTTTTTCTCAACAATTTCTAAACCCTCAAAAACTGCGATCAAGTTAAATATATTAAAAATTTCTCGTGACCCAAAGGAATGGGTGTCAAATCTTTTGGCTTGCCTGGACCACATTGAGCGAAAAAGAGTTAATTGCCCTAGGCCGCGTGTAAAATATATAATATAGTTAACATATATAAGTAACAAAGCTTCCTTTATTCTCTTATTTTTTATTATAACGTTAAAAAAGGGTGAAACATAAACATAAAACTATTGGGATATTTGACCTTGATTTGCGTACCTATTGCATTAATGTGTTGTTTGACGGAATGTTTGACGGTTGCAGTTTTTAGTGAGTTCTTAATGGCTCGTTCACATAGAATCCGCCAGCGTCGGCGTTACTCGTATTGAAATATATTTAACCAATTACAAACCTCCAAATGATTAGCAACGAAATTGTTAAGGCCTGTGATTGGTTTAAAATATGATTAACACTGACAATACAAGTAACACTGACGCTCACGGATTCTATGTGAACAGGCCCTAAGGTTTATCAGAAATTTTTGATCTAATATCACTCTTCGCGTGCTTCATCTTTGAAAATAATTTATTATTCTCAAATAGACGAAGAATCAAAAAGCAATGACATCATAAAGCGTGATTAGTTTTACAAAGTTAACGATTTCGTGGGGCTGCATTATTAGCTTCGGGTTTGACACGTCTGACCCAAGTTCTCTAAACACTTCGATTTTCTTTAATTTTCCTCAAATTTATTTGCCATGAAACTGTAGGGCAGTAATGTTTTTGATATTTCTTAAGATCTTGAACAAATTTTATATTCATTCCTTAACTATTTGGTAAGCCGTTCAAAGCGATTCCTACAAAAAGTGATTAACATTAATTTTCCTAAAATACTATTTTGTAAGTTAAAAGATTCAAATATATTTTTAAGGGTCACGTGAAAAAACATTCTAAATTTCTTATTAAAATAATCATTTTTTTTGTTTTGAAAAAACAAAAACGCGTATTTGGGTGAGTGAGTTAGTATGCTTCCGAAGTCCAACTTTTGAAACCACCGCGCGAACACGTTGACCCCTTCCCCACCCCCCAAAAAAAAGAATTGAAAATACTGTTATATATATATATATATATATATATATAATCACTTTTATCGTTACAAAATATAGCTTTATTTTTCATTGCATGTGTAAACATAATTTGTGTTTCCATCAGCTTAACGCGGTTCTGAGTTTATTTACATTTAATGCAAGCTGTTGGTGAATTTCCCTATTGGTTTATCGATCCATATACAGTTGAAATCATGCGAAAGTTCTCCGAGTACTGCCAATCGCGATTTTCCACCAGTGACATTAATAGCAAAGTCTGCTAAGTGTTAAGTGCCCTTAGCGAGTTCATCGCTAATTTCCGGATAAGCGATAGCGATTAGCCGTTCGTTCCAGAAAAAAAAAAAAACATTAAAAAAATAAATATTGACCGATTGCTCTTGTTGTTAATTACCTCGCTATCACTAATTAGAACTCAGCTGTAATGTGAGAGGAAAATAGCGACTTATAATAGCAATAGGACTAGTGGGCCTTATAGCAGAGTCAGGCCAGGCTTATAGCTAGGTCAGGGGCTATCAACCTGTGGGTCGCGACCCCCTAAAAGTCCCGAAGGGTTTTCTGGGGGAGGGGAGGGGTCGCCACGGTTTTATCAATTAAAATAACTTTTTAGTGAATATCACCGAAAAAAAATTTTCAATATTTATTTGCCATTTTTCAAGGGCAGTTATGTTTTTTACTGGAAAATGTCTGATTCAAAGCACTTTGTTCGTTAGAAATCTACCGCCTTTATTCGGTGATAAATGAAAATCGCAGTTACTTACTACTCATAGTACACAAATTCTGAACGCCCGTTTGTCTTTCATCAGTCTGTGCTGCTACTTTGTGCCTTAGCACTATTGTAGTTTCTCCAACGGTGTGGAACAATTTTGTTTAGGTATTTTTATTGTTATAGATGTCTGAACCAATAATACAGTTAAGTGCCTTAATTTTCTTGAGGTATTGTTCTGTTCTGGTTCTTGCTTTTACACACATGTTTAACCGAGGGATGAATGTTTCTTAATATTCTTCATGTCTAAGAAATTTCCTTTTTGTTAAATTAAACATTTATTTAGAATTAAATTAGGGGATATGCATTTTAGTGTTTACATTTTATGGTTTTATGAAGCCTTTTCAATTTAAGTATGCATGGTGGGAAGGGGGGGGAGGGGTGAGAGAGTGTTGCAGGATGTGTGGAAATCCTTGAAGGGGATTGCGACGCGAAAAAGGTTGGGAACCACTGCGCTATGTTAACCATTTTCATGGTGGACGTTTTATGTTTTGATTGATTCGTTATGTTTTGCTCTCATTTGTGAATGTACAAATTTGGTGAAAATGTTACTTTTTTATACTGAAGCTCCTGCGAAATTTTTTATTTGGAGTGAATACGGAAAGACTCCGAAATTAGCTAGGTGATAAATAAACTATAGGAATATTTTTGACAACCCTATTAGCTCCTTTCGGGACACCAGGGTTTGTGTTTGATTTTTGAAACTGACCTAATTTTTTTCTAATTTCTCTTTATGAAACTTACTGGGGATATACTCCAGTCACGAAGACTCTAGTTTTGGAGCCACCGTCCACCATATTAGATTTTCCTGATACAGTATTTTTTTCCCTAATAACCGAGTACTTTTTTTACTCTTTATAACCTCTGAATAATACGTGGACGTAAGGGTTAACGTCCATGGGTTACGATAGGTATGGTATAATACATATCTATACATATAACAGTTCCATGACTGACTGACTGATAACGGACAGACCAAACCGCTGGACCTAAAGGGCTGAAATTTTGCATGGTGATTCTTCTTATAGTGTAGGGGTGAACTAAGAAAGATTTTTGAAAAATTCTTCTTAATTTTTTTTAAAAATTAAGTATTTAATCTGTTTTTGTAAATTTTTTTTTAAAGTTTGCATTTAAAATAATAATCTGAGAGTTATAAAATTTATATCACAAGAAAGACCATAAAAATTCCTTTAAAATAAAATCTTTTTTGAATCTTTACCACCATTTTCTGATTTTTGGTGAATTTTTAAAGATTAGTTTTTAGAATTCAATTTATTATATGGTGATCACGAGATTCCTTTTCTTTTTGTGATACTTTAATTTAATTTTGCGTCAAGTGCAAAACAACGAGATAAATTGACAAAAAAATATTAAAATGCAGTAAAAAATAAAATTTAACCACTAGACTAATTGAGATGGAAGTTTTTTAAGAATTTAATTCTAATTAATTAAGAATTTAATTCTCTAAAAAGTAATTTCATTATTTTTTCATTGTAATTATCCTAAAATGTACTCCGTAGCGAAGCAAGGGTATTCAGCTAGTATTGTACAAATCTAAATACAGCAAGAAAAAAAAAAGGAACAAAATAGAGCCATATTTGAAAGATGAAAGGTACCATAGATGTGAGTAGAATCAGTGTGAATCGGTGTAGTTAAAAGTCATAGAGTTTTATACATTTTTAATGACATTTCATCCTCAACATTATTAAGTTTATATGAAATATGAGGAAGAATTTCAAATTTCACTGTTGCCAGCTGCTTAGGGAAAGAGGAATCTTACATTTCATAATGAAACTTTTTATTTTCAGTTTTATGTGACTTTAAGATTAAGAAAAAGAATGGAAAATGTTCAGATACTTTGAAAGAGGGTAAACTGACCAGAAATGTTATCACCAGAAGCACTCTTTAATGATTTGAAGTATTTAATTATATTATCTCTAAAATAGAAAGAATCTTAACTCCGGGACACGTTGAAATCAACTTTATTCTTAACTTAACAAATTTATTCATAACTGATAAATTATGGATGGCACAGTGGATAAATTTTCATTTTTATAATGGTAATGAACATTTTAAGCCTTTGTTCAGAAATATATATTTTCCACGAACATTGTTTTGCAGACAGATGAGGCTTACTATTAATGGAGCCAACGTCTCTACAGCACCAGATTTTTAGTGTTACTTACGTCATTTTTATGTATAGCATCAACTGAATTTATTTGTCTGTGTTTACTGGCTGCAAAACTGATATATACTTTTACACGCTTTTTTATCTTTAAGAATTTCCCCTCGCTGCTTACAACGGTAATCATCATAGTAAATACACTTTTGAAAGCATTGGTATGGTTTTCAGAAATATCCGCTGCAGCATTTTTTTTTGTAAGATGTATGAGACATTTTATGTACGGAAAGGCTGGCTAAATGTTTCTGTTTCATATTTTTTTTATCTATACATACAGTTTCCGTATGAGACTGCAGTGTTATCAAGTGTTATCGAGGCGTGACCAACTAGCTGCTCTGGACGACTGGTAATCAGATGATCGTAAACTTTTTAAAGACCTATCTACCTAGAGAAAAATAGCCCTCGCTCCAAAATCACTCGCTATTCATGTGACCGCTTTTTGACTACATACATTTGTGAACAACTGTTTTCAGAGATGAAGCATATAAAGAGTAATATTAAATAAAAAATTTCTTATGAGCGCCTGAAGAACTCACGAAGAATTGCAAACATTTCCATCGAACCTGATATTGACGCAAAGGTTTCACAGAAATAAGGGAAAATATGCCCCTAGTCTTATGTTTATGATTTCTTTTTAACGTAGGATAACGGTCCTCTGGAAAGCAAAATTTCAGACGCTAAAACCGTCCGTCGTAGCGAGTTACAATTTTGGCAGCGCGCCAAACCCAGTCTTTATCGCTTGGGCAAGCAGTAAACAGTTAAACAGAAAAGTGGCAAAATGCGTCAAATTTTTACTGACTGATACCCCCCCCCCCCACACACACACACTCACTCACACACTCACACATATATATACATACATACATGCATATATACAGTGGAATCTCGATCGATCGTTTTCGGATCCATCGTTTTTCCGTATGTGTCGTTCATTTTATCCAGTCCCAACGATCATATTGCTTTGTTATGTTTCCGTATCTATCGTTTTCCCGCATATATATATATATATATATATATATATATATATATATATATATATATATATATATATATATATATATATATATATATATATATATATATATATATATATGTATATGTATATATATATATGTATCTATATATATATATATATATATATATATATATATATATATATATATATATATATATATATATATATATATATATATACATACGTACATAACATATACATACATATATGCATACAAAAGAGGTAAGCAACGATAAGTAATCCTACGTTAATAATCCACGGTAATTTCGTTAGAAGAGACTACCTGAAATTTTTTTTATGCTATAATAAAAAAAAGGAAATTTTGCTGCTCATTACATTAACTACATTATATATTTTACATGCAGCCCAAGGCAATTCCTATTCACCCAGTGCGACAATATGCAAGACATAATCTTGGATACCCATAATCTAGAGCAGTAGTTCTTAAGCTTTGTGCCTCGAGATTCATGAAGTGTGTCGCCACTGCGAATACCCATACATAAGCGACGTTAGACAAGTAGTTCAACCAGCTCTACCTTCCTAGCGTGGACTGGCTAAACCAATGCGCATGACTATTACAGTTCTGAAATGGTAACTGATAACTCTGGAATATTACAGTTCTGGACTGTTAAATCTGGATCACGAAATGAGAGTAGCATTATCATTTTTACGCCCAAATTTAAATGAAGTTATCAAAAAAAGCTCAAATTTCACATTAAAAGTAATTTGTGCTTAAATAAAAATTTTGTTTACTTTGAAATGCAATTTCATTTTATATATCAATGAAAGTTATTTCGTATTCTATTTTTACAAAATATATTATATGTACATCAATCAATTATCCAAGTAAAATTCTTTTAAATTAATCTTATTGTTAGTGTGCCGCCAAATTTTTAAATTATTAAAAGTGTATCGTGACGAAATAAAGGTCGGGAATCACTGATCTAGAGTTATATAACTCTACTCTTCTATATAAGCTAAATAATTTGTCTAAAATAACTTATCATATAAGCTATCTATATAAGCTAAATAATTTGTCTAAAATAACTTATCATTCTTCTGCATCATCATTGTTAAACTTTTTTCTTCATCCATTGTTTAATTTTTTAATCTCCTAAGAGAAGATTTCACAACCTTCTTTCGATTTAGTAATGGCCGTATGTCATTTTCAATATTGTTTTATCCAATGCGGTAGGCACTTGACCGGAGATATTCTCCCATATACCGTGAATTTGTTAGATTCTTCATTATGGTAGCACCATCTAGGCGACCCAACATTGCTCCTGATGTGGATGCCACCATAGTTTGACCGAGTACCCTCAGGGTCGACATTTATAGGGACTCCAACAGTGACTGATTATATACACTGTGTCACAAAAATATATATGCACCCAGAAGGAAGCGAGCTACTATCACGAAACTTAACATGTATGTAGTGTATGAGGAGATAAGCAAATGATTAGAAATTCATAAGAACAGACCGTTTTATGAAGAAGATATGGCATGAAAAAGGTTACAAATCAGTAAGTAGTAAATCCACCTCTGGCAGCTATACAAGCTGAAACACGGCGTGGCATCGAATCAGTGAGGTCACCTAAGACCTCCTGCTGAAGATCATGCCATAATCTTTGCAACTGGGCAGTTAATTCACCAGTATTCCGGGACGGCTGCAGTTGCCTTCCACGCACGTCCCAGACGTGCTCTATTGGCGAGAGGTCTGGTGACCTGGCAGGCCATGGAAGTACGTCATATCCTTGAAGACATTGTTGGGAGAGTCGCGCAGTATGTAGACGAGCGTTGTCTTGCTGATAAATGGCACCTGGGCGACTTGATAGCATAGGCAGTACAACTGGCGTTAAAATCTCGTCCACGTAACTGCGTGCCGTCAAAGTGCGTTGAAAGACGACTAGAGGTGATCGTGTGTCCCAACAAAACGCTCCCCACACTGTCACACCTTGTGTAATCGCCGTATGCCTCTCGACAACAAATGCCGGATCGGACCGGTAGCCTAGCCGCCTCCACACGTGTATGCGCTGGTCATCAGCATTGAGACTGGATCGGGATTCATCGCTGAAGATCACACGCCTCCAGTCGGTCACACTCCAGCTTGCCCGAGGTCGGCAAAAAACCAATCGACATTGCCTATGATGTGGGGTCAGTGGTAATCGTCTTAATGGACGTCGGCTCCTTATACTTGCGTCGGCCAGTCGTCTCCGAATGGTTTCTCTTTATACCACCGGATGTCTGGAAGGTAGTAAATGGCGTCGAACCGATTCTAGCGACGTTGTTGCTGCTGACGTGACCGCTCTTATGATTGTGCGATCCTCGCGCGCATTTGTGTTCCTGGGACGCCCTGACCCTCCGCGACGGTAGACTATCCCTTACGTGATCCATTGTTGTCAACACCGTGCAACTACCATATCGCTCCGACCGAGGTGGCGGCTGATACGCCTGTTCGACCAACCTGCTTCTCCGAGGCCTACTATACGCCCCCTCTCAAAGTCCGATAATTGTTCGTACTGTCGCCGGTTACGTTTCAGAGGCATCTCTAGTTACAATACCGTCCATCCAAGTCTACAGATTTGTTTTAATAAGGGCATGTTCACATAGGAGTCCGTTGCGTTGCGTTAAGGAAAAGATGACGTTGAGACGAAAATAAACCAATCATAGGCGTTAAAAATTTCATAGCTAATCGTTTGGAGGCATATGATTGGTTTACTTTCTTCTCAACGTCATCTTTTCCTTAACGCAACGCAACGGACTCCTATGTGAACAGGCCCTAACCCTATGGCACGAGCAGTCATGCTTTTAAACTCTCCCAGCTGTGCATCTCATATGCGCATAGCGCGCTTACCCTTGTCTCATTGGCGTCGAAATTTTAATCATTTGCATATCTCTTACCAGACTACATTCCTGCCAAGTTTCGTGATAGTAGCTCGATTTCTTCTGGGTGCATATATTTTTTTGTGACAGAGTGTATTTTAGGGACCCGAGGCGGAAATAAATTTGGGGGCACCATTTGATGTTTTAAAATATTAATTCGCTTAGTTAAATATAAAAAAGACACTTGCATTTTTTTTAATAAACATTTCATTTTTATAATCAGAACAATATAATTTTTTTTCTAAATATTATTCAAGTTTACTTGCTTAAGATGCCAGCCAGAGGTCACTTCCTTTAAGAGAGCCTTGGAATTGGATATTGTTTTTGCGTAATTAAAATGTTATATAATATAATAATATAAAGCTATCAGAAACAGCTATTGAGTAAATTTAGATACACGTATGTAATTGTGTCGTGCGCGAAAAATAAATACAAATTTGCTACAAAGTGTCAGCTTAAAGGTGTCGATGTCGGTCCGGGTAGTGTTATATCCTTATCTCTCTATGCCGTTTCGGAGTTTCCAAACATCTGCTAAATCATTATGCGGGCCTTAAACCCCAATTCTGCGAATTTCCAAGGGAAAATGTATGTTTTTGCCTTCACAGTGTACACAATAGTGAATGCCTAAATAAAAATTTTTAATATAAGAGTAGCTAAAATTATTTGGTCGATTTCGGGGTCCCGGGACTCCGAGGCTAGGGTGCGACATCGATGTCGATGTTTTCAAAACATCGATGTTTTGATAAAAACATCGATTTATTGAAGCCGATGTTTTCTTAACATCGATGTTTTGTGCTCGATGTTTTACGTTGTCTCGATGTTTTCTTTTTTTAATGAAAAAGTACCATAAATAAAAAAAATTTACCACGTAGCATGATTTTCACACTCAGTAAATGTAAGTCTGAGTTCTCAAAAAAGGACGAATACAAAAGGGAGAACGATTCCTTAGCAAACAGACAAATGGCAATCAACAACCGATGAACCAATCAGAGCGCTTGGAATGTTCCTGACACTCCAGAACCTTCCACAGGGTTTTATTTTACAAATGGTATATACACGAGAGCAGCCATTTAAGTTTTTGTTTTGAGCTGGATTTATATAAGTTGACGTTAATATTATTAGTAGGATGCCTCCCAAAAGTACCGTTTGGAAATATTTTTGCAAAACCTCTGACAAATTGGCGAAATGCAATATTTGCCTTAAGTCCCTCAAAACTTCTGGCAATACCACGAATTTATCTGGACATTTGAAGACAAAACATGGCGATATTTACAACGAGAATTTTTGTCATCAATGTAGCCCAAGGCACAAGCAACCAAGTTTTTGTCATTTGTGTCAGCCCAATCAGAGAGTAAAATTAAATCACCCCCCCTCCCCCCACGACTAACCGAAGTAACATTAATGTTAGAGATTACTAAACCAGTTTTAAAAAAATGGATGTTCGAAAACATCGATGTTCAAAAACATCGATGGTTTTCGGGCGATGTTTTATTAGTATCGATGTTTTAAATATTGAATATCGATGTTTCAAAACATCGATGTTTTGTTATCGATGTCGCATCTCTATCCGAGGCCTGCGTCTTCACATCCTGTGCAGAAATCCGCCACTGGCTCCAATGCTTCCAATGAACCAGGGCTGGACATAGCAACCAGGGCCTTGCGGGGTTGAATCACTGCCAGGGAATAATCTGCCACCACAATTTAAACCGAGCACTCTCAAAAGCGACACCTGGGGGGCTCGTACCGTCCTCTCATCCCTACAGACCCACAGAAGGACTTTCCGGCGTACAGATTTAACGTGCCAACAGGGCACGATTTAGAAAATTCTTGACTATAGGCACAACTCGGGATGAGGGCCCCTAACAATGATGTGGGCTTAAAATTTCCAAAATTGACACACACACACACACACACACACACACAAAAAAAAAAAAATAATAATAATCAGGAATCATTGTGAAAGTACCATTTTACCAAGAATTGGCTATTTGAAGCGTACAAGCCTAGAACATTATCAAATAACAAAAAGCAATATATTAACTTCATCATTAAAACACCAATACAATGCAACCAGAAAAACTTATTAATCCCTTATATGCACTATAACATACATATGTATACATACATACGTATAACTATACATATGATGAACCAATCAATCAAATTTGAAAGGATATATAAAAAAATTCTATTAGAAAAGGTAAAAAAAAAAAAATAATTGGGAATTTTTTCTTTTTTTTTCTTTTAAAATAAAAATTTGGGGTGGGGGTGGGGTGCGGCCTAATGGAAAATCAGGACCTGCGCGCCCAAACCCGGCATAGACACGAGATCATTCAGTAGGTCTTTGATTTTCTTTGATTTTTCTTTTCAAGTGTTTAATATTTTAATAGGTGTATATTTTTTGAAGTTTCTTAAGTAGCGTTATGTAAATGTTTTATGTTTAAAAAAAATTTTAAATCTTAATTTACTAGGGTTTTTGTAGTTACAGATTAGGTATTTTAAGTTTTCACTAATGGTATGGATTTATTCATTTTTGTTAGGTGTTTTCTTAATGAGTTTTACAGGCTTTAAGCGTTCTATAAGTCATTTGTAAATGTGTTTTATTGTGTGTTTATAAAGAAATTTTAGTATTTTTACATCATAGCTTATTTCGAAGGTAGATTTTAACTCGTGGCTTTCGTTTTCATGTTTTGTGCTTATTTAAAAATCACGTTATGTGATTTCTATTTCATTTTTTAATTTGTGCTTTCACCTTCAGTTTCTTTTTCTTTTTTGAAAATGTGTATTATACAATTTCTAGACAAGTTTGCCAATTCCGCGGATTTCTAGAGTCCATCTTGATGTTTTTCGTCACGTTTCAGGCGTGGTTGGTGGTGGGCCATCTTTTTTTTCGGCTGTTTGGCGCCGTGATTAAGTTGGCGGAAAAAAGTCGCCAAATAATGATAATCCATATATTGGGAACTAACCAAATGGGGCGTATTAACCAATTCCCTTGGGAGGGGGGTGCAGTTCTCAAATTTTCCGAAATCTTCCCCCTTCCCCCGAAAAAAAATGATTCTTCAGGAAAATCGTTCATAAGTTGAACAGAACGCTTTTATATACAAAATGATGTTTATATTTATGGAATTTTACGTTATCGATTTTTTTTCTCCCCGACCTTAATGAATTATAAGCTTTAAGTTCCCTTAGCACTTCTGGAGAAATTATAATTTGTTATTACATAAGCTATTTATTCGAGGCAAAATTTAAAAATTTGGAATATCAAGAATTTTGATTATGCATTACGGAGATTAAGGGCCTGTTCACATAAGAGTCCGGTAGCGGAAGCGTAAGAGAAAAGATGGCGCTGAGACGGAAATAAACCAGTCATAGGCGTTAAAAATTTCGTTGATAATCGTTTGGAGGTTTTTCATTGGATAAATACATTTCGACACTTTAACGCTTCCGCTACCGGACTCCTGTGTAAACAGGCCCTAAGTCCTTAGTCATTCATCCCTTAGGAATTGACAGATATAAATTAACAGACATGCAGATTTTATAAGCGTTAGTTTTCTTTAAATTTTAAATTTTGTTTTTTATAAGTTAAGCAACAATGCACCGTGTTAGCGTTCTTTCATAATGGATACTGTCAGGATATGTTCTTTCTTCAGAGAAATGGAGCCTGAGAGATCGAGCAACTTTTTCATGCAAAATCGAATATGATAGTTACATTATTATCACATGACAATCTAATCAGTAATGGATTAAGCATCCTAAACAGACCCTAGGCACAGCTAAATTTTGAGTACAAATCATCATCTTCTTACGAACAGAACTTTAGTCCCCCCCCCCCCTGCAATTAAAACCGACCTCTTTCTTAAAAAAAGTAATCTCAATATTTCATTAACACAAATGAATTTTTACCATCGTTCCGTCAGTAAATGCGATCATTGTTTATCTTAACACGACCAATCTATATATATAAAACAGTTCCGTAACTGACTGACTGACTGATTGACTGACTGACAGATAACGCACAGTCCAAACCTCTGGACCTAAATGGCTGAAATTTTGCATGGCGATTCTTCTTATAGTGTAGGGGTGCACTAAGAAAGATTTTGGAAAAATTCTTCTTAGAGTTTTTAAAATTAATTTTTTAAGCTGTTTTTGTAACTTTTTTTAAGTTTGCATTTAAAATAATAATCTGAGGGTTGTAAGATTTATAACACGAGAAAGATCATAAAAATTCCTTTAAAATGAAATCTTTTTCGAATCTTTACCTCCATTTTCTGATTTTTGGTGAATTTTTAAAGATTCATTTTTAGAATTTAATTTATTAAATGCTGATCACGTGATTTCTTTTTCTGGTACTTTAAATTAATTTATCGTCACGTGCATAACAACGAAATAAATTGACAAAAAATATTAAAATACAGTAAAAGATAAAATTTAACCACTAGACTAATTGAGATGGAAGATTTTAAGAATTTAATTCAAATTAGTGACTACCATCCAAGAACTGATAGATCACATTTATCCAGGCACTGCTCAATACAGAATAAGCCTATAGAATGGTTTTACGAAAGGGTCATTTTGACTCCAAAAAAGTCCAAAAAAGTCCTTTGAAGGGGAAGAAATGGTTTACAAGTCGATAAACACTGTCTGTAATTCAGATGATGCCGTTATCTATCCGGTAGAGTTTTTAAATTCCCTTAAACCACCGGGTCTTCCATACCATAAACTCTTTTTGCGGAAGGGCTCAGCCGTAATACTCCTTCGGAATTTAAAACCACCGAAATTGTGTAAGGGCACTAGACTACAAGTCAAAGCCCTGCATAAAAATTTAATCGAAGCCATTATTTTAACCAGGTCTGCTCAAGGAGAAAAAGTGTTCGTGCCATGCATTCCTCTAATACCCATTGACCTCCCCTTTGACTTTAACAGATTGCAATTTCCCCTCAAAGTATGCTTCGCCATGACGGTAAGTAAGTCTCAAGGCCAAACTTTAAAATACACTGGCGTAGATTTAAGATAAAATTGTTTCCCATGGTCAGTTGTACGTAGCTTGCTCACGCGTAAGTTTATGGACGAGCCTGGTTATATTAGTTCCGCCCAATGAAGAAACGAAAGATATTGTTTATAAGGAAATCCTCTAAAAAGCAATTTCATTATTTTTTCATTGTAATTATCCTAAAATGTATTCCGTAGCGAAACGCGGGTATTCAGCTAGTAAAAGTATGTTAGTTCAAAGATTAATTATGAGGGAAATTTTAAGAATAGTTTCCTTTTTAAATTAAAAAGATCACTTAACATTTTAACTGCAATAAAACGTGCATATTAAATACCACGTCAAAATTATCTGCAATCTTTGGAATTATATTTGAAACATGATGTATAATGGTATTTTTCTTGCATTAAGCATGGAAAACGTATCCATAATGGCCTCCTGATCTAAAGCTGGGAAATTCTTTTTCAAGAAACATTAGCGACTAACAAGTGTTATTTCGAATTTCCTATATAGCTCTAAACATTGTTTAAGCGTTGAGAAAGGGCGTTAGCCGGTAGTTTTTCCGAACAAGGTTAAATCAGTGTTTAAAATAGCTTCCACTTTAATGTATTGATATTAATATATTTATTAACATCAATATTTTGATAACGATTGATCAGTCATCAACTTGACCGATAGCCGTTACAGGAAGATTTAATACCTCTTCTTCCACGGCATATTTAATTTATTTCACAAAATTTAACCTTTAAACTCATGCTCTCTCAAATATCCTCCTTATATTTAATAGTAAACCTCGGCTGATTAGCAACATGGCAAGTTTTAACGTAGGATTACGTTCCTCCATAACGGTCCTCCGGAAAGCAAAATTTGAGACGCTAAAACCGTTCGTCCGTGCTCGCAAGTTATAATTTTGGCAGCGCGTCAAACCCAGTCTGTATCGCCTGGACAAGCAGTAAACAGTTAAACAGAAAAGTACCAAAGTACTTCAAAATTTTAACATAAATATATGTATATATATATAAATATACATACGTACATGTATATAGATACATATATACATAACACATACATACATATATGCATACAAAAGTGGTAAGCAACGATAAGTAATCCTACGTTAATAACCCGCGGAAGTTTCGTTAGAAGAGACTACCTGAATTTTTTTTTTTTTTTTTAGTGGCTAGAGTACAGTATTCTCCTAGGTTGGTAGGTTTAATCCGCGACCCGGCTATTAAGGCTGCGGTGTACTAACCCTATTGGATTCGTTCATCTCAATGTTAACCTATGGAAAAAAAAATGTGTCTACTATTTACAGCTATATAAATGCTGATAATCAAATGAAAATGGTATTTTCAGAGAGCCTAAACTTTTCTGCACCTTGCAACAGGATTCATTTTATAAATTTCGTCCACCAAATGAATATAGGATCGTTTAAAACACACTATATCAGATTTTCTCCCGAATAATTTAAATTTTAAAACATTATTTGCATTCTTATTTTAAATGGAAAATGCTCCAAGGCGTAAAATGTCTTGTAAAATGTCCTGGGTAAAATGTCTTGTAAAATGTCCTGCGTAAAATGTCTCTATTACGGAGTACAATTTTTTTTAAAATATCTTTGAATCCAAGTCGGTAATCCTTGGACAAATTTTCTCCATAGGTTTACATTGAGGTGAGCGAATCCAATAGGGTTAGTACACAGGAGCCTCAATCGATTTTATCGAAAAAACCCCAAATAAATGTGACATAAGATGGTCGTTACAGTGGTGCCCAACGGAAATTGAGTGGTTTTCGGTGTAACTGAGGGTATTCGGCAAGGGTAATTTAAGGAGGATGAACGACATGACACGGTCGTTCAGTGCTCGTTATGTCAATTTGGGATCCCGCAAACATTTTGAGTTCAATGTCTGCTCCGGTCCTAGTTCGTTTTTAAAAGGTGAAAAAAAAAATGCACGTAGGGTGAGAGATGGAGTAGTTAAAACTTGTTCACGCATCCTTTAAAATGATAATCATGGCCTTTTCACGCTGAATTCGGAGCCCTGCGTAGCGTTAGCGTAAAAAAATTTTAAACAATCACAGAGCTCAATTCATTGACCACGTGATATGTCAAACCAATCACAGGCCATGTCAAAAGTCTCGGAGTCAATGGAGTAACGCCATGCAACGCTCCGGATCCAGTGTAAACAAGGCCTTATTTATTTTTCGAACAGAATTTTGTAAATCATGTGAAATGCCGAAGTAAACAGAGATAATCTCCTAGACACGACCGAAATGAGGATAAATTAAGTATACTTCTTAGAAAATATTTTTGTCTACTAAAATTTGCAGCGTGTGAGTTCCACCGTTTACTTCCTCTAAGATTATGGTTATTTGAAAGTAAACATGCTTCAACTTAAGACTTCTGAGTACTAACCTTATTGGATTCTCTCATTGTTAACCTAAGGGGAAAATTTGTCCAAGAATTGCCGACTTGGATTTACAGATGATAAAAAAAAAAAAATGTACTCCATAATAGAGAAAGAAATTTTACACCTTGGGGAATTTTTCGTTTTTTTTTTTTTAAATGGCAATAATATTTTAAATTATTCGGGTGAAAAAATCTGCTATAGTGTGTTTCAAACGCTCGTAAATTCATCTGGTGGACGAAATTTATAAAATGAATCCTATTGCAAGGTGCAGAAAAGTTTAGGCTACCTGAAAATACCATTTTTATTGGATTATCAGCCTTTATGGAGCTGTAAATAGTAGACAAATTTTCTCCATATGTTAACACTGAGGTGAGCGAATCCAATAGGGTTAGTACACATCATCCTTAAATGCATTTTAAAAGCGTTTAAAAGCATTTTAATAATTTTTATAATTGCCCTTCAAAGCAGAAACTGCGCCTGCCAGCTGCCTGTCTAATATCACTAATTCATTAAGGTTTAGTTCTTCTCTGGCAAAATATTTATAAGCGTATTTCATTATCAAACTGAAGACACGAGGTACAAAAATAAATTCTGGATAAAATCAAAAAGTATTATGATCCAAACATATTCCAAGACAAAATTCCCAACCAAATTTAAATTATGATTTTCACACGGGAAAAAAAAAGGTTTGCTGTTTTGTTGTGTTTCTAAAAACTATTTTGAATCTCTTTGTACTTGTGAAGAAATTTAACTACTATATTCTACTAGAAACTAAACAAAGGAGTGAGAAATCTTCAAAACGAAAGTGGTGCAAAGTTTAAATCATCTTTACATATTTTTTAATGAATTTAATATATTTACATATTTACAAGAAGATAATAATAGGCTGGAAAGCCTCTACATTAACTAAATTCGAAAGAATAGACATATTATGGGATCTTAATCCCTTTCAAAGAAATCTACATTCTGACAACTGATTCAACACTCTATCAAAAGACAAGAACAACGAATTCTAAACATTTGAGAATAAAATCAAACCGATGGGCTTACAGCGCCATCTCTTGACATATTATTTCTCTACACACTCCCCACCTGAACTCTGATAGGAGTTCATCTACTCCAATACAATCATGAACAAAAAATTCCCATTTCTAAAAAGCAAAATTTCTAATCAATCAGATTTTTCAAAAATACAGTGCAAAAAAGAGAGAATAAACAATAGGTTAATACTTGAATTAAATCACATCAATATCAACAATACTTTTCAATATCTAGAGTATATAATAGGCATAAAGTTCTATCTAAAATAAAATAGGAAAGCGTTTAACAAATTAAAAAGTAATAGGAATTATTATTAAAATAAATGCAAATATAAAGAAAATTATTATTAAACAATTCAAATAGTGAAGTTTGAAACTTCAAACTTAAAAGAATAATAAACTAAAGAACATTTCAAATTATTCAATTCAATATTTAAGTAAAATAAAAAAGGATATATAAACGTTAGAGTTCAATATAGTTCAAGAGGATATAAGTGTTGTGCAGTTCGTTTCAAAGTCCCATTTCCAGTTTTTAATTCATAAGATCGAACTTTACCGTCACGTCCAGGAACGGCTTTAATGATTTTACCTAGTTTCCATAACAGTTTGTTTTTGCTATCTCCTTGAATCAGCACAACATCTCCTAATTTTAGTTCGGGTTGAAAGTCAGGATTTTTTAAAGAATGGGCGGTTCTAAGGTCTAACAAATATTGCTGTTTCCATTTACTCCACAACTGTTTTAACAGCAATTCTTGATAGCGTTTTCTTTTTAAGAGAGTCTTTCTTGTTGTTTCGATACCGATGATTTCAGCGAAAGTCAAAGGGTACGTAGGATCAGTCCGTCCAAAGTTCAGGAAACACATTGGAGTCAAGGGTTGTGGCTCATCATTTTCATTATAAACGTAGCTCAAAGGTCGTGAATTAAGAACAGTTTCTACCTCGACGAGTAGAGTAGACATTTCTTCGAAGGTCAACAACGCTTTTCCTATAACTTTTCTCAAACAGTTTTTGACGGATCTTACGAGTCTTTCATAAAACCCTCCCCACCATGCGGCTCGCTCGATGATAAACTTCCACTGAGTTCTCTCTTTGGCAATGAAATTTTTAAACACATCATCTTCTAAAATTCTAGAAAAGTTCTCAACTTCTTTTTTAGCCTTCTTGAAGGTTTTTGCGTTATCAGAATAAATGATTTTACAGTTTCCCCTTCTACTCAAAAATCTGCGAAATGCAAGTAAAAATGATTCTGTCGACATGTTTGAAACTAGTTCCAGGTGTATAGCTCGGGTTACAGCACATGTGAATAATGTGATGTATGATTTTTGAGTATCCTTTGAATTCTTTACGTAAACCGGTCCAGCAAAATCAACTCCACAAACAGCAAATGGGGGTGATTCAAGGATTCTGTCTTTAGGTAAGGGCGCTGTCATCTGGTCTGCAGGTTTGGCTGAATATTTTTGGCAAATTAAACAACTTTTTATAGTCTTTTTGACTAACTGACGTCCTTTCGGGACCCAGAAGCGAGATCTAACTTTAGCCAAAGTTGCAGCAGTCCCTCCATGCATTGTCTTCTCGTGTTGTTTACGTACAATTAAATAGGTCAATCTAGAATTTTTAGGCAGAATTATTGGATGCTTATTACCTAGTGTAAAGTCAGAAAATTCTAATCTTCCTCCTAATCTCATGATTCCCTTTTCATCAATATATGGGACAAAATTGTACAGAGGGGAGTTCTTGTCAATCGGTTTACCTTCTATTAAGGATTTATATTCTTCGGCAAAAACCGTTTTTTGTTCAGACCGAATCCAGAAATTTTCGGCTTCTAATAGTTCTTCTGTTTTTAGAGTTCCCTCAACACTACTACATTTTCTCAATTTTGAAACGAAGCGTTTTATCCAAGCGGTGACCCTCAACAGTTTCTCTAAATTACTATATTTTGATAAGTCAAAGAGGTCATCAATATTTACGGTAGTACATTCAAGCTGATGTACATCAGTAGATTTTTTCCGATATTCAAGTTTGGTTTCGTCAATTGTGTCTGTAAGGTCTAATTTTGGCCAAAGATCAGGAGAGAGCTGAAGCCACCGTGGACCTTGGGTCCAAATGGGTTCATTCGTTAATTTAGATATTTTCGTTCCCCGAGATACGAGATCTGCAGGATTGTCCACCCCTGGACAGTAATGCCAATTTTGAGGCGGGGTCAATTTTTGAATTTCCTCGACACGATTCTTTACGAAGGGTTTGAAAGTTGCCGGTTGTTTTCTGATCCAAAAATAAACAATTGTCGAGTCTGTCCAAAAAAAGCAAGGTATATTTAACTTTATCGATTTCAAAATATTGTTACTTAACTTTGCTGACAATAGTGCTCCCATCAACTCCAATCTAGGCAAAGTGAGAGCTTTTAGTGGAGCTACCCTATTTTTAGAAGCAACGAAGGCAGTTTTAATTTCATTATTGTTTGTTGTGAAACGTAAGTAGGCAACTGTACCATAGGCTTTCGTGCTTGCGTCTGAGAAACAATGTAATTCGATATTTTGGACATCAAAGTTCGAGAATTTGAAAAAGTAATGACGAGGGATAGAAAATTCGGCCATTTGAGGAATCTCCTCACACCAGTTTCTCCATTGGGAGGTTAAATCTTCTGGCAGTGGTTCATCCCAATCTATACGCGATGACCAGATCCTTTGTATCAAACACTTTATTCTAACAGTGAAGGGTCCTAAAATTCCTAGAGGGTCGAAAATCCGACCCAACACCTGTAGGATAAATCTTTTTGTTTCTATAGGTTTAGACAAAAATGACAATAGACTTCGAACATCAAAATACAACAGATCGTTAGAATTATCCCACGCCATACCTAGGACTTTAAATGGGAGATTTTCTTTATCAAAAGTTTCGGGATCTTCATCTGAAACGATACCTTCCTTTATCCACAGTTCATGTAATTCTTTCGAGTTAGTACGAAACTTATGCAAATGCATACTAGCTTCTTTGAAAATTTTGATCGATTCTAGAGTCGTAGTCAAAGTTTCTCTGACTGTCAGCTGACTTCCGATTGCGTCATCTACGTAAATATTGTCATCTAAAAGGTCCACAGTTGTAGGATAGACTTCTCTATATTTTTTCAGGTGGTATCTAATAGTCGCTGCCAACAGAAACGGAGAACAGTTCATCCCAAATAACACTCGAGTAAATCTATATATATTAGGGGGGACGGTTTCATCAGAGGGAATTTCGGAGAATAGAAATCTAGTTACATCTCGGTCTCTTTCATCTATGAGAATTTGTAGAAAGGCCTGTCTGATGTCTGCAGTGAATGCAATAGGATTATATCTAAACCTTAATAGGATGTCGAATATCTCAGGGTACAAATTGGGTCCTACATGAAGACAGTCATTTAAAGAATTCGAGCCTGGGGGATGCGATGACGCATCAAAAACAATACGTAATTTGCTCGTGGTTCGATTCTCGCGTATAACTTCCCTATGTGGCAAGTAAAATGTAACGTTTTCTTCACCTTGAACATCTGTTACTCGTTCTATGATATTTTGATTTAAGTAATCTTGTATTACATTTTGATATTCAAAAAATAGATCTGGATTTCTTTTAAACCGTTTTCTAAGTCGATCGAACCTTTGTTCTGCGATTTCCCAGTTATCATTCAAATCTGAAGTGTCATGTTTCCAAGGTAATCTAACTTTGTAGCGAGAATTTTCGTATGTTATATTGGATTCGAAATGTTTAAGTGCTTCATTTTCGGTTGAATCTAAATTTTCTTTTTCACTAATAAGTCCTGAATTTTCTAGACTCCAAAATTTTGTTATTTGTTTAGAAATTAGATCTTCCCCTACAATTACATTGAATGATAGAGAGACTTCATTCTGACTCTCCCTTCCTTGTAAACACCAACCGAAAATAGTCTCTACTGCGACAAGATTTTTATTCAAACGCTTAATGTGTCCCATGACAATATCATAATAATAGTCTGCTCCGATTAAAATGCCAATTGATTCTTCACTATCGAGGGAATCTGCGAGTATCAAATTCTTTAGTTGTCGAATTTGTCTAATTTCTTCTAATCTAGGAGTCGGAACGTTTGAGCCTGAAATTTGATCCGTTACTAATAATTCAACTTCTATTCTAGAGTCAGAAGAACTTTTATGTTCCAAACTCAATTTAACCACGTCATAATTTCTTTGAATAGGTGTGGTGTTCCCAAAGGTGTAAACAGTTAATTTTTCTTTCCTAGTTACTTCGAGATTTAATTTGTTAGCTAATTCGCGTGTGACGAAACTTTTCATGCTACCCGTATCAAGAAGGAGCCTGGCAAACATTTTTTCTTTTCCTGCTTTAATTTTTATCGTGCAGGTCTGCAGAAGTATCACATTGTTAACATGCGAAACGGCGGAAACAATTTTTTCACTTCGTGGTTCAACTTGTGTTTCAATTTTTGAAATTGAAGAAACCTCACATTTATCAGCTTCCGAATTTTTGACTGCCGTGTTTGATTTAAAACATATACCTTCATAGTGTTTGCCCCCACAGATCCTACAAGCCTTTGTTTGTCGATAAGGGCAAAATGCAATTTTATGTTTCAAAGACGTGCACAAAAAACATCTATTGCTCTGCTTTAAAATGTCTCTTTTTTCATTTACTGTAAACACTCCGCAGTTTTCCGATAAGTGTTCCTGAGAACAAAAAATACACTTCCGGTTTGGTAATGTTGTCGCAATAAATTCATGTGTGGTAACCGACGGTTTTTGTTTTGAATATTTGTTAAAGTCTTTTCTTTTAACATTAGAATTCCACGTATACTTTGAGTCAAATTTGTTATATGTGTTCTTGGATTCCAGAAGTTGTTTTGATTTGTGAGAAAGCGACAAACAGGAGATTTTTTCCCGGGATTCTATCTCAGTCCGTAAAAATTTGAGAAAATTGTCTAAATTAAAAGTTCGACTATCTATATTAGTACGATGGAACTCCAAAGCAATATCGTTGGGAATGGTTTTCAACAAAACCGGAATTAACATGTTAGAATAGGATTCTTGTTTTACATCGAGAGAGGAAAGACTTCTAATTTGAACATTTATTGTGTCATACAATTTTCTTAATTTTGTTACATCATTCGAGTTTTGTACAGGGTTTAAATTCAAGAGATTTGACATATGCATATTGATTATCAACTGGCTTTGACCAAATCTATTGGTAAGAATCTCTACAGCCGAATCATAATTGGATTCTGAAATCGAAAATCCATCAATAGAACTTGCTGCATTTCCACCTAAATACGATTTTAAATAGTTGAACTTCTCTACTTTTGAAAGCGTTGTATTTTCATGAATTGTAATTTTAAATGAATTCCAAAAGTTGCTCCATTCATTACAATCGCCATAAAACTTTTGTATCGACATTTTGGGTAATTTAACATTACTTTCAGATTCTTTTTCTTTTTTACTTCCGATTTCTGAATGCGAGTCGCTAGAAATATTTTTAGAAATATTTAAGTTCAATTTTTGAGATTCGACGTTCTTGAAATAACGTTTGATTTTTGATTTCGTTATTATTATTGTATCACTATATTCCATGGAAGTTACAATATCTAATTCTAATTTACCATCCTCATTTTTAATCAAACTTTGGATTTTTTCATCTAAATCCCGAATTTCTATCTCTTTCGAACTTAAAAGTTCAAAACAATCATCCAATCCTGATTTATCCTGGTCTTCAATCAATTTATCAACATTTTTAACGATATTCGTGATGGAAGAACGTAAAGTAGCTCTTCTTTTGTTTAACGCCTTGACATCCATAATAAATAAAGTATCAAAAACTTTACCTTTGGCAGTTTTCGCATAAAATGCTATCCAATTGCTTGAAATAATCACGAACACACAACGATTACTAAATATTTTTACTCTATACTAAACTATTAGGTTCGCGAGACCGATGCACCATGAAGAAATTTAACTACTATATTCTACTAGAAACTAAACAAAGGAGTGAGAAATCTTCAAAACGAAAGTGGTGCAAAGTTTAAATCATCTTTACATATTTTTTAATGAATTTAATATATTTACATATTTACAAGAAGATAATAATAGGCTGGAAAGCCTCTACATTAACTAAATTCGAAAGAATAGACATATTATGGGATCTTAATCCCTTTCAAAGAAATCTACATTCTGACAACTGATTCAACACTCTATCAAAAGACAAGAACAACGAATTCTAAACATTTGAGAATAAAATCAAACCGATGGGCTTACAGCGCCATCTCTTGACATATTATTTCTCTACACTTGTCTAACAAGTTTGACGTTCTACCTAAGTTCTAGGTTAAGCCCTTTTTTTAGATATTAATTGGGAGGTTTTCAAGAGAAATGCAGAGAAGATTATTAATCTTCTCTTGCAGACATGCAATTTTTATTTATTTAGATTTAATTAACCCTGGGATATAAGTAAGTCAATTTTTGAAGGTTAGTTGATTCCTGTATGACTTTTTTTGGGGAAAACTTACTATCAGAGATTCCGATCAATGGTCAACTATGTTGAACTTTCATTCTGACTGGTTGTTCCACAGCGGCTTCTAAAGAAAGCTGCTCGAACGTTTTTGAGATTGAAACTAAGCAAAATTTTAAATTAAAAAAAAAAGTTGTATATAAATGCACCAAGGTTTTTTTTTCTTTTAAAAGCTCTTTCACTGGAAATATCAACTTGTATAATAAATAAAATTTGATACTACCGTTGAACGATTGATAAACAACCGTGCGACTAAGGAGATCCATAACACTGTTTAAAAAGAATTTTTTATGCTTTTAATAGTACTAAGACTTTATTCAGATTGTTTCTATATATGTATATTTATTGCTACAAATTTCATTGCACTGCTATAAAGTCTGTCTTGGAAGGTAGATTTTTGACTTACGATATCGGTAAAAGACACTTTCTTAAAAAAATCTTATGCATGCTTTGAAAACGCAAGACTTTCAATAAACTATAACACCGCTGTATTTTCCTGTACTGCATGAAAAAATTAACTAAAAATAACTGCATTCTTTTATAAATAATTCAAACAGATCCAGTTAGCCACCCCTTTCGTAACTGCTGACTAAATCCAAATCTCCTGACAAATTATAACTTTGAAAAAATACTTTAACATTTGAATTTTATTTTTGCTAAAGATTTACTCTTGCAACTGAACTATAAAGTTCAACTTTATTTAATTTTCAATAGATTCAGACTCTTCTGATTTTTCCAATTAAAATGGTTTATCTTTTTTTCCCAGCTAAAACAATTGTTATCAAAAAGAAATTTAAAAAGGTAGAAAATTTGGAATGGATTTGAATTAGTATCGTTTTTAAGGTTTTCTGATCAAATAATTTTTTTTAAGTGTTATATCTTTGAAGCCCTGTATCTTTGAAGCGCCTTAAGTCAAAAACAGTGATTATTAGATATTTGTTAATATTGATAAATAAAACAAAAATCTTTTGACTGATATAAAAGGCTTAAGTCTATGAATTTTGTATACAAAATTACATTTCTTTGTACAAAAGACTCAAGTTGAAATTATAGTTCTGCGATTGGTATAAAAGCTAATAACTTATTGGTATATTTAAATCACTGTTTTTGACTTAAACCCTTTATACCGGGCTTCAAAGATATATTAAAATTATTCACATCGTCCTTTTTTTCGCCAAATAAGCACCAAAATTACGGTTGAGTTTAAAATCATTTAGCTTCATAGAATTTTCATAGAGATTTTAAATTGTTTAATTCCTATGTTTTCAAAATTTATCAGAAATACTTCCGATTATTTTAAGCTTGTATGCCATCCACATCATATAGTGGTCAGCTTCTCTGTCTTCCACGGTATGGGCTCGGGTTCGAATCCTGGGACTTGGACGTTCCTGCCTTGTCCACTCATAGGGAGCAGTGTGGCCTCACCTATATGGGGCTCCCATACCAAGTAGTCAACGAATTCGCGGCGTGGATGGGCCAATATCCCCAGGACAAAAGGTACAAGGCTGCCCTTTTAGGATTGTTCAGAGTATATTTTACTCGACTGAACCTGAAAATTTCTATCTACACTTGAAAGAGTCGAACTGATAATTTTTTGAGGGTGTTTTTTATTTTTTCCTCCCTATAATGCGGCAGACGATATTCTTGGACATTATCCTTACCGTCATCCTTTCTGAGAGCACCATATAGGTGGACCAGCATTACCCCCCCCCCCCCCCCCTATGGGCCAGTCCCGTAATTTTGAACCAAGTCAAGTGACGAGACCGGAACACTTGGCCTCGCACCTCCAGAGGTAAATTTGAGAGCTTGGAGAACATTGCAGTCACGACATTTTAAGTGCACCAGCTGCCATTAGTGTACACGGCGGTGGATTTGTCAGTGACCGGCATCGAACCCGCAACCTTCAGATCACTGGTTCGACTCCTTAGCCAACTCCAATCACGCCGCTATTTTTTGAGGTGAAATGAAAAAAAATTCTCATTAATCTTCAAAAATATCTGTCTGATATGCAGTTATTATTTTTATTAAAGCTGTGCTAACCACTAAAATTTTATCCTTCATTTTGATCCTTAACGAACTTCTGAACCTCAAATTTTCCTCTTTAACACCCAAATTTTTCGGCTGGACCAAACATTTTCCTATTAAGCACTTAAATTTTCCAACTAGACACCTAATTTTTAAACAATAAATTGATCATTTTTTGAAAAGCCTTCAAATTTCCCGACTAAACTCCTGAAATCTCTTACTGAACCTAAAACTTTCCAGCTGATTTCTCGACTGATATTTTTTTAACTTAGGATTACGTTCCTCCATAACGGTCTTCCGGAAAGCAAATTTTCAGACGCCAAAACCGTTCGTCGTCACAAGTTATAATTTTAGCAGGGCGCCAAACCCAGTCTGTATCGCTTGAGCAAGCAGTAAACAGTTAAACAGAAAAGTACCAAAATGTGTCAAAATTTTGACTGACACACACACACACACACACACATATACATATATATATATATATATATATATATATATAGATACATACAAAAGAGGTAAGCAACGATAAGTAATCCTACGTGAATAACCCGCGGTAGTTTTTTTAGAAGAGACTACCTTAAAAAAAATTTTTTTTTCTAGGGGAACGGGGGGAATTTACGCCGTGACTGTAAATATAAACCTAATGAATTAATTGAAGCAATTCATCTGAGTTCCAAATTCCCATATTAATTCGACAACACAAAATAAGCACAGAGGTACCTCGGTACTCATCGCTAATTGGTTCCAGAAGGCACCACAAGTACCTAAAACGACGAGTACTGAACAAATTTTTTCCATAAGGAGTAATGTAAATTGAATTTGTTTCTGAAAACCAGAAATTTCCCATTTTACTAAACAATTTACAAATTGATGGGTCTGTTTTTTATACAAAATTTTTTAACTAGGCAGACATAAATTTTAAACTAGGCAGACAAAAACAGTGATTAAAATAAATAAAATAAAATTTACCTTCACTCAACCGTCACTGAAAGGAGTTGAGGGCCTAATGGGAAAAGAAGTAGAGGACGATAAGGGTTATGGGTTTGAAGGGGAGTCTCCTTCCAATAAAAATCAGACACTTGCACAGGGATTCATTCTATTTCCTGTCTCTTAACACCACCGATCCCTGTTGTAGACTCAGATGTAGGGAGTTTCACACTTTTTTCTAGATGAATTGTGAGGAGTAACGAGTAAACGTCGAGTACCGAAGTGCGACGAGTACCGAGAAAAGGTCGAGTACCGAAGCATTCTTTTCTCGACGAATTGTGACGAGTACCGAGCAAACGTCGAGTACCTAAGCATTCTTTTTCGCGACGAAATGCGTCGAGTACCGAGCAAACGTCGAGTACCGAAGCATTTTATTTTCGCTACGAAATGCAACGATTACCGAGCAAACGTCCAATGCCGAAATATTTTTTTTCTCGTCGAAATGCGACGAGTGCAGAATTCGACGAGTTCCGAAAGCAGACGAGTACCGAGGTATGACTGTACTAAACTTCAATTTATTTAAAGAACAAATTAGTATCAACACACAAGCAGGGGAACTCAAAAGTAATAGAATCTACATAAACTGCATAAACAAAATCGAAAGTTACACTAAGTCAAGATGACCCGAAACAACTAAACAATCAAGTAAAAAATCGAACGAACTCACCTAACTAGAATCAACGGAACTGAAAAGGTATCAAATCCACACTTCCAAATTCAACCATCCATTACACGGAAAACTTAATTTCAGGGCAATCCTTAGCCGAAGCGTAATATGATCTGAAAGAAGTTGCGATAGGAAAGTTTAGAATTACATACTATTATACACACTTTTATACTGAAGATTATACTGAAGGATTAACAAATTAATTGCTCCGTAATCATGCGCTTGGGACCTCAATTTGTTACTGGCCTGTGAAATTTAGCAGTTTCAAAAAGAGATACTTTCTGCAAATTTATTAATTGCGTAAACAATTGATATGATAGCGTAATTTAGTATTTAGAACAGGGGTGTCGTATGCGGCCCAAAGCAAATATTAGTGCTGCCCAGAAAGAGAGCTCAAAGCGAAAAAAAATATATCAATGGCCCACTTCGGCGATGATAGCAGGCAGCCATTATAGATCCCGTTTTCCTCCTTCAACAAATTGACAATACATCATTTGAAATATCTTTAATTCTATACAAAATTCCGTATGCAATTTCTGTATATTAATTTCATTACAAAAATAAAATGTGAAGTTTTTACACATTTAACATTTCATATTTGTAATGATATTAAAATTAGTATAAAAAAATTAGACACCAGGAAATCATAATCTCCGTAACCTTATATACTCACAAACGAGGCCACTATAAATAGAAGGCGATGCCATTGCTGTTGAAAATTCTCGTTTAATGAAGTACCATTTCGTAATACACCAGGAAAATTTATGCGGAAAAGTTTTAAAAAATGGACAATGCTAAATCAAATCGTCGTCAAAACGGGGAATTTTTTAAGGGCTTGGGGATTGAATCATCGCTAGTTTCAGGAATTTCTTAAAAGTTTGGGTGCTGAGTATGGCGATATCGTATACTTCACAGAAATAAGGTGGCTTAGTAGAGGCAAATGTTAAAAATATTTTATAGCCTACTTAATAAAATCAAATTGTTTATGACATTGAAAACAAAAACCTCTGCCAGTCCTTGATGATGACAATTGGCTTGCAGATTTAGCATATTTGATAGATTTGACTGCCCATTTAAATGCTTTAAACACCCGTCTTCAGGGTAAAAACCAACTTATCAGTACAATGTTTCAAACCATAAACGGATTCCAAATGAAATTGAAATTAAGGCAAGCCCAAGTAAATGTTAACATTTTTTTTTGTATTTCGAGGCGCTGAACCACGCATAATTCTAGAAATGGTAAAAAAAACACGCAGCCTTACTTTCCGATTTAGTGCAAGAATTTAAAAATCGATTTCAGGACTTTTGGAAAAATAAGCAATTCATTTGCACCCTTGCTACTCCATTTACAGTCGATAGAGATATACTGCCAGCAAATTTTCAAATGGAAGGCATAGAGTTGCAATCTGAAATCCAACTTAGAGCGAAATTGAATCAAGTCTCTTTGTTGGACTTTTATAAACGATACCTGTCCAGAGATAAATATCCCTCACTGCATAGTCATGTATTATTCATGTCATCATTGTTTGGAAGCACGTACATCTGTGACAAACTATTTTCAAGAGTGAAGCACACTAAGAGTCAAAATGAGAACAAATTGAGAACTCCCTGAGAATTGCAACCACTTCAACTGACCCAGATATTGATGCATTAGGGCCTATTCACATAGGAGTCCGTTGCGTTGCGTTAAGGAAAAGATGATGTTGAGACGAAAATAAACCAATCATAGGCGTTAAAAATTTCATTGCTAATCGTTTGGAGGCATATGATTGGTTTATTTTCGTCTCAACGTCATCTTTTCCTTAACGCTACGCAACGGACTCCTATGTGAACAGGCCCTTAGTCTCTCAAATTCAATGCTGAATATCACATTAATTTTATGACTCCTATAGTTATCTTTATAATTATAAATAAAATTTATAATGAAATAAATATGTTAACTATATATTGTACTTTTTATACTCATCAACTATTTTTAATGTTAGGCATATTTTTGTGTGGCCCAAAACAATTAGTCTTCTTTCAATGTGGCCCATGGAAGCTAAAAGGTTGGACACCCCCTGATTTAGAACGAAGGAGCCGGAAACCAAGGTTGCGCTTGGGGTCCTCCAAGTGCTTAATCCGCCTCTGTTACCTCTATCAAAAGAATTTTCATCGTTATATAAAATCTTAACATTAAAGCTCTTTTTCCCAGTTTGATAATTTTCAAAACGCACTATCCACAATTTCGTCATTAACTAGATTTTTATTCACATTTAATCATATCTTGAATCAACTCAGTTTAGTTATTACTACAGATATGGTTCGAATTAAATTTTCAATTTTTACTATAAGAATTTAAAAATAAGATTATTTATTACACAGAACAACTGTATGAGTGCTGTAATAAATATTTTGAAAGTTAGTATCGAAATGTCTGTTTTGCAGTAGAGAAATTTTAATCGATAAAATATATTTACAGTCGAACCCCATTATAGCGAACCCGGTATATAACGAACGAAAATTTTGGTCCCGCCGTTTTCCTATTGTATTTAATGCTAATTTATCATTTTATAGCGAACCCCTGAAATCTTAAGAATCGGCTATAGCGAACTTTTTTTTCAGCCGATTACTGAAATTATTATTTTTTAACTTTTTAAGAATGTTTTTTTTTTATTTTTTTAATTTCTAATGGCAGAATATAAGACAACTGTAGACAGAACAAGTAATATATAAAAAAAATTTTAAAGTCAATTCCTACTTAGGTCAACAAAGAAAAATTTGAGTGTGAACTAATAGTAGGAATTGAAAAAAAGGATTGCCTGCCAGAACCTTGCCTACTGTGCGAGATTAGGAGGGGGGGAAAGAGAGAGAAAAAGTTTGTCATGTCGGGGATTCGATCTCGCAACCTAATGGACGTGAGAAGCCCTCGATACCGCAGTGCTACCGTTTACACAGCAACGAGAGGGAAATTACTATTCAAGAGCAAGAGACGCTCTAGATTTAAAACTAAAATTGATTAATAAAATTTAATTAATGAATTAATATTTGAAAAAACTGTATTAACATCAAGTGCCATCCACTACAAGTTTAAAAAAATGTATTTGAACTTGAGTGGATGAATAAAAAGTACTTTTATTAACGATTGAAAATTTGAACAAGATATATATAGAGAGAGTGTGAACTAATAGTAGGAATTGAAAAACACAATAGAACAAGAACAAGTAGCAAAACTGAACTACAGTAAGTCTATAAATCATTCATCTTGTGCCGAGTTCTCCAGTATTTTTCCCACAGATGTCCCGAGACCAGTGCAGGGCAGTGAACCAAATGGTTCACATCCATTTCCTCACGAATGTTACACAATTGGCAGAAAGGACTTGAAAGCAGTTATTTTCGGTGTAGATGCTCGGAGAGGCAATCGTGTCCAGTAGCGAGACGGAAAATGGCAACAGATTTGTCTCTTGGCCATAGCGGAATATTAGTGATTTCCTCGATCCATTTCTTGTCTTTATTTGCCTCCTTTATGTTATTCCAAAAGTTCACTCTAATAGATTTTTTAACTAAACGTTTGGCGGTATAGAAAGGGATTGGTTTATCTATTATTTGTGCTATTTCGGTTGCCTTTTTTGCCAGAGAGTCATTTCCCAGGAGTCCGCAGTGCGCTGGCACCCATTGCAACGCAACCTCTCTATGGTTTATTAGGTTGGGTATGGTATATGGTTTATTATGGTTTATTAGGACCTATATGGTTTATGGTCCAATTAGATCATTAAGAGGCAGATGAATATTTAAAATATTGGCTGACGCTGGTGCCTCAGATGAAGCAATGGTCAGGAGGGCAGCCCTGGAATCTGATAGTATAACAACCCTTGAAAAATTTTCACTTTGACATTGGAGTTGTGACAAGATTATCTGAATTGCTAAAATCTCCGCATCATAGGCTGTTTTATATTTTCCGACAGGAGTGTAAAAAGAGAAGAGCTTGCTGTAGACTCCAGCGCCAGCATTAATACGGTCAGTCACCATGGAGCCGTCCGTAAACACGTGAAGCCAGTCCTCATCTGGGTACAGATCATGAATAGTCTCCAAAGCTACTGCTTTTAGTTCTAAGTCATTTGTTTCTTTCTTAGAAACCTCACTTAAAAGGTGTGTCCTAACCGTCTACTTTCTTTCTCCAGTAGGACATTATGACTTGATAAGATTTTCCTTCTTCCAGTTCAATCCTAGTTGTTCTCTCATCTCAAAAACTCTCTGACGGAAACCATTTTGGGTTTTAAGGTTCCGTGTAGATGATGACAAAGGGCTATTACACATGGGAAGACAATCTGGTAGTCTTTTAAGAATGTTGAAGAAGCAAAGAATGTTTAAGAAGAAGATGAAGATTTACCTATCGCGATGTGGATGGGAAAGCACAAAATTTCATTATTCTCAGATTGTGACTTGCAACTGTTCGAAACATGTGATGATAAAGTCATTACATGTGAAAATCCGACTGATCAAGATATTGTGGAAGAAATTAAAATGAATCATTCTGAAAGCAAAGATTCTGCATCTGATGCTGATGAAGATGAGCACATAAATGGCGAAATCCCCCATCATCTCAGATGCTACAGCAGCGATGCGTGTAATTAATCAGTCTACACACACAGTGGAAGAAAGAGTGTTGGAGTCATTTGATGTATTGAACAAAAAAATTCGTAAAATGTTTTTGAAATCGGCATCACGTCAGCAAAAGAGTGCCGATTATTTCTGCATGAAAACAGTGAGTAACAATTAAAGGTAAAATGAATTTATTTCCCTTTGTCTTCATTTTTAGTTAATTTAATTTGTATTGTGTCAGTTTAATGTAATCGGTTTTAGTCAATTTAATTCATTAATGATAATTTTTAATGGATTTTATCATTTTTAATACATCATTGTTGAATACACATAGCAACTAATTAGTTATACATTTTGTGAACTCTAACATTTTTCTTAACTGTTTGGATATAGCGAACAAAACTTTTGGTTTCTTGGAGTTCGTTATATCGGGGTTCGACTGTCATATATCCTCCAATTTTGTAACTGAAGATAAAGTCTAAACAATTTTTATATATGCTAATGACAATATACGCGTAATTAATATACTATATATAAAAAAAATAAAATTAGGACTTCGAGTGTACTTTAACCGGTATATTCAATACTTTTCTTACTTTGACAGATCCTTTCTGCTCATGTATTTTACTTCTTCGCCAGTTTTTTTTTTTAAATTTTCTGTGTATCTGACGTAACTAAGTCTTGTGGAAGGCTTGACAGAGACTACAATGTTCAAAAACAAAAACAGGCTAATGAACTCTGGGAAAAAAACTCTGGGAACTCTGGGAAAAACTCTGGGAACTGGGAAAAAAAAAATCGGTTTCGCTGAAAATTCGAGAGGGGTTGGGAGAGGGGGTGATCTAGAGCTTTCTGGATACCTATTCCGGAATGGATCTTGTATCAAATTCCCCAGTTTATGAATCAATTTATTTACCGGTTACATTACTCGGATCCATTTGGAGAGAGTTGAAACGTCGAAATACATTTTGATGATTGTTTACAAATGCGAATTAAGACTAGTGTAAATCTCTGTGCTACCATCTAAGTGGGGAGATATCATTTTCTTTCAACATTCATCTTCTTTCGGTAATATTCCCTATGTTTGCTTGTTTGAGTTAAAATCAACCAGGGGAAAAAACTAGCGTTTTCCTAGAATAAAAATCCATTCGTTCTTAACTTAATTTAAGTTCTCTATTCTTGCCTGAAAATTCGGAAACTACTCCTGAAAAGTATGGAAATACAGTTTTTCCTTCTTCATCGATTCCGTACTCAATACATTCTTATTCACAAATTTTCCTCCTCTCTGTGATGTTCGGGAGAACTGAGAAAACAGATTTTCTGGTAGAGAAGGGGGCGACTGTCCTTCAAAAACCCAGCAATTTAATGACTTACCTTATTATTTTGAGATTCAATAAACTGCTCAAATCGGTCATTATAGGGAAAGACATGGCATTATCTTTTTGATATCAGGTTTTCCTCGCAGTACAGCTGCTGCATTGTTTCGTCCACTGATTGGCTACATATGTCTTTTATATAAAATTCGACGGAAGAATTCTCCGGTCTGATCTCTTTGCGATTCCAGTCGTCCTACGAAAAGTAAACAACTTGACTCCGTTCTCTACACTTAATTAAATAATTGATCAAAAGTATTGAAAAGATAGATGGCTTATAGCTTTGCTGCTGATAGCTGGGAATTCATAAATATTATATATATAATAGCCGTTGTCTCTGTATAATACTTCCGGGCTGTACTCATCTTTCAATTGAAGCCCGTTAGGCTTAATTTCAATTTCAGATGTGGATCAGAATTTTTTCTTACCTAAAAACTAATATCTTCTCTATCAAATCACGTTTGTTCAGCCTATTTTTCTATAAAACATTCAGAACTTAAAAAAATTGGATGCTTTTAGCTGTATATTTAACAGTTTTTAAAAATCTGTTTACTTTTGCGATGAATTCTGAAAGTAAACAAACTTGAATGTGAATGAATCAAGTAGCTCAAGTATTCATATCGCGTAGTGAGCTGTAAAAAACTGGATGGCAGTCTGCTACTCCAATCGCATGAAAAACTAAATAAATAAAAAATAATGAAAGGGTTTGCTTTTACAAGATGTGGATTAAATGCAATATTGTTAGATAATCCGGGAAATTTTTTAACTTTCATATACTTTTTCCATTATGACGTCATTATTAGTATTATGACGTCAAAATGACGGGTTACCCTTCTAGTATAATAATAATTCAATACTTTGAAAAAGAAACCGTAACACCTAACTCTAGGAATATGAATTGACGCTGGAATTCTTTTTCTGGTTGGCCCTTTTCGCCTTTTTTTAGCTATTTCGTGATTTTATGGCGGTGATATCCTCAAGTAAAATATCACTATACTTATGCTAAAGCTTCAGTGCACTTCAGGAGTCAAATCCTCTTTTGACGAGTTACCGATGATCACACGAATTGGCGGAATTATCATTGGACAGCCATTGTTTTAAATTTTAAAACTAAGTTTTAAGTTCAAATAATTTTTTCCTGACAGAGTTCGCATTCTGCCGACTTTAAATCCCCGTCTCGTTAATTCATAAAGAAGAATCACATATTAAGACGGGAATTTTCGGAAGCAAAAAAAGCACATTAATAACAATTTTGACACTCCCTGTTATTTACACTTTATACTTTGAGAATCTTATTCCCGTCTGTGCTCGTCTCTGGTCAACAAAAAGGGGTAAAATTAAGAAATCAGGCTTTTGGGGTTTTCCTCTGCGTTAACTTCTATGGTAAATTGCCGTTAAAGAAACTTTCTGAAAGAATGGAAAACTAGTAAAGAAGGTTTTCGCCCACATTCATATTCGGATAAAAATTACAGCTTCAGACATGGAGTAGATGTAAGAGAAATACTCCAAGAAAAATATATTTTCGAGAGTCTTAATTTCGAGCTTGCAAGAATTCGACTGGAAACCAATATAATTTGAAACAGACAAATTTAGAACAGTAAATGAGAAAAGAGAGGTGGAAGAGATGGTTGAATTAAAGGTATATTAATGAAAGGTGTGTTTTTAAAGATCTATTTTTAAAAATCAGGATTGACCATATCCGAACTTTACCAGATCAGCATTCACAGGCAGAATATTAAAAAATTCAGGTGAAAAGCAGTAACACAAAACTTCCTAACACCACCATCAAGATCAACAATAAAGAAAATATAAGAAAATGAATTTAATATTAAAAAAAAAGATAAAAAAGAAAACCGCATTTGCTAAAGAGGAAGACGAATATTGCTTAAAAACTAATCAATTTCGGTAAAAGAGAAAATAACTAAAGAAAATATGTCAAGGTTTGAAAGGCAATGTGCAATATCACGCTAAAACCTCATTTAGTGTTAAAATCAAGACAGAAGTTGTAACTATGTGTAAAGAATCTTGGTAATTAATTAAACTTCAATAAAATTATATGGTTTGTGTAAAACTGAATGGAACAAATTCAAACTCAAATTGAAGAAAAATGATTACCGTATTTTTCGGACCATAAGACGCACCCTAAATTCATTGGAGGAGTTTCAAAAAAGAATATTTTGTATTTTGTTAGGTATATAAAGATATTTTCAATTTCTTACTTGATAAAGATAATACAGTCGATTCCAGTTAATTGGAACACCGGTTAATCGCACCAGACGCTTATTTGGACCGAATCCCGTCTTGTAACATAGGGCATGTTGGTGTAATCGGACCAGCCGGTCATTATGACCAAAATTATCGCTTCCCGATGTGGTCCGATTAACCGGAATTGACTGAATATATATATATATATATATTAATATATATATATATATATATATATATATATATATATATATATATATATATATATATATATATATATATATATATATATATATATATATATATTGTAAGAATTACGTTTGTTATTACTGTTTTTGATTCTTATAAGCGTTTGATTCTTATAGCCGAAATTTAAGTTTTTGAACAGGCACACCGACACACCTATATATACATATGAGGCGTTGAAAGGCAAAGTGGTGTAAGTCACATTTTCAACTTTTTTCATTTGAGGGCAAATATGTAATCACCATGTTCAATTTATAGTGGAATTGTAAATAGTTATTATTTGCAATATTATAATAATTGTTATGAATTATAATTTGTTCAATTTATAGTGGAATTTTTTGTAGTTTTTGCAGTTAAACTCTTTTGACTTAGACCACTTGACTTACTGACTTACACCAGTTTGCCTTTCACCGCCTCATATATAAGATAATTTACCATAAAATACTCTTTAATTTACGTTAATTATCTTTTATTAAAATTATTCTTTATAATTTTAAAAATACAACTTAATTTCTAGACCTATAAGTAGATACACATGATTACAATAAGAGAAGAAAAAATCTAATATTTGTTACAACATACCTGCTTAACAGTTTAACATTTCAACTACAGGAAGGGTGCAAGAAAATGTTTTCTATGGTAGTTTGACGTAATGAAGTTTTCAGGAGGCTGTTTCAATGATCTTTCAATATTAATAGTCTCAGACGAAGATTCACCTTCTAGCTTACGTTTCAGGGTTTGATAACGTGCTGAATCTAATAATATCACGTTTGCCTAAATGTTAGTGGACACTTCGCCGAATATTTATGTGTTTCAGGGTCCAGGAAGCCGCAACCAGGATGTGGGAGGTGGGAAAAAGAATCCCTGTCTTTGTTTGTCAGTGAAGAAAAGTGAAATCGGATCCGGACGGGTAGGATGGCCCTGGGTAAAGCTAATAGGACAGTGCTTAGCTAAAGCGTTTAAGGGGAAACTATTATGTTATGTCTAACAAAGAAAGGGATGCATTTTACGACTGTATTCCCTCCCATCTTATCACTCTTTCTTTAAAAAAAAATAAAGAAAGAACTCCGTGCCTTTTGAGGATTTAAGTGGCTTTTTTGGAAAAATGAAAGGAAAGCGAAGTGTGTAAACTGATTCTTAAAACCGGTGGATTGATTCTTTAAAGCGAAAATTTTAACGTGGAAATAATACATTTGTTTTTGTTTTTGCGATATTGATTCTTATAGACGGTTGATTCTTATAACCACTGATCACTATAAGCGGTGGTTACTGTATATATATATATATATATATATATATATATATATATATATATATAATAAAATATTAAATTTATTTTAATGTTACCTTCGTACCATAAGACGCACCCCAATTTTGAGTCAATTTTTTGTGTAAAAAGGGGAGTCTTATGGTCCGAAAAATACGGTAGTTTACGTATATGTAGATTAAGACAATTTTGTATTACGCTGCTTTAGCAGCATGAGAATTACAATCTAAATCATTGTTAAAAAATGTCCTATAATAACTTTTAATGCTCACATTAATAAAATGGGAGAAAAAGCTTTATTTACTTATGTTTATGAGGTATATTCTATTTAATATTAATGCAAATTATCTAATGACTCTTATGATTCTACTTTTCACATGTCTTTGTGTGTGAATAATATATGAACCACTTTTCCTTGTAACTGAGTTTATACATATTCAGCTAGCTGTAAATAATCATACGCAGTAATGTTTATTCAGGGCTATGGGAACCTTTTTCTTTTTGTCAGATGTCGGCAGCTTTCAGATGTTGCGGTCGGAGCATTTACAAACGGTTCGCAAGGAAAAAAAAATCTTTCATTCCCACGTAAGTGGGATTCTTTCAAGCAAACCATCTATTGGTAACGGAAATGTCATAAAGTAAACGCATAAAATAAGCCTCCTTTTCTTATATCATCGCCGCCTCCACTACTGAAGTTCCTGAATCTAAGCTCAGGCCATTTACTAGTTTTATTTTCCCACCCGAAATGAACCAGACGAGGTCTCTTCTCTGAAAATCGTTGAAAGGAAAAAAAAATTAATGAATGGCGCTCCTCCCTTAGGAAACGATAAAAAGTACCTCCAAAAGATGATTTTTCTTAAAATTAAAAAACCCCCCCCACAAAATATTGGAGAGAACAAACTCATCGCAAAAAAATCGCCTCTGACGGTCTCCTCAAAGTAAGATTAGCGATCGCGTATTTCCCTATCGGAATTTCGATTGTTGAAAAGCTCTGAACTTCGCTGTCGAATGCCGAACGCCCAGAGGAAAGGAGATATCGACGATCTCTTTTCGAAAACGGATATCGAACAATATGGCTTGTAGGCAACATCGAATATTCAGGTAACGGGTCAGCAGCGGATGGAGTAGATTGGCGCACCTTTCTCTAGAACACGGTAGTGGTCTGGCCTATTCATTTGGTAAAATCATTTTATCTATAAATGGCCCAAGGTGAGTGTATAGGTGTCTGGGCCAAAGTTATCCCATAATAGCTGACTAAAATTTAGAAGTGTGTAACAAAGAGGCACTCAAAATGAGAAAATACCCTTCACGTCGCCAAGGTATCAAATAACAGCATTATGCACTAGTGTTATAGGCCGTTAGATCTGAGTTTCGGGAACCAGACAGGCCCAGATTTCTGCATGGGCAAGTGGGGTACTTGCCCAGGGCCCCCAAAATTATGGGGCCCCTTATTTAGTATTAAGTTGTACATATTTTTGAAAATTTGGTTTTTGGTTAATGCTGTAATGGGGGCAGTGGCGGATACAGAAAAAAAACCTGGGTGGGGCACAGTGTACCTACTATAGTGAAAGCATACTTACATCCATAAGTGTTTCTGGTTTAATTTTTTTTTGGGGGGGTTGGGGGGTAATAACTTCAGACTGTGATCTATTTTGAATTTCAAAAGAATTTTATGAATTTATTTATTAACATTAAAAAGTAAATTAATAAATTAACACTTATTATTATTATTATTATTATTATTATTATTTTCAAATTTTGGACTTGTTGGTCTAAAATTGTTTGAATTTCCTGTCCCAATTTATGGGGGACCTGGGTGAGTGTCCCACATGTTCATGTGGAAATCTGGTCCTGGAAGGGGCACATGCCCCCCTCTGGATCTTTCCTTGGAGGGGGCCTCCAAAGTCTGCTTTGCCCAGGGCCCCATTGGGTCAAAGTCGGGCCCTGGAACCAGACATTCGTTACTAGTGGTTTGAAGCTGTATACAATTGTCCATGCATTACATACATCTAAGCAAGGAGAATACATTAAAATCTTCGACATATGACAGGAAAGATCTTTGTTAAATAAAGACAGATTTTAACTACTTCGATGCTCCTTCCTGTTTGGGCATATTAGCAGTATTAACGACTACCGATTTTTTTTTCAACAGAGAAGTCGTAATATGTTTGACCTTAAATAAATTTTAGCAGTTTTGTTATGATGGTTACATATGATGATATGCAGTTTTGTTATATGCAAATTGATCATAATGATTATGAATGATTTGCAGTTTTGTCCTACAATGATTATAAGGAAACGTGTAATGATTTGCAGTTTTGTTAGAAATAACAAAATTGCAAATCATTAAACGTAGTCTATTAGGAGATATTGAGGGCCGCTGAGTAGGAGTACACACAACATGTTAAGGAGTTGGCCAAAAGAGGTCTTTTGTAGGCGGCTATTTATTTGGTTTTACATAGCGGTGAAGGGCAGGTCAATACGTCTCCTTCTCATCTGCTTAGCATGTCAGCCTCGGAGTAGGATATAAACATTCGATGAGGCTTGGTGATAGAGAAAGACGCGTGAAGGTGTGTATTGTGTGCTACAGCGAAGTGAAGTCAAGCTGCATTCGAGAACTATACAAGAGCCTCGATGTAGTTCCAATCCAGCTCAATGCGGAGCTCTCCTGTCCCAACAATTTTAGTGCATGTGCATGAACTTATATTTCAAGTTATATTTGAGTTATATTCAAAGTTATATTTGGCTGAATATCACGCTTTAAACGACAAATAAAATGTTTTAAAGTCATTTTTAAAATTACTAATGGAGAGCCCAGTCGCAACCCGTCTCAAATAATCTGTAAATAAAAAAAGGAGGGATTCCAGGGCTCCCTACTTTTTACATTATACGGTTTATTGGCCTTGTCCTGATTAAAATGGCGCCGATTGCTGCGCATATATTTACAAGTACGGTACAATTATGGATGGTAGGCGTTACTAGCCTCTACGTGTTAGGGGATGCTCGCTTATTACCAGTCGTGTCGCAGCCCCTTTTTTGCAAGGCAATAGAAGAGACAAGGGGAAATGTACTATGAAAATTAAATATTCACACCGAAAACTACAATATCTTATTTACTTCGTAATACATTCCATGTATTACCAGCACGGTCACTTGAATTTATTTAAAGAAATATACGAGTAATTGTTCAAGTACTACATTTTCAGGTATAATTTTTTAATAGCGTGAATCTTTTGCTCCTCTTATTCGATTTTCAGAAAGCTTCTGAAAACTTTGCTGTACCCCTTCGCATATGGTACTCTTTTTGAAGGCAACGTCTCATGTTCCGTCTTCTTGGTATATTATAAAGCATTGATTGTGGTTATTAACCGCTTTTGTTTGTTTTTTATTAATTTCCTTTATTTTTAATATTTCAATGTCTGATTAATTTTGTTTGTTTATTTTATCTTTCTGATTTTATTATTATTATTTTTGCATTCGTGTCTGCGTTGTTTTCTTTTTTTATTTCTTTTCCTTTCCCCCTTATCATATATATACATATACATATATATATATATATATATATATTATATTATATATATATATATATATATGATTATATATATATATGATTGTACGGTGTCTGAGTGTGTTTATTGTATAGATCATACTCATCGGAAACAATCCATTGGTTTTTAGACAGCATTGACACCGATGATGAAGAAATGCTGTCTAAAACCTCTTTCATACTTTTCTTTTCATGTTATTTGTTCCTGGCTGCAAGTAGCTTTAGATCTATTACTGGTTTTCTCTATCATCTATTTCTTATTTATATATATATATATATATATATATGTGTGTGTGTGTGTGTGTGTGTGTGTGTGTGTGTGTGTGTGTTTGTTTGTGTGTGTGTGTTAAGGGCAAAGTCCGAATCCTCACCAATTTGCGAAATGGCCGGTTATTTCTAGCATTGGCCAAGTCACATGTCCAAATCACGAAATAACCAACAATTGACGACTACTTAGAGCTTTGGTTGACCAATTCGCGATGCGCCGTCAATTAATGGCCAGTTTGTGAATTTCCGAAGAAAAAATGAAACTTTTTCTTGGACGATTCGTAAACTGGCCATTGATTTGTCGGGCGCATCACGCATTGGTCGACAAAAGCCCGAAGTAGTCGTAAATTCTCCATTTTTGCTGACTTGGGCCAAGTGACTTGGCCGATGCTAGACGTGCCCAGCCATTTCACGAATTGACCAGACTTCGAACTTTGGCCGTAACTAACACTAACTAACACACACACACACACACGCATATATATATTATTTTCTCATGAATTTCCGCTTCAGTTTTCACGATTACCTGATTAATAGTTTCTCGCTTTTCTGTCATGGAAAATGGCAACGTTATCTATTCACACACCCATTCAATAGCTTCTCGTTATAGTACGTTGTTTTTAAGCGGTTCCAGACTAATAAAGCTGTTTCAGCGCCTTTAAAGTTCAATAAGTGTGAGAGTTTACTCCCAAACCAAATTTTAAAGACAATAATGATTTTTACCTTTTAAAAAAATTAATTTAACGCATTTATCTCTATGCTACGTCATGTTAGATACACACTGTTTGAGAATTCTACTAAAGCATCGTTCGATCAGTGTTCCCTTTCCCTCCCAGGACTTCGGTTCGGGGTTTTTTGTTGTTGTTCTTTTTTTTCTCGCTTCTAGACCGGTCATTATTTATATCACATTTCCCTCTAACTACCCCTCTCCTTTTGATCTTAATTTCTGACAATAAAACAATGACTCGCTGATCCGAGCTTCCGATTTGCAGGGAAGAATTATCACGACGCGTCATTAATCTGGAACGGAAGGCGTGTCTCCCCTTGTCACGTGCGCGAGCGTCCGCTACATAATTGAGAGTTAATCACCACCTTTCCAGCATTTATGGACCCCTCGTCTCCTGACGAAGGAGAGTAGGGAAAAACAAAAGGGTTGAGCCTGCACAAACTCTTCGGAAAAATAGAAGAAAAGCAGGGTTTTTCGCGCAAATTTTAATCGCAGTCTTCTCCACCCCACAATTTTCATAATTTTTGTCTTTTCTCTTCGTTCAGCTTCTCCCCCCCTTGTTTCGACCGCTCGGCGGCATCTCCTTTCATCTGGCCTCCTGCCAATCAATTTCCAAGATTCCGCGATTGTTTAGATCTGAAATCACCTTAGCATCGCAATATCCCAGCATTGCAGGGCAATCCAGGCGTTTAGGCAAGAGACGAGGCACGTGGTATCAGCTTGCTAGATACCATCCCCAATATAGGATATCCCTTTGGACGGCACTGTCTTCACATGCTAAAAACATGACGAAAGCCTTGCGTTTCCGCCATCATTTTGGATCAAATTTCAAATCGATGTACATAAGCAGACTTATCGAAAATTTTTAACGTGGTATGTTTGTTGACTCTCAGATCTTCAGTTCTCGTGCTAAGCTAGGAGAAATTTTCTTCTCGAAACTTTTCTAAACGTAGATTAGCAAATGTATATTTTTTATTTCTCTTTTCTGCATTTGAAAACGGATCATTCAAAGCTTTAATTTTACGAAAATCTCGTTATTTTAATTTAAATTTTTCAAAAGAAATAATTTTTCTTTTGTTGTGATAGAAAGATGGTTATTGATGTTTTGTAGCGATAGATTTAATGCGCTTAAAAATTACTTACTGAAAACTTTTAAAAAACTATGTGCTCTTAACTTATAAGTCTATTTTCATAAGTAAAGAACATAATTAAAAGATATATACATTTGCAAATTTGTGATTAGAAAAATACTGAAAGCAAGATTTCCCACAGATTAAAGTTGGGACTGAAGATCAACGATGTCTAACAGTGCGCGGTCTTAATGACACTGACAATTCAGTTTGTCACTGATGTGCAGCTTTTAATTGTAGAGTCCTGTCTAACTTGATCTCCTCTAGAATAAAATAAATGCATTAGTTTATTACTCTTTCCGAATCTGTGTGCATGACAAATCCTCGGAGCTCAATAATTAAACAGTACTACATTATGAGTCAAAGTCGGGGAAGTCTGTAAGTAACCATGTTTGCGCCTATTTATAAAACGTCAACAGCCTCAAGTATCAGAATCTTCATACTAACTACTAACCAGGTTGACTCAAGTTTTTGTGACACACAGATAGCTTCTACTCACTCAACAAGAATGACTAGACTCCCCAAAAGACACACCCATCTTTATCCTGGTTAATATTTATTCATTATCCAATCGTCCATTAAAGGGACGTCCATGCTCGGTGGTTCTAAAAAAGACAGTATTGAACACTGATAGAAAATTACATAAGACAAAGCAATGTTGAAAATACATCAAAACATGGACGACTAACGCCCTCTACACATGAAAAACACAACTAATTTCCGTCACAAGCAACAAGAACAATTTATAAGAACACTAACCACTACACTAGGTGGGTGGCTACAAGCAAAACATAAATTGCGGAATATTTCCCAATGACGTGCCTTTTATCCCATTATATGGCTGAGGCTTATATTTTAGAAACCAACAAAAAAGACCTTTTAAATTTACAAAAGAACGAATTAGAGAAAATCAAAAACGAAATCGAATAATTTTATTAAGGGTAACAGAAACAGTAAGTGAATTTGAAAATGAGGACTTAATTTTAGCGGAAACAAATGAAAGATATAATTAACTAAACGAAAATTTAGACAACGGAAGTTTTTTAGAACTAATAATTTGTGTAAGTAAATGGTATCGAACGTTACAGATATGTACTGGTGAAATTCAAGACTTTACACTGTCGGAAGTAGGAAGGAACTTGGAAATATACTCCTTATAGTTATTAAAAGTACAGAAAAATAACAACCTATGCTAAAACTTTATCGTTAAAACTGATTACAGGAAATGAAATGAGATAACCGTGTAAAATATTCAGATTGCTACGTTTCAAGGTATAAAAAATGAAATTCAGTGTTGCATTGTTATCTAATATGTCATGAAAACCATACTTGTGAGACTCATGTCAGTTGTTAAATATACTGCAACCATTAGTAAAATTTTGGCTTATTTAGTTAGAAATATTATAAAAACAAAAGTATTAAAAGAATCAAAATGAGCATTAATGTCAGAAACTGTGATGAAAAGACACCTGGCGTATCCTCAAATACTCAGGGTCAATAGAATTGCTTCACTGTATGGATTAAAGATATCTCTCTAGGTCAAATTCACGTTTAGTGCAATATGCAAGTCTTTAGTTACATACTAATTGGTGAATGTGACTCATGGATGTTAATATTGAAATCCAAAACTTGAGGGAAAACTACATACAGTGAAATTAAGTTTAATGATAACATCTCTTTATGAAAAAAGTCAGTAATTACCATTAGATGAAGGACTGCATTTGAGAGGTGTGATTTTTAAGATAAATGGACCTTGACGATGGGCATCCTTCAGAAAATGGAGAGAAAAAAAAATTTGTAGACAACAGAATAAAGTAACAAGAAGCCCTCCAATTTAATTCTCTGAAAGGGAAGGTCACACGCAAACAATACTCTTAAAGTCGGCGAAACATGGATCCTAATCACATGAAGTGGCATTTCTACATCAAACAGAAAACTAAAAGAATTCAAAAAATAAAATGACAAGAATTAGCATAATTAAATAATTGAGAGGATTAAAAACAGAGGGGTTACAATTTAAACTGTATCAACAATGAATATTTTTATACTTTAATGTTACAGTTAAATATAACTTAATTTTAATGAGCCTTTGTAAATAATCCATGTGTTACATCTAATTTACAAGTTTAAAGGAGTTTACTATCAATTTAATATTTTAAGATAGTAGATGAATATGGAGAGTAATGGTGAAATTTATTGAATTAAACGTATCTGTTCAATATCATTAATGAAAATATTGTTGACCTTTGTAGTGCTAAAACTAATATTAAATTTGCATAAGCTCCCGCAACAATACCCTTACATAAAGTTTCTTATAATGTGGTTAATAAAACAGGATAAGTAATATTCTTAAGCACATCTCGTAATTATTTATGTGTATTGACTTGTTACTTTCACTGCAGAATCTATTTATTCGTATTTGATTAACTGCGTTATTTTTATATATTGATTTGTGACAACATATGCTATAGTCCTGAAACTTAACAATTTCAAAACTGTAATTACTCTATGCAGACAAAAATTTAATCATTTACACTGATATAATAAATAAAAAAGCTTTACCTTAAGCGAAATGTTACTTCTGAGTAAAAGTTCTAAAGATAAAAAGCTATACCTATTTCAAAATTATTGTATCAATTACTAATATTAATAACAGAGTATACCTGAAAATATATCATCACTAACTATGTACTAACTTTAGTTATTAGCTATGTACTTGAAGAAACTGTAGCTACTACTCTCATACGAACACAAATCACAAATATGTTGACTAGTACTGTGGTGCGCAAGCTTTTTTCGTCCGCAACTTACTCTCTTTAAATAAAAAAATCACGCGACCCCCAATGAACATTTTTGGTAGTAGCAAATAAAAAAAAAATTCAGGTAGTCTCTTCTAACGAAACTAACCACGGGCTATTAACGTAGGATTAGTTATCGTTGCTTACCTCTTTTGTATGTATATATGTATGTATGTATCTATATATATTGTAACGTCACGTGTTTTGTGCGGTTCCCACGAATCTACGAAGAGCCTTCCACAGCTACAAGATTTAAAAAACACAAGCCATGCGTACCCCTGCATTCTAAGTTTCTATGGGGGTAAATGTTTGGGAAACAGAAACGTCTGCCATCACCGCCGTAAAGCTGTCTTTCTTAGCGATAGCGCTAGGCGACTTTGTCACTGGAATGTAATAAACTTTCGGCGTTAAGAAGAGCTGTAAACCGATAATCTGCCGGCCCTCCCGGTTTTGGGAAAAACAATTTCTAATGGGGCATATACATTGGTGCAGAGTTCTCTGCCTGCAGACCCCCGACTCCTGTCATCACATTAGTCACGGTAACATTAGACACTGTATTTAGAACCACCCCCATTCCCGCCCCCAAGGTCCCTCGAGTTTCTTTGATCTGGTGTCTCCCCCGACCCCGCTCGACACTATTTGACCCGCTGACCCCCCGCCCTTTATTTGATGCTATGTACCGGACCGCCAGAGGAGGCGATCCACGCATATACAGAGTACAGAGTGAACATACATCACTGGATTCCCCAAGGCACATGCAGAGAACTCTGCACCAATGTATATGCACCATAAGAAGACTGCCGTCACCGGAGTTTTCAAGCCGAGAGAGAGAGAGAGAGAGAGACTTGGTGTTTTTTAGAGAGATGCCTCATATGACGCGCCCCGAGCGGACGTGATTTTTAAGCTCCTGTTTGGGACTAGCTGGGTCCCGTAGCGTGCGTTATAAAACCTGCACTTAAATTAATTTAATATGTTGTAATTGTTTAATGTTTAATTTTTTTGTAAATAAATTTCCATGTTAAGTTTTTGTTTTAAAATTGGTCTTTTCATTTTAATTAGGATTCTGTCTTTCTTAGACATGAATTCGGAAATAGTAATTTTAATAATGCCTCAGAGATTAGCCTTAACCACCTATCATGATGCTACAATACGTACGTATCTCTATATATACATATATGAATGTCAAAATTTTGACGCATTTTGGTACTTTTCTGTTTAACTGTTTACTGCTTGTCCAAGCGATACAGACTGGGTTTGCCGCGCTGCCAAAATTAAAACTCGCGAGGTACGGACGGACGGTTTTAGACGGACGGTTTTTTTTTTTCCGGCGTCTGAAATTTTCCTTTCAGGAAGACCGTTATGGAGGAACGTAATCCTACGTTAAAAAAATGGAAAATATTAAACAAACAAACAGCAAATTTTTACGAACTATTTTATAAATCAATGAACTGTAGATTGAGGATATATATACTACATTGGTGTTCAAAATTAAGAGAATTTTGACATTTTGTCGAATTTCTGGAAAACTAATGGACGGATTTTAATGAAATTTGGTATGGATTCACAGTTACACAAGAGAAAAAAAATTATACCATACAACAGTCATGGTACGCACTCATGATCACCAGTTAGACTTATCAGTGCAAGAATGTCCTACACCCACGTTGCAAGATTGAACATAAAATGGCTCTGGGGGCGTCCATTAATTGCGTGAGACTTTTAGGGGGGAGAGGGAGTCGAGCCGAATCTCACCCAGTCTCACGTGGGGGAGAGGGGGGGGGGGGGGTCTCGGCAAATATCACGTAATTTTTTTTCCGCAAGGAACAGTGTAAAATTGCGAGAAAACTGGGTTATATTAAGTAAGACATGTTTCTACACTAAAGTATGGCTAAATCCTTCACAATAGTTCCAGTAGTCACTCTTGAGACCACACATGAGTCCCCGTGGACTGAATTAGAATGGATATTCTTTTACGAATTTTAGTAGTTCCTATTTAAGTATTTTATTGTTCGATTTTCTCGCTGTGATTCTAGACTACGTTCTTAGTAGTCTTAAATACTAGTCTTAACTAGTCTTAAATAAAAATAATTAAGCAAATTGTTTTTTTAAATAAATCCAACGCAATCAAGCACAGATTAGCGTATTTACACTAAAAATACGCATTTTGAAAAATCTCACGTGAGATTAGGGGAGGAGGAGGGGGTCGAAAAATTGCCAAAATCTCCTCATGTAATTAATGGACGCCCCCTAATATGGGGTACGGTCCTCTCTCACAGTCATACAGCTCTCACATTGCGATGCCATATTGGAAACGAGGCAGTTTGATGAGTCCCTGTGGCAGTCGGTCCCAGTCCTGCAACAACGCAGTTTTCAGCTCCTGGATGGTTCTCGCAAGGGGATGGCGAGCTACAATTCTAAGAGAGCCTCAGACATGTTCAATATGATTTCGGTCTGGGTATACGGCTGGCCAAACTATCCGGCTTCAAGAAATATCCTCTCTTCAAGATAATCATCGACCAGGTGAGCCTTATGTGGACGAGCGTTGTCGTCCATAAATATAACCGAGGGCCATTTGTGCCCCTGAAAAGTTGAACATACCGTAAGATGGGGTAACTTTGTGACGGATTTTAAGTTTTTCCCTGTGCCAGCCGATCAGTTTTAAAAGCAGCCCAAAACACAAAACGAGCAATTCCAAAACATTGGTACATCCTTTCCTTACGTAGTAATGTATTGCGCTAACCCGGATCTTTAATTACCATTGATAAATCAAAGTTAAAATGTGTCACAAAGTTGCCCAGCCGAGTGAGGATACTTTGTGACATCTGTGTTTTCGCCTTGAAATCCAAGAGGAAAAATTACTTGACACAAAGTTAGACAGTAAAACGCTTATCAAAAGCTTGATACGCAATTATAAATACCTATTACAAATATTGGATAGCTTTATCTATATTTTTGACACCAAAGAGACCTCGGGTTCCCAGGGCAGCCATCAGTTCTTTGAGAAGATGAGGAAATTAGTCTTTCGGCACATTCTGCTCCTTCGGGTAGTTTATTTTCCAGATAGTCAATACTTCTTTCTCTCTAGTGGTATTTTAGAGGACGGAAAAATGCAACATCGAGCGGCTGGAGGAGGTGAGTCGACTTTGTGGGTTATTTTGTGACAGTGTCAATGTGTCACAAAGTAACCTCGTCACCTTTCGATATTTAGATTATGTTCTGATATCTCTCGAAAATATCACTACACAAAAGTTATATTGCTCCACAATCTAACCAACATATCGACAATAAAAAATAATTACCTGTGGTAGTTGGTTGTATAAGGTGTTAGGCTTCAGCCCACAAAGTTTCCGAAGTTTGAATCAATAGCTTGACAACAGGTTTGAACAATACACCGGCTAGCGAAGACAAATGGCGCGCAGAATCTTCGGACACTGGCCACTAGGTGTCTCTGTTTCCGAAGGCTGAGTCAATAGCTTGACAACAGGTTTGAACAATACACTGGCTAGCGAAGACAAATGGCGCGCAGAATCTTCGGACACTGGCCACTAGGTGTCTCTGTTTCCGAAGGCTGAGTCAATAGCTTGACAACAGGTTTGAACAATACACTGGCTAGCGAAGACAAATGGCGCACAGAATCTTCGGACACTGGCCACTAGGTGTCTCTGTATGTAGGACAAGTTGTTGGCGCTGTTCTTTGCCTACCCGGTATCACGGGCGAGGCGCAAGATCCAAAAATTACTATGTGTCACAAAGTTACCCCTGCAGTCACAAAGTAACAGCATATTACGGTAGCGTTGTAAGATCTCATCCCTTTCCCTCTCACCAGTCAGGGATCCTCTGTCAAACACATGAAGAGAATGGCGGCCGTTCAACACTATGCCTACCCAGACCAAGGCACCTGCGCTGCCATAACGGATGTTGGAAGAAAGATATCGTGTCCTAGGTTCTCTCCAGATGAAGGTACGTCGAAAATCAGTGTCCAGGCTGAATCGCGGCTTGTCCGTGGTGACCCCACTGAAGTCCGGTCCAAGGCTGATTCCATGCTAAACTAAATTATAAACTCTTATTTATTTAAACTAAAATTGACATAAAATTAATGAGAAGGGTGATCCTGCATCTCGAATTAAATTTGTTCAATATTTGTTGAAATATTTTAGAGGGCTACTCTCGCATCATCTCCCGGGTTGTTACTCGTTGTATGATTTTTATAACGACTAATTTTCAAAATACATTCACTGATAGGTAGAAGCGAATGGAAGCAATATAAGTACATTAAAACCTCGTTTATCCGGCCCTCGTTAATTCGGATCTCCGGATAATCCGTATCAGATTTGTAGACATTATTTTTATGTAATGTTCACATTAGATAATAATTTTTAACTATGATAGCAAGAACGTAACTGCAAGCACGCCAAATATTCGCTTTTTAGTTTGATTCGATGTACAGTTCCTGCATAGATTGTACGATAAATTATGGTAATAAAATGCTTTCTGTTGAGTTTAAGAAAGCTTTACTAGACTTACCAATTCTTGTTAAGAAATGATGTGAAAAGTTATTTTTATATTTTTTAATGTCTTGTAAACAATGCTATGTAATTTTGTTACAAAATATAGTTTTTTTTATCGTAATAAAGGGTAAGTCTGCTTAGTTAAGGATTTTGTTTTGCTTATTACTCACATTACCCGGATTATCCGAATTTTCGATTTTCTGGATATCCTATGGTCCCAGTTAGTCCGGATAAATGAGCTTTTACTGTATATCCTTACAAGACTGTTTGACTCCTTATATAACAATATCATATCACATTTTTATATAACAATATCGTATCATATAAAAATATGAATAAAATCCCTATAAATATGTTATAGATAATATAAAGTATATTTTTTTCAATTAAATAATTCAATGATATAAATTTACTTCAAACTATCCGATACCCACTATTTGGGCACTACTGGTCTAGTATACTAGATATGCATAATTAAGAGATAATATGCGTAATGTGAGAGAGGAAACTTGAACTTGTTGTTACTAATGCCTCATGACCGGATATAATACTAACCACGTCCATTGATGGCTACAGAGCTAAGGTATGTTGCTCCGGTTTAGCTGTTCGGCACCACAAGGGTCAGAGTCCGACTTTTTGCTTGGTGCCACCACAGTTTTGACCGAGTCCCTCCCCCCCCCCCCCCCCCCCCACAAACACATCTGATGGGCTCGTACCTACCTTCCACCCCTACAAGCCACATGGACTTTCCATCTTACATATTTAACATGCCCATACACGGCTTAGACACGAGAGCAATCAGTAAAAGTTTTCGGGATTTGAACAGAACAACACTTGAATTTGTTAATATAGCATGTTATTTTGCCATGCATAAGTAAGAAATTTTAATATTATAATAATTGTTTGATTTTTAAATTACTCCGCATTTCCCACTGACATTCTTTTGATAATTTTATGGTTACTTTATTTGAGCCTTATAAAAGGGCTAGGTAATAGCCGAATGGCTAGGGTGCTGGCATTCCGTTCATATCCTGTGGTTTCGAGTCCCACTGTGGGCATGGATGTTTGTAGCCGTTTGGAATCGGCTTTAACATTTTCCTTACGGGATAGGATAGCATGTATCTCAAGAATACGGGCCCAAAAATTTATGTATATTTATTTACATACAGTCAAACGCCGTTATAGCGAATCCAGTATATAACGAACAAAAATTTTGGTCCCGCCATTTTCCTATTGTATTTAATGCTAATTTATCCTTTTATAGCGAACCTCCGGAATCTTGAGAATCTGCTATAACGAACCATTTTTTTTTCAGTCGAATACTGAATTTAAAAAAAAAAAATTTTTAAGAATGTTGAAGATACAACGAGTTTTGAAGAAGCAAAGAATGTTGAAGAAGAAGATGATGAAGATTTATCTATCTCGATGTGGATAGAAAAGCACAAAATTTCATCATTCTCAGATTATTTCTGTATCAAAACAGTGAGTAACAATTAAAGGTAAAATGAATTTATTTCCCTTTGTCTTCATTTTTAGTTAACTTAATTAGTATTGTTTAAGTTTAATGTAATCGATTTTAGTCAATTTAATTCATTAATGATGATTTTTAATAAATTTCATCATTTTTTAATACGTAATTATTGAATACGCATAGCAACTAATGAGTTATACATTTTATGAACTCTAACCTTTTTCTTAACGGTTCGGATATAGCGAATCACCGGATATAGCGAACGAAACCTTTGGTCCCTTGAAGTTCGCTATAATGGGGTTCGACTGTATATATATATACACTCATGGACAAAAAAATTAGCGCACCAAGAAATAATTGCGGGATCGTAACGAAACTTGCAATGAAGGTACATGTCGGGGAGATATGCAAATGATTAGAAATGCAGCGTGATTGCGCATTACGTATAGCCGGTAGAGGGCGTTGAACATCGTACTCTGTGGAGTATAAAACAGGTAACCAAAGCTTGTTTGAGTGTGCTGAATCATTTACAAAGGAAGAGCTGAGATAGACATGCCATTACGCCGTGTTCGAAGACAATATAAGCAGTTGTCGCAGTTTGAGAGGGGGAGAATCGTCGGGATGATGGAAGCTAGGTGGTCAGCTAGGCGAGTAGCTCGTCAATTAGGCCGCTATGATTGTGTTCTGAGGAGGTGTTGGGACCAGTGGACCTGAGAGATGTCATGTACACGAAGACCAGGCTCAGGACGCCCTCGACAGACCAGTCGTCGAGAAGACCGCCATATCTAAAGAAATGCACGGGTACAGCCAACTGCTTCATCGGCCGCCATCCAGACACAGGTAGCACCTTCACTAGGGGCCTCTGTGTCTTCTCGAACCATACGAAGGCGCCTGGCTGAAGGACAGTTGGTATCGCGGCGCCCATTACGTGTGCTGCCCTTGACGCCCACCCATCGACGCCTCCGTTTGGAGTTTTGCTGCGCACGAGGAAACTGGACTGCAGCGGAATGGAACCAGGTCATCTTTAGCGACGAGTCCAGATTCAATCTCGGCAGTGATGACAATCGTGTTCGTGTGTGGAGAGCCCGTGGTGAACGCTTCCATCCTGCCTTTGCTGTACAGCGACACATCGCTCCCACAGCTGGTGTGATGGTATGGGGTGCCATTTCCTACAATACACGGTCACCCCTAGTATTGTTCCGTGGCACCATGACAGCCCAGCGGTATGTTCATGAAATCCTGCAACCACATGTGTTGCCACTCATGCAACGGCTCCCAGGAGCCATTTTTCAACAAGACAATGTTCGGCCTCATACGGCAAGGGTGTCACAAGACTGTCTCCGCACTGTTACTACCCTTCCTTGGCCTGCACGATCCCCAGATTTGTCTCCAATCGAGCATATCTGGGATCATTTGGGACGACGAGTTGGGCATCCCACGAGTTTGAACGAACTAGAGGCAAGGTTACAGCAAATATGGAGCGAAATGTCTCAAGACATCATACAGAACTTGTATGACTCAATGCCCGATTGTATTGCATCGTGGATTCGCGGTAGAGGGGGTCCAACGGAGTATTAACTCCTCCGTTCTTTTGCCTTTTTCTCTGAAATAAATTATCATTTTTCTTTGATTTTCTTATCATTTACTTATATCAAAGTAGCTATTACGTATGTAAAATTTCGTTTCATTTTTACGACTCCTTCTTAGTGCGCTAATTTTTTTGTCCATGAGTGTATATATATATATATATATATATATATATATATATATATATATATATATATAATCCCCTTAATGGCTGTTCTTACAAACGGGGTGTGAAATTTCCCGTTCTAAGAGGAAATCGGAGAAATGGCACCCGTAAGCTAAAGGTTAAACTGTAGGTCCCGGTCTAATTAGCCCTCGTGTAGCAAAAAGTTGACCGTGACGCTCCAAACCAAGCCAAACAAAATTTGAGTCTTTTATATCAATGTTATTAAATAAGACACGAGTTTCTATTGCTTTAATAATTAATTAATTATTACAATTATAATTGATGCTTGTTTACATTTTGTACTAGACTGTAGTTGTCTGTAATACTATTATTAAGGCTTAAAATTAAATGAAGAGATTTAAGCGTGGCCTATAATACACTGCTCAAAACAATTAGGGGAGCTCATGGTTTTAACGAAATTACGCAAATACTTACACCGATAAGTAACATAAAATAAATCATCCATAATTTAAAGCCTAGCAGGAAACAGAAGAAGAAAACTTTATATGCAAATCAATGTTCATGAGGTCAAAAACCAGAAAAAGAACATAAGGGCGGAAATCGGGATGTTGCAGAAACGACTGTTTCACTGCCTTAACTGTGAAATTCGATTGCTCAGTTATTCTTTTTGAGAAAAGGTGACTTGAAAATGTCTCAACAACGTGATTTACCGGAATCCATGGCATGGCGTATTAAAGGCAGACTTGAATCCGGGCAAACACAACGTAGTGCCGCGGACGCTGTTGGAGTCACCAGAAGTGTCGTTGCAAGGCTGTGGAATCGATTCCAAGAAACAGGGAGTGTTAGACGTCGACCAGGGCAAGGTCGGCCACGCGCCACTACAGCAACTGATGACCGGTATATACTGTTAACAGCTCGTCAAAACAGAACAGACAATGCTACTCAGCTGCAATGACAGTTGTTCTTGGCAACAGGACGAAGGGTGTCCAGCCAAACAGTACGTAATAGGCTTCATCAGGGAGATCTCTATGCACGTCAGCCAATGGTCTGCATTCCGTTGACCTCACGCCACCGTGCGACCCGAAGAATATGGGCTGCTGAACATCGAGATTGGGAGCAACATGATTGGAGCCAAGTGCTGTTTACAAACGAGTCTCGATTCAGTCTGGAGTGTGACACCCGACGTGTTTTGGTATGGAGGGAAAGGGGCACTCGAAATAACCCCACATTCGTTCGTGAAAGGTCACAATACAGACGAGCTGGTTTTATGGTATGGGGTGGAATCAGCATAGGTGGACGTACGGACCTGCATATCATTCGGAATGGTACTTTGACGGCCCGAAGGTATGCAGACGAGATACTGAGACCTCATGTCATACCTTACGCTGCAGCCATTGGAGATTCCTTTGTTTTCCAGCATGATAATGCCAGACCGCATACAGGAACATGCTTGAAGCTGAAACAATACAGCGTATGGAAAGGCCAGCGTGTTCTTCTGACCTGAATCCAATCGAGCATGTTTGGGACATCCTCGGACGACGCATTGCTGCGAGACGAAGGCCTCCTTTTACTCTCCGAGACTTGGAGATTGCACTTCTTGAGGAGTGGAACAGTATTCCCCAAAGTCTTATCGATAACTTCATCGCATCCATGGAAAACAGGTGTGCAGCAGTCTTAGCTGTTCGAGGAGACCACACGCCATATTAAAAATATTGCATCATTTCTAAACAATCCCTTTTTTTTATCTTTTAAATGTAACCAAATTGTTGCCCTAAATCATCTTTTCATGTTTCTTCCATATTTTCAAAAAATTAAAGCTTAATTACAAATTTTTTACGTCTTTTTTTCTGTATTGCGCATTGATACGCGTGTACTATCCATTTTATGCCAATACGTGGCTGTCTCGCACGGTTTTCTTAACTTCTTTGCTTGCTTCCCTAATTTTTTTGAGCAGTGTATATTGGCCTGTATTCGATACATACGAGGTATTCCTCGTATTTCCAGGAATTTTTTAGTATAACACTGAAAGTAACAAACTCCAGAAATTCTTTATCTTTTGTTGTTAGAAAACTGACCGTGGGTAGAGCTTGGGAGAGCAATGTCTTAAGGTAGTAGGTATTCTCGGGTGTAGCGATAGCATGCATTATTCAATGTTCATGATCTTTTAAAGTTCCAGTCATATATTTTGCTTGCGAATTTCATTTACAAAATGTTTAATGTTTTAATCTTACTGAGAAATTTTTACGGTTGTCTACTTGATTTTTAATTGTATATATAACGTATGTATATAAAACGTATTATATATATAACGTATGTCATAATGCCTAGTGATTAGAAATACATAATCTAAAGGGAAGCAACTCTATTATTACAATATTAACAAGCATAGCAAGAACTTAAACACATACATTAAAGGAAGATACAGTTAGAACTGCCTTGACAATTGCAGTTAACATGTATGACAACAGTGGCGGCTCCAGGCCAGAGATTTCGGGGGGGGGGCAACGTCGGCTGTTAGGGTTATATATATATATATATATATATATATATATATATATATATATATATACATATATATATATATATATATATATATACATATATATATATATTATATATATATATATACATATATATATATATATATATGTATATATATATATATATATATATATATATATATATATATATATATATATATATATATATATATATATATATATATATATATATATATATGGAAATATTGATGAATATCATATTTTTCGGTTTTTACACTTATTTCTTAAAACAAGACAAGCAAAAGTGTGAAGTGAACTTGTTAAGTTTTCGAAACAAGTTCCGATCTTAAAAAACAAAGATAATAATAATAATAAATTATTAATGATGACGAAAGCGAGCATGCTGTTGGAACCTGTAAAGTTTATTTCCAAGTAAGTAAATTTACATACAATGAATTCACGTTTACATCATCCGAGAGGATCCTTCTTTCATTTTTTCATATGATTACTAATTACACTTTTTAGCAGAGTTTCCTGTGAATAGGATGGGCGTTTTCTACAATTCATCGAATAGTTGAAGGACCCTTTGGTACTGTATATATATATATATATATATATATATATATATATATATATATATATATATATATATATATATATATATATATATATATATATATATACAGGTGGTTATCAAAATAATGGAAACACTGAGGAAAAACTTGAAATTCTTTATTTTTATGGCATAAGACCACCTATGTCATTTAATACCACCTGGATTCACTAAGGAAGGGAATTATGCATGTCATGAATAGTGGTTAAAGGAATATTATACCATTCTTTATGGATAAATTATCAATGTTCCTGTAGAGATGCTATTGCTGGATATTGATTCCTGACACTGTTCCCTAAAACACACCACAGCAGTTCGATGATATTGAGGTTTAGGGACTGTGCGAGCCAGATAAGGTGTTTGACTTCGTCTTTATGTTGTGGCAACGTATGTTTGTTATATGGGGTTTTATTTTAAATTTTATAATATTATAATTACTTACTAATTAAAGTTAGAATTACTCTTTACAAACTTTAAAATCAATTTACTTCAAGAGTTGCCATTTGGCCATTAGTGGTTAGTACATTTTAAGATAGATGGTAAGTTGCGTTGTGTTATTTTTAAATGCAATAACCCATAAACAATTAATAATTATAATTAACACTGGTTCGAACTGAATGCTTCACTGTGGTGAATAATGAGCCAAAAGAAAAATGAAATTAAATCTAACAAAAATTACTTAACCTTGGAGAGCACCTAGAAAATAAAATTATTTCACCTAAAAGAAAAAGCTTCAAATCTGCTGAAATAAAAGTAAAAACCTAAAGCTGAAAATCAGCAAATTTACTAAAAAGGCAAGGACCGACATGACAAAGATATACTTAACATAACAAATTTATTCCTTCCGATTACATTAACAATATTATCACCAATCTGGTAATCAGTTCTATTAAACATTTTTTTGGGATACCAATATTAAATCATCAATAATACAATTGCTATAAAAACCAACTTCTATATCCTCGTAACACAATAAAATATATACAATGACAATTCAAAATGAAATGGCTGGCGAATTAAAAAAAACTAAGTCATTCTAAATGCAATTGCTCATCTTAATTTATTTTTACATTTAAATTTAATCTTAATGATGTTGCTGCAGCTTTAAAAAAAGTAGAGAGGTTATGGATAGAATTTAAAAAACAGGATAGGAAAGGAAGGGAAAATGCAAATTCACCCGTGGCCCTCATATCATCATCGGGATCTTAGCGTCGTCCCTGGGCCAGAGCATTCAGCTCCGACCCCTCGGTCTTTCGCCCTCGCCTCCACCTCCAGGATCCAGAAATCTTCTCCTTGTTTTCAAACTCCCGCGCTCCGAGTCAGCACCTTGTCACACTTTCCATCAGTCCGGTGAAACCCTCCTCCACACCAAATAGTTCTTTGATGCTCAGTGAATTGTAATGGCCGAAATGAGGGGGGAAGGCTACAGGTGGCACTCTTGCACTCTGCAATTGTTTATACAATTAATTTTTTTCCACCCCTCATCTCGTTCTTGTTGGTTATTTTAATTTCCTGGCGGCCTGGTCATCCACCCGGCGATGTATCCCTGCGCGCCTTGCATCTGACCTTCCAACATTTCTCCCCGTTCGAAAAAGGGCTTTAGCGGACGTATTGGGTTACCGATAGTGGGGGAGGCTTTCAAAACTGTTGCTAGGCGCTGGGTCATTTTTTTTAAGGATAGAAGAAAAGCAAAGAATATTTCTAAGACCTTTGCCATTTAAATTACAAAACGCCAGCCAAAAACCAATAAAAAAAAACAATATGCCAACCATTCACAAGGTTCATAAATAAAACTTATTAATTTATCAATATTAACAATAATAAGGTATAACCTGTGATGATCTATTTCAAACTTAATTCTTCTCAATGTCAAAACATTTAGAGAAACTTGCGCACCTTCTCCAAATGCGATGACATTAATCAAATCAATTAATATCTGATCACCACAAGTATAACCCTTACATATATTTAGCAGAGGCTTAATAAATTGATTAAAACAAAGCACAATCGTTACTAAAATTTACTTACTTTACTAATTTATTTATCTGAATACCCGATATTAATATTA
>OU015498.1:31302409-31354909 GCA_907164885.2 Dolomedes plantarius | reverse complement strand
GCAATATCCTTAGTAATCCTGCAACATTTAAACAAATTTAGATATAATTACGAAGATAAACAGTTCCAGATATACGTTGATAACAGACAAATATGAAACAATAATTAATAACTTGATAGATATTACCATAAGGCACAGTTTTACAGACTTCCTTGTTTTTTTTATATATATACAGTGGAATCTCGATCGATCGCTTTCGGATCCATCGTTTTTCCGTATGTGTCGTTCATTTTATCCAGTCCCAAAGATCATATTGCTTTGTTATGTTTCCGCATCTATCGTTTTCCCGCATTTATCGTTCATTTCAATCGGTCCCTTGAAAAACGATAGATCGAGATTCCACTGTATATTGAAAAAGCAATTTAAATTTGGCTCGTCATTAGAAACGTTTATGATACGATACGATTCATAATTTAAAGACTAAATAATTGTTTTAAAACAACCCTTTTTTCAGTTATAAACTCTTTCTGTTTAAAAAAAAAATGCTCTGTACGCTTTAGATTGGCCTCTCAGGTGGAGCGTCTCTAAAGACTACAAAATTATTGTTTCTCGAGCCAAATTATTACTTGTCTTCTAAGTTTTAAATCATCCTGAAATACAAACCCCCGGTGGATCAGCTCAATTGGTCGTAAACGTTCCATGGTTCGTAAGATGTTTCAACGTTTCTTTTCTTTTCTTTTTCTTTTTCATTTTTTTTTTTCATTTTTTCCTTTTTTTCCAAAAGGCAGGCAAGATATTGCTGAAAAAGCAAGGTAAAAAAAAATTAAAAAAAGAAAAAATTAGACCACAGCGAGAGAGCTAATAGCTATTTTTAATAGCCAGGAAGTAAGCTAATGCTTTCTTCCTAGGTTTTCCACCACATTTTGCGGGATTTTCTTTGAGTAATATTAGTATCGCGAAAACTTATGAAAATGCAGTTTTGTGAATTTTTATGGGCAACCTCGGTCGATTAATTGCAATACAAATAATCCTTTCCTAGTTAGGGCTTTCGGGTCGGCACTTTCGCTTCCAGGTATTCCGCAGTGAAAAGAAAGCTATTGAAAAATGATTTTCCCACTCTGCGTTTGTAGATATCTAATAATTCTTTGACTGCCGACACTTAATGATCCAAATGGTTAGAACAGAAGCTCAAATGTAAAAGATTGCAGAGTTTTTAGATTTCTCTGTGAGGCAACTCAGTAACTATATGAATTATTTTGATTACCAACTCAGACAGCTGATTTTGGGGGTATAGTATTAGACGTAAGAGGGCTGAATGATGACATAAGGGACAGCTTAAGGTAAGAATGAAAGAAGTTGAATGTACAAAAGATTAGAGAGAGAGAGAGATGGGGAAAATTCAAGAATGTATTATGACCAAGAAATCAATTAAAGGAATCAAGCTTAGAGCGTCATACTTTTTATTTGTTCACTAACTACAAATACAAGCTTCGCACAAACCTCGAAGCAGCTAGGTGGCGTTACCAGTACGCCAAAACAATATATATATATATATATATATATATATATATATACACAGTGATTTCGGCTTATAAGAATCACGTTTGTTATTACTGTTTTTGATTCTTATAAGCGGTTGATTCTTATAGCCGAAATTTAGGTTTTTGGACAGGAACACACACACACCTATATATACATATATGAGATAATTTACTATAAAATACTCTTTAATTAACATTAATTATCTTTTATTAAAATTATTTTTATAATTTTAAAAATACAACTTAATATCTAGACCTATAAGTAGATACACATGATTATAGTAAGAAAAAAATCCAATATTTGTTACAAAATACCTGCTTAACAGTTTAACATTTAAACTACAGGAAGGGTGCAAGAAAAAGTCTTCTATGGTAGTTTGACGCAATGAAGTTTTCAGGAGGCTGTTTATACCTCTTTCAATACCAATAGTCTCAGACGAAGATTCACCTTCTAGCTTACGTTTCACGGTTTGATAACGTGCTGAATCTAATAATGTCACGTTTTCTTAAGTGATAGTGGAAATTTCCCCGAAGATTTATGTGTTTCAGGGTTCAGGAAGCCGCAACCAGGATATGGGAGGTGGGAAAAAAGAGTCCCTGTCTTTGCCAATGGAGAAAAGTGAAATCGGATCCGCACGGGTAGGATGCTACTGGGTCAAGCTAATAGGACAGTGTTTAGCTAAAGTGTTTAAGGGGAAACTATTATGTTATGTCTAACAAAGAAAGGGATGAATTTTACGACTATATTCCATCCCATATTATCAATCTTTCTTTAAAAAAAAGAAAGAAAGAACTTCGTGCCTTTTGAGGGTTTAAGTTGCTTTTTGGGAAAAATGAAAGGAAAGAGAAGAGTGTAAGCTGATACTTAAAACCGGTGGATTGATTCTTTACAGCGAAAATTTTGACATGGAAATAATACATTTGTTTTTGTTTTTGCGATATTAATTCTTATAAACGGTTGATTCTTATAAACACTGATCACTATAAGCGGTGGTTACTGTATATATATATATATATATATATATATATATATATATATATATATATATATATTCTATTTTCAACAAGAGATAGGCGATTTGACGACTATGGAAATGAACGAATCAAGGGCATTGGAAGCAGTAATCTAAGTACAAGAAGAACGGTTGTAGTTCAAGGGTAGCCTTCATTCCAACTTCTACAGAGTGGACCCAACGCGCAGGGCCTGATTTAGAAAATTCTTGACTATAGGCACAACTCCGGATGGGGCCCCCCTAACACTGATGTGGGCGTAAAATTTCCAAAATTGACACACACACACACACCAAAAAAAAAAAATATATATATATATATCATGAATCATTGTGAAAGTACCATTATACCAAGAATTGGCTATTTGAAGCGTAGAAGTCTAGAACATTATCAAATAACAAAAAGCAATACAACATATTAACTTCATCATTAAAGCACCAATACAATGCAACCTGAAAAACTTATTAATCCCTTATATACATTTTTTTTTCAATGCGGAGGCACTTGTCGCGAAGGTGTTCGCCTATAATTCACCGCAGTTTTGCTGACCATTTTATTATGGGGGCGCCGTATAGGCGGACCAGCATTGCCTCCTATGACGTCACGACACAAACGGAGGCATTTTAGTGGCACTTCGCCAGGATTCGATCCAAGCACCCTCAGTACCAAAAACTAGCGCGCTATACCACAAGGCCACCACGGCCCTTATAACATAAATAGTACATTATAACATACATAGGATGAACTATGCATATAACAATACATATGATGAACCAATCAATGAAATTTGAAAGGATATATAAAAAAAAATTTCTATTAAAAAAGGTAAATTAAAAAAAATTAAATTGGGAATTTTCTTTTAAAATAAAAATTTTGGGGGGCCCCTAAGACCGGACCTACCGGGCCTAATGGAAAATCAGGGCCTGCCAACGTGTGCGCTTACCGTCAGCGATTATAAACAACTTTTGAATGGTCAATCAGGATATAACTAGTTCTTACCTAAAATAGTGTATTTTTTTCTGCTGAAGGGGGATGACGACAAACTTTCGATTTTACTAAACTTTTCTGAGACGGTTTACCAATGGAAGAGAACTGTGGAAGTTTTTAATTGCTTAACTGAGATACATCTGTCATAAGCGCTGCATGGGTTGACAACAAAATTTCGCTTAACCGAAATTTTTAAATAAATCCAAAATTTCCATTCAACGTGCCTTTCTCATATTCAACACATTTTTATCATAGTTCGAAATGAATATCACGAATTTGAAATTATTACCAATGATTACAATCAGAAAATTTTCAAACATTCTAAAACTAATCAGTCAGTCCTGAATGTTTATTCAATTTAGAGTTGCCATAAATTTTCTTAATTTCGTAATTTCTATTTCAGTCAGTGGCGTAGCGAGAGACTCGCTACGCACTGAGTCGCTACGCCACTGATTTCAGTTCGAAATATTTGGAAAAAATCATGATTTGAATCTGATTTGGACTACTGAACTTACAGTCCAGATCTTATTTAGCTAGTTTTAAAATTATTTTATTTAAAATTCCAGGAGGTCGGTGGAGCTAACAGTCGGTAGTCTATACTAGTACTTGACCAGTGGCGTAGCAAATATAACTGCCGCCCGACGCACGATACCTTTTGGGCGCCCCCCCCCATGGTCTTGGGGACCAAATGGTCCAATGGTCTAGGGGGTCATTTGGCGCCCCTTTGCGAGTGGCGCCCAGGGAACGATAGACCCCCTTTCCCCCCCTCCCCCTCGCTACGCCACTGTACTTGACACGGCTCCTAAGACCTAAATGAACATGAGTGAACAGGTGGACCCTCGGCTGCGTATTCAGGAATTACTGCAGCGACTAGTCAGTGGCGTAGCGAGCATAACTGGTGCCCGGGGTACGATACCTTTATGGCGCCCCCGCATGGTCTTGGGGATCAAATGGTCCAATGGTCTTGGGGACCATTTGGCGCCCCTCTGCGAGTGGCGCCCGGGGCATGATAGACCCCCTTGCCCCCCTTCGCTACGCCACTGCGACTAGTCTCCAGTTCTAACCACTGTGTATGCCCGAACGGCTGGACATTTATTGTTATTGTGATGATTTAAAATTCGAAAAATTATTGTATTTTTGCTGACTGTAACTTTTTCTTTTGTTTTTTCCTACATAAAACTATTTTTTATGTTGAAAAATTTGGGATAAACTCAAGCCCTGATTTTCCATTAGGCTCAGTAGGCCCGGGCCTAGGGGCCCCCGAATGTTGGGGGCCCCCCAAAATAATTTTATTTTAAAAGAAAAAAAATTCCCAATTCAATTTTTATTTTTTTTATTTTACCTTTTCTAATAGCAATTTTTTAAATATATCCTTTCAAATTTGATTGATTGGTTCATCATATGTATGTTTTAGTGTTTATAAGGGATTAATAAGTTTTTCTGGTTGCATTGTATTGGTGTTTTAATGATGAAAGTAATATGTTTTATAGCTTTTTGCTATTTGATAATGCTCTAGGCTTCTACACTTCAAATAGCCAATTCTTGGTAAAATGGTACTTTCACAATGATTCACGATTATTTCTTTTGTGTGTCAATTTTGGAAATTTTAGGCTCACATCAGTGTTAGGGGCCCCCCATCCCGAGTTGTGCCTATAGACAAGAATTTTCTAAATCGGGCCCTGGATAAACTATTCCAATGTAATAATTTCCGACTAAAACTACTTTTTGAGTAACCTTAAGAGTATAATCGTCCCAGTGACGCAGTAAGCATAACTGACGCCCGGGGCACGATACCTTTTTGGCGCCCCTCCCCACGGTCTTGACCAAATGGTCCAATGGTCCTAGGGACCATTTGGCACCCCTCTGCGAGTAGCGCCCGGGTCATAATAGACCCCTTGGCCCCTCCCCCCCCGTCCCCTCGCTACGCCACTGACTCGTCCTACAGTTTTCGGATGAAACACAAACATTCCGATTGAGCCTAAAATTGCTCAACTCCTATATTTTTTTTCTGGCTAAGCCATAGAAATTTCGACCTCGTTTTTAACTGTTTAGCTTTTATATATCCTGGTTAAATAAAAAAGATTCTGATAACATTTAAATCTGTTGAGCTTTTGTTTTATGCGACTAAATCAGTGGTCACCAATTATTTTTCCTGTAGGTCCGTTTCAAAATATTGTCAAACTTTCGCGGTCCAGAAAACTTAAGCCCCCCCCCCCAACTCCTTCACCGCCCCCTTCCCTCATGTTACCAACTACTCTACTAACCTAGGCTACTTGCTTTGTTTAGTAAAACTTTTCTTTGGAATCAGTTGTTACCTTACGTGTAAAACACAATGGATACCAGTGAAATGAAGTGCATAAATATCAAATTAAGTTTTTTATTGTGTTATTTAGATTAGATTACAAGAAAATCAATTTAAAGTACATATAAATTCAAAAAGACTTCTCACAAAGTTCGTCGTGGTTAATATTCAATGGGAAAAAGGGTACGTTTTATTTCAAACAATCTGCTTGAAATTTGGGATCACGTTCGTGCAGGTGACTCTCATAAAGCTGTTAAGATGGTCATCTGTGAGTTGAGATCTGTACCGGTTCTTAATGAAGTTCATTTTTGAGAATGCTGCTTCAGATACATAAGTTGAGCCAAACATGGTACGCAATTTTATAGGGATACTTTTTATCACACACATTTTTAATCCCTAATTGGTCACTCCTAAGAGTTTTTGGAACTTGAGCATAAATATCCTTTAAAACAACTTCTTCTTGGAACTCGATTATTTCCAACTATTGGGCAGATTTGTTGCTCTTGAAAACATCTGCCGCTTCACTGATTCATACACCATTGGGCATAAGTGAAAAACTATTGTTAACCAGCTGCACAACGTTCTCAATTTTTTTCGAAGTCAGTAAATCTTTTTCGAAATTCAGATTTAAGTTTCTCCAAAAAATCTTTGAATTGGCAGATGTCGATACCCTCATTACTGTCACAAACTGACTTAAAGTGTGGAAAGTGAAAACGTTCTCCTCTAATGTCAATCTTTTTTGAAAAACTCTTTACTTCTGAGAAAAGTTCGCACACAAGTTTACCTTTGCCTTGTAGTTTGAGGTTTAAAAGATTCAGGAGCCTAAAAAGGTCAGTCAAAAATGCTATGTTTGCCACGTTTTCTTCAACGTCAAGGAGGAAGCCTAAATGCTCACTTGCTACTCTTTGATCACTAGTTGAAAAAACTCTTTGATGTCCTCCAATACTGCAAAAATTCTTTCAAGTACCAAGCCTTTACTTATCCAACTCACATTGTTGTGGAGAAGCAAGTCATCAAATTGAGCACCAGTCTCTTCAAAAAATGATTTAAATTGACGGTGTTCAAGATATGATTTTGCCCGGCGTTTCAGCCCGGCAAATCAGCGTTTGCATTTTATTCTGAAGACTGGGATTCAGACTACAGCACAACTTTGATGAATAATACAGTGGTAGGATATCAAATTTTCATTGCATTTTGGAACACTGCTGAGTCGCTATTTTCTGAAAATACACAATTTCGTCATGGTCCGTACAAAACTTTCCTGTGGTCCGGCATTTGGTGACCACTGGACTAAATCAATAAAGTTTATTTTTCTGCTAGAAACTGATAGGACCTTACTTACTGGGCAAAGCAGAAAAAAAAAATTCTATTCAAACTTAAGAAAAAATATATTTCTTTAAAAATTCTGATTATTATCATAAATATTATAATTAACTAACTTAACCCTTAATATTTTAACGTAAGATTACGTTCCTCAATAACGGTCCTGCGGAGAGAAAAAAATTGTTCGGCTTCGCGAGTTATAATTTTGGCAGCGCGCCAAACCCAGTAGCAGTAAACAGTTAAACAGAAAAGTACCAAAAGGCGTCCCCCCCCCCAAAAAAAAAAAGGAAAGCAACAATAAGTAATCCTACGTTAATAACCCGCGGTGGTTTCGTTAGAAGAGACTACCTGAAATATATATACATATATTTTTGCGACGTTTTAAGTTTTTACAAATGATTTAAAACAACAGAAAAGCTTCAGTTTTTTGCTATTCAATGCCGAATTTTTCAAACTGAAAATTTAATTTTTCAACTTGAAAATTTAGAATCTAAAGCTTTGGAATGGAACCTCCAAATTTTACTTCGAAATATAAAGTCTTTTAATAAAATTAAAAATCCTCATTTCCGTCCGATATGATCCTTAAATTTCCGTCTTAAAGATCCAAAATTTCCAACTAAACTTATAATTTTCGGATTTAATCTAGTATTTTACTTGATTCCCCGCTTCCCCTCCCATAAAAACAGCCATCAAATTTTCCGACAAAACCTCCCTAAAAACCTCCTTAAAACCCCCCCTTTCTGACAAAACCCCTTTTAAATCCGGCTCTGGATCTAAAATTTATCGACTAAATATCCACATTTTCCGCACATGAATTTTCCAGCTAAAGGGAAAGAAATTTCGGAAAACTCTCCCAATATCTCCGACTAAAGTTTTCCAATGTACAAACTGGCATTTCTGTCATAGGCAAAATTTAACATAAATCACTAATGGTTTGATTTTGACCATTTTTGTTTGTTTCTGTTATGGACTCTTATAAGGACTGAATTAACGTATTTAATTAAAAAAAAGAGGGACATCATTGATCGAGATTTACTTTACAGAACATTAGGCTTGACTGTTTATTCAGCCATTCTACCTCTTCTTTCAGACCATTTTTCGTGAGAGAAACTGCATTCCAACAAGAGCGGAAGCACTTGGTACGCGGAAAAAAACGTATTGCCCAGTTCGTCTTATAAAAATATTTGGATTAGGCCTAAAAATATTAGTTCTATCTATGTGTAAGAACGTGAAACTAGATAGTACTCGTTAAATTATAAATCCGTCGCAAGTTTGGAATGTACCTTGAAAAAATATATATATATATATATATATATATGTGTGTGTGTGTGTGTGTGTGTGTGTGTCAGTAGCGCACCCAGGATTTAATCTTGGAGGGGGCCGAGTTGAACGGATAAAAATATTTATAATGCAAATTCAATATTCATAATGCAATTTCTATTTCTTTGAAGGGGGCCAGGGCCCCTTGGCCCACCACATGGGTGCGCCACTGATATATGTATATATATATATATATATATATATATATATATATATATATAGAGAGAGAGAGAGAGAGAGAGAGAGAGAGAGCAGGGAAGACTCCAGTCCAGAGTATATATATTTTTTTTTTTGGGGGGGGGGCAACGTCAGCTCTTATGGTAATAAATATATATATATATATATATATATATATATTTATATATAAAAAATAAACATCGTCTCATTTTAAATTTAAACTCATTTTGTAATAGGTCTACGATTATATAATTTTAGCTATCAATAAAAATTCGCCGGGCTTTTTAGGGAGGGGCAATTGCCCCTATTGCCCCCCCCTCCCCCCCCCTCCTCGGAGCCACCAATGAGAGAGAGAGAGAGAGAAAGAAATATTTCATAAGCAGAAATGTCTGTTTAATCCTTAAAGAAACAAAAAGGTGTGATAATTCAGAGTCATCTGACTGAATGAAAGTTGCCACTGACGTGTCAAATTTATAACCATTATTCAAATTTATAATTCAAATTTATAACAAAATCAACAAGACTGTTGAATTCGTTAAAATTGTTCTTATCTATCCTATGCTATATTCTTATCTATCCCTGCTCTAATTGCTATTATCTATCCTATGCTGCGTATGGTTACATACAAATATATATACATAATTACTATTATAAATATTTGTGATTGTATTATGTTTCTCATACTTAAATTTGTATATTAATTTTTTTACTATTAATTTAATTTCGAAAATTGATTTATTAGAATAAAATTATTGCTCTTATCTGACACCTATTTTTTACTTGCAAATAAAATAATGTTAGTACAACTTCTTGTGTGGCTCATGTAGCAAGTGGTCAACACATGGGATGTAAAATTTAACCCAATTTAGCAATAAATAAATAAATAAATAAATAGATAATTCTATCGACTTCTTGACAATCATAAAGCATATGTTCTAAATACTTCTAACACTTATTGCATTTAGAAATTTGGAATCTCTTAAAAATTTGGGGCTTATAACAAAATGTTTGCTGGCTTATGTTCTAAGTGTTAATCAGGTCCTGATAAGGTAATATGTTCATTTAACTATTCCACACTTGAAAAAATAAAAATATGATTAAAAGAATTTAGATGTAAATAAATTTTTTTCTAAGATGCAGACAAAATATTAGTAGAAAAACTTATTTTCTTTTACAACTTTACGTTAATTTCAATTTTGATGTCACAAAAAAACTCACAAAAAGTTTTATCTAATAAGTTCCGATTTCTTTAAGTATAACATAGGAATATTTTACAGTCATAAAATATTTTTTCAAATATCCATTTTTTTTGTAAAAGTGAATTAAAAAAAAAATTTTATTCGGTCTTTTTGTGTGTGTCTGTGTGTTATACATTAATGACTACATAAATGCTAATTTTATTAAAGTATTTGTTCTTACGCGCAACTACCTATAGATATTTAATTATTTTTCAAGTTAATAAATTTATTCATGTAGATTAATTTTTCCTCCGGGCTCCTTTAAGCGTACGGGCCGTGTAATGTTATCCTCTCTACCACTACCCCTGACTCGTTAGGCCAGAATCTAAAACATGAGCCTGTTTTCTGTTCTCAGGTTAATGAGCTATAGATCTGATTTGCACATGTTCTTCTTTTTTCAATGAAGAAAGGAATCTTCGTATATTTTTAATTAGTTTGTTATTTATCTTAATTATATTGTTGCCAGAATCTTTTCAGAGCAGAGTTGCGGGAAAGCGCGGGCTTTTTCAACGGCGACAAGCACGGAGTAGAAGCGTCGTGCTGCGATTGGTCGGATGGATTTGATTGACATGCGCGCCAGAACCTCGAGGGGGAAAATATTTTACTACGCCACAGCTGTGAACATATACCTCCTCGGGATCGCACGCGCGCGCGCGCTCTGCCTAAAGAAGCGATCGATCGATACTTTGTGATTGATTTTCTCCCCATTGAAAGAACCCACATCTACACAGGCAAAGTTAAATCAGAAGAAGGAGGGTAAACGCTATGTGGAGGAGGATAGCGGACAGGAAAAAGAAGGCAAAGTTCGGGAATGGTAAGTGAATCTTTAGCTTTATTTTGCCCCGCTTCCGAAGAATGGCCGTGTAGTGCGATTTTTCCGCACACACAGTGGCTTAGAATAGATGCAGGGTTTTTAACTCCGTCATGCGATTCGTTTTCGTCCTTAGAGAGAGAAAGCTCCTTTTAGCATTTGCTCTCACTTAAGTTAGCGAAACAAACTTTTACTGTATGATTTTTTTTGTAGGCCTAAAACTATGGGTAGATTTTTCTTCTCGAAAGGTACGGAATTCCGTAATAGTTCTTGATAAATGTAAACATTTGTGTGCGTCTTCCATTTAACTAGTATCTTCCATGACTTTCTCTTGAACAGCTAAGGAGGGTAGAGGCAGAAGACATGGACTTGTGCATGAAACTTGCTAATAAGTGCTCACGCCCGATTCACTGCTGCTACAACATGCGGATGATACATAAATATCGTATGGGGTCATATGCGGTTTGGCTCAAATCTGAAAGTAGGGGGTGGGCGACACAACTCCAGTGTAACGAATTGTTCTAATATTATTGTTTCTGGTTTTTTATGTGAAAAATGGAATGATATTGTTTAAATTCAGTGTTGACATTTTCAGTTGGAATTAAAGAAGGAACCACTAATCCTAAAATCGTGAATTCTGAAAGTGCACATGTGCTTATACACATGCATAACGTATTACCACATACGAATATTATATGTATGTCATGCATGTAGAGTACTTTTTGAGTTTTTCCAAATTATATAGTGTAATTTAAGAAATTATTAAATTATGCGAAGGTGTAATATTTTCCCCATATTTATTTTTGGTGTAAAGAAAATTGAATATTTTATAATATCGCTCGTAAGCAATTCTGGTTATTGATTTTTATTTTTTGTGTCTTATGCAGAGTATAGAACTATGTGAAAGACCGTAACTGTTTAAAATATTACTGTTTTATATTAATAGTAGTTAATTCATATAATTATAATTGCTAATGAACATATATTTAAATTTTTATTCTAATGGTATTGTGTATATTAATTATTTTTTGAGGAAACAAATCTGATTTAGTTCATGTCATAAAATAAATCGTCTTTTCTGTGTGACTCTGCTATATTTCATTTCAGGTTTCATAACTGTTTAATGTTTTGCACCCTAAAAATATTTTTTATAATTATTATTCATCATATTTATTTTATAGTGCAAATGAAAAAATGAAAGTTTTGTATAGTTTAATGAAACTTTGAAGAGAAATTTATCTTAATTGAATATGTTTTTTGTACAAATTAAGTCTGCAATGTAAACACTTTTTTTGAGATGGGGGAGGGTAAAAGTATAATTTAAATAGAGTATATACTTGTGTAGTATTTATTAGAATTTAATTAATGCTTGTGTAATTATGTTTGATAACATCTAAGAACTTGAACAATGGGACATCATTTGATTTATGTTATAATCAAAATATTTGACTAATTCTGCAGCATTGAAACAAAAATTTCTAATAAATTTTATCTACTATTTTCTGTTTAATGATAAATAATAGTGGTATAACGAAATGCTTTTTTTTCATAAATAAACAAGAGATATTTATTATTTAACCTTCCTGTTAATTTAAATAGTTTTTGATGCATCGTCAGCAAATAGCATCTGCAACTATGTACTTGTTTAAAGGTTTATACAGTCTATAAAAATGGAATGAATACACATGATTCAATTTACGGTTCCTGCATTTTTTACTTTTTTTTCTGTACTAAACTATTTTATTTATTTTCTAATAGTATTTAACATATGATGAATATTTTATTAAGCACAAAAATTTTGTGTGGTTTGCTTTTCCTAGCTAATATCGCAAATCCATAAAAGTTGTTTTTTTTGATACAGAGCTTTATATCAGATAATTATAGCTATGTTGCAATATGCAAAACGCTTCTAAAACAGATGAGACTTGAAATTTTTTCTTAGTAGGGCATGCTCTTATATTACACATACCATTTAAACTACAGAACTTATAGTATGTACTGTGAGAAATTTAAGATGTACAAGTCTATATCAAAGTATTTAAATTACTGATTGATTAATCCATTGCTTAGGAATTATAAATTTTGTAGATGTATTTTTAATTTAAAGTTATTCTAAACAATGATTTCAATAACTTGTATAGTGTTTAAAATTATGTTAGTATAGTATAAGATTTAAAACTGAGGTTATTGCTGTACATGTTTTTTTTTTTTTCCTGTTAGCTTTAAACAGTATGTTGTGTATTTACTTTGTTGACAGTCAGTTACTGTTTGATGACATGTTTTTATACTTCAGTGTCATGTTTAAGTCTTCCATTACCACAGCTCTAGAATGCCATTTTTTTTTTGAGTCACTGTGTCATATTGAATATTCCTTATAAATAAGATGTGCCATATGACTTAATTCATATAATATTTCTGTAAATCAAGAGTATGAGTTGAAACTGAGTAATTTTTAAGATGAGAGTATAACACGCTGAACTTCAAAAACCACATAAGCCAAAATATGACTTGGTGAATATAATAACTGAAATAGGCAATTGAAAATTTTCATATTTTGCTCTGAACTTATAAATATTGTTGCTGTAAATGTTATTGTAGCTTATGCAGTTTGTGGAGCTAAAAAATATTCTGATTTTATTTTTTATTAAATATATGAAAAGACTATAAATGGAGACACTTATGCTCTCTATAAATCTAGATTATTGTGTGTCTCTCATATTGAGTTTCTAATTAATAATAGTTATCAAAACTTGATTCCTTTAATTATTTTATGAATAATTTCTTATGCAAAAGCAAAGATCTGATTAAGTAATTAGTCATATAGAGGATAATCATTCTAAAATAAAGAATACCTTCATATAGTATTATGCTTGCATAAAGGGATTAATTCTCACAAGTTTTTTTTAAAGTCTGTTTAGTTAAAGTACCTTTCTTGACATGCACTTGATAATATTGTATTTATAAATTTTTCAGTCTAAAATGCTATAGAATGAAACTTTTTAAATTTTTTTCACGTATATATTTTAAAAATCAATTTAGACTCCTGCAAATGTACATCTCAGTAATTTGAAGTCTGTCAAATTTGGTTTGCACATTTTCTGATGAATTACCTATGAATAATTAAGTTTTGATTTTTAATTTTTTGCTAATTAAATTTTCTTTCCCTGTGTAGGATTGTAAGACTTGTTTTCAAACATTTACTTGAGAGTGTTAATAGAATTGATGGGTCTTGAAGGATATCTCAGGCAATCTTATAAGGTATGTTTTTAGTTATATCTTTTCTTCTGCTATCTTTCTTATTAAAGATAGCAGTTTTTTCTAACCCATTAATTATATAAATTGTGGAGTTTGTGTGTGAGAAGTTGAAATAATCTCTAAACTAACCAACTTTAAAATTTGTTTTTCAAAACTATACTGCATCCAATTATAAAATATTTTTAGATATTGCTCAGAATTGACTGGTCCTCAAAAATCCGTAGAGGTTGTAGAAAGTGTTTATATTCTTGGTTCCTGTCTCTTATTTTTGATGAATAAGTCAATTAATTTTTAAATCTAAAAGCCAGACTTTAAGGGAGGGAAAAAAAAAACTTTTTTTTTTTTGCTGATCAAAGAGGACTAAGCTCTCACTTCAGATATCTCCTGTGAAGATGAATTGGATAAATTTTATTAGAGTAACGTTAGTAGTTCAAAATTTTCTTTATTTTAATTGTGATAATTATAGCTGGTGATCAGCAATCTCTTCTTTTATTAAGATTTACTCTTAAGACACTATGATTTTTATAAGGGTGGAAAACAAGAGATCACAATGTTTGTTGACATTAGTAATAAGTTTAGAAAATATATTAATTGGGCCTCACAGTACAGTTTAAATGCGATATTTTACAAATACTTTAGAGAAGAGCATGATAGGTTTTGCTGAAATATTAGTTGTTTCTCAATGCGAATACTGTTTAATTAACCCACATTTGTGTAGTTGAAATTTTATTCTCTTACAATTAATATTGAAGGTGTTAAGTTTTGTTTTGTGTTCATTAGTATTCTTATATAAAATTAATTATATTTTCTGATTGTTTTCTGATGCTAGTAAACAGATAAAGCTAATTATAGAGAAATTCTAGGAAAAATCTTACTGTTATGCTTTAGTCGGCATCACTTTTCTTTAGAATTGAAGGTAAAAAATGTAAAAAAACATTTAAATCCTAAAAAAAAATCCTTTGTGTTTGGACTGGAAAAAGTGTCTGAACCATTTTACTTATGATGTGAATGATAATTACACTTAACTCCAGTAGATAGTAGGCATTTTTAAAATTTAAAGTTTTGATGAATTAGAAGGAAATTTGATTTTTATATATGCACTACTAGGATGACTCTATAAACATAGAAAAATCAGTCTAAAAATAGGTAGTTTTGTGCTATAAATTTTACATCTTAATTATTTTCTATGTACAAATTCATATAAAAGGAGCCAGAGTAATTAATGTCTAGCAAGATTATTTGTTGAAGAACTTTATTATAATCCTTAAAAGTATGTTAAACAATTTAGCCCCTGGCAAGAGATTTTATGTGTACTTGCTTTAGTCAAGGATGTCAACAACACAATGTGGACTTTGTTGTATGAAGATCCTGTAGTTGGTATTCTGTATAGTAATTCTCAAAGTGAGATAATGTATTTAAAAAATCTAATTAAAAATTAGAATTCTCAGAATTGTTAGGCTTTATGGGAAGGTAAAGTTGATTCAATTTTGTATCAAACTTAAAAACATCCATTCGTGTTTTCAATTTTGATTTGTATTTTTTTTTTCAAGCTAATACTGAATCTATAAACTTTTAAGCATTTAAGTCATTTTACCTTAGCACCTTGTAAAATGCTTTACATTAATGAGGTAATTGTATATTGCATTCTTTTAAAGAGTGTTATTGATAAAAAAAATTGATGAAAGACTGATTTTTGAAGGTAGTCTTTGTTATATGACTGATTATAGTATTTCTTTAGTTGTAACAACTCACATTGGATTAAATAAAAATAGAAAAGTATTCATTAGCCAGGCATTGATCTATGCATCCAGTTGATGTGTAAAAATATTTAAAAGCAAAAATTTCTAAAATCAGAATTAATGCGAGGATTTTTTTTTCAGTCTAAATTTTCATTTGTAATTTTGCATATGAATTATTTTCAGCTGAAATTGGATCTATTTTCACTTCTTTGTGATGCTGAATTTTGAGTTTCTAACATAATTATGTTCTGGTAAAATAATTTACCATATCGTTCGTGCAAATAAATGACTACTCTGTTTAAAATATGCCATTTTATTAACAGCATCTAAATTTCTAAGGTACAAGAAAGAATTTAATTAGATTTAATTTATAATAAAAATAAATAGTTGATGTATATATTTCAATTCTCATCTCCATTAATTATTGAGATGCAGTTGTATATCCTTGTTGAAATGTTACCTTTTGCACTTTTATAATTGAATCAAAGTTTTACACAAATCTCACCTTGTATAGATGCATTCTAAATTAATTTTTCTAAATTTCTTTTTTGATTCTGAAAATTCTCCTAGTATGGAGCATACTGAATTACTTCTCTTAATAACTCTTAAATTCTGAAAATGTTTATTCTAAAATATAGTGACTTTAGGGAAAAGGTAAACCTCTATGTTTTTTATTTTGTTATGAAAGCTGCACTAATTTACTACTTGAAAAACATGTAGGAAGACTCACTAGAAAAATATAAACTTAACTTGAATTGTTAAATACAAAGTTCTATTTATACACATATGTATGGGTCTGATCTGTTGGGGGGAGATACAAATATATTGAAATTGCATATAATTTTTAATCTGGCAGTCTGTTATGGAAAGTAAGGGTGATGGTGGAAATCATTCAGTATTAACTGTTCAATTTATTTGGAACTCAACAAATGTTCATTTGTTTTGTTGTATTATTGTGAGAGAATGTGCGAGGATTTTACTCATTTAGTGTAGAGTACAGACATGTTAAAAATTTTTTTCTAAATGTTTACTCTAAAGATTGTCATTAGTGTGAAGGAAAATTGACAGCTAAGATAGCTGTTTTTCTATGTAGCAGATGTTCTATTGGGGATTGTAATTCTAGAGAAATATGGCTGAACAAAATTATAGCTCAAGGATATGAACAGTTTAAGATGAAAACAGTTTTAAAAAGATAACTGTTCCACAATTTAATAGAAATCTTAAATTGTGCATGATTGTTACACTTTTAATCTAATTTAATAACGTAAAGGATTTTGTGACTGTTTATTTTACTAACTTAAAAATTTAAATAATGTTGATAACATAAAAATAAAGTGTATATAACATATTACCAATTATATATCTGAAAAACCTCGTAAAAATAGCTGAAAACATGTTTGACATGTAGTTCTTAAAGTTCTGTTCAGTACTCTTAAATTTTACTTACCAGAAATGAGTGTAAACCTAGAAAAATACAAAAAAAGGTTTTTACTTTTAAATTAGACCTTAAATGTAAGGTATTTATTTTTAGTATTTCCTTCACTCAGCTTGATAGTCATTTGTTATTTTACTTCATGAATCAGTGTTAAGCAAAGAAGTTTTTCGCAAAAAAAAAATACGTTCGGTTTAAATTTAATGAGAAAACTCTACATTTTTAAATTAAAACTTAAATTCTTCAAATCAGATTAATTATTTACAGCTATAAAAAGGGGAAAATGTTCAAATCATTTTGATAAATAAAACTTAATTTCAGGAACATCTACAGTTTTAAAACTGAAGTATTAAAAATAGTCATTTTTCCAATTTCAGAAGTAGGTGTAAATATTGTCTGTGAATTAAAAATATATTGAATGGCGAAGAAGTAAGGGAAAATGGCTTGAGTATAACTGAAGATTTTGCAATTTAAAAATAAACTTAAGGGTGGATTCAATGTTTTATATTGATATTTACTGTATACTATGTATAAAAGGAGTAGAAATAAAGGAAAAATATTAAATATATTTTTTCAGTCTTCATCAAAATCTCAACACATGTTTTTTGCATGTGCCAAATGTAGAGTTTATGAACACGTGTCAAATATGTTATATAAAAAGAAGGATATCAAAACTGGGTATAAAATTAGGCATATATGTAGTATGTATGGTAGTATCTGACTTTGAAATATGTAATTTAAATTTTCCATTTATGTTGGATATTAATGGTCTTAATTATTGAAGTTTATTCAGAAAAAAGTTCTGACCCTAGTTAATTATCGCCCATTTTCATCGCCTGTATATTTCAAATTCAGGACTTTGGAAAACAGCAATTAATGGACCTAAGGTAATTGTAAAAGTAGAATAACCTAATTCACTGTTAAAGTAAGCACTCAGTTAAAATTTTTAAGACTAATAAAGTAACCTTATTGTCATGAGACATAATTAGGGACATACTTAATACTACCTCAGTATAACCTTCTCTGCTTTCTAATTGTGTAGTTGTGACAGTGTTTTGTTTCGATGAAATCTGGTCCCTTTTGTTACCTTCAAAACTTAAATTGATTGCTCAATTACTCTAAAAGGACAGATTTAAGGTTTTTTTGTTTTTTTTAAATCAGTATAAATTTGTTTTTCACAGCTTTGAGCTTCTTTTAGTTCAAATAAGAGATTCTCATTTCATCACTGATTTGTAGCTTTAGGTTACTGGACATTAGATTCTTAAGCCTTACCTTGATGCTCATATACTCTTTCCTTTTAAAAAATCTTTAAAACCACATAAGCTCCTGTTCAAAGAAAGATTTTGATATGATTCCAATATCTTGATGTAAATTTTTTTTTAGGTTGCCATTATCTCATAACCCTTCAGTAGTAACCTGAAAATTATCAAACACCAGTGGTATCCTTGGGTCTGCCAGGTCCAGGAAATTAAATTTTCAAAAATACATAAACACAATCTTTGAAAATGGTTTTAGGACATAAAATAAAGCATACTAAGTCTGAAATTAAAGAAATCAATTTTATTTTATTTTTTTTTACATACTAAAAATTGAGTACATAATAAAATTTATAAAAAACTGATACAAAAAGAATTTGATTAGAATCTAAAAAATCCCAAACATTGCAACTGCAATTTTGACATATCATTGTCGCATGTTTTAAGCATACAGACTGAACATCATCTTGACACTGTAAATTGAAAGTCTTTTTCGAAGTAGACAGGTCCATGGTGAAAAAAACTAAGACAAGTGATAACCTTGAGTCTCTGAGGTTCAGACTGCTTTTTGAGACTTGTTTGTCACTTCAGTTTTGGAACTAAACTAAGATAGGATCAAGGAATGCCATCTAAATGATTTGATAGGAAGGTACTCTAGTTGTGAACTGGTTAACTAGTTTCTATATATTAGATAATACTAAAACTGTTGTCTCCTTCGCCTCACAGACCCAGGGATACCACTGAAGGGATAATAGAGGGGGTGAGTTCCTTTCTCTGTTCGGACAGTGCAAAATGTAAAATACACAAATGAAACAAATCAAGTCTTTATAATGAAAATATGCCCATTTTTCTTATAAAAACTTCCTTGTCAGCAAATGAGTAGTCTCTTTTTGAGTGTCTTCTAAGTGATGAAATCCATTTGTTAAACAAATATTGTTATTTCCATTTTTTTCAATTTTCTTTATTAACAAAACAAAAATTAGCAATACCTTTTAAAAAAAATGCTTTGATTCTTCTCTAAATTAAATATAAAATCAGTCTATAATTAAATATATTATCAGTCGAGAGTTCATAATCTCTATTTCTCTAGTAGTCAACTATCTCTGTTACTGAGATAAGAGTTTGCGGGTTCTTATAACGCGGTTGATTGAGAACTGTACAGTTTCCTTCTGCAAGAGTTATTAGACCGGAACCTACAGTTTAAAACCGACTCCGAACGGCTATGGACACCCATGCGAACAGCGAGACTCGAACCCATAGGCTCTGGTATCCAATGCTAACGCGCTAGCCATTCTTCTATCGTTGTTTTCTAATTAGTGCCTGTTTACATAGGAGTCCGGTAGCGGAAGCGTTAATGTAATGAAATATATTTCACCAATAACAAACCTCCAAACGATTAGCAACGAAATTTTTAACGCCTATGATTGGTTTATTTCCGTTTCAGCGCAATCTTTCCTTTTACGCTTCCGGACTCCTTATGTGAACAGGCCCTTAGGCATGGATGCTTTTAGCCATTTGGAATTGTCTTTAAATCGTAGGTCCCGGTCTAATTATACCTCGCGGTTATGGTCAGTTTTGTCTTTTTTTTTTCCTTTGTAAGTGACCTTAACCCCTCCAGACAACAATCTAAAGACAGTTATTGATTAATCCTCTATTCCTGAAACATATGAAACCTTTCTGGCGTCTATGGGTGATTTCAGATGTTATTCGTCATCAGTCACGACGAGATCAGCAGGGGGGGGGGGGGGAGATACATCGGGTCTGTGAGCTGTTGGAGCCTGGGATATTTTCCATTATATGTAAGTGTCTGGCGTTAGACCTAGGATTCCCCTAAGCATTCTTTCTGACGCGTGCGCTCTCTTCTGTTGTAACGTAACTTATGAAACACCAGTTTGTCTGTATATCAAGGAATTCTTTGGGTATTTCAGGCATATTAATTTTTCTATTCGCCATGCAAAGGTGATCAATCTATACACCGCGAACACACATTCGCGAAAGGGGAGCGAATTGTAGGGGGAAACAGTGATTTATGGGTCCCCTCTCCGTTAACCCGAGGATTCGTCTCGCCGCTCAGGCGCTCGCTTAGGAGGGCGGTTTTCTGACGAATGATCAAAGGGACGAGGGACTTTCTCCCCACGTTGGGGGGGGGTTAAAGGGGGAGTCCTCGAATCGCGTTTTTCGTAAACGGATGACGGGGATGGGGGTCAAAGGTCAGAGGGGTAATGACGTCGGGAAGTTGCGATCGGCGGAAAAGTGAGAACGGTCGGTCGGGTCGATTAGTCACGTTCCTGGAGCGTGACTAATGTGTCGCGGCTGGAGGGGGGGGGAGCTGATTCGCTTGTGTGTACATGCGGTATAATAGGTGCACGTTGACGAATGACGTTGAGGTGTCAGACTCACTTTGCTAACGATTTCATCAATCGAAAAAGTGGCTCGTAAGGAGCTTAGTTGTAAAATATTGACATTGGGAAATTAGGAGGCGTTTCCAAAATAAATGTTTTTTTCCACTGACATCAAACTTTCTATTTCGAAACTGTTTTTCTCCTAAATTTAATGCTCTCAGCTCTCCTGAGCAGATTTTCAAGCTGAGCATTTCGTATTGTTTTATGTCTTTTAGCTGGTTAGGTTGTACGCAAATAATACAGCCCCCCCCAATAATAATAATAAAAAAAGTAAAAAAAATAAATGAATAAAAATTGCATGCCAAACTGCAGATGATGCGATACATGATAGATGATTTATGTGTGTATAATTACCCTATAATAATTTGATTTAGCTTTTATGGAATCGCATCGCTTTTCTTGAATCAAATGACCCGCTTTTTGAACTACCGTTATTTTCTTTCAATTTAAAACTTACGATCATCTAATAATTTTTCAAGCACGTAATCATGGGAAGCCCAAATCTGTTTATCACGTACCTTATACCCAGTATTTGATATGAGGAAGACTTATTAGTGAATCCTTGTATATTTATCGATCAAAGCGGGGCGAAATGCCGAATTCCACTTTCATTTATTTATTTCTTGAACGTCAAGAATTTTTATCTGATTGGTGGGGGCTATTTAGTTTAGCACTTAGGTAATTGATTTAACTACGATCTTGTGTACCCCCCTTTCACTTTTACCCCCTTTTACCCTCTTTTTTATAAACCGAATTACATTTATTAACCAATTGCAGTTTTATTGATCAAAAAGACTAATTTCTGCTCCCCCACGAAAGTTTTTTTTTTTCCTTTCTTCCTGGCTACGTCTCTTAAACGATTATAAAATCAGGAGCGCATTTCCGTAGATGCGCAGCGTGCGCAGCTTATTCTGAAATAATATTTATTTATTTTTCATGGCGAGGGTATATTTATTCTTTCGAAAGATAAATGATACAGCCAGCCTAGGAGAAATATGTATATAAATACTTCCTATCAACCGAATAATTGTTATTACGTGGAGTGGTGCTTTTTTTGACAACGTTGTGCTCCCGGATGGAGCGCTCTACCATCCAATGTTAACGGCATTGGGAGGGAACGGAGAAGTGTGGTTGTGACTCGTTCTTTCTAGTGATCGCTAATATAGCAGAGACATCGGCAACGGGCTGTTCACCATTGCTCAATGTTTGAATTTTGGACCCGCGCGTCGCGGGCCTGTGTATTTAATTATTTTTCCCGTTGTACTGTTTTATTGTACTGTTATGAAAGAAAAATCATGTTAATTTTTTTTTTTGTAATTGCAGATAACCCTCCTACAACACGGTAGATAGGTTCCTAGAAAATGCCGTGTTATATGAGACCCAGAGAGTAGTTCAAAAAAGGGGGTTACGTTCTGAAAACTTATTAAAAACAAACTTTTTTTAAAAATTCCATATAAGCAGCTTAATTTTTATTAAGGGGACTCACGACTCGAGGAAATAAGGCATATTTTCATACTTTTTCACTCTTTGTAACTATTTCAATTGACTCACAATTTTTCCAAATTTTATGTATATGATAAATTGATATATTTATTTTAATAAACAAATTTTCAACTCTCAAAATAATTTAAAATAATTTTTCTTAAAAATGCTTTAGATATACCTTGTTTTTTATGCATTTTTATTGTATACTGGCTCGCGCGCATAACTATGAAATTTATTTTACACTTAAATGTACAATTCCTGTTTTATATTTAAAATAGATAATTCAAAATACAATTGAACATAAAACATTCAACATTAAATTTTTTAAAATTTTTTTTAAAACTACTCAAAATATACTTAAAATTTCCTCAAATTTTTGCGTTCATTTACACCTTAAAAAATAACAAAATGTGCAGTAATTGCGATAATTCTAGTTCAGACACATAAAACTAACATGATTATGCGGCGATAAAAATTTCATGGAATTATGTTCCATAGTTTTTGAGATATCAGTCGGGGAATGATGCAAAATTACATTTTGAGAAAAATGAATTTAAAATTTTTCTTACCATAAACTTGATCAGTAATTAAATATTTAGAATTTCAATATCTCCGGAACTAAGAGCAATATTTTCTTGCGGTTTTCTTTATTTTGTTCAGAAATGATCAGACTTTAACATATATTTTTTTTCAAAAAATCGAATGTTTTAAAGATTTAAGGGTAGTGAGTCCCCTTAAAAATATAAATGTATGTATAACACATAACGAGAAGAAACAAAAAAATATCATTTTCATTTAATGCGACCTTAATTTAATAAATTTCTTACTCATCTGCTCAGTACAATCAAACGAGAACGATATCACTTTCACTTTCAGAACCTTTTTCTTCATTTAGATTTTTTGCACCTTCTATCCTCTTTAAAAATATCTGTAATTTTGGTTTATTTGCTGGTTCTTACAAGGTCATTGTAGATTCACGGTAGTCACGGTAGATTCACAGACAGTTTTGCAGCTCCCTTTTGAATTTTCAGCTTCTTTCAGCGGAAGGGTCCATTCAGGAAATTATTCAAGATTTTCAGCTAAGCTTTGGTCTCCATGTAATTTTATACAGTTATAAATGAATAAATTATAATTTGTTTATATATTTTCATGTAAAGCCACTACAGTTCTTTTTTCCTTCCCGTCATTATTTTAAGGTAATTTAGTTTTTAAATGTGTTAAACAAAAATCATGTTATCTAGTGCTATAGAAGTACAGTGTTGTACAAAGGTTTTCGCAATTTTTTTATCGTGTTAGAGCGAAACCGTGTTGCAGTGCTATACGAGGGTTCCCGCAATTTATCCTATCGTGTTAGAGCGAAACCGTGTTGTAAGATGCCGTGCTGTAGGAGGGCTACCTGCATTTAGGATTACTTTTATACTGTAGTCTTAAATATCTGTTTTTCTTTTTAATATTTAATTGGAGGGCCATATTTGTGCGTTGACTTATATTACAACTTTCATCTAAATATTCCCAATAGATTCATCTGAATGATGAAAGACCTTTTCCAAATTACCCGTTAACAAATGTACAAAGGGCCAGGGGGAAAAAATTTCTATTTTTCAAAATGCCTTATTTATTTTTTTTTTAAATTGAGGCCTGTGAAAATTCAATTAGTTGTTCTGTTGGCCGTTTTCCCCACCCAGAACGTAAAAATTGAAAGTTTCTTAGCATAGTTAACGTGTCGTCAGTTTAACAAATTACCGCTTCTCAATCATTTGTAGGTTCTTTCGTAACATGCAAATTATCTAAGAAGTAAAAATAGATCTTGCGGTTGACTTTCGGCGTATGCAAACATAAATCAACGCAAGGAACTCGTAGGGGAAAAAAATAGTCTTTAAGGAGTGATCGATGCTATTTGCTCTGTATTCAAGTGAGGACTTCTAAGAGTCGCAACGGAAGTGAAAGCATCTTTCTAATCACAAGCAATACATACAATGTTTAGGGACCTTTGTTATCATCGTCCTCTTGAATAGCAGTTAAACTGTATCATTTTCTAGTTAATTTCTGAAACTGATTTTTGTTTCATAGGAGGATGGAGCCGGTAGAAGTTGATAAAAAAAATTATTCTAAGACTTCACTCTTTTTTTTCTACGAATATTTAGGTTCCTTGGAAGATGAGGGCGGGGGAAGAAGGTTGATCCAAACCCATGTTCATTTTCAAAATTGACCTTTTTCCACACTCGAGCACACCATAATTTTGATAACTGCGGAAAATTTTCTCTTGATGAGCTTATAAATCTAAAAAATTGAGGTATGGAACTACATTCGACTACACTGCTTAAACGTGGACAAAGTGTAATTTATGCCAGCCCTGAATTCTTTCACGGAATTCCTATTTTTAAACGGAAAAAAAACCCCTAGTATTTGAGCTTAGATAAAATTCAGCCAGTTTTTTTAACTACTCTGACAACTCGTAGTACTACAAGCTCTGTGGAACGTCCGGTTTTTTTACTCTAAAACATAACCATACTTATTGCAGGAGCATCCAAGGTCAAGCCAGTTCGAGTAGTTTGAGCCTAGTTTCTAGCAAAGTGGAGATGCTGATCAAATTATAGTTGGAAAAAACTTCTTATAACTTAGTTATTGAAGTTTTTGATGTAAGAAAAGAAAGGGCTAAGTTGAGAAGAACAACAAAAATCTTTCCGTTCAGTAAATCTGTAGTTATGATTAGCTAGTTTTTATTATCTTTAAACATCTGTAGACTTTTTGTTCTGTTATTATTGTTTTTATTGTATAATTATTAATCTTAAAGAACAAAAGAAATATTTTCCTTGTTTAGAAATTTTTAGTTAGCTATATTACTTGTATATAATTTTTTAATGCATTGTTAGGTATAAGCGTAGTTTTGATAAACAGATAACTGTAAAGAAAATTGTGTATGTAGCCTACTGATTTGGCTCCCGAGAGCAACCTCAGCGTATAGCACTTCCAGATCCTTTGATCAGGATGCGTCCAATCATTCATATATATATATATATATATATATATATATATACAGTCGAACCCCGTTATAACGAACATCAAGGGACCAAAAATTTTGTTCGTTATATCCGGTGGTTCGCTATATCCGAACCATTAAGAAAAATGTTAGAGTTGACAAAATGTATAACTCATTAGTTGCTATGTATATTCAATAATGATGTATTGAAAGAATCATAAAATCTATTAAAAATGATCATTAATAACTAAAATCGATTACATTAAACTGACACAAAACTAATTAAATTAACTAAAAATGAATACAAATGGAAATAAATTCATTTTATCTTTAATAGTTGCTCACTGTTTTGATGCATTTTTAAAACATTTTATGAATTTCTTTGTTCAATACATCAAATGACTCCAACACTCTTTCTTCCACTGTATGTGTTGACAAAAACTTATTAATTACACTCATCGCTGCTGTAGCATCTGAGATAGTGGAGATTTCGTCATTTAAATGCTCCTCTTCATCAGCATCAGAAGCAGAATCTTCGATTTCAGAATCATTCATTTTAATTTCGTCCGCAATATCTTCATTAGTCAGATTTTCACATGTAATGACTTCATCATCACATGTTTCGAACAATCTGAGAAGGATGAAATTTTGTGCTTTTCTATCCACATCGCGATAGGGCGAATTCTTCATCATCTTCTTCAAGATTCTTTGCTTCTTTAACATTCGTTGTATCTTCAACATTCTTAAAAAGTTTAAAAATAAAAAAAAAATTCAGTAGTCGACTGAAAAAATGGTTCGTTATAGCCGAGTCTTAAGATTTCGGAGGTTCGCTATCAAAGGATAAATTAGCATTAAATACAATAGGAAATCGGCGGGACCAAAATTTTCGTTCGTTATATCCGGGGGTTCAATATATACCAGGTTCGCTATAACGGGGTTCGACTGTGTATATATATATATATATCTGTGGCTTGGTACAAGAAGTTCCTAAGTCAGTTTTTTCCAAGATGATTTTGTTTGCTTATGTCTCTTTAAAAAAAAAATATTATTTCCAATGTAAGAAGTACCCAAGTCTGTGCAATGGTTTAGAAAACACTTTCAAAGCATCGGACCGACTTGGGTACTTATTACATTGAAAATATTTTTTTTAAAGAGACATAAGTAAACAAAGTCATCATGGAAAAAACTGACTTAGGCACTTGTACAAAACCACAGATATATAGGCTGGTAAAATTTTTGATATCGTGCAATTTCCTTTGAGATCAAATTTTTACTCAAAATTAGAAAGTATAAAAATCTTATTGGGAAATGTTGTAATCAAAAAATTCTTATGCTTAATTAGAACGAAAAGATTCGAAATTAAAGAATTAATTGCCTGTAAGAATATATTACCGTTTTTTTTATGTAATTTTATATTTAATGTTTGTCTAAACTGAAAGTATAAACTAATTTTAATGTTTTAAATGTTATGAGGAAAATAAAAGTTAATAAACTTTTGATCGATCGCAGAGTTTTATTTATTTATTTTTTTATCACGATAAATGTCTTTCGCAGCAATAGCCCTGTTAGCCATCCGTTTGTTTAAGCAAGCTAATCTTTCTTTTGTTTTATGTTTTTCGCTATTTATTTAGCATATATGTCTCCATTGTCGTGTAAATTATATGATCGTGAACTAAATGTAAACCTTTGTATGCCAAAACTAATTTCTTCTTGCTGAAGCAGGTCCTAAAACTACTTTCGGAATTTGCCGGTAAATTTGGATGCGTGGGAGAAAAAAATGCTTGTGACCTCGGCATATTATTTCTTTAAACATTTCAGGAAATAAAAAAAGAATTAGATATTTCTAGGTCATTTTCTCGTGCAAATAAACTGTCTGCAGTTGCTATATAAATTTTTTAAAACTGAGGGATTTAATACAAATGGAGGAGATAATTCTTTGGTCATCCTACTGCATCCCTTATCTAGCCACAAGTTTGAAATTTCTGAAATGTTTTAACGTGGGAACCGCAACCTGGTAATCGGATTGTTAATGACACTACTCGCGAGATAATGGGACCAAACGTATTATTTCACTGGCATCGTTGTAACTCAGTGTCTGCGAGATGTTATTGATTTTATGTATTGTTTCCACTAAATTGAGAATTGTTCAACTCCTCTAATTATGAAATTCTTTTGTAGAATTTGTGTTTTTATTGTTGAGAGGTGTATAAAGGTTATATTAGACGGAACGGATAGGAAATGAGATAAACTTTTGAAATTCTGAACATAAATATCCTAAAGAATTATGAAATATATGATTACAAAAATCTAATATTCTTTTCCACGTTCTTATGTTAAACTCTATTAGAAAGCTAATTCACGAAAGTATTCCTTGAATATTACCGTGTCTGTGAACATGGTGAAAAGCAAGATACTTTTAAAGTAGAACTCTGGTTCTAAATTTTGGCGGCTTAATGATTTCAATTAATTTGACTAGCCTGGTCTACTAACATTGACTGTTGAATTATTTACTGTTTTTTTAATTTGTGGAGGTATACATACTCTCCGCGTGTATAATCTATCACACGCAAAGCTGAATCACGAATCATCAAAGAACTGAAAAATTTGTGAATTACTGTTTTCTGCTTTAAATACTACAAACATAAATTCGTTAGCTGAAGAGGATCAGAGCTTCTCTTGAGCTAACACAACTTCAGCTAATACAGGCAGCCATAGAATAGCCACTCTGCTTATGGCGGGCTCTGAAATTTCACTGGCCGATAATCAAATTTTTATCTCTACTCAAAGGACTTCCAATAAATTTTATTAATCTACCTCTTCCGCCTTTCAACACGCCTCGTATTCATTTGCAGATTCTCTGATGGGATGAGGGGATAAACAGGTATGAAAGCGCTGTTCTGATACGCAACATAGAGAACGGAGATTCGCTCGCTCCTTTTTATAACTCCATGTAATTAGAGGGATTTCAATGTCATTCTGTGGTTTAACCATGCATTTATTTATTCATTTTTAAATGTTTCTTTTTTTAATTGTACGTTTTAAACTGAATGTTAGAAATATCACCCAAGAAATATTTTTAGTGACTTATTGATATTCATTCCAACTACTATTTTTGCTTTTACTTAATTATACTACGCAATTATGGTTTTTAGAGGGCTACAAGGGTAAATTGCGCCAATAATATATACTGTCTTAACCGTATGAATTATCTGTGTACACTTTCAATACAAGATATTTTTTAATATATTGTTTATAATACTTAATTGGTATAGATAGATAACTTTTGAGGAATAAGGGCCTGTTCACATATAATCCGTAAGCGTAAGCGTTACTCGTATTGGCATATTTTAAACCAATCACAGACTTTAACAATTTCGTGGCTAATCGTTTGGAGGTTTGTAATTGGTTAAATATATTTCAATACGAGTGCCGCTGACGGATTCTATGTGAAAAGGCCCTAAGCATTATCCACAGTATCTCCTTAAAACTTACGATTTAAACTTTTGAGTAGTTTATAATATTAAAAAATTATCTCTCAGAAAAAGTCGATACATCCCTTCAAGTTTTAATATTAAGAGTTTGTGATTTGGTAAACAACAGTAACTATTAAATTTTGGGATAGAAGTTGTCTTCTAAAAGTAGCCGAAAGGCAGACATGAAAATCTTCTGATAATATCCAACGGATTGTCTCAATTAGGAAGGATATATGCAGTTATTCCCAAATAATAAGTAATCCATTTTTGAAAGAATCTGCAAGTTATTAAAACTTGATCTATGGATTAAACAACTTGAATCCCAAAGAAAACGGAAAGAATCAAACAAGAATTCAAAAGCTAAAATAATATTAAAGGTTAATACTGTGTCACAAAAGGTCTATACAGATCACGTAGAAAAAAAAATAATTGAATAATATGTTTGGGGTCTGCTTTTATCTTGTACGACCTCTTTTTGATTTTGTCAGAGTTGCTTTCTTTAACGCAGTGGAAAACTAAGATTTGCTATAATTTTCTGTGTAATTTCGTTCCACCTTATGGCAGTGTATATTTGGATTCATTGCCACAGGGTGGCAATGAAACCAATGAATACCCCGTGTTTCCTAGTAATCGCGTTTTAATCTATTATCTGTTCAATCGGATATAGTCAGGTGGTTTGAAATACTTTTATAAAACTTAATCTTCTCAGTCCAAGCAATACGTTCATAATCATGTTGAAACATCCTATGGTAGTTCCATAGAACGCCCATGGGATGTTCAACGACAATAGGACTACGGTGTTCTATGGTGAAGTAATAGTATTTGTTCTATCTAAAAATTTTGTTCTGTTAAAGTGTTCACATCTGTTAAACAAGTCCCATTCTCACCATCTTTACGGAATTCGTCCCCCCCCCCCCACTCTCCCCTAAAATGTTATCGATCGATTTCCTATTATCTGCGTATTATATTTACCACACGTGCTTTTTCTGACAGGCGTTGTGCACTGGACCAAAGCCTGTAAAATTCCTTAGATAACTCAGCAATATTTTTATTGCAATTTTAATTGATAAGCTGGTCTGCAAAATTTTATGGCGCTTTTCAGACTAGGCCACGATTTTAACTCATAATGTTGCAAAAAGTATAGCCTTACATAAAAATAGTAACGTATTAATCCCGCTGCATCAGATTTGGGCACGCAGAGTCGAATATAACAAAACGTGCCAGAAACGACCGCTCTGAAGGAAATTCTGTTATAGGGATCGGAATATTTGTCGATTTGTATAATACTGCCAGATGATCGTTGCAAAGTCATCTCAGTTCTTACAAAATACTCTAAACATAATAAATTACCTGTGGCTTTTACACATTTTACTTCCTCTAAAATATTTTAGAGGCATTTCTTCTGAAATTGGTCGGAGCGCATTATTTCTACACTTTTAGCGTGTTTGCGATTGACCATGGAAGGAAACGTTTTTCTGTAATATTAGTCTTTCATTCATTCGGATCGTTTGTAAAAAAATGCATGTATTCGTTTCACTTTTTACTAAAAAAATGAGGCTTTATCAGAGAGACATTTTACAGTGTTTTACATCAGCTGAATGATGATAATGTTTAGCGTGTTGTTAGTATATACTGGCTTCATTCTCTATGAAGAACGCCTGAATGAATGATTGAATGAATACCTTTTATTTTTCCAGCTGTGTTGGTACCATTGTAATATCTTTCATCCGTGCAGTTTTTCTTGTCACCGCTCTATTCATTTAATCGTGCAAGCATTTTTTTTTTCTAATTCTTCATCTGTCTTATGGCAAAAATAAAAGTATCCAAGGAACTTTTCTATGGAAAAAATTTTTCTTAAAATAGATCTTACATTCATGAAGTATTATTAAAACATTTTGTTCGGTATGTAAAACATTAAAATTGCATCACATATAAGTGAAATATTAAATATTTCCTTTCGTTTAACGTTTTATTTAAAAAGTGGTGACTGCAAAATAAATTCTCTTTTTAATTTACCATAGATGTATAGTGATCCTAAAGCTGCTGTCGTTTTTCTCGATGTTTGGATGTTCCTTTGCAATTTTGAGTTATTCTTCAAGTAACGGGTCGTAATTAGATGTCAATTCCTTTAAACCTAAAAATATTCCTGTAATGTGCATGCCCCCCCTCCCTATTTTTTTTCTCACAACAAGATAATAAATTTCTGGATGCTAAATATGGTTACATCTAGTAGTATTTGAAAAATGCTGTTGAATTAAGTCTCACTGAGAATGATCTTTTCATTATCTCTATTCATTGCTTTGTTGAAATGGTCACAAGGTAAAATAGCTGTCTTTGTGTTAGATCTTGTTTTTTCATGTTCGGGTAGTGTGTGTATAAACATCTGCCGCCTTTTACAGGATTGCAGACATACTTATGACGTACTAAAAACTATGACAATTTGTGACTGACTGACTATGACTAACTGTCCTCGTTCTTGTGATGACCTCGAAATAATAAATAGAAAGGAAAACTGCGCAAGGAAACCTCAGCAATTTCGGGAAATAGAACTATCTTAAGTGTTTACTGGGTTTTCACTTACTATTTAATAGTAACTAATAGTTTTCGCGTTTGTCTTCTATAATGTCTATGTTCATGGACCTTTGCAATTGTGAAGTCTAGATCTGGTTATCATTGGTTCATTAGGAAGGACTCTCATTCTTCAATGGGAGATGAGAACTATCTGCCATAAGTTCAAGTAGACATTGGTAATAATGACTTCATCGTCTGTTGGTGGTCCTGGATACGTGTGTCAGGCTGAATCGACCAGTGACATTAGTTGCATTTAAATGCAGCTTTTACAAATTATCTACATTTTGTTCAGCCATTGAAAATTTTATTTATAGTGTTCTATTATCCTTATACAAATTTTTCGGCCATATTGACTGTATTGTGGTATTAAGTTTACAGATTTTGCATATTTATGGAATCTTGGAAAAAGTCTTTTTTTCCCCTTCCAATTATATATTGATCATTTTATAGCAGTTTCGGGGAGATTCGCAAGTTTGCATATACTGTTTGGGACAATTCGAGCTTGTTCAAATCACTAGGTGTATGTTGACTGTAGCACCTCACCGTACAGCATCAATATTGATTATTAATTAATTTATTATAATTTTTTTCCCCTGGAAATTCTTGAGAAAATTCTTTGTCTTCATATTTGAATAAGATAGATAATTTTGTAGTAATTCTGACGGATCAGAAAACTTTTTATTTCCGTAACTTGTCAATATTTGTTTTGGCAGAAAATGGCCACGCTGGGCAGACGTAAAGAGCGAAAGGATGCCTTCACTATAGAAAAGAGTGCCGAGCTTGTCAGCTAGCACTGGCAGAACTTGGCAACTGCAGTCAGCTGCAGAGAGTTTAAAATGTAATTAACTGTTTGTTACGGGTATTTAAAATTGTTACCCCTTTATGATACACTGCCTCATTTTTACGAAGTTTTCGCGTTGCTTTATCTCAGCACGTGAACGAATGTAAGACTGATTTTTAGTATTGTTTTACAGGGTTAACATTAATTACCAAGTTGTGTCGCATGGGGTATCACCGAGGGAGCATTGTGACCCGTTATTTTTCGGAGATGTGCGTTTTAGTATTTATTCTCAGATGTGACTGAAGTCGAAATTCCCCCCGTTTCTCTTTCTATCCATCGACGAATTATAAATAGCCCCCAATAGCGTGGAGGTGGTGGGGGTAGATGAATGAATGCGTTTATTTTTAGTGTCTTGGGTTTTTTTTTTTCCAAAAGACCTCGATTTTGGGTAAGGGCATCCCTCTATCTACACATATACATTTCTAAAGCTGACCTAGTCCCGTGCTGATGGACATATTTTTTGCCCCACATACAAGAAAGTTGCTGATGAATGTTTTGACCGTCTCTTCTTATTTACGTTGTAATTTAGTTGCCTAATACTTCCTGCCATCTAACAATAAATTTGAATTTTACTTTGAAGAACCTCTCAAAATGAGATCGAAGAACTTAAACCTCTTTAGAGACTAAAATTTATATCGAGGTAGGGAAAAAAATATTTAAAACGCAGATAATTATGGTATTATTTTTAAAATAAGAACCAATGGTTGATTGGCTTTGAACGCTTCGGTCTTCTCTTGCAACCCGAGGGCTAAATTGAGAACCCGAGAACAACCTTGATAGTGAACATGTTACGAAATGGATAATAGTTATCATGTGCGTTCAGTAAACAATCACCTTAGCATTCCATTGACAGAGGTATACTTCTGTATGTATACGTTCAATCGATTATATGATATGAATATCGTTCAAGGCAAATGTGACGGCTTATTTATTGGAAGTCGCTTGATAGGCGTTATCACTAAGAACTGGCTAAAATGCAGCAATTATAAATATTATAGAAACGTAGGTATCGTGCATGCGCATTTAAGTATTTTTGCTTGTCTGTTGTCACCCTCAGTATAAAGACACTCGCACTACTGTTTGGGGTAAACATACTTGGCCTGTTAACCAACATTCAGTATTGACCAGTGCATGAAATTAATATCGTTGGTATCAGCTGAATTTAGCTCTTGAAGGTGGAGGGTATTAGCATCTTATTCTAAACACGCAAACGTGTGTTAAAACATCTAATTTTCGCATACTTCCAAGGAGAATTTGTGATTTTTGTAGTAAAAAAATATATTGACTGTTTGTACTTTACCGTTTATTTTACGGTAAATCTTGGAAGATTTTTGGATTTTGCAGTCAGAATAATGATCAGATGATCGCAATGTCGATTCATTACTCGTGGTCAGTATGCTCTATTTCACTTTGAAGATGGTTCGGTGGAATCCGATGGAAAAGTCGGACGGAACGGTTATGGAGTTGGATCAACAACGAGGTGCAGGCACGAAATAAGGGAGTTACTGGTATAACTCATTTTCTGGATGCTAAAAAAGAGAGTTCTATTGATAATTTAGTTTTGGAGCACTAAGTACCATTATAAGGTTTTGTGGCTTTTCATTAATCTACTACCGCAGTAGATTCAAGTTGTACTAGGGATACGACATCGATGTTTTAAACATCGATTTATTGAAACCGATGTTTCTTTAACATCGATGTTTTGTGCTCGATGTTTTTTCTTAAATGAAAAAGTACCGTAAAAAAAAAAATTACCACGTAGCATAATTTTCACTCAATAAATGTAAGTCTGAATTCTGAAAAGGACGAATACAAAAGGGGGAATGATTCCTTAGCAAACAGAAAAATGGCAATTAACAACCAATGAACCAATCAGAGCGCTTGGAATGTTCCTGACACTCCAGAACCTTCCGTGGGGTTTTATTTTACAAATAGTATATACACGAGTGCATCCATGTAAGTTTTTGTTTCGTTCTGGTTTTATATAAGTTGACGTTAATATTATTAGTAAGATGCCTCCCAAAAGTACCGTTTGAAAATATTTTTTCAAAACCTCTGACAAATTGGTAAAATGCAATATTTCCTTAAGTCCCTTAAAACTTCTGGCAATACCACGAATTTATCTGGACATTTGAAGGCAAAACATGGCGGTATTTACAAAGAGAATTTTGAGTCATCAATGTAGCCCAAAGCAACCAAGTTTTTGTCATTTATGTCTGCCCAATCAGAGAGTAAAATTAAATCACCCCTCCCCCCACGAGTAACGGAAATAACATTAATGTTAGAGATTACTAAACCAGTTTTAAAAATGGATGTTCTAAAACATCGATGTTTAAAAATATCGGTGGTTTTTGGGCGATGTTTTATTAGCATCGATGTTTTAATATTGAATATCGGTGTTTCAAAACATCTTTTTTTTTTGTTATCGATGTCTCATCACTAAGTTGTACCTCCAGGGGTACATAACCTCGATCAAGCGTCCAATCGGTAAAAATCCCCCCTCACAACTTTATCCCTGGGTTTGTTATCCAAGAACATAAAGGATATGACATTGGGATGAGAAGAAATTGTGCGATCTTCAATGTTTAAAAAAAAAAAAGTCCTGTTTCAATGGTTAGATTTTACTCTTAGGTAAAAACTTTAGAGGACTTTTAGGTAAGAATTGTTTTGTAAAGTATTCATTTTTATAGAAAGAGTTGATGCGCGAAATAATTACTTAAAAGGCCTAAATTTTTAATGAAAAATTTGTATATATATATATATATATATATATATATATATATATATATAGACTTATCTCTGCATGAAAGAAATAAAGAAATTTTATCAATATATTTCGAAACCTTCCGTTGGTAAAGCTGTCCGCAACTAATATTCCTTTATGTCGATTCCATAACAGGGTTTCGGTAACCAGGCCCAAATTTAGTTTTTCTCTTTTAAAGTCAGACGCGGCATATTTACTTTTTCTGTGTTTTTAGAGAAGGTGAGGGCAAAATCGATACTTTCTTCCAGTTTTTCATCTGCTTAGATAGCATATAATACTGGAGTATTCCGACTTAATAGATTATTCACTTAAGATAATATAAGTATATTGTTAAATTGCAAGAAAATGATTGCGAATGTTTTATCAAAACCATAATTAGGTGCTTACATACCCACTCACGTGTGTTCGATTTTGTGTTTAAGACTTAGGCTTTTTTTTAAAAAGGGAAATGAACAAGGTAATGCGGGCGCATTGCTAGTTTGCAATAGCAGAGCATGGCAGAAAATATGTTGAATTTTTTTTATAATCATGTACTAAATGAGCGTGTTAAATGTTTTGTGAAAAATGCTTGTATTCTGTTTAAAACTGTGAATTTGTAATGTGTTTCATTTTTTTATAAAATTATTTATTTATTTTAAGTTTGCGCGCTTTGAACTTCTCTGATTACAAAATTTCATAGCTTATTTTGAAGACAGTGAGATAATATTGTCTCTCAAGACATGAATGTACTTCCTTTTTGGGGATGTGTAAAGGTTTTCATCCCCAAAGTGGACGAGTGCCGCCAAACGTTGAGGACTGTAACTGACTGCCTGACGGTCTTGGCGGGAGGAAATTCTGTATCGAAAATTTTGAGCTATTTTAAGAAGGGGAAGGTAGTGTGATAAGGTTGAATTAGCTGTGCGTAAGAGGTGGATTTTGGAAGCTTCTGTGTGTTCTTATGAATGATTTTATGTTTTAAACTAACGAAGTTATGTCAAAAGTATGTACTAAGAACCTTATCGACATTATTTTGTTGGACAGGATTTTTCAGAAGCTGTAGCTCAGCCATACCTGCGTTTGGAGCTTTATTTATATAGGGCTGATGACGTGAGTTTCGTGCCCACTATCATAAACTCAGCAGTTTACAGATTAAAGCCAGTGTACTAGTAATCAGCATGGATTTCCGTGTAAGGATGGTACATATATTGAAGAAAAACGACTGGTAATAGACATCCCCAACTTGCTTTTAGTAATTTTTGAATGGAGGAAAAAAAGGATGACTAATGGTTGCTTCTTGCCGTATGAGAAAATCGTCTTTCTTCTGCCGCAGTTCCCTGGGTTAAGTCTATTTGTGAAACTTGTGTCGAAGGGGATTGTTGTGCAAGAGGCCTTGCACACGAACCCAATGTCATATCCTTTATGTTCTTGGATAACCAACCAAGGGATAAGGTTGGGAGGGATGATTTTTACAGGGTGGACGCTTGATCGAGGTTATGTACCCCTGGAGGTCGCTCCGTATATTCTCATAAGCGAGCGCCCCTTCCCCTCTTTTCGCTTTTTGCGAACGTTCTCCGCTCTCGCCGTATTTTTAGCGCAGCGCTGCAAGCATTCGCTGTGTGCCTCTGTCTGAGAGAGTGTGCTTCTGAAAATAACCCTCATACCATCTCCTCTTAAAAATAGACACCACGATCTGGAGCTTTTAATGTCATTCCGACTGTGTTTTTGCGAGATGATGATGAAAACAAGAGTGAGAGAACGTTTTTCTTTTTACCCGCGTTCTTCCCCCTCTACCATTCTGCATGGCCTCCCCATTTTGCCGATTAATAGGGGCATGCAAGGAGGATGATTCACGCAACCGAAAGTTATTGAATTTTATAAAAGGCAGCACTCTGGTCTTACGCCAGTTTTAGTTTCATTCTCCTGTAAAGTGGATATTGTTCCTATAGTGCGGGTTTTCTTGTATACCGGTGGGTCACGACCCCACAGGAGGACACTGCGGTATGTCGTACAGAAAATACGGATCCCAGAAATATACTATGATTGCAATTATAAAAATTAAAAGGAAGGTAACAAGACGTTTAAAAAAAAGATCAGACAAATATGGAATCTAAAGTTTATTTAAGAAATATTTTAAGGTTTTTAATCTCAAAATTGTTTGAACAAAAGTTTTTATTTTTAGCGAAATTAATGCGACAATTAATTGACAGACTATTTGTCAAATCATCACTCTTTGGTTTTGTATTTGAAATTGATTTCGAGATTGTCTATTTTCATGTTTACTTTTAATAGGAAATGACGAGTATGTCGGGTCACACAATTATAATTATGAAACCAATCGAGATCTGTAATATCTAAAGGAATTTGATAAACTGAATATTTTTTCTTTCCTTTGCATGTAACAGTGGACAGTTCAATTATTTTTCTTTCTTATTTGGTGAAATGAAGTCAAATTTACAAATTTCATCGAAAAGTGATTCAAAACCCATATTCGGATTTAACAATTTTCCATTTGTTTAGTTGCTCAGTTACATTTTTTACACCCTTGGTTATGTAGCATTATTTTCTCGATTCTTCTTTTTTACTTCTGTATCCTGTATATTTGTTATTCTAAAAATTTCTGCTTGATGTAAGTTGACTATAATGGGAAAATTTTTCTACAAATCCTCCCTTCTTCATTAACGTGAAGATCTAAACTCAAGTGGTGTAATAAATTCATGACTCATTTTATTGATTTATCAAATCTTAGTTGATATACGTGACCAACTAAAATGTGGTAAAAAATGTAATCGTTGTAGATTTGATAACAGTAAAGCCATGGATAATAATAAATTAGTAGTTTAAGTTTACTATAGTCAGCACCTAATAGCTGTTTTGCATCATAAAAACTCAGTTTTATCATTGAAAAATTCGATTTGACCAAAAAGGGGACGCGACGTGAAAAAGTATTTGACTTAAATCGCTTGCCTTTAACTTTTTTTTAGCTGCTTGGGAATAGGGCTATGTTGTATCTCTTTAACCTATGAAATGACGTGGACGTGCCTCTAAACGGCACAAAATCTCTCATCGAAACAGAACGTTTTTTTCCAAAAAAGTTTTTCATTGTGGAAAAGGATTTGAAAAAGAGGTACGACGTTCTAGATTATGAGCATATAAATGTGTAAGATGTATTAATTTATTTCCTTTAAATCATGGATTTTGATAAAAATTCATACTTTTTGGCCGAATGCTCTTATTGACGCTTTAAAATTGAATGGACAGAGCTCCAAATTTTTCGTTTGCTTGAAATTTTTTATTATGCTGCAAGTTTTTATTGCAACTTAAGGACAGCTATTTTGAAAGTATAATGGCAAATTTTTTTGTTCCTGTTTGTTGGTATTAATTTTTAATTAAAAAAATTAAAATCGCTATAATTTAACTTTTATTGGCACTAAACCCGAGCTCAGGATAAATGCCTGTATCTCTAAAAACTCTTTAAAATTTAATTTCAGTTGCAATACTTTTTTTAAAAAATTTTTAACTGTGCTTCTTTGCATATTTTGTAATGATACCTCGTAATTTTAATTATTTTTTGTAAAAAGGTTTTAATAACTTGATAAATAAATCCAAAGCGACTCTTTAATGTGCGTATCAGGAATGAATTTTATAGTATCTTATCTGTTGTCTTCTCAGTTGCAAGGCAACGAATAAAGAAAATTAAAGCAATTTTCGCTGTTTTTATTTTAAGTTTTCAATTCATGCAATCTACGACATAAGATGTTTTGAAATTCATATCTCTCGCAATACATTTTATCTACGTTAATGTACGGAAAATTTTCATAGGTGGGTGTGTACTATAATTTGTTAGTTATATATAAAAGGGACAAATCCGTTTACATAAAATTAGGGAAGCATCATGCATATATATAATTCCCTTCTAGTCAGTGATTCTTTTCTTCTTACCTTATTCTCTTTGATTTGCTAGTTGTACTAATTTTAATTTTCTTGAGAGCTGTGATTTGGCTTATTGCACTTTGGATGTTTAGGCAAGTTTCATAAACTAAAATAACGTACATTTGAATGCTTGTGACAATAATTTTTTTTTTTTCGAATCGCGCAGTTATTTAGGGCATTTTCCTCAGATGTAATTGCGGTGAAACTAATTTTGAGTTTAACCTCTCCCACATATGTTCAAAGAATCTCATCACTTGCTACAGTGGAAAATTGACATAACTTTGGTTACGGCAATATGTAACAATGGTAGGTAAATGTGTAAGACTGCCAGGTTTGATGTTTTGTGTCTGTGTGCTTTCATAAAACATCACGAGTCTGTATTCTTAAGTCATGTATTTTGCTTTAGCGTCTAGTCTTTAGAACAAAAATGCAACAATTACATATATGACTGTCATTTTAGAAACATAACCAGGATTGTAGAGTTTTTCCTTTAATATCTACTTATTTCTAAAATTGCAGCATTCATGCTCCTATCCGTTCAAATGTAGTTGGGCACCCAGAAAAAAATCTTAGTATTGATTTTAGTTATAATATTGGCATGAGTTTTTCCATGATTTACTTTTTATTTATACTAAACTACCAAAGTTTTCTTGAGGATTTCACCAAAAATACGGCCGTGTGCTGTATGTGTACCCTTATATTAAACTGTTGCGAAAGAGACTTTAGTGTCAATATTTTTGATGAACAGGATGTAAAAAACCCCAATCCTAATCTCTGGCAAGTTTGCAAGCCATGTCACAGCTCTACTAAGAGAATGCGGTGGAACACGCTAAAACAGATTACTCTTTTCAGGTGAGAAGAAGGGTGATTATTTTTCTCTGGGGGGAAGGGGGGGGGGGGTGAAGCCTTTAATTGCAGTTCAAAGCAGCTGAGGAAAGTATTCTTTATTGAGCATTTTACGACACTGGCAACGGGAATAGCGTTTTGCGCGGTTTTGTTGTAGGAACCTTTAACGCGTAACCGCATTGGGATTTTCTCTTGTGGTTGTTCCCTCGCACACACGCTTAAAATTAATTCACCTTACGAATTTTTCTATAAATACGCGTTGAAAATTTATTTTTGTTTCATTTAGATGCCTTGCCGAAAGATAGAGGAAGAGAGTTAATGGCTTGACCAATTTAAGTGCGTCGGAACCAGGTTTGGAATATTTGATGGATGCAGGGGGGTACAGTTCCTTACATTTGACACTCCTAACAAGCTTTCTAACTCTTGAATTGGGATGTCTAATTGTTCTCCAGATATTGGGATATGTTTTTTATTCATTTCATGATCGAGAAGTAACTAATGGAACTAGTAAAATGCAATGAGCTAAAGAGGTTCTCTCTGGAAGATAATAAAGGGGCCTGATTGGGTAGTCAGTAAGTTAGACTAGCCAAAGAGCAGAAGGTCTTGGTTTCGAATCATTAGCCTAATTCCTATGTTTAAAGTTTATAATGAAGTGTCAAAGTTCGGCTGAAAGTTGCGTTGTAGTGACAAAGTTATTAAGTGTCTGAGATTTCCTATTGCTGACATTTCGTCCGCAATGGACAAGGAGGTTCGTATCATGAAAGAAAATCTTTATATCTTTAATTATTAGTTTCAAGAATAGCGTAAAATTTCGTTTAAAAATTGCTGTACTTCAGAGACACGATCATCTTGGTGGATGGACAAATTGGCGGTTCAACTAGAGCAGTGATTGTCAACCACCGTGTCGCAGCACTTTAGTGTACCACGAGATTTTTGAAATGGGCCGCCACTGCGAATATCAATGCATTAGTGCCGCCAGACAAGTAGTTCAATCAGTTCTACCTTCCTAGCGGGGACTGGCTGAACCATTGCGCATGACTTTTACAGTTCTGGGCTGGTAACTGGTAACTCTGGACTATTACAGTTCTGGACTGTTAATTCGTCTGAACACCTCGACCCCCTCCGCTTGCGCGTATCGGCCATGAAAATCCTGAAGACCGGCCCCGCGAAACAATACCTGCAAACTCAGCAGAAGGTTGATTTTCCCCTGTTCGGTTTATGTTTCATATGGGCCTGGGCGCCGGACGGACAGTCCAATTTGGGCAACCCGGGGCCCCTTCTGGACTGTTAAATCTGGATCACGAAATGAGAGTAGCATTATCATTTTTACGCACAAATATAAGTGAAGTTATCAAAAACAAGCAGCTCAAATTTCGCATAATATAATTTGTAGTTAAATAAACATTTTGTTTACTTTATAATGCAATTTCATTTTATATTTCAATGACAATTATTTCGTATGCTATTTTTGCAAAATATATTATAGGCACATCAATCAATTATCCAAATAAAATTCTTTTGAATTTATCTTATTGTTAGTGTGCTGCCAAATTTTAAAATTATTAAAAGTGTACCGTGGCGAAAAAGAGGTCGAGAATCACTGAACTAGAGTTTTTCCTCTCCTGTGAACTGAAACTGTGGCAGAAATCGCATCACAATAGTTTTAAATGTCAGTATGGCATGTACTACGTTAAGAAATAGTTTATTTTACTAGAAGTGCATAAAATTGTTGAGATTGTGATCCTGTCATTTATTTTACTAGAAGTGCATAAAATTGTTGAGATTGTGATCCTGTCATTTGAGGCGTTATAGACTGAAAAGGGGAGAACATGCCTTTTTTTTTCCATGAACTGTTTCTGTCGAGTAGCGAGAGCTGAGTTGCTGTGGCAGATGTCCGATTTATAAAAACCTCTGGATTAGCGCGCGGGTACAGGAACCCGGAAAGTTTTGGATAATATTAACTTTCCTTTCTCCTCTGTGTCGGATATAAAAAGAATTTTAGCGGTTTTGTAATCTGTTTCAGCATTACCTGTGCTCACTTGTGTCTTTTCTTCTCTTTCGTTTGTTCATAATTACCAAAAAATGTTTTGTTACAAATTTCAACGAAACTTAACTTATTACCTTAACTTGTTAGAAGCATGCGATTATTATTATTATTTTTATTACGGAGGCACTTGTGAGACATTCGCTTTTTTTTGTTATTCATCGCGTAGTCTATCTGGCTACTTTATTATAGGAGCACCATTTAGGTGAGCCAGCATTTGCCCCCCTATGAGAAGACAACAACGACCAAGCCTTATTCGGGATTTAAATTCGAACCCACTGTGTAGAAGCTCACGACGCTAACCACTATAGCACGTGTGCGTTCATATTTATTATTAGTGCTGTATTCATGTATCTTCACTACTCTTTGTTGTTTAACTACCTGGTTTATTGTTCTTATCTAGATACAACAGTAGTATGAATATTTGTAGTAACTGAAGGACATTTTTCTGGTCTCAATTCGTCCAATATGAATTTTAAAAAGATTGAGAGGGAAGGGACTGCTGATAGGTCAATCTCTTGTCTATTTCTTAATTATTAGGAACAAGCTGTTAGCATGACGGCTAATTCATAACTTTCTCCCGCATTAGGTGGAGGTAGTTTTCTTTTTTTGTGTTAGAGAAATAAGAACACAGGAGACATTTCATTTTGCTGCGTACGTTCATCTAATTTTACTGCTGGATGTGATATCCTTTTTGTCCAAGGAAGTATTTTTCATCTCTCATTCATGCTACTCATTTCAGGCTTATGATATAAACTTGAAAATATCGCCCATATGTACACTTTATTTTCCAGCAGTCTCTTCGTTTTTCTTATCATTTAATATTATTCCTTTTTTCTTAATTACATTTCCTTATTCCATCTTCTTAGTTCTGTTTTTCTAAATATCTCACAATTTTCTTACCTAATTTGTTAGCTTCGGTTAACGGGTGGGACTTTTGCTTGGAATGGTGGTCATAAAATGTCTTCCCCTTGTTTCCTTTGTCAAGCATTTCCTCTCTCATGACGTTCATCTGGAATTTTCTGTTATCTCTTCTATTTATTACCAAAGAGTTTGATGATCATCGCATTTGTGAATTGCTCATTGAGACATCTCACCTTCGTGTTCTTCGTCTGATGAAGAAATTTTAATGAGTTCAAAACTAGTTACCACCCTTTCATTTTTTATTGTTCATATTAAGAAGCAGGGGTATACCCGTTATTCCCCTATCGACAATATTGCCTTTAATACTTACAGAGCTTGTATGGCAAAGTGGCTAATACGGTATTTATCTAGTTAACGTCTCCATGTCTTAAATTTCGTAAAACTGTTTATTTCTCCTTTCCTAATAAGTTTATTCGTAGTCAAAAATTGATCCATGAATGTTCAACAGCTAAACAGTGCAGCTTTGCCACTACATAGAAAAAGTGTGAATATAAATTAATGAAGCTTAATATATGATTGACGAAGACGGCCCTCATTTACTATCAAAGTGTTTCCCTGATGGTATTGCATTTCACATATGTAGTCTGTTCATTTCTCACCATTATCGTGGTATTAGGCGGGGTTTGAATGCTGAAAGTTCATTCATACCGTCGACTTTTTATGCAGAACCCTCCTTGTTAGGTTTGATTCTCTATTTCTATGTTCGAGTCAGAGCTCTTCTTGAAAGTATTGATTCATCACAGGTAATTTTACTTTAGAAATACTCTGTATTACACCAGGTAATTGTTTCAAAGAAAATCTACAGAAAAACGGTATCTACTGGTAAATTAAATAAGCCCTAAAATTTTCTTTTTCTTTTTTTTTCTGTCTGGCGCGTGCATTGCGTGTTTATAAGAAATGTAAACCAGATAAATTTAAGGTATAGTAATGAAAACAATTCAACACAAACTAAAACCTATAAAATGGGCATAGACTTCCAAACGTATTAACTTAAAAGCGTAACTTAAAACGTATTAACTTAAACCTACCCTAGCGTTGAAAACTTTTAACTTTTCAATGAAAGATTGCGCAGTTGCAACAAATCCTCATATTGAAAACAGACAAATAAAACTAAAATTAAATATTTCAACAGAGCTAGATAATTATAGGAAGAATGTAACAAAAAAATAAACAGAAATCAAGCACTCTGGGCTCTGCGCACCATAAGGCAAGATTCTGTAGTAGTGACGGAACTAACCAAATATCAAGGTAACCGACTGGTCTAGTTATCAGGGAGCCTAACCAAATCAGTTACCTCAAGGGGGAACTTTCTGAATAGGATGCAGGTCTAACCAAAAGACATCCCAAGGCCCCGAGATCCCCATTGAAACGGATAGTCAAAACAAATTAAAAAAACGCGTCAAGACATCCAGAGGCCCCGAGATCCCCATTGAAACAGATAGTCAAAACAAATGAAAAAGACACGGACGTTGCTTTTTCATTTGTTTTGACTATCTGTTTCAATGGGGATCTCGGGGCCTTGGGATGTCTTTTGGTTAGACCTGCATCCTATTCAGAAAGTTTCCCCGGTCTTTTTCATTTGTTTTGACTATCTGTTTCAAGGGGGCCTTGGGATGTCTTTTGGTTAGACCTGCATCCTATTCAGAAAGTTCCCTCTTGAGGTAACTGATTTGATTAGGCTCCCTCATGACGAGACCATTCGGTTACCTCGATATTTGGTTTAGCTCCGTCACTACTACGGAATCTTGCCTTACGGTGTGTAGAGCCCAGAGTGCTTGAGTTCTATTTATTTTTTGTCTACATTCTTCCTATAATTATCTAGCTCTGTTGAAATATTTAATTTGTTTTACCAGATAACTTAAATTATATATTTGGTGTTATGCCTATATACTTACACCAGTAGAGAAACAATAACTTTAGTGAAAAACCTGTGTATAAAATATCAGCAGTTAGAAAACACGTGTTAGATGCGTTGCGATCCATAGATATACAGTTCGATTTCAGCCTTGAAGGTTTGATAAAATGAACGCTTAAAGACTCCCTGTTGAGCTCATGTGCCTTGTCGTTGGATGGACCATTTTAGATTAATACTTTTGTGAGACATGCATGCTTTCTTTTGTTATTTCCCTTACTCGTCCTTAGCCATTTGTTTTTCTTTTCTTCTAGTAGAGTAGAAGTGTTGTATAGCATGCGTGAATCATGGCAGTGCATGCGCCTGATTCGCTGTTCGGTTTGTCCTCTCGACGACGATGGCTGACCGTGTGCGGTGCACTCCTCTTCTTTACAGATAAGCGTCGTTCATGCCCATCTCACAAACACTGCCGTCTCTGATGGTAGCCTGTGGGACTCTCCTCAATTGTAACTCCTCATTTTCCAGCCCAGACTGCATGCCTCTGGTGAGTCGTTTTATTCATTTATTTATTTCTTTTTTTTATTCGATATGATTTTTAGTGTTTTTGTTTTTCCTTTATTTGGTACTCTTCTGTAACTGCTACAAGCCACGTAAGGCAAAGATATATAAATGTAACGAAAAAACGCTTTCTCCTAAATTACTTTTAGGGCGTATTCCAAATTCTCCTTTTTAATAAAGTACAGCCCCTTTTTCCAAAATGCGACCTAAAAATAAATTAATTCATAATTTATTCTGCCCCTTAATGCATGTGCCGATCAATACGCAGGCACTAGATAATAAATATGACTCGTTTTCAAATTCTTACTTACTAACAGAACATAGTAATGCGCGTGTGATCCCAGGAAAACTAGTAAAGTGCGTGTGATCTCAGGAAAACCACGCGACTATTACTTCATACCTTACATGTATAGGCCGTGTGACTGATTCTAACCAATTAAATAATTCCATGCCCTAGTGTTAAAATGGGGAAATATTCCTTTCATAATGCTGAGCAGAAGATCTTCCCGCTCCCTCTTGTAACTTTGGCCGATGTGGAGACCATATCCGTTCCTCTCCTGTAAGTTCAGTTATTGCAATGTTACGCGCATCTTCCCTTTCCAATCTCCCGGTAAAAGCCGATGGCCCCTTCTGCCAATATGACTTCACCAAGCTTCGATAAATAAAATTTCATTGGATAATACTTTTACTCTCGATGCCATTTCTCTCCTTTACGACTGTGTGTCCAGTTCATTAAAATGTTAACGTATCAATATCCATCCTGCAAGCGACTGCCTAATGTGCGTATGTAAAATTTCATGCTTCAACGCGTTTTCCTCGGTCCTTTCATCATTCCAAATTCATTCATAATGTGATTATTATCTCACACACACACATTAGTTTCGATCGTCGCAATTAACACCTCAACTGCAATCAAAAAGTTAGTTTATGCTGAATGTTGGAAAACGAATTTTGGTGGAATTTAAACTCTCTCATTACTGTTTAAAAGAAGAAATAAAAACAAATTACGCTCTTTAGTTAATTGTGGCTTTGTATAACCCCATCAAAAGGGTGACCGATATTGCTTTGCCTGTTACACGGCTGAAGTAAATCTAAATACAGTTGGCTCTCTGTTTAACGACGATCTCTATTTAAAGACGATATTTCCCAGTCCCGGCCCCTCCGACGTTATGGGAAATGTTATTTTTCACAAATTCTGTTTAAGGGCGATCTCTACTTAAGGACGATTTTTCACGGTCCCTAGAAAGTCGTTAAACAGAGAGCCAACTGTAGTACGACGCTCACATAGTGAGGCAAGATAATTTGAATTAAGGAGTTCCAAGTCAAATTTTAGTACAATCTTTGTGTAAATTTAGACCAAAATATTCACAGAAATTTAGAACCCTCTCCCCTTCAAGCGGTAAGGCAGTTTTTTTAATAATAATAATAATAATAAAAACATTCCCAGCATTTTCCAGAATCAAATTGTTACGCCGTTTCGTCTCAAGACAAGCATCGAACGTTTAGCACCGAGCAAGAAATATTCGAATAAATTTATTGCAGTAGCAGTACGAAAAGCGTCCAGAATGAAGAAAAGAGAAGCGCTAAAATTTATGGAGTGAAAGTTGACTTCTTGTCGATCGAAGTATGAAATGGGATTGAATGGGAACTTTCGAAGTCAGTTTTTAAATGGTATCAAAGTAGCAATAAGTAAAAGCGGATTGCCATTTCTCGAACAGCTTAACCGCCCACGTTGCAAAGGGTGCGAAACATTTCTTAAAAGAATTCTGTTGGCCATCAGAGCCGGCAACTGTCATGAAGAGCATTTTAAGAGAAAGAGTTCAATATGAAAAATGAGAGGATTGGGTTTGTTATCGGTAGAGCGGGAGAGGCTCAATGAATGATGTCGAAAACGGTATCCCGAAACCCACTGCAGTACACTCGCTTTTGGCTGCAACAGAAATACACGGTGTTCGTAAATACCGCATGTGACCCTTCCACCTAAAAATGACCGCAGAATCCTAAACTCCCATCGAATGAAGAGGTGAACCTTTTAAATATCTTCGTGGAACCTAATTTTCAAATTTGCTAAAATTCAGAACTCCGTGAAGAAGAGACTAATCTTGCGTTCTGTAGGTAGATCTTGAGTTCTGTTGTAGGTTAAATAGCACAACGACCCATATTGAAATACATTATGTAATATCTATCTGTAAATGTACCTCCTGTAGGGCAAGCTTAAGTCGAAATACTTGTGATAAACGACTTGTTTTAAAGCAACCTCAGAATATCGCTCCTAATGCTCCTCTGCCCGATGAACTATTTGTCAATTCAAAATTAGTTTCAACACTTTTGTTTTATATTGTGGTCATTAAGATGTTGTGTGTTCCTGATCTGAAGCTAAATATCTCCTCGAGTACCCGAACCGTGCTGTTAAGTTTCAGAAAAAGCTCCATTCCCCAGATAGCTTAGAATCATTAACTAGAGGTTTATTAACGTTCCTTAGCGTAAGTGAATTAAGCTAATGCGCTCAACACTTCATCAAATGCTTTCTCTATGTCTGTAATTATGGTCCCGTTCTCTCGACCATTATTAAAATCTGCGTAAATGCGTTCAACCACTGTTAAGAGTTGATGCTGGGTTGTTTGTCGTGAAACACCATGTGATTTGGAGGTATGATCCTAGAATCCAAGAACTCATGCAGTAGACAAACGATAGCGCATTCAGTGGTTTAAGAGAGGTAGGAGAAATGATTTATGGGGCAGTAATTACTAGCTTTAAAAAGGCTAAACCATGACTTCAGAAATGTCTCAAGTAAGGCCTGTTAACAAAAGTAATGCAAGTAATGACAATTGAACATGTGATTAATAAGGTAAAATGGAAAGATTAAAATATTACCAGGAAGATTAATTAACACGAGATTGGAGATGCGGTCAGTACCTGGAGATTTTCGAATTTTGTTAAAACACTCTGTTTTAGGAGGATTTGTCTATGATGTGTTCCCTACGTGTCAGAATCAATATAATATTCAACACTGGTATCCGTGATAGAATTTGCCTAGATTTGTGCCTCATCGGGCTCAGGTCTAAACTGGCGTGTATGTTAGTCTGTAATGCATTCTGCAGTGTATTTTGGTTTTCTGCAGACGTTTCTGATTTGGAATTAAGGGTCAAAATGTGTGTGTGTGTAATCTTTAATATAAATAGAACGAGCTCCCAAAAGGTGCTGTTTTCAGTGGTTAAAAACTTGAGACGGTGTTCTTGATTGCAACTCGTATACCAATAACTTTGTGCTGGGGATGTACAACATGTGTGTATATTGTTTTGAGAAAACTAATTAGTGAAGCTGCAATTACACTTTAGGCTACTATGTTGAATATAGCTTAATTATCCACGTGTTCCTTATCCTTTCAACTTGTAATAATTTGAATTCTAATACTCATATTTTATGCCCAAATTATAGGGACGTTATAGATATTTTAGATTGCATTAACTCCATTAGGTTTGCAAGTAGATTTTCAATGTTAGAGCGCCAAATCATCTGTATCTCGTCGAAGTTATAGGAGAATAACGTATATTTTGGACTTCGGTAAATATACCTTTCAACAAAACTAAGATTTTTTAATTTGGATCCTTTGTCTGGTATCACCGGAAAGTTTATAATAGTTAAAATGGTGTTGGGCATTCGCGTAAACCGCGTGAATTCCATGTTGAGTTGTTGACTAGAACAGTGATACTCAAACTTTTTATGTCTACGGCCTGCTAGGCACAAGACAGTTTTTAAAGCGTATTTATTTAATTATTTTAAAATCACGCACTAATTCTCGTATCGAAGAACATTCTAAGATCCCGTAGATCATTAGGACTTGAATTACTATTTCCTCCCAGCTGGATAAAAATATTAATAAACTCTTTTTATAACTGAGTTTAAAGCCACTATCCATTAGAAATCGTTCATATCGCTTACAAAATCTATCGCAGGAAGCGAGTTACAGAGCCCGGATCAGGAGTGAGTTATGCAGGTTTTCCAGGAACCTGAGAAAGTGATATCAGAATGCACTCGCGGATCTGTCTGTAGTCGCTAGCAAAAGCAAAAGATTACCAAAGATTTCCATAGAACACGAAAAAAAAAAAGAAAAACCCACAACAACTAGTGACTAATTTACTTTCTCTAGGTATTGTCTCTTAGACACAGGTTATTTTATTTTTTTAATTGGTTTTTTGTGCACTGTGATCACTTTTTCATAAGCAAGGACTAAACAGACCGGCACCCAGTATTTATTAAGCTAATACAAGTGGCTGCAAACAGTCATGCCAACCAGAGGACTCGAATTCGCAAATTCTGGCACTGAAGGCCAGTGCCATTAGACCTTCACTCACTCGTGCCATTAGACGTTCAGCTCACTCGTAAAATAAGTTTTCGGGGAAAAGGGATGGAATAAAAGTCGAGGAAAATAAAAGCTAATCGTAATTTTTTTTTTCTTTTTTTTTAAACTTACTTACTACTGTAGGTAACATTGAGCTTACTGAATGTATTTATCAATTGTGGTGTGCTGAGATTGATCAATGACTGCTCTAGAAACTTGAGAGGGATATAACTGTTGCTGATTTCATGAGAGTGTAATAGATTTAGTTTTTTTTCCTTCATGGCGAGAACCCTCTCCCATAGGGAATATTGTTTCTCTTCATTGGACTAAAAAAGGAGACAGGTGAAGATCAGTGCCAGTTCATAGATCACATTACCGACATGCATCTTCAGATGTTCTTTTTATTCTCGTAGCTATCCATTAACTGTCATTTTTGGGGTTTGTTTTTTTAAAAGAAAACTCCATTCAAGGCATGTTCGAACAGCTATAATATAGGTTTGTGCCTGAGAACGTTTGAGGATACGTTGTCCATTTAACTTTGGGCATAGTAACATTGTGTCATTTTCTTTTCGGGGCAGAAGGAATTTTTCTTCAGTATTCCCGTAACTACCCATCTAAATTTCATAGAAAAATACTCGTGATGATTTGTCAATATCGTTCGATACATTTGGCCAGAAATTCTACATTCGTTTTTCTTTGATCAGTGTCTGATTCTGAGAAATGCGATATGATGGGTCGAAAACGTCGTTACTTTTAAGGGTGGTAATGGAAGTGTTAGTCTAGAGTAGAGGGGGAGATGTAGATTTGCTTTACGTGTGAAAGGTAAACAACCTCCTTTCTCGTGTTGACGGTTCTCTCCTCTCTCCCGATCATGTGTTTGTGTCGGGGCCTTGGGCTGCGTCCAAGCAACAATGGCGGTGGCTGCCAGACGTAGCATCGGCCAAGAAAGATGCATCTGGTATGCATCATCCACGAAACCACCTGTTGGCTCGCGTGCACTTTCTGTTGTACCCCGGAAGAGAGCACGCCTGGCGCGGCCGCCGGAAAAAGTGGTTTTTTGGAACGGGGCACCGTTTGGCAGTCGATCGGTTCCTGTGTTCTGGGTGCAATTGGCCTTCGTGGTGGTTACGCGTGCGTCTCTGGCATTTATTCCAGTTATTCAACGAAATTCCCTCCTCAGGCTGGCAGGCCAGGGTGCTCTGCTTACTTTCCGTTCATTTTCTCTGAGGTAAATGTGCTTCGTAGTCGAGAGCACCAAAGGTGTTAAATCTTTAAAATCTATCATCAAGCGATATCGTGTATGTCGTGATAGGAGTCCCGACTGAGAAGCGGGCCCGTAACCTGTTTTCCACCTAAACATCAGACGAAATTATGATCACGATATTGAGATAAAATTATATGTTTCGGCCATTTTCGAAATGTTTGATTTGCATATCGACACGAAGGTACTTTCACACTTCCTTGTCTTTCGGGAATAGTTATGGTCAACATTCTATTTCCGAATGTGTAATGATCCTCGTTATCTGTATAATTCTTTCTAAGTTTTTAAATCTTCTACGTCACCGCAAAGGTACTAGATGTAGAAAAAGTAGTTTTCGGGACTAATATTTTCTTGCAGTGGGTGATTAATTTGTTTGCGTTTATCCTAAGTTTGTTTTCGAACGTAAAACCATTAAAATCAAATCGTTTCAATACCATGACTATCCCCTTTTTGAGAGGGAAAGAATATGAGGCGAGATGGATGTCAAACTTCATTCTACGTGCTCCCCAAACAAGCAGTGAGCTTACCTATTTACCTGTAACATCAGGTTGAAAAATCAATCCTCTCTCTCTCTCTCTTTCTCCCTCTTTCTTTTTCTTTCTTTCTTTCTCTCTTTCACACACACACACACACACACATATATATATATATATATATATATATATATATATATGTGTGTGTGTGTGTGTGTGTGTGTGTGTGTGTGTGTGTATACACGTAGAATTTGAATTTTCACCAGGTTTAAAAATAATGTCAATACTTAAAAAGAAAATTATGCATTAATGTGTTGTTTTCAATGCGGCAGGCATTTTGTCTTATTACTACATTCGTCCATCCACACCGCGAGTTTGTGGGCATCTTTATTTTGGGAGCGACATATCGTACCCCGGCGAGAAAAGTGACACAACTCAAAAATGCAGCATTTGAGGAAAATCAACTTAGAGTACGATACAGCTTGAAGTAGCATTACAATAAAACTGATACAACTTCCCTCAGGTGGACAAATTGCGAGATAGAGATGCGTCGCTTTTCGTGCACGATGGGGCACTTCGTACATATTGTTCAGTGACATAACCTCAAAATTGCCATTTTTTTGGACTTGTGTCACTTTTCTTGCCGGACTGCGGTATAGGTGAGCCAACATAGCTCCCTCATCTCAGCCTTGTCCTCGGACAAGCGGGAATCGAACCCACAACCTGGCGCTGAAGGCTCTCAGAGAATACCCATGGGCCAAACCACTGCGCCACCCGGCCGGCACGTAATGTTTAAATTTTCATTTTAAGATTCTACACCATCGTTTATTATGAAATGATTCGTTTACTGTCACTATGGAAGAGAAGACGAGTTTTTGGCTGTGTTTTAATAAAGTAGTACTGAAGTTAAACTTTAATGTTCATGTTGATTGATCTCTTGGATTTGAAAATAATACTAATATTCATTAAATAATATAGAATTCAGCTTTTCTGTTTTAAATAGGAGGGGGGGGGGGAGATCTGAGATTATTATTTAATTTTCTTCATTCTGCCTGTGACCTAAGTTGCAATCGTCCTTTTTTACATGTACTGATGGATAGCCAGGGACTTAATAAACAGGGATAGATTAGCCATATTCGAGCAACTTTAATAAATAACTATTAAAAGGCGGCAATAACGTTTTAGTTGTCCATTTAAGTTGTTAGTGGTTTTTAAAATATTTTGTCTATTTCTTCCTATGCCGTGTAGACTCGATAATCATGGATTAAGTGTTGACTAGACGCAAAGATGCTGAAAGCATAATTGTGTTTAACTTAAAAGAAATTAAATTTTCAGTATTATATTGAAATAATTATTTTAAAAAAATTTAAAGTAATTTGCAACGCGCAGACATCAATCAAAGCAATTTCCCGAATAAAATTAAAATTGAAGTGTAATGATAAG
>OU015498.1:31024909-31297409 GCA_907164885.2 Dolomedes plantarius | reverse complement strand
GGTTGACCGAGTTGGGCGGCATTTCACTACACCGTATAGGATGAGGTGGTGATAAGTTGGGGGTCGGTCCACACTTTTGCGACATTAAGATGTTTGTAAAGTGTAGGCTGTCTTTAGGGGGGAGTGGGGGAATTCTTCGGGTCACACAGTAATGGCGGAACGTTTTTCCTTTAATTACGAAAATTAATTTTCGGAACAAGATGTATATTTTTTTTCGTGTTGCATAATAATAATAATCAATGATATGAAACCCCTGTTAGAACGAATTTCGTTTATAACGGATGTCTTTATTGATTGCTTAATACCCAACTCATCCCGTAACTCGAAAGCTTTTCATGGTAGTAATGTATGCATTACTGGATTCCATTTATGACGTGCTCCATCGAGTTTCTGTTAACCTTTAGCTTACGGGGCCTATTTTTCCGATTCCCTCTTTAGAAATTTCATACCCCTTTTGTGAGAGCGGCCGTTAAGGGGGGTTAAATATATATAATATGTGTGTGTGTGTGTATGTATGTGCATATGTATTTACATGTGTGTATGTATATGTATATTATGCATATATATATAATATAGCTTTAGAGAAAGAGAAAACCAGTAATGCTTTAGAGCTATTACTGGTTTTCTCTTTCATCTTATTCTTTTATATATATATATATATATATACATACATACAGTCGAACCTACATATATCGAAGTAGCAAATTGCCGGAAAAGAATTCGATATATAGAATTGAGCTTAGTTTTATCATAATTCTTCTAAAAAAAAAATTAAAGCTAATTTTCGTGTACGAAACTCCATTTCTAATTTATATGCGAATCCCATTAAATGAAAGTTAATAACTAAAAAACGAATTAATGTGAAAGATTTATTGAGTACTAAACATCTTTAAAAAAAAAACAATAATGCAGACAGTGGTTACAATGATCACAGTTGCTTTCTTTTTTTAAAAAAAACTACGAATAGCTTGCTGAACAGCCAGTTTTGCGGAAAATTGAAAGAAATGTTCGTATTTATTCAGTCCACTAAAAACTTCAGCAGGGACATTTTCCGTAAATTGAAGTCCACGACGTATTGTTTCAAATGCCAAAAATTGGGAGATTTTTTTCTAAAGTGGAATAAAATCTCCCAATTTGTCTTGAAAAAAATTTCGATATATAGAAACAATTTTTCTATGTAATGAACATGAAGATTTGCTAAGAGTTCGATATATAGAAAATTTCGATATGGGGAAGTTCGCTATATGGAGGTTTGACTGTATATATGTATGTGCATATGTATGTATATGAGTCTGTATATGTACATGTGTGTGTGTGTATGTATATATATATATATATATATATATATATATATATATATATATATATATACATACATATATTTGATACATATATATATATATACATAGATATATATATATATAAATTCATTTATTCTTGGGCTCGTATTCATGGGATATATGCTATCCCACCTCCTAAGGAAAAGGTTAAATGCCCGATTCGTTCGGGTACCTTCGGATTTGTGCACTGTAGCAGGGTTTACTTAGTTGCTTCCTTCTGCTTTACAGTGATAAGTTTATTCCCCTGCTATATTCGTTAAAGCTTATATTTATTTCCACGTGTGCCTTGCTGATTTTGTGTTTTTTTTTAAATGATATTCTTAATTTCTTTTTTGTAACCCGTATTTTACATTTATTCTTTGAAGAGTTAATTTTGTGATTCATGTGTAATTTTCACGTTTCGTTATTGCTAGGTGTCCACTTTGTAGAATCTAAACAAGTTTATGTTGTCAACTACTGCTTTTTTGGATATAAATACCCAATTCATTGTGTTATAATCGTTTTCTCAAGAGTTAAATATAAAATAAACCCGTAAGGGTAAAAAAGGCAATTTTAACATTTCAAAATCAGGCATGAATACGACGTTCTCTTGCTCCACATTTTATCCCCCTCCTATGGATACTAATTCTGATAGCGTCACTGTATTGGTGAAAATGATGCAGCGTTTCTGCTTATAAGTCGAGTAAAGCGGCACAAAAATTTTACCAAGGAATCACACGTTTATCCTTTGTTGAAGTTCTTGTTTACTTATGTCGTAGAGACGATGTATTTTTGTGTCAGTTTCCAAAAATCAAAGTAGGTTTTACTGCATGTCTCTTTATGTACGTTCGCGTAGGGGTAATCCTTGGGACTCCTAAAATCAGAATCGCGGCCCGACCTATTTTTTAAAGCGAATCCGCGGAACTATGTCACATTTCAGCTGTACTTCTAGCTTTACGATGAGTGTGTGTGTGGGGGGGGGGGGGGGGGGGGAGAGAAAGCATGAGTTTTTATAAAATTTAGACGAACCTATTAGATTTTACCGATATTTAACACTGACGTTTGAAGATGGCCTAATGGCTTGGGGGCCAGGTGATGGCCGAATGGGTAGGGCGCTGGCATTTGGTTCAGATCCTGTGGGTTCGAGTCCCACTGTTGGCATGGATGTTTGTAGCCGTTCGGAATCGGCTTTAAACTGGGGGTCCCGGTCTAATTTAGCCCTAGTGTAGCGAAAAGTTGACCGTAGCGCTCCAAACCAAACGTAATGGCTTGGGCGCTGGCATTTTGGTCCAGAGCTTGTAGGTTCGAGTACCACTGTTGGAATGTTTGTTCCTGTTTGGAATCGACTTTAATCTGTAGGTTCCGATCCAACTAGCCCTTTTGTAGCTAGGGCCTGATTATGAACGCTTGCCCCCCCCCTCCCCTTACGAACATTTATAAAAATAAGAACTATCCATGGACTATACTTTTAGAAGTACTAGGTGCATACACCAAGCGTGTGAGGAAAAGTTGTTAAAAATCAGGATAAAAAAATCGTTTGATTTAAAATTTGATTCAAATAACGATGTAAACCAAACAACCCTGCATGCGAGTCCTATATTTGCTATTACAGTGTAGGGCAGATAAGATGAAGCATTCATAAACATGTTTCACATCAAATTGAAAACGCCTTTCACCTTCTGCTGTACGTCTGATACAACCTGATAGTTTAACATTTTTCCTAAAGCAGAGAGCGAAATTAAAAACTTTTTGGCACCCTATCTATTTTAGTGTTGAGAAACATCGTTAAAATAGACTTAGCACATTGAAGAGAACAGTTTTGGGGCCCCCTAGCATCAGGGGGCCCTGGGCAAAGTCCCGATTTGCTCATGCGAAAAAAAAGGCCCTGTTTGTAGCAAAAGTTGACCGTAGCCTCTAAACCAGGGGTCGGCAACCTTTTTTACAAGGAGAGCGTATTTCAGAAATGTGGGAGTTCGGCGGGCACCGCTGGATGAAGACGAGGAGGTGGGGGGGGGGGGGGTAATATTTAAAATAAAAATATTAATGCGACATAAATTTTTAATAAACAAATTCAAATTTTAATTTAAACAAAGTAATCTTAAAATTGATAATTAATGCAATATTTGACAGTGCAAATCTGCGGCCAACTCGTTGTAATGTTGCGCGTAAGTCGAATTCCCAGTTCTCAGGCAATGGTCCAAATGAGTGTCAGTGAGGCTCGATCGGTACTTTGATTTTTTAAGTATTTCATATTGGAAAACAAAGATTCACAAGTATTTGTCGACGCCCAAAGAGAGTTCAATTTCAGAGCACATTTTCTCAACAATGGGAAGCTATTTCCGTTCACTAAATTCCAGAATTTTTCTTTCTTATGATGTAATTGTAATTCAATGTCATTTTTTATGTTTATAATTTCCAATTCTCAGTAGCCCGTGTTAGAAATATAAAAATATGTTGCGATTTTATGAGTCAAATCGTCCTCTGTATGAGAGAAAGGATTAATAAAAAATGACAAGAATGCCTCCAATTCCTAGAATTCTACAAATTTGGTACTAAATTCTTCCAATTAGGAATCAAAATGTTTGGCAAACTCATAGGTGGTAGCATTTCCATCGTAATAATATTCTATCACCATTTTTAAATTTGGGAAACGTGATAAATTATCTTTCTCCATATACGATTTCCAGAGCGCTAATTTAGCTTTAAATGCATTTATCGTACATGTCATAGAATCAATATGATTTCTACCCTGTAGTTTCAAATTCAGTTCCTTCAATTTTACAGTTAAATCAGTTAGAAAGCCTAGCTCAATTAACCAAGGTTTTTGCTTTAATTCTAAACAAATTTCATTCCTGGATAATAGAAATTCTCTCACTTGTGGTAATAAATTTAAAAATCGCTTAAGTACCTTTCCTCAACGGAGGTCTCTCAATCAAGTATCTAAACTCAAATAAACAAAAATGTCTAAAATGAATTTTCTAAACTGAAATACCTAAAATTTAGATATTTGAAAGGCGGGCACTTTAAAATTGTTTCGCGGGCAACCGCGTAGCCGACCCTTGTTCTAAACTAAAACTACCAACGAACCAACCAACGTGACATTCCTTAATTTGTAAAACTGAATGAAATCTCTATTACTGTGTATACCTATTCAGACGGATATGGAATTTCTCTTCTAATTATGATAAAAAAAATGGCGAAACACGTGAATTCATTTATATCTAACTAGCTGAAAACCCGCGCTTCGCTACGGAGTACATTCAAATTAAATACAACGGTCAATGTATGCAATTAATGCCAAAACAAAACAAAAAAATATACTTATAATAAATACACTACGATCAATGTATGCAATTGATTTAAAAAAAAAAACGAGAAATATATTTATAAAAAAATCGTAAGGGATAATTTTATAGACAAAATAATGTAGAAGAAATTATTCAAATTAAATGTAATAGGACATACTAAAGAATATAGTACAGTTTGAGGAACATAATATCTTTTATTGTATTTTAATATTCTTTTGGATAATGTCCAATCGTCTGCCGCATTAGCAAGAAAAAAAATTTTTTTTTGTCTATTTAGTTGTTATGCATGTGACGATAAATTTATTTAAAGTACCAGAAAAAGAAATCACGTGATCAGCATTTAATAAATTACATTCTAAAAATTAATCTTTAAAAATTCACCAAAAATCAGAACATGGAGGTAAAGATTCGAAAAAGATATCATTTTAAAGGAATTTTTATGATCTTTCTCGCGATATAAATTTTATAAACCTCAAATTATTATTTTAAATGCAAACTTAAAAAAAGTTGCTAAAACAGCTTAAAAATTTAATTTTAAAAAATCTAAGATGAATTTTTCAAAAATCTTTCTTAGTGCACCCCTACACTGTAAGAAGAATCGCCATTGAAACTTTCATTTCAAAAGTGTCATCTACTAAAATAAAGATGCACATTTTAGACTCTTCGATTTATGTCTAGCAGTCTAGGTATACATATCAAAAATTTATCGAGCGATCAGTTTCAGTTTTTTCTGTTGCTGAGTTAGAATTAATAATTCATATTGGTGTTTGCCCCCAAATCATGACAAATGAAAGTAAATGTGCTGATTCCTGTTTACCGCCAAAAAAAATATTTATAATGTCTTAAATAAATGTTATATCAGACGAAGACTGAGAGCCCGCGCAGAATATTTGAACAGCGTTCGGAACTGTTAACTTTTTAAGTGAATATTCATATTTGTATGTAAAAAGTGGCTTCGTTTTTCTAGCAGATATTTTCCAAACATTCTAGACAATTACATTCTAACATCCTACAATTTAAATCCATCTTTCAGTTTGTGGGCTTTCCTGCGATGCTCTGCAGCAAGTGACAGAAGATGAAGTATTTTTTGATTGCGAACGTTATCATTTAGAGAACAGGGTATCAGAGAAGAATTGCGTCCCGGTGTTCACATTGTCATTCAAAAGCTATTAAAAATACATGCATAATTATAATCTAGCTGAGCCCTCCCACTATTTGTTATGTCCCGACTCTTACAATCTTTACGGTTGGGCATTGAGCCAATACCTCCTTTTCAAATGGTTCTTTCGGGAGAGCACTCAAATAAATTTTATGATTTTCCCGATGATTCTCCAATTGGATACGTATTAGAAATTAATATTAAATCCTCTTCTAAGCTTCGTAATGCTCTCGTCGACTTCCTATTTGCTCCTGGAAATACGGTTCTACTAGGATGTAAAGAAAAACATCTACTATTTACTTTTTTACAACAGAGCAAATTATTTAACACGCTGAAGAAATCTAAAGCAGTGCGTTTATGAAAGTTCAAAATTAAGAGATTCACAGTGCTTTAATTTTACGAAATCGTGGCTAATATTGTATACAATTTTTATACAATATTGTATACAATACCAAACGCTTTAATAAATGAAAATTTTGAGAAAAAATCTACAAACTAATATTAATATATATATATATATAATATATATATATATATATATATATATATATATATATATATATATATATATATATATATATATATATATATATATATAATAGCACGCCACTAATCTAAATTATCCTGTTATCGTTTCAATTAAGTACAGCCCCCTTTTCCAAATTGTGATCTAGAAATTGACCAACTAACCAACCATATTATCCCTTAATTGGTCAATTTCTAGATCATAATTTGGAAAAGGGGGATGTGTTTGATTGAAACGATAACAGGATAATTTAGAATAGTGGGGCGTTATTATTACTTACTTACACACACACACACACATATATATATATATATATATATATATATATATATATATATACACAGTGGAATCTCGATCGATCGTTTTCGGATCCATCGTTTTTCCGTATGTGTTGTTCATTTTATCCAGTCCCAACGATCATATTGCTTTATGTTTCCGCATCTATCGTTTTCCCGCATTTATCGTTCATTTCAATCGGTCCCTTGAAAAACGATAGATCGAGATTCCACTGTGTATATATATATATATATATATATATATATATATATATCTATATATATATATATATATATATATATATATATATATATATATATATTAAAAAAAAATAATAAATAGGGAAAACCATGCAAAACAATCCTTGATGTGTCGATATTTATGTCTGTAAAAGAAATATTTGTTTAATATAATGCGTTCGATTAAATTTTATATTTACTCACGCTGTCTGGATTTTTTTTTTAACGGGTTTAAAGCTGAAAATACTCCCGTTTAAAAAATTTCTGATAATCATAATTTTCAATTAATGGTATCCTTCGTATAAATTACCATTGATAGATCTAAACAGAATTTCCTAAGAGGGTCATAGTTACTTAGATGTACTCAGAGAATAATAAATAAATAAGACCGCACAAAGAATACTATAAGACTATACTACGAAAATGTAACTAACAGTGATTAAAAGCTTTGCTATAATGTTTCAAAATTAATACAAGGTGCACAATTAATACAAGACCGCAAAATTATAAATTATAAAAAATTCAAAATTAATACAAGACCGCACTTTATTAAAGTGCGGTCTTTAATAAAGACCGCACTATTTATTTCTTCTGAAAATTATTTCTTTCAGCGACTAGTTAATAAGCATTATAAATACTACCAGTATCCGTCAAATGTAGCATCGCAGCTTTTATTTTTTTCTTCTTCTCCTGTGGTCTCAATTATACCTTTCTTTTCGTGAATGCATTGGAGACGGACATTCACATTGAAATCATTGGAGAGTTCCGTAGATATGTCAATAAATTAGAAAATCTTTACGATTTTTATTTATGTCCAGCATCTTTGGGTAGAAATTCTTAGAGTAATCGTGCATCATGAGTGTGGTGACTACCTCTTATATCGCGAACCCGATGTTTCTATTTTTGGAACGAAGTTCTTTTACGCGGCTTACAGTAGAGTGAACTGGCAGGAATCGTCACGTAACGAAAAAGCGTCATGTCTCCTTCATAAGAGCTTTCTCGCAAGGACTCTGTGGCTGAATGGTTATCGCATCGGACTGCGGAACTCTTCAGTCCTGTGGAGCATCGGATTGCGGAGGTCCCCGGTTCAAATCCCCGCACAAGCGCTACCGGCAATTTTAAAACACTTCACTGCACACTGTATCAAATTTGATATATAAGTTATTTTTCCCCTTTATATTCAAAAGCAATATTTTTTATCCACTTGTGCACCTTGTATTAATTTTGAAACATTATAGCAAAGCTTTTAATCACTGTTAGTTACATTTTCGTATTATAGATGGCAGCAGGAATACAACTGCGATCTCTGTAAAAGATAGCCGTTCAATTCATACCAGACCTGCCTTAGTATTTGCTATATTTTCAGTATTTCAAAGTCAGTTTACATCTTTGAAAGTTTTATAAATATATTTTAGAGGTACGTAGCTTTTATAATTATTAATAAAATACTTCTTTAATCATTTATAAAAAATTCAAGTATGATTTATCTATTAAAAATGATAAATGGTGTACTTACGCCATTTTTTTAAGGAAATGGCGGGAAGAAAGTTTTTTACACAGAAAGAAATTGAGAAACTTATGAACAGATCGTGGAGTGATCATAGTGAAGATGGATCTGATTCAGAAAGCGATGGCAGCACAGGTGATCCTAAATATAAACCAAACAAAGTTTGTGATGAAATTTTTGATGGTAGTAGTGATTCGGAAGATGAGGTATCATTACTTGACAATAGCGATGTTCTTGATCTGCCTAATGGTGGGAACATGCCAAAAACTAATTGAAATAATACAGGGAGAACAAAGCCCGCAATCAACTGGAAGAAAACTAATTTACTTCTAAATGATGATCAAATTTTATTCCGCGGTGACGAGAATATCGCTCCTGAAATTGTGAATTTAAACACACCTCTAAATTTTTTTAGTTATCTTTTTACAGAAGATTTGATTGAGCATATAGTTTAAGAAACAAATTTATTCAGTGTGCAAAAAAAATCCAGAAAAGTGTGTCAATGTAACAAATTTAGAAATTGAACAATACATTGGAATTTGTATAATGATGTCTATTGTACATGTACCAAACACTAGGCCATATTGGTCATCTGCCATAGGCAATGATGTAATAAAAGAATTAAATTTAAAAATTTTGCAATTAATTTTTGATGTATTAAAACGCTTGGAAAAGATAAGAGAATTTCTACATTTTAATGACAACAGTAAACAACCACCACATGATGACCCTCAGCATGATCGTTTATATAAACTTCGACCAGTTGTAAATGCTTTACTTGAAAGGTTTTATACCGTCCCTATGGAATCGCGTCTTTCTGTTTAAACTTATTTATTGTTTGTGATTGTTTTAATTCACACGGGATTTATATTGTCATTAATTTATTTTTGTTGGTGATTAAATAATGAAATTAATCCGATTAAAAATTATGCTAGGTAACATCTAAATCAAAATAATTAATTTATATATTAAAATTTTTAATTTTAATAAAAGTAATTAATTTATATATTAAAATTTTTAATTTTAATAAAATTGAGAGAGAGTTGGTTTGTTGAATAAAAGAGGGCTGCGCATTTTGGCGTGACAAAAATACACTAATATAATCAATAGAAATCTACATATTAAATCACGTTTAGAGTTGAAAAAATAACGTAAGGAACTTCGTTTCTTACGGGGGTCCCCCGACCGCACAATTTTTTTTATTTTGGTTTATTAAATATAAAGGTTAATGAAATTGAGTCTTTACAATGACAGGGAAACGGATATGCTGGAGAGTGATATCTGTGTCATAATATATTTTCCTTTTAAAAGCCCTGAAGTAAAAAAAAAAAAAAAAACATTGCCATTTTCCAGTGTTTATAGTGGACCAGTGTGTGATGTACGATATTTTGTTTTGTACCACCTTTTCCCCCCAGAATTTAATTTTGTACTATCATTTATCTGCTTACTTACAATTATTTTACTATTTTTAAGTCTGCGGTTCGAATTATGTGGGTGGTATGAATGTTTCTAGCCTTAATCTGTAGATTCCGGTCTGTTCATCCCTCGTGTCATAACAAATGATCGCAGCACTCCAAAAACTAACCAATGAATTACCTGAGATTGATTATTTAGTAAAACCGGGTTCGTAATACCCACTTAGCAAAAGATTGCCATAATGCTGCTACCCCCCCCCCCCCAAAAAAAAATAAATAAATAAAAATAAATGAATAAACAAAAAAAAACTGCTTTTTTCAAGGATGCCTTAAATTTTATGAAATTCTTCGCTAAATATTTTTTAAATCAAATTTATATGATTGGGCTCACTAATTGGAGCGTATTTCACTACTGCGATATTTTGCTTGAGGTAACCATAAAGAAAGAAAGAAAAAAAAAACTCTCCTTAGCAGTATAAAAATAATGCATCGATGACTATGATGAAATTTGGAAATCTCGCTCCCTGCTTATTAGGCATTTTCTAGTTTCTAATAATCGCAGTAACACGCTGATCTGCTGAGGACAAAGGAAGTCTCACTTCTATCTACTCATAATATGTTGTTGTGTTGGCCGGATGATGGCCGAATGGCTAGGGCGCTGGCTTTCGGTACCAGAGTCTGTGGGTTCGAATCCTACTCTTGGCATGGACGTTTGGCATATTTTTCGGAATCGGCTTTAAGCTGTAGGTTCCGGTCTAGTCCTCGTGTAGCAAAAAAATGACCGTAGCGTTCCAAACCAAACCAAACCTAATTTGTGTTGAAATAATTGATAAAAGCAATATAATGTCCAAATGAAGATTTACTAGCAACATGCTTTCGTACATCAGCGTCACCAAAAGAATGCCGTCAGGGAATCTTCGTGTGATTGGTTTCATATTAACCAGATTCCACGTTCTGCAGAAAAATGTATACTGAAATTATGGGGATATATCAATGTAAATATGAATGTTACATTTCCTAAAGTAAATGTATATTGAAGGAAAATATTTTTGAGATTAGATTTATTTTTTGGAATAGTTTTTGATTGGTGGAATTATTTTATTTATTTATTACCATATTTTAACTTATGTAGTATTATATCTAGTGCAAAAATAGCTTCACAATCGGTTCTAAAACGAATCCTTATATATGTGTTTATACTTGACAAGAAAGCGAAGGAAGTGTGAGTAGCTTTATCGCTAAAACTTTCTTTCCAATGGCATAAATGTTTCTGTTACCATAATACAATGTGGTTATGCCTTGTCATTGAAGAACTTCGCGTTTTTTTGTTGTTCTGATGACCACGATGGCCGAATAACTATAATAAACAGTAGTATAGGAGATGTAAAAATAGCAACCCCCCCCCCTTTTTTTGAGGGGGGGGGTTATATATGGCCTCTGATTTAAGGGTAGAATATGGTTTTCGTAGTCATGGTTATGTATAAAGATTAGTCTGTGTCATGGCAGAAAAGCTTCATTCCATAATTCCACCTTTGATACAAAGGTTCAAAGGTGCGTCATAATGTTATGCTTTTCGTATGCTGTTTTTAGCAACATCCCTTACAATGGACTACGGCTACGCAGTGTGTTCATCGTGCCTCATATCTTTTTCGAGTTTCTCTCTTTTGCAGAAAATTTATTTTTCGGCTGTAGGTGGGAAAAAGCATGTTCAGGACTCGCGTTACTGCTAGGCACCAATGTAAAAATACGAAGGAAAGAAAAAAAATGGATAAAAAATCTTCAACTGTCTTGAGGACTTTTTTTTCCCTCTCGACCCCCGCCCCCCTCCCTTCGACTTCGGCTATTTATAGTGTTTGTTTCCTTCTCCTAGGTGTGTGCGTAGCTGTGTGTTAGCGAGCGAACTGCGTGTGTGACGAGAGCATTTTTTCCCCTCTACCTTTCTCCTGTGCAGTATTTTTATTCCACAGCCCTGTATTAAATCTGTCTATATAAGTATGTGTCGAAGGTTATTTTTTACTTTGCCGAAGAGATACGGCAGTAACCATACACCCGCATGTTAATGGTTTCTTCCGCCCTCTCTTCGAAGATGCGTGGCTGGTGTTTTGGATTTTCAGTTTTATCCTTAACTCCATTCCTTTGAAGAGAAATATGTCTTTGAATTCTATAAAGCATAATCTTCAGAGCTTTGAATTCTTAAAAGATCTCTAGTCCTCATTTCCGCCCCTTTCACCCGTAAACTCTCCCTTTTTTTTTTTAAGGATCGAGGGAAAGGACATTTTTCTTTCGAATTCTTTTCTTTAAGATTAAACACTTCTTTTAATTGAGCATTTTTAAATGATCGACTAACTTCATTCAGTTGTAATTATTCTCCCGCTTTCGCTAACTACTGGGAATATTATATGTTTGTACTCGTCGCGCTAGATGACCCTGTAGTAACCTGTTTAACTAAATGCACCTCTACCTTTTTATGAAATCCTGACGTGGTACTTTCAATGTGTAAACTTTTATGTCATTAGTTTATTCGGAGAAGCACCAGCTGTTCTTTACAAAATCACTTTTTGGAATGAAATCAAAACTAAATAGCGAGTCAGTTATGAAAATGGTGTCGGAGAATTTTTGTTCAGGTTTAGTGCTTAATATCTCAAGTTTATCATCAGTTTGAATTTTTGTGGTGATTTTAGCCTTGTTTTGAGAGCTCCCATCGAGAATATGTAGGGATTCACCATGAGTTATCCGTATAAGAATAAACGACTTTTTATGTGTACTAAATTGTTACTTTGTAGTGGCTATAGACAATACGATTATTTGCTGTAATGATGGTATCACAGACTATTTTTCTGGGACACGTGATCCTCCTGTTTACATTGACAGTCAGCTGATTGCGGGGTTGCTCTTTTTTCATATATGAAACTACGTGTTTCGGGCTGAGTATTACCCTAAGGCTAGCCACAATAAGCTACATGTTGGGGACATTAGTTTTACTTGCATATTATTGGGTGAAAGGCGGCGTTCTCGATTATATAAAGGATTTTTAATTTTTTTTTTTTAACCAGGTTCAAAAAGATGCTTTCTCCAAGCTATCTATTCCAATGGAGAATTTTCCATCAGCCGCGAGTTGTGTTTTACTAATGATCGAGTCTAGTAAAATGTCAGTGAGTGTGATTTTGCCGCAACGCAACCAAAATTAGTTTCTTGGAGGGTTTGTTGACGTATGCACCGCTACCCCACGTTGCCGGTATTACATTGCAGCGCGCCTGCGCTCCTAGGCATGCCGCTACACCGACGTGAATTTTATACAACACCCTTCTTTTCAGGAATCTTTAATTGTTAAAAGGCTTACCTTCGAGCATAAACTTGTTCTCCGGCTTAGGCATATTTTGATGTCTTTTGAATTTCTGTCTTGTGTTTTTGTTAATTTTATGGGGATTACCCTATCTCTTCTTTTGGGGAAAAAGGAACTTAACCATTCTATATCAAGACATACTGCTGTATTAGACGTACTTGAGTTATGGTAAAGTTCATAACAGGCATCAAAAGACCATCTTGCCAAGCTTATTTTTGCGAATTAGCCACTACCGTCATAACAGTTCGCATTATTTCTATAGATCATCTGTGTAACTTTGGTTGATTCTTTCATGGTAGCTTTGACTTAGTGGTTTTCTAAAGGAGCGGACATTATTAATGATAGACGCTAATTGAAATCATTAAAAGACTCAATAAAGATCGTCAGGTACGGTGAATCTGAATCCAACGCATTTTGCTAAGTCCAAAATCTGCGGCAATAAAACCGAATTGCATTATGCAAAAGACTGGGGATGTAGGCGCTTGACGCCGTCGGACTGTATTCCTTTTCTATATTACTTATTAAAATGGAAGGATTATCATAAATTCTAATTTCATCTGATATTTTCGGAGCCAAAATCATAAGAGTACACAATTTTGTTGGATCATCTACTGCTTCAATCATTCCCTTTTTGGCCCTGTCATGTAGGTAGTTATAAACTTAATCAATAATGAACCTTTCGCGGAACCATAAAAGTATATGATTTCGCATTTTGATTTTAATTTCTGAATTTTTCTAATCCCTCGAAATAATTTAAGATATTCTCGAACTTAATTTGTGAAGTCTCTTTATGTGATTAAATTGTTCTTTTGCATTGCAGATCTGTAGGGAATGTTCTAATCAGCGCCATTTTCTTCTCAGCGTTAAGTTCTTTTACTTGCGAATTTCTGTTAAGTTCTCCTCAGTATCTAGACACTTTATACCAGAACAGTCAGGCGAGCGCTTGCCCCCCCCCCTCCCTCCCCGAACTGAAATTGAAGTAATATTTTATTGTATATATTATGGATTGTGACTGTGATACCAACATCTGTGTCAATTTTAAATTGTAAATGACCATCTTCGACTTCCAAGACTTTCGCGCCACTGATTAGCTATTTCTTCTTACTTTTTGGTTTATACTGCTTGTCGCTCCTACTTAGACTGAGCTTTTATCACACTCATTCTCAATTAACATGCCCATTCGTTGTGAAACCCTGTGCTTTATAGCATGTCGCTCTACGAGCTGCGGAATTTTGCTCGGTAAATTTCCTGGACTCCATTCATAAATAGCAACGAACTTAAAAGTCTTGATTTTCATACATAAAATAGTGTCCTGGCTTCTGAAATGAATTAAACTTATAAAAATTTTAATATTTTTTAATTAATAGCGCTTACGATTGGTTTGCAGACCGTGGTGGCCTTGTGGTACAGCGCGCTGGCTTTCGTTGCTGTGGGTGCTCGGATCGAATCCTGGCGAAGCGCCACTAAAATGCCCCCGTTCGTGTTGTCCCTTCTTAAGGGGGTAATGCTGGTCCGCCTATATGGTGCCCCCATAATAAAATGACCAGCAAAACTGCGGTGAATTATAGGCGAATGTCTTCACGACAAGTGTCTCCGCATTAGTTAAAGAAAACAATTGGTTTGCGTGAGAGTCTTATATCTCTTTAACTGTAAAAGTGAAGAGTTCAGTGTAATTGTTCTATGTCTGTTTCATTTCTTCTATTTTAAAAATAAACATAACATTTTAACATGTGTTTTAAACAAAAAACGAAATGCTATTTTATTTATTTATTTATTACTTTATCTACATGCAGCGCCGAAATTCCTCCTGAAGACTCTAAAATTTGATTTTTCCAATTACATCAATTAATATTACATCGTTTAATATTACATCAATAGCACATTGTTTTAATTCCGTGTAAAAATAATACATATAAATAACAATACAAAACTGTAGGTTTCCCTACCATACATCACCCCCACCCTCCCCCAGAAGACGAAATTTCTACGAGCGGCAATGCCCTCTTATATAATATGTTACTGCATTAAACGTAAAGCGAGTGGTGGGGGGAGGGGCGTTAGTCATACGCCACTGACGAAGGAGGGTAACTGGAGGTTTTCTCTGTGTATCTTGAAATGGCGAAATAATGGTGTGGGTAGTCATGTGACTTGTCCGCTTTCTCTCGCCCAGTTGTCCTTGGCTCTGGAATCGGACTGCTTCCGCATTGGAGGGCGACCTTGGGAACCCTGTTTCACACCGCATTTGGTTTGCAGTTTCTGGTCTCTAATAGTAGATGCGAGTCTGGTCCGCTCGTTTCTCCCTCACCTTGTTCACTTTTGAAGGCCAAACCGGAGAGAGAACTTCCAGTGTTTTTGTTGTGATTCTCGTTTTGTTTTGTGTGTGCCGTAACCTGCTGCTATAATATACCTCTTGTTAGTTTTTTTCAACCTGTTCATGCTTGCATAACATTTAAATCCTTGCGTAAGCGTACGGCCGGAAGGCTAGCACTTACAGAGAATTGTGGTGAAATTACGTAAAGCGATCCCACACTTTAAAAAAAATTTATTACTGTACTGCAAGGTTCGACCTCTACTTTAAAGATCCGTAAACTTTCATTTAAAAGGGCCCTTAAAACTCCAGAATTAATTTGTATTCTTCTGAAGTCCTTATTTTAAGTCGAATTGTCCAGTACAGCGTTAACCTGAGTATTATGTTGTACTGCCCATAGATAACTTCACCAGTCCTGGCTACATATTTGGTTGTCCTGTTATAAATTCCTTTATGCTTGTGTGCCCCACGTCATGGTTTCTGAAAGGTGATTCGCTGTCAAGTTTGATGTAATGATATTGTTTAGTCCCCTGTCATTATCTGATTTTTTTTCTTTCAATAAACCTTTATAGAAATAAGTCATTGCATCCAGACATTTTAATTACTTTAATACAATCTATGTTCCACTTAGATGACATTACATGAAGAGAATGGTAATATATATTTGTAAATATTTACGTTAACAAATTAGTATGCATTGCTGGTTAAACGAGAATCATTATTTAATGGAAAGCAAATTTAAATGTGTGAAAGGAAGATCTGAAACAGAGTAGGTGAAATGAAACTTATTAATTCTTGCCAATTTATATTTAACAAAAGCTATATAATGATAAATCTTTTCACTTCTGAATCAATATCAGGAGATTTATCTTATCCATGCTTTAAATGTTTACATTACACATTAATATCACTTAAAGATACTTAATTGTATGTAATATATTTCTGTGCGATGTGAAAAAGTATTTCATGTGTCTGCAGTTTTTTAAATAGCCAGTGAGTTGTTTCTTGTCAGAGGAACAGTACACAATTTTTTGTGTTCAGTAAGAGATTATTATAACAGGGATTTATAATGAATACTTGTAATTTTATGTGTAAAAATTTTTGTGGATCCGGTATGTGTCACACGAGCCTATGATAAAGAATTTTCAAAAATAAACTTGTGGTATTCTGCTAATACTTTTTGACTCAGAATTCCTTGCTATCCATTAGTGTATTATCAGTGTCTCAGAAAAGAGAATGGTTAGAGATAAAATACAAATTGATCTTAATGAATGTTAACATGGCTAATAAATTAAAATACTTTTTTCAGAAGAAAACTAAAAATCTCGGTAATTAAAAAAATTTAATTTAGAGTAAACATTATATGAAATATTTACATTTAAAACTTTAGACTATATTTCATTTTTTGCTGGGAAATAAATAATCAAAAAAACAGTCCTATTATTTATTTGGTGTATATTTGGATAATTTGTGTTTCCCAATTTTCCCCTGTAGAACCACACATTTAATAAGCATAGGTAATTGGGAGTTACTTGTTAACCTCATGTATCTATACCCTTTAACTTTTAGATAAATAGTATTGTATAGAATTTTCTTATTCAGCAGCATATTATTGAAGACTAAAAAATTTTTATTGGACTAGTAACTTGGAATATTCTACTGTAAGATTTTTCTTACCTTTTATCTGAAGTTAAAAAATGGGGACAAGATTATAGACATTTATAAAAAGTTTGAGTTTTTGGTGAGAAAGGATTCTTTTCTGTTCTTGGCCTTGTAGGCAAGTAAATTTTTTCTTTAGTAAAGCAGCAAATTTTCCAGAGCTCTACTAGATTCCTGTTTTAAAAACAAGAGTTTAATTGGCATATGTGCTCACCGTGACTGAGATTAGTTGAGTGATTGCTTCAGGAATATATTTTTTGGAGTTGTTTCTCTTTTAGTTCTTGTTAAGTAAACAAACACACACACACACACACACACATACACATATATATATATATATATATATATATATACATATTGATATATTGGGGGGGGGGTTAACTTGGAAAATTTGAGTGCTTAGTATTGTATTTTCCATTTATGGGTAGTCTTGTATTAACCTACATTGTTCTTTCTCCTTCAGGATGAATTCCATCCATTCATTGAGGCTTTGCTGCCTCATGTTAAAGCCTTTTCATATACATGGTTCAATCTTCAAGCTGCGAAACGTAAATACTTCAAAAAGCACGAGAAGCGTATGAGTCTGGAAGAAGAAAGAAGGTGCAAAGAGGAATTGCAAGTGAGTTGCCTGTACTTGAAATAAAGCGAAATAAAATACTTTTACCACCAAATTGAGGTAAAAGTATTTCTTTAATTGTTCTTCATGGAGTTTTAAATTGCAGTTCCCAAGTCTGTTAAAGGGAAATCAAACATCATTTTTTGATTTTATAAAAATGTTTTAATAAGCAGTATGATGTTTCATTTTTGTTTTTTAAGTAAAACAATTAATTTTACTCCTGATATTCCAAATAGTTTAAATGGTAAAAATCTTAGTGAAATTGAAATGGATATCAGGCAAATAACTGCATTTAAATGCAAAATTATATTATTTTTTTCAGTAGGTCTGTTTAACCCTGGAGTAGGAAAATGTGACTATAGTTCTCTTAAACAAACAACTTAGATTCAAGCTCTGATATACATGCTTTTGTATTTAAATTATAATATGCTTATTTAAATTCTGTTTGTGTTGAAATTTAACACGGTTTACTTTGCTTTTAATCAGGATACTGTTTTGATATAGAGCTACCCTTAAATATACATTAATAATAACAGACAAAAAGTCCTTTTGTTGGATAATTACTAACCAGTCATTATATAACACTCATGTGGGAAATTTGTCTTCTTGTTTAGGTTTATCCATGCTGGTTCATTCTCTATCTTCGTATAACTTTTATTTTTGTATGTGTAAAGGTGCCTAAAATACTAACTTTGTTTGTTTGGTGTGTAGAATGAAAGGACAGAAGTGAAACAGAAATGGGCCTCTCGCCTGTTGGGGAAACTCCGCAAAGATATAACACAGGAGTGCCGAGAAGACTTTGTACTCGGTATTACAGGCAAGAAGCGTGTCAGCTGTGTTCTCAGCAATCCAGACCAGAAAGGAAAAATGAGGCGTATTGACTGCCTACGGCAAGCAGATAAGGTACGTGATCATGTTTCTTGGAAAGAAATGTAATGTTTTGAAGTCTGAACTTATTGTGCTGTCTTTTAGTCTTCTCTTATTGATCAATATTATTTAATAGGTGTGGCGCTTGGACCTTGTCATGGTGATCCTGTTTAAAGCTATTCCTCTGGAAAGCACTGATGGAGAGCGTTTAGAGAAGTCACCAGAGTGCCTCCATCCCAACCTCTGTGTTAATCCATACCACATCAATGTGTCCGTCCGAGAACTTGACTTGTATTTGGCCAATTTTATACTCAGCCATGGTATGTTCATTCAACCTTGAAGGAGGAAATTTTTCAAGATGGTTTAGTCTCAATGTAAAATTTTCGATTCATCCATAATGAATTACCTAATTTTTTTAAATAAGATTTTAAAAAAGAAATTTTATTTTTAAATTGCGTTATCAGTAAAAGGTCTAATTACTTAAAAAGTATCAAGTTATATGTGTGTGATGATATCTGTGTTTAATCTGAGTTTCATAGTAGCTGAATTTATATAAATTATCCATAGAATTAAAGTGTTGTTAAAAAAATATAAAAAAGAAAGCTACAAAATTGTTGGTTTCAGTTCACACCTGTGCAGCAAGAAATGATACCAAGTAGATGAATTATAAATGGGGCCAATTATAATGGATAAATATAGGCCATTAAAATTGCTGGGTTCATAGGTTGAATTTTTTTCTAAATTGTTTATTTCTTGCCTTTCGTGATGGATGACGTTATTTTTAGTTCTACTTTCTTATGAGGGTTATGATGGATCCTTGAGGGATTGTGAGGCATTGCTGGCAGTGGGAGAGTATTGATACTTAAGTAGTATCATGCCAGTACCTTTCAACTAAACAGCTGATTGGAGGAGAACTTGTCCATAGAAACAGAAATCATTTTAAGTCATACTTGAAGAATAAATACATTCTTGCAATATAGTAAAGTACTGAAAAGTTTTAAATTTATTTCACTGATTCCAAAATATTTGATGGAAGAATAATGATGCTATATCAGTGAGTAAAAGTTTTGTTCATTTTGTGGGAAATAATGTTTTACATATTAAATTATACTCTCGTATCAAGTTATGTAGTATGAAATTTAACAAATTGTTGTATAAATATTAACTTTTTGTTTGATCTAAGTCTGTGTGGTACATAATTACTCTAAAAACTTAACACACATTTAGAGGGAATAAAACTAAGGGAAGATATTTAGAAATATTATACATTTTTTCAAGCATTTGCATCTTAAATTGCATAAATGTATATTCTTATAATAAAAACCCCTACTTTGAAATGTGAAAAATATGCTATTCCATTACACATCAATTGTAATACAGTTTTGGATCTGAAATCTTGTTTTCTATAATTTATGTAAATGCAGAAACACTCAATTCTTGTAGTGGTTTTTGAATATATTACCTACCAATGCTATGTTAGAAACCTGCAAGGGCTTTGGCCAATTTTTTCCTCTCATTATATATACCTCCCCTTTCTATGAATTCTATCTGTTCTGGGTCAACTTTATCTTATAGTCAGTAGCTATTCTATTCGGGACCTTAATAAATAAATAAAATTTAAAAGAATCTCTATTTGATCAACATAATCTTTAATTACAGTTTAAGACATTTTAATAAAAGAAAACAGTTGTGTTTTATGCCTAAAAAGAGAAATAACAGACAGAGTTCTTATGATTATAAAAATTTTTACTGACTTGGAAGATATTTGTTTTCTCATGGAAAAATACCTTACAAGTTTGCTTCGTTTCAGCTACAGTTCTCTGGGTTTTGAGTTTATAATTGATTATAGACTATATCCAGAAAAGTGTTTAAAAAAATTCCAAGCCTTGTGTTGCTTATTTAAAATTAAACTAATTAGCATTTGTTAAAAAGAAGAAATTAATATGTAGATCACTTTATTATAATAATCACTGTATTACTATAATAAGGGATGAATATGTTCTACACATTCTTAAAGATGGCTACTAAAATAAGTGTTTAACATTGCAGAAAGACTGTGGGTTTGGCTCAAGCCTCAACTTATCAGTGTAATTATGGGCCAGACTCTCAATTTTCAGCCTTTACAGATCTCTACTGCCATGGTCTTCCTAATCACTAGACTTCAATTTTATTTAACATTTATTGGATAATTTGAAGTGAGCTCTTGGAGAATTATTAACCTACCTCCAAGAAACAAAGGTTATTTTATGCCAGAAAAATAATGCAAATTCCTTTCTTTGAGTTTCAATCTCTGGATGCCCATTTGTTAATGTAAAAAGGGTATTAAATGCTCACACATACCAACATTATTTAAATAAAGTGGGTATTCCATTTTCTGTCCATACCTACACTTGTAAATTACTATATGTTCCGTTAAAAGAAAGTGTATCATGGTAAAAGTAATTTTTTACATAACTTCTTGCTAGTGAAAGGAAAACCCTGTGCGTATAAGTCTAATGTGGATTCAACACAAAAGTATTTTTTTTAAAATTTTGTTCGGATTTGTGCTTTTTTTTTTTTTAATTTTGAACCTAAGTAATAAAAAAAGTACCAGCTTTCCATTTATTCTCTTTCTTAGAAAAACTTTTGTGGTCTAAAGTGACAGGAACATGTCCCCCCCCCCCAACTTAACTTGAAATAAATTAAAACGTTAATAGAAGTTCAGTTAAAATTGGAAAATTGTAGACAATTTTTAAGAAGTTTGTTTTCTCCCACTTTTTCAAACTGTGAAACTGAAGATTCGAATTATGTCTTAACATAGTTTTTAACAATGATATGAACCGTAACAAAAATTTGATGCTATGTTTTTTTCTCATTTTATTTTTATTATATTTATTTTTCTCGTATAACTTCTGAATACTACTCAAACATCAATTCTATTGTTATTCAATTAAAAAAAATCATAATATTTCATATGTTAAGGACCACCCAGTAGTCAATGCATGGAGGAGGGCCCTAAATTAATCATCCCCCCCCCCCCCCAAAGAGAAAAAAAAACATGCTATGCCTATGTAAGGGAATATTATATAAAATAAGTTGCTCATCTCAGTTTGATTTATATTGCATTTGTTAGGATTTAAGAATTATATTGATTATAAAGGAATATTATTCATAATCATATTAACCCTTAGACCATTACGAACGTGCTCAGCACATTCATCAAAGTCTTTCTCCCAGCATTACTAACGTGCTGGATGCCTCCAACTGGATTTTTGAATGTTTTGCACGTTACAAATGCGTTTAACATGTTCTAAATTGATTTTTTTCATACAACAATGAATGGTAGGACTTAATGGCATTCAAATACAATCTCTCCTGATAAGTAGTAGATTTTTAGGTAATATTATGGAATGCATACAGTATAAAATAGCTTGAGTTTTGGGTTTTCGAAAGCTTAAGGCTATTCTAACTGACATTTTTAGTGATTCCAAGAGAGATTTTTCAGATATTTATTCGATGACAAAAGTGATGAAAAGACTATAGTGGACTAAGTGATGAATCAATTGATAAACTAATTGCATATTGATAAACTAAAGGATATTGATAAACTAAAGCAAGGCAACATGCATATTGCCTTGCTTTAAAATATATCATACTATAAGAAATTTATAAACTAAAAAATCTGTGCATTATACAAATATACATATGTATTCTTAAAAGTTTTATGTTTCACTTATTTTGTACTATTTATTTTGATTTAAATAACAGTATTGAACTCGCATTTTTGAACATTCCTTCTAAACGCACATCCTCCGAAACGTGTTTCCAAAAAATAACCCAACGCTGGGGGAAGAACCCGAAGGTGAAAACTCAACAGTCTAAGGGTTAAAAAGTTTTTTCCAAAAATTCGTCCGATTCTCAGAGGTCATTTTTTGTACTTTGAAAATGATAAAAGGGGAAAGTAGAAATTCCCACATTCTGATTGCAAAGCAAAAATCCTGTGTCGTGCCTAGATATATATCTAGGAGTTGAAAATATTGCTGTAGTTTCTGAAATACCTTATTAGTTTTGAGTGATAGTTTCTTTGAAAATGACATGTTTAAATAAAATGGAAAAAATAGTGTTTTTTTGGTCATTTATTTTGTCATTTATTTGTATTTTGTTATATTTTAGAATCATTAAGTGGTATTAGAGATGGTTTATGTGATAGCAGTAAAGAAGATGAAAGAGGTATGTTTGCATGATTAGTTTAAAATATAATCAATATATAATTTAAAATGCCTAAACTGCTTGATGCATTTCCTGAAATCAATGAATGACTGTGTTTCCACATCATTTTGAAATAGTTTTTAAAATATGTAGTGATGTTTGTTTGTATTCAGCGCTGTTTTGTTTACTCTTGGCACTAATTTGTTTTGCAGCTGATTTTTTTGCCTCATAAGCCCTTTCCCTGGCATGTTAACAAATATTTACTGATCTTAGTGGGCAATTTCCCATTGACAGTATTCCAGATGGATTGGAGTCAATTGGGGTGTGTTGAAAAATCAGCTGTGTAAACATGAGTTTAGGGAATTACAAATTCACAAATCTATAACTTCCTGAAGCAAGATAAGTATAGTATTTGTTGCTTCAAATAGTTTTTCTGGGAAAAATGGGTGTTGTTGTAAGGAATCAGATTTACTCTTCTTCTTTATACCAATACACACTTAAGTCATTTGTTTCTTGTGAGTGGAAATTTTAGGTGCAACTTATGAGTTAATAGTATGTTTAAATATATCCAAATCTCATGTTTTTAAATAACTTTTATGAATTTTATGGTTGGAAATGTAATTTGAAAGTTATTTTTTAATCAGGACCTTGTGAATGCAGTATTTGCTAAGCTTTAACTGAAGAGAAAGGAAAAATTTCTAATAATTTATTTTCAAGAATTTTGATCCTGTCAGAGATACAAAGTTTTCTGATATGACTTTTTATTTGGCTTGATGATAAATTAAGCCTTAACTTAAACTGCAAAAATCTATATAAAAAAAAAGTTGAGAATTTTTTTTTTTAAATTTAAGTAAAAACTATTCTAAATTTTCTGTTTTAGATGAGATAAAGGTTAGTGTTGGGAATGGAACACAGTCTAATTATTACATTTTGCTTCTAGTGTATTAGTTAAAAAGTGTTAAAGCAAAAGCCAAATTCATAATTCTGTTGAATTAGTACTGTTTTTATAAATTTGACTTTGTTTTTACATTTTGTATTGTAATATCTTCAGTCCATAACTGGTGTTAATATTTTTGTTTTTAATTTATGCACAAAAAGAGCCAACTGAGACCTCAGAGTGGTCTTTTTGTTTTGCAGAATCAGATTTCGTCTTTGCCTCTGGTGTTTTTACATCTGCAGAACTGTATAGGTTATCCAAAGGTGAGCGAAACCTATATTAATGCCAGTTTTGGATTGGATATATTCCCTTTTAGGCTTATTTTTTCCTTTCTGCAAAATGTGCTTTATTTGTTTGTTTTTGGTTAGTATTTGATTTTATGATATCTGTGCTTAATTTCTTTGTTTTCAGATTTGATGTAAATATGTAGGTATTAGAAAAGGTTTAATCCTTTCAGTTCAACTAGTATAACCCCTCTTTTTTGCTAATTATTTTATTTATTAAATAGGAATTAGAGCTTTACATCAGACTTTTATATAATACTGTAGTTTTGTGTTAAATGCATCCTTAGTTGTGGTATCCCTAATCTTTCCTTTAATCAATTTTTTAGTATACATTTATAGAAATTTACTACTGAAGGTATTAGTAATGATAAAAAACACTTTTTTAATCAGTTGCTATGAATTAATGGCAGTTGGTAAGATAACAGCTGTAAAATTTTTTGCATTAGTGTCATTTAAATCAACTTAGGTTTCTAATGTAATGTAATTTTATCTTAAAAGTCTTGTTTTATTAGTTTCTTTTATGAAGAACTATACAATTGTTATATTCGTTACAACTTCAAAATATCAAATGTAGCTTTTTATGTAGATATTACCCTAACAGTATCTGTTTTATAGTATAATGACTTGCTTAATCATTCTGTCAGTTTGTTAAATGTATGTTATATTTATCAAGATGAGATTCATTAGATTTTTTTTTGTTCTTTTTATCATCCAGCATCTATTTTGCAAACTGCTAGTAGTTGCCAGCCTTCACTTAACATGATCAAGATTGAATCTCCTACGTATTACTGCAACAGCTATTCATCTCCACCTGACCACCGAGGGCTCCCCTCTGGGGCAGGGCCTCCTTTGACGTTACACCCTCACAACAACCATGGAACCTCTCATCCTCCCAGTCCACCCGAAGAGCCTCATTCGAAGCGCATGCGCAAGATGTCGTCCAGCGAAGATGATGTTGTTGACAAAGTTCACAATGACATCAGTAGTTTTTATGGACAGAGTCCAGCTCAGCTGCACAGCCAAGCATCTTGGAGCAGTGATATTGATCAAAGTGAGTTTTTGACATCATAGCTTCTAGGAGTGTCTAAACTGTAGAAGCTGTTTCTTGTATTTTCCTAGGCTTATTTTCATAATTTATAGGTTTAGGACACACATTAGATCTTATAAGCCTTTGATAGTTCTGTTAAATGAGGTTTGTGTTTTATGCTGTTATAATTAGTTTTTTTTAAAAACTCTTTAATCTTTTTTTAAAAAATTTTATGTTTCATTTGAAATTTAATTATTTTTTACTTTTTTTTCATACTTTTCTAACTAGTAAAATTCTTATTTTTATTAACTGTTCTTAACCATATAGTTGTTGAAATGCAGGGTCATTGAAAAAGATTGGACACATTTCATATAATCATATTTAATGAAATAATTACAATACAAACAATTCTTTTGTTGTGCAATGTACAGAATTTAATAGAATTTTACCTTAATATGTTTCAGTATGAGCACCGTTGGTTACTCTGCACATATCAAGTCAATAAATCAATCTCTAACCAGGTGTTACGGACCATGTCTAGCGTCACTGTGGCAATTGCATCGATCGTAATTGCTCTCCCGTAAATGTATTGAGTCCCATACCTTTACGCTGTAACCAATGTTTTTGACATAACCCCAGATTTGTACTCCACTAACCACAGCACATATCGAGCTTTCTTCTGAACAGTCGACATTGCACTGACAGAAAGCCGAACGAAGACCTTTTCCACCTTGCATCGCTTCTGCGCAACGTTCCATGTCACGGTTGCGTACCAGTTACATTTAGAAATCTTCGACACTTGCCAAGTTGTTTGAAAAGAATATTATTGCGTTTGCTCAATTTCTTTTAGAATTATGAGCTTTCGAAATGTGGCCAACCTTTTTCAGTGACCCTGTATATACAAATACTATTCTTAATGACAAATTATTTGGGATACAAGCATCTGCATCCCGTTTTTAATATCAGTTCCATCTAAATCATGTTCTAAGATCTTATGTTTTGCAGTTCCTGAACAAATGTCATCGATGTAAAATTATATTCTGGTCAGTTTAATACCATTAAATTATTTTGCAAGTGTAGATCTTATTTGATATGTGCTGCAGCTTGTATCTTATGAAGAATTCTATTCACAGAATGAACCTTTGATGGAAATATTCCATTGCCTCAGAGCTGTAACTTTTACGAAGAATTTTTATCTAAACTTTAATTTCACATTCTGATATTCTTAGTCTCGCCTTTAGATAAAAATCTTTTTAATTTTAGTTTTCAATCAAGAATCCCCCCCCCCCCCAAAAAAAAAAAAATAAAAAAGTTTATTAATTTTATATTTTTTGGTCATTTGGAAATTTTAATTGTGCATCTTAAGATGTAGTTTAATTTTGAGAAAATTAAGCTATTTTAAAATAAAGTAGATAAATATATGCCTCTTTTGTTTTGTTACTCATGACATCCTGCTTTAAAGGATATTGAGAAAATTAAGCTGTTTTGAAATAAAGTGGTGATAAATATATGCTTTGTGTGCAATATATGCCTCCTTTATTTTGTTACTCGTGACATCCAGCTTTAAAAACATAACTTCAGTGTCCAAATTATAATTTTCTAAGTTTAGGTCTTAATTAGCCCTTGAATAGCTTGTGTGTGCCTTTTAAACCAGTCAACCAACCTATCAACCTATGTAAGGTTTTTTTTTTTTTAATGAAAAAAGTTACCAAAGAAATTATGTAAAAATCATTTAAGTCATCAATTTAAAAACCTGTGCTTCTGTAATGATGTACTGTTGCTTAAACTTTATATATAATTGCTTACTTATATTAGAGGGTGTAGCCAAATCTATTGATATATGTTGCTGGCATATTTTCTGCCTAGATATATTGTAGTGTTTTAATAAGAAATTATTTCACTGTCAAAATTTTCCTAAATGGGTGCAGTTTAATAATTTCTGCTCCTTCAAAACTGACTGTGTTTTTAATATATTTTGTATAATAATGAAAAAATAACCTTGAGAAAAAAATTGCAAAATGTCATTACTTTCTTTAAAATTCAGTAATAATTCTTCACTCTTTATTTTTTAAATGAATCTGTGAAAAGATATTTAAGCTTGTATAACATTCACACTGAAATTTCCAATTTCCTCCAAAAATGTAATTTACTGTGCAGCTAAAAAGGGTATTTCAGAACTTCTTTGATTTTTCTTCAGTAGTAAAAGTATTTATTGGTTCAGTTCATTATCAAAATACACTTAAATATCCCATTATCAGTGAGTGTTTTTAGTTTTCTACTTGGTAACATAAGTTTCATTCTATGCATTCTGATATATGTTTCAAATCATTTTCTTTCATTTTTTTCATGGCTTAAAGTCATTGAGAAGTTCAGTACTGAAGGTTTTGATCACCTGTTCATGTATTCCTTTTATATTATTGAACAATGTAGATAGGCTAATATAGTGTGGTAATGAGATGATTCTAATCGATCTTTAAACGTTTGCCTTGTGCCTGAATTTTTCGTAAGATTTCTTGATGTTGGATTTTGCATTGTTTTGGGTCAGTGCTGCTTGTCTTTTTCACTTGAGTCATTATTTCAGTGTGGAATTTAGTTGTTTGTGAAATGTGTTTCTTTCCATCTGCTGTGATATTAAGCATGTTGGAAATTTATCAGACTCAGCATTCATTCCCTTCTATTCTATTTTTAATATTTTTACAGTTCTGATGGTATCTTTATTCTGAATTGAAATTTAATATCAGTGGAGATTTGATTTTCATTTTGAAATTGGTGTACTTGTGGACACTTTTTGTTTTGTTTGTGTAGCTGGTGTATGATGCATATCTCAAAAGATGGGTGTGATACACTGCATACAGATCTATGTTGGTTTGGTTTGATTTGTTGTTACCTACATATTGGCTTGCCATTGTTTTGTTTTGTATAAGAAATCCAGAAATTAAATGACCCTTTATGAGTGTAGGAACAGTGTGGTCCTACTGCATTATATACATACTTTTAGCCTGTAATAGATTTGATGGAGGTGTGACTTTAGCATATTACATTATATTTTACTTTTTAAATTTCAAAATGCGCTTACTGTCTGAACTGTTAAACCATGGAAATGTTTTGTATTTTGTTTAATTTTATCAGTTTTAAAATTGTTTGTGTTTTTTTCTTCTTAACAGACAGTTGCAATTTTTGAAAGATTAAAATACATAATTCTTCATAATCAAGACTAATGCTTTTTTTTTTCCTTAAAGTAAAACATAAATTTTTTTTTAAACATTGACATTTAGTTTAATAGATGTGTTTATAAATATCAATAAATATTTTAATTTGTTAATTTATGGCTCCATTAAAATTATTTAAAAGTAATTCCAACAGAAAATAAGCAAATGTGGAATTTAAAATGTTCTAAATTTGTATAAAACTTTCAATAAGAACTAGGAAATGCTTTTTTTATATTTCTTAGATTGTTCATACGTGTTTTACATATTTTTAAGGCATTTTACATTCTAATTTATAAAACTCCTAGATAGAAGGGTTGTTTTTAAATGTGGGAGGTTAAATGGGGAATGTGTGGAGTAAATAATTTGCCATTCCAATCTGTGGCTAAGTAACTAATGGTTTAAAGTTTGTAACTTGATAAAGTAATAGTGTGAGGCTAAACAGTGTTATATGAGGCTAGCAGTTGGGCCACACTGGGCTTTGAAAAGTGGCGTCTCTTGAAGTGTATGGACCGAGCAGCTTTGTCCCTGTTACAGGTGAGCCCCTGACCTCGCATGCATCCTCCAAGGAAATTGGTATGACAGCAGCTGAGGTCGCTCATTCATCTAAACTACAGGATGGTAAGTTCAGATAATTTTACATAATATCAAAAACATGGCAGTCCTTGTTTAATAATGCACACTAGAAGTTCCCACATTACATATTCATGATATACATTTTGGAAAGATATCAAACACCGCAAATACCTTTTATGAAAAATAATTGATTTGCTTTTTCTATGCTAGGGAAGTTCTGCAGTTGCTTTAACATTTGAATGAATATTTCTGTAGACATAGATTTTTGAGTAGTTGGCTCTTTTTGTGAAGAAATATTGAAATAAAGGGTTTAAACCACCTCCTTAATAGAGAACAACTTTGTCATATGAAGATAATATTTCTTTGTTTATGTCCAAACAGCTGGTTTCAGGGAGGATTAATCTTAAAATTTCTCAAGAAAATGTTAATTGTGTAAAGGAACACTTATAATCCAAAGCATAAGCTGGCTAAAGCTACTAAATTAATCTGCATTATTGAAAGCTAAAAAGCATAAGAATTTCTGGTTTCTCTTTACAATTGACTCTGGTCCGCTATACACAGCTTACTACAGTACAACCTCCCATATCCAGAATCTCTCAGGGCATGGCAATTCTGGATTTGGGAATTTACCGGATAATACTATATACTGTCAAATACTATATACTGTCATAATTTCATGTACCGAGATAAAATTCCGGTGTTCTAAGCTTAATATTGTTTTATCTAATGATTTTATCAGGTCTAACGTTGACATTCTTTTCGTTTTCGGGGCATTCTGAATCACTTTCATGATCGCTGCCATCATAACCTTTGTTATTTACCACACTATCATTAATTTCAGAATCACTCAAAGAACCGACAATTGGCACATTTTTGTCGTTGTCTAAGACTTCCCATATGTCCAATTTATCCAAGTTAATGTTGGCTTTATTTACACATTCCACTAATTCTGCAATTTCAGCTTCTTTCCCAGACACTTCAAAAGCCTTCAAAATCGTCGCTGTCACTTCCTTGAAAGGAAACACGTTTTTTTATCGATCATTTTGGTAGCGACATCGTCGGTAAAATGGAAAAGTAAAATTGGCCATTTAATAAAACGTTCCATATTTGGGAGGTTGTACTGTACTTGGACTCTCTTTTTTCATTCAAACCCATAACCATGACTGAGGAAACAAATTTCTCTTTATCACATAGTAAATTAGTATCATTGATGATCATTAGAAACAGATAACACACTTTCATTCGGGAAAAGCACCTTTTCCACTCTTCTTGACCCACCTGTCTTGCTTGCACTTTAAGGCTTTTTCTTTAAAGTCATTTTCAGAATTGTACTGCAGAATACAGGGAGTAAACACTGCACCATCTGTATTATAGAAACTGTGCTTGCAGTTGAACTTCCAACTTTTATTTGTGCCTGATCTCCAAGTAAACCAATACACTTGATATGTCATTATATGCAAAATATAATAGATTCCTCTTCTGATACTTGAAGGCTTTATGATTATTTTGTTTTTAACTTTTCCATTAAATTTATATTTACAGAAGATAAAATTTTTAGAGCATATCAAATGTATATTTTTTAGTAGAAAGCTCTTTCATATATTAACTTATTAGGAAGGTTATTGATATATTTGCAGCTATAGTATCCTCAGTTTAAAAGCTAGTCCTAAAGTTTTAAGTTAATCTTGTATGTCTCAATCTTTTATTTTTATTTGATGTACTTGTTTATTTATTTTTGAAATATTTAATTGCGTATTAAATGTAAAATCAGTGTTATTGTAATCAATTACAGGTATGAATTTTTCAGTATGTCTTCGTTTTTAATGCACTATTAAGTGAATTGTTCTCAGCATCACCAATTAATCAGTGTTAAAATTGAAGTTGCCAAAAATTCCTTAGAATTAGTAAATGTAAGTTAGAAAAATTAAATTTTGCTAGTTTATAAAATAAGGGGGGAAGGAGGACTGAAAAATATAACATAACTATTTGTTTAAATGCATAAATTTCCGTGCTTCGTTTTGAGTGTCAGAGTTCAAATTTAACTAATTTATTAAAGTCTGTAATTTTTTTAGCTAGACATGGTGGAGTTAAAAAATGGAAAATAAAAAACCCTATCGATGTGTATTACTCCTTGTTTTATTCTATGTTGTCAGGGGTATAACTTTTGGTTTTAAACAAGGGCTGCCTGTAAATCGGACATTCTAATGAATCAAAAGCATTTGTTAGGTAGATATTAAAATGATTACATTAAGCTAGAAATTTATTTATATTGATTTTCTATATTTATTTCAAAAATTGAATTGTGGCTGTAGTTCATTCCCTTCTTGCCTTTCACTTTCTCTGCTGCATTTTACTCATCTGTGTCTGCAATCACTTTTGCATACATCCTATGAGAAAATTCCATTCTCTCATGATGGTACCTACATAATTTTCTTGGAGGTAGATGCTTTTCTGTCCAAATACCACACTTTACTTTCTGGCTGCTTAAACACGGTTGCTTCTATTTCTTAGTGCTATATCTGACAGTGGAAAGAATAGTGTGTGATATGTCTTCTTCTTGCACAGTTTTTCTTGCCTGATTCTTGCATATCAAAACTTTTTACTATTTTTGATTTATTTCTGCACTTATAATCTGAGCTTACTTATTCTTTAATAATATTGCTATTACATGTTGGATTCACACTTTCCAATATATTTGTGCACAGTTGTGTAGCTTCTGGGGATGAATGATTCTGATAGTTGTCAGAAATAGTGTTTTATAAAGTGTTGTTTTAAAACTCATTATTTTATGATTTTTTATTTCTTCCTTTTGTAAATAGTGTACATAAAATTAGTTTTAAGAGTATTTGAGCAATCTTTGTTACATAAAAAAAAATTTCAGGTAGTCTCTTCTAATGAAAACTACTGTGGGTTATTAACGTAGGATTACTTATGGTTACTTACCTCTTTTGTATATATATATGTATGTATGTGTTATGTATATATGTATCTATATATATGCACGTATGTATATATCTATATATATGCACGTATGTATATATATATATGACGCCCGGTGGCATAGTTGTTAAAAGCGTCAAGCTGCCACACCATAGGTCCAGGGTTCGACCCTATGACTGGACAAAGTCGACTCATGCCTTTCATCCCTTGAGTGGGTCAATTAAATGAGGACCAAGCATGCTTGGGAACTAACTCTGGAGATCCTGTGTCAGGTTGACCACCTGACCAAGACATATGCTGTATGGCACCCCAAGCCCACGGTCATGAAAGCAGAGATGGGCACCGCAGGCCTTGGTGCACAATGCTGAAAAGCAATTCGGACTGTTGTGCCATGAGTTAGTTTTTATATACATATACATATGTCAAAATTTTGATGCATTTTGGTACTTTTCTATTCAACTGTTTACTGCTTGCCCAAGCGATACAGACTGGGTTTGGCATGCTGCCAAAATTGTAACTCGCGACAATGGACAGTTTTAGCGTCTGAAATTTTGCTTTCCAGAGGACCGTTATGGAGGAATGTAATCCTACGTTAAAAGTAAAAATTATTAAGTTTCTTGTAAAACCTCTTGGTTATGAATAATATTGAGGCAATGCTTGTATAATTATTTTAATTATCAATGTATCCCTAATATGTACTACTTAAAATTAATTTCATAGCTATGAGTTTAGATACAATATAGTGAATAATGAAAATAATAATTTAATGGGTTTTAAACAATTTGCTTTAGTTTATTGATTTAGATTGTAATTGAAATCTGTGCTAAATGTTTCTGTTTAATATTCATGTTCTTAAATATTGCTATACCTGTGGAACACGGTTGGGGAAAAAAAATATTTTGGAAGGAAATGAGAAGAGCATTTTGGGGGATTAAAATTAATTTTTCAGCTAACTTTCATAGTTCCTCCAAACATTAAATTGGTTGTACTTATTATATTTCTTGTTATATTGTCAAGATGGATTATGAAATAATCAGAGTAACTATAGAAATTATAATTTTTGTGTACATTTTTATTTTCCTGTATTTCTTACAGGGAAATATAGTTAAAATATTTTTACACTTGTGTTTATATTTACTAGTGTCAATGAATATTTATGCATAGAAAATATAATCAAAATTATCTGCATTTGTATTTTGTCATAAAATAATTTTTTCTTTATTTCATGAATGAATGCTTAAAATTGTTAAATAGTATACAATTTTTTGCTCTTTTAAATTAAAAAAATAAGTGTCTAGCTCCCATCATATTACAAAAAAAGAGACTATACAATGTAAATTGAGTTCATCCACATGTTTAATTCTCAGATTTTATGTAAACTTAGACATCCTAGATGTATAGAACAAGACTATCATGCATTTTATTTTATCTGCAAGATTATTATTGTTTTTTTCTTCTCTTGAAATCTGTTTAGAATTGGCAAAATGAATTTCTGTAAATTATGCATGTCTTTACTACCAGACAGAGTATTTGATCTTAAAAACTGAATGTTCTAGAGTTAAAGAACCATGATAAAATCATGGTTATACTATTTTTTTCTGTGGATTCATACTGAATAGAATAATGCTATTACCATTATTTTATCTGATGAGGGTATAAATAACCAATATTTTAAGCGTATGAGGCGGTGAAAGGCAAAGTGGTGTAAGTCAGTAAGTCAAAAGAGTTTAACTGCAAAATCTACAAAAAAATTCCACCATAAATTGAACAAATTGTAATTCATAACAATTATTATAATACTGCAAATAATAACTATTTACAATTACACTTTAAATTGAACATGGAGATTACATATTTGCCCTCAAAGGAAAAAAGTTGAAAATGTGACTTACACCACTTTGCCTTTCAACGCCTCATATATCAGTGTAAATGAGGTGATCAATAATTAAGTACAGTTATTTCCACATCAGCTTACGTATTTTATTTTCATATTTTGCTGTGTTGAAAAACAACATATAAAATGTTTTATTAAATCATCTTTATTAATTATTCTCTTAATTATCAGCAGTTTAACATAAAATAAAGGTTACCTAAAAGTGAAATTTAAATCTATCCATTAATTATAAAGTCCTTGCTTCAGCAGTTTCCCTGCCCATAAGTTTGCTTGAAAATCATACACTAGTATGATTTTATCTGTATTTACTCTGATATTATTAGACTTCTAACTCTCTATTTTAAGTATTTGTATTTATTTCCTTTTTTCGTGGAAAAAGAAAAAATTATTTGCTATGTTAATAGTAATAAAATTTACTAAATAAAGAATGATATAATTTATAAATTTGCAAGTCTTAGAATGAAAATAAAACTGTTAATTGTCATTTATTATTGCTGAGAAAATAAGTTCAATACTTTAAGGTGGTCTGCAGGGTTCTAGACGCTAAAAGTAAAGGTCATTTCTCTCTCAAATCAAGAAAAAAATTTATATCTACTAGAACAGAAAAATTTGCTTAAAGTTTGGAGCATAAGAAGTGGCTTTCTTTTTGTGAAGGGATAAATGCAATTTACTCAAAGTTGGCCCAAAGTGGGATTTAACTGCAGTTTATCTTCTTAAATTTTGGTTGTGAAATTGTTTATGATACAGTGAAGGTATTCAATATGTTTTTGAAGCTTCTAATTAAGATATGTTAATTGCTGTAATGACTAAATTTAATATTCTTTTACTTTTTAGTCTTTTTATCCGTTTTTAGTATTCTACATGTTTCTAATTATAGCTTAATAACAATTGGGAACTATATTTGTCATATGTCTGTCTGATCTATGTTGCTTTATTTAAGTAATTTTGATAATTTTACTGACTTATTTTTTTACTGATTTATTTTTTCTTAAAAAATTTCTAATAAAATTTGATTTCAATGGAGAAATTGAACCTAATTTCTATCGGCGTAGTTTTAATGATAGGAATGTAGTATGGGGTAAAATATTTTGATTTTGCTCCAAGGGTTTGCCTTTGATGATGTGATATTTTTGGTTACTTACATGGTACTTTTCTGCATCATTTAGGTCTACAGCAACATACAGCTATGAACATGACATCACAAGCTTCTAACATGAGTGGTCCTCTTACCCATTCCAGCCCTTACTACATCACTCCCGGAAAGTATCAAGAAAATGGTGATACTCTTTCTGATTTTGTTAACTTAGTGTGCCAAGAGGCTCAGAATTCTGGCCCAAGCCCACAAGTGAGTTTTTTTTTAATAGTGATATCTAATCTATGAATGATCTGTAACATATGAAGGAATTTTAAGCAATTCTAAGAATTCATCTTTATTTGCTAAGAATGTGTGTGTGTGTTTGTGTTTGTTTGTTTGTGCACGCTCGAGAGGGAAAACTGATAATTTGGGTTATCTTAAAAAAAAAAAAAAAAAAAAAAAAAAAAACACTGCCAAGAGCATACTGAAGTTTAATTTGTGTTTCTGAAGGAGGAATATCGATGTTTGCTGAGTACATTGGATTATTTGAGCACATATTAATTTGTAGGGATGAAGCTTCTCTCTTTGCTGTCTCTTAATGTTGGCTTGCATTGCCAAATTTTTCCTGAAAAGTTTGTATACAGCATAAGAAATTAACATTTTTAATTTTATTTATTTATTTTTATTATTTTAAAATTGCGAATGGTGCTTTAAAAATCATGATAAAAAACATTTTTTTAAAAAAATATTTGAAAAAATGGTATGCTGTATTTTGAAAGAATATTCTCTTTTGTAGACAGAGAAAGCCTTTAACTGCTATAAAGTTAAATTTATTGAATTTCTTTCTCTACTGTTAATGTTATATTTAAGGAAAGGAAAGGAGAGGGATCTTAACCTTTAATTAAAAAAAAAAAACACTTGGTTAACTCATCCAGAATTCAGTGTTGAGTTTATCCATCATATTAGGAAAAGATTGATTGTTGGGTCATGAATTGACCTAAGTGAAATTAATGTTAAGAAATATAATGATCATGCCGAAAGTTTGTTTTTACCATGATATGTTGCCGGGTGATGCTAAATGGCTAGAGCACTGGCATTTAGCACCAGAGTCTGCTTTAAGCCAGAATCAGCTTTAAGCATCAGTACCAGAATCGACTTTAAGCAGTAGGTCTCTGTTTAATTAGCCTTCATTTAGCAAAAAATGACTGAAGCACTATAAACCAAACCAAACCAAACCAAGATATGTCACCGCAGAAAATGATCATAGCACTCTAAACCAAACCAAACCAAACCAAACCATGATATGTCACCACCCTAGATTATGAAATTGTTTAAATGTATCACAGACTCATACTTAACATTTTATTTAGAAGTTTTAATATATTTAATTGAATTGGGTGTTCCTAAAAGGTTTGTATTATTAGTTATCCAAATATTTATTTTCCAAATAAATTATTATATATGATTTATGTAACTTTCTTTTAATGTATGCGAATCTTGTAAATTGAGTTATAGAAATGTGTTAGGTATCAATGATCATTTTTGGTGTGTGTTTTTCAGACTAGCCAAGATTCTGAGGTGCAAAGTCCCACTAAATTACCACATTTTTACTCAAACCCAATGCTTCCTCCTCCACCTCCTGCCCCTATGGCAAGACCTGTTGCTATCATCCGAACAACAGGTAAGTTCACATTTTTTTCCTCTTAGTTACTGTTGTCTGTTAAGTCTTTCAGTTACTAAGTAAATAATATTTGAGTTTTTGCATAAACAGTGGAAACTCGATCTATCGTTTTTCAAGGGACCGATTGAACTGAATGATAAATGCGGGAAAATGATGGATGCAGTAACATAACAAAGCAATATGATAGTCAGGACTGAGTTAAATAAACAGTACAGAAAAATGATGATTCGGGGAACGATCGATCGAGATTCCACTGTGTGTGTGTGTGTATATATGTATGTATGTATATATATATATATATATATATATATATAAAATTTAAGTATATATATATGTGTCTGTGTAATAACACAATAAAATTGGTTTTTGTCTTGGTTATGATTTTACTAGGTTCACTTAAACAAATTCTCTGAAAAAATAAATTTATTTTGTAACAGTACCTTAAAATTTCCTTTTATTCTATGAATCCTTTAAATATTTGCCATCTTCTAGGGTTTGAAGATGTATAGCATCAACATTTGTACTACAGAATTACTCCCCACATTTACTTCTACATATATGTAAATTTTATCAGTGAAATTCCTTTGAGAAAAAAAATTGGATAAAAAACATAAATTCCCATGTGATATCTCAAAGTTTCTGAGAATAATAAAAAAAAAAGTATTGTTTGGAGGTCAAGAAATACATATCTTGGCCATGAGGATTAAACTTTACGTGAAAATGAACAATTTTATAACCTTGGTCTTTATATCTATTGCATGTAAGAAGTTTCTGCAGGTCAAGTTAAGAGTTTGAAGTTTTATAATTGCAGTTGTAGTTGGATATGTGTGTCAGCTGGACATCTTACACAGGCATTACCTTAAATGCACATAAAATCTTTTATATTACTTGAAACAAGATATCTAACTTCTCTGGGAGCTTTCAAATTTTTTTTTTTTCTTGGGGGGTATTTGTTCATGGACAAAAACAACCCTTCCCCTGTCCACAGGCTATGAGCAAAAATATGAAGGATACTTAATGTACCCAATTCTGTATACTCAAAATATTATCAGTAATCATAAGAAGAATCTTTTTAAAAACGTTATCAGCTATTGGGCAAAAATTGTACTGTAGGAGCTTGTAACCCCTATAGGCCATGTCCCTAGGTTGTGGATCGTTGAATGCCTCCACTGGACCGTCAATATACCTTCCACGGACCAACATGTAAAAGTCCAACCTTTTTTTACGCTATGACACCCCTGTTCTATGGATTGGGCAAATTCTTTTTTTCTTTTTTCTTTGTTCTCCTTTCTTCTTCTGCACTATTGCTAGTCACGATAACAACATTGTATTTAGAGAATTGACTAGAACAGTGGAACCCCATTATACCAAACTTCAAGGGACCAAAGGTTTTGTTTGCTATATACGAACCATTAAGAGAAATGCCAGAGTTCACAAATGTATGTATAACTCATTAGTTGCAATGTGTATTCAACAATGATGTACTAAAAAAAATGATAAAATCTATTAAAAATGATCATTAATGAATGAAATCGGCTAAAATCAATTACATTAAACTGACACAATACTAATAAAATTATATACAATAGGGAAAAAAGCAGGACCAAAATTTTTGTTTGTTATATCCGTGAGTTCGCTATAACGGGGTTCGACTGTATTGTACTTGTGATACAACTTCCTATTCCCATAATTTTCACCAATGGTAATAATGTAACAAGACAGAAAATCTTGTGTTGAAGTGATAACTATATTGCTCTTCTTTCGGTGATTTTAGAATTAAATATTAATTTTGTATTTACTTATTTTTCATAATTTACATGGCTCTGATGATGTTTGTTTATTGGCTTGAAAACTGAGATATTAGGTAAATTTTTGTATGTGTACAGGTAAACTTGCTGCCTTCTCCGACCTAAGTGTATCTGCTCCTAGCCCACCCAGCAATGTAAACCAGCCAGGTACTAGAAATGGTTCTCCTGTCTCTGAAACATCACCTGTTACTAGCTCAGTAGTTCGAGATAATCGAAAACAGCTTACATCTCCACCGGTAACTTCATCTGGTATGTATTCCAAGTTTTTGTAAAATTACATTGCCTCAAAAAAGCATACCTATTAATTAGTGGTAATTAGGCTCTGAAATCTGAATAAATGGTTGATAAATAAGTGCAAGTAGATGTAGCTTATCATTAAAGAATTAATAGAGATTGTGAATGTTAAAAATTATGGTAGCTTTATAAACATGCATTTCTCAATGACTAGAATGCACGACCAACATGGTCGATTTTAGTTTTGTATTTTCTTTTGAAAAACAACTCAACTGAAAGTAACATATGTAAGGAATGTTACTATTACCTAAATTCACTATAAGGCTGATTCTAAAACATCATGATTAAAAAATGTGAATTTCCATTATTTCAGAACAAAGTTAAAGATAAGATAGAGAAACCCCACATCAATGTTTTTAAAAATTACACCCCTCTCTGTATGTACAATTTTTCAAAATTAAGATATCTACACTTGATCATTACATCAAATAATAAATTGTTGGGAAAATTTCTTCTCTTTATAAAATGGAGTAAAAATTCAGCAAGTACTGAAATATAGTGTGTTTTACATCACTCTTTGTATGTACTATTGTTCACAATTCAGATATCTCCACTTAATCATATCAAATAATAAATTGTTGGGAAAATGTCTTCACTTTTAATAGAGTAAAAATTCAGCAACTTTTAAAAGATGTTATGGATTACAACTATGATATTCATAAAAACTTCTTGATATATACAGTTGAGTATTTCAGGAGTAGGGGATACTACAGTCACAGAATCAAAAGAACAGACTTTAGATAAACCTACATACAACTGTCCATGACTAAACACTGGATTTGATAGGTCTAAACATAGTTTGTCAAAAGATCAGTGGTTGTAACAAATGTTGCCACTATACACACATGGTTTTAAATTGAGGATGGTCGCTAATGTTTACATCCAGTAGTTGCAGCCATTGCCATTTGGAGTGTAGAAATATCATTGATTTTTGTGCCACATACCTACACATTTTATATATATAGATATGCAAATGTGTCACGGGTTTTGTTTCATATGAAAAGAAATTTTATTGAAAGTTGTTACTTCGTTGAGCTTTCAATCAATGTTTATTATGAATATATTAATAAACACATTGAAATGTTGTAATATAATGAAGTGAAATGCAAAGGACTGTGCCAACCGATAGTTGTTAAATTTAGAGAGGGGGGGGGGCAGATATAATCAGGAAATGAAACACAAGTAATACACCCATACCTCGCTTTACAGCTTAGATACGTTCCGGAAAATTTGGCTGTAAAGCGAAAAGCCGTATAACAAATCAATTATTTTGATACAAACCCATACAAATTTAATTGGACATGTTCCATTTTTTTTATAAATAATACAATTTTTAGTTCATAAAGCACTTTTATTTTTATTTCCTATAAAAATGCTTACATAAAAATAAAAGTACAAAACAATGCAATAATAAACAGAAATTAAAAAATAAACATATAAATAAAAAACAAAAGAATTCTTGTGCACATATATGTATACATATAATATAAAACATAAAATAAAATGTTTAAAAACTGTTTTAATCTGATGATGAACATTAATATGAAGAATCACTAAGCTATGATATGTTGCCATCATCACTTTCCGCTGTTGTGGCCGTACAACGAAATATTTTGGGCCGTAAATCAAAAAAGTGCCATAATTAAAAAAGGTCGTTATAGCGAAATGCTGTATAAAGATCGGCTGTATAGCGAGTTATAGGTGTATAAGGTTATATTGTTTCAAGATTTCTCTTTAGGCTATTTTCTTAATACTGCTGTATGCTCCAAAATTTTTCAAAAAGTAAATGATTTTTTTTCTGTTTTTCATTTATAATTGCCTTATGGAATGAAATGTACTAAACAAACTGACTTAAGTTCTTGATTCAGGTTAGCTATTATCTTTTCATAGCCATAAACTTGGGGATACTGAAATTCAGTGTTCTGTAGATTTAAATTATTTCAGAATTTCAAGAAATTGAGAGTATGTGAATTTATTTTTAAGTATAAGAAAATATGGATGTTGGAAAGGAATATCTTAAAATTTATCTGTTCCTAAGTACTAGCTCCTATCTGAATATAAATTGTAAATTAAAAAAAAAATTTGAAATTAATTAACTTTGAGGTTAAATATCAATTAAGTATTGGAAAATCTTTTTTTTTGTCTGTCATTTTATATTCTCTAATATAAAATTTTAATACATCTTATTTTAATATAAAGTTAAATTTCTGAAAGTGGCATTATTTGAAATCAAACTGTTGCTATACAGGGTATGAGAAAATTGTTTTCTGTATTTTAATAGTGTGAAGTAAAACCTAAAATACAGAAAAAAATCAGCCTGGGGATTTTTATTTTTCTCTTGGCATTTATAGCTTATGAAGCTTTAACCAAATTATAAATGTTATAAAAGAAATTACTTAAACCAAGTCAACTTGAAAAATTGTCTAGTTTTGATGAAATTGCATGGGATATACCACTGAAAGAGCGATCTCTCATTCTGAAATAGGTATCAATTGTATGGAAATGCCATCCATACACATATTTTTTCATTGCAATAGCTGGCAAAGTATGCTAGAGGGAAAACAATTCCCAAAGTGGAATTACTCAAAATTTATAACGGGTATCTGTAAAAATTTAAGATGTTGTCAATCCAACAAAAAAATAGAGAACCAAGCTCCTTCTGGATTTAAAGACTGTCATCTGAGATTTATTACAAGGTGCAGCCATTAATTTCCTGGACTGATCTAATAACTCCAGAAAATATTACATGAAATACATACCCATTTAATATGTTTTGAAGTAACTCCTACCTACCGTAATGCACTTCTGTGCTCGGCTGTATAAGTTTTGGAAACAACTTTTAAAGTCCTCTTTCGGAATGCTCTTTAAAGTAGACATCACCGTTTTCTTGATGGCTTCGACATTCTCAAATCTTGTTCTCTTCAACAAATTGGCCCAGCATAAGGTCTTGGAGATGTCGTATCCTCCATTCTCTCCAAACTTAGCACCAGCCGAATTTTTCTTGCTTCCAAACTGAAAGATTTGCTGAAAGGAAAAAGATTTGAGGATGTCGAATCCATCAAGAAAACAGTCATGTCCACATTAAAGAGCATTCCGAAAGAGGACTTTAAAAGTTGTTTCCAAAACTTATACAGCTGAGCACAGAAGTGCATTACAGCAGGTGGGAGTTACTTCGAAACATATTAAATGGGTATGTATTTCATGTAACATTTTTTGGAGAGCAGTCCTGGAAATTAATGGCCACACCTTGTATATTTGCTTGGTATAAAATATGTATTATGCAATTTAGTATAAAATGTGAAAAAATCAGTGAAGAAACCCCATCATTTTTTTTGTTTGTTGGGGTTCTTAAAAATCTCAAATTCTTTAAAACATCTGAGCATCATGTCTTTTTTTTTTAAATATTATTTTTATTTTTAGTTGGTCCTGTTGGAAGCAATGGCCTTGATAGCTCTCAAAGCAACCGAGGAGCCATGAGTAGCCCTTTCTCTTCCTTACCTCGACCAGACAATAATTTTTCCCACATTCACCCTCAAGCCCATCAGGTAAGACTTATTCAGTGCAGGTAATGTTGACTCCTTGATATAAAACAGCTGTCTAAATTAATTTTCAAACCACAAAAACCAGATGTACAAATGCAACGGGTTGATCAGGGGGATATTTTGTATCAACAATTTATTTAGATCTGTGAGAAATTGCTGGTTTTTAAGCTAACATTAGAAGGAGAAGAGAAAAGAAATTTACCTGTTGGATAAAATTTTGTTGTTCCATTCAAATGGTCTCTGTGTTTTACATTGACTAGTAAATCATGATGCTAAAATATCAGCTCTGATGATAAGATATTTTAGAGTTTGGATTGGGATTACTGGTCCCTATGTCTTTATTTCTGATGATCCATCTGCTACATAGTTATAATTTATCTTCAGACCAGGGTGTAAATGATTGTAATCAAATGATTAAAACGAAATAAAACTAATTATTTCTATATGATTTCAAATTAAAAATCAAAATAAATTATGATTTAGATCAAAAGATTTTTTAAAAATCATAGATTTTAATAAAAAAATTATTTAAGGTATGACTTTGAACATTTTTTGTATATTTTCCTAAGCATAATAAATTTAAATATAAACAAGAAAGGAGACTTTTATGTATATCTTACATCTCATTCATGTAATTCAACATTTCTACTCCTCATATAACTGATTCGCTTCTTGAAAAAATTTTCCATTGTGTGTATTGGTCTACTTATCAATATTGTCACTGTGATTGTACACTTACTGTATATTGATTGGCCAGACTTGTTTCTGAGAATAAGCCAGGTAACCAATTCTAAGTACTCTTGGATCCTAATTATGAAGTGGAATGTTTAATGATAAATGAAAAAGATCAAGCTTTAAACTTCATTAAAGAAAAGTATGGAGGTACTAACTTATTAAACATTTTACTAAAATTCATTGTGCTCTCTCCTCCTTTTAATAGAACTTTGATTTAAAAAAAAAAAACCTTTAAAATCATTAAATACCTGACAGTGGTGGAAATCAATAGCAATCCTAAAGAACTCTTTCTGATATAAATGTTATGCACTCCAAAATGAACTGCTGGGATAGAGAAGATGTTTTCCACTTTTGGATTCGTACATAGCAAATTGCACAACCAGTTAGGTGTAGAAAAGACAGCTAAATTAGTGTTTATGTTTAAATCTTTAAATAAAGCTTAATTTTTAAATATTTTGATAATTGTAGATATCGAAATAAAACTTATTATTTCTATTTTGATTTTTAGTTTGAAATCATTTCGTTATTGGTTGTTTTGCTTTTATTTCGATTTTTGTATTTCAGTTATCAAAAATTATTTTATTGACAATGATCATCAGTGTTTGAATTTGAAAATGTTTACTTCCTATTTATGCATTAGTTATATAGTAGTATAGTATTTAATTTTAAATCTATGGTATATATAATAGTTTATATCACATAAAATTGAAACTTGAAAAAAATTGGGATTTAAAATTTTTAAAAAAACCTGATTTAAGACTTTGAGGTCTAAGCCCTAGTGTCACTCGGGTTCCCATTTTCTCTGAAGCGGAAAAAGCCCAAGAGTCTCTTGGGGTCAACTTTTAACTCTCTGAACTACAAAAATACCAATTATATACATTCGCCAACTTTTTAGATATTATCTATGAACCTTGAAAAAAAAATTTTTTTTTAAATAATAATAGAGGTGGCAGCACCTAACAGATGTAAATTTATGAAACTATGTAGAATCCAAATTCAAATCAGGGTTAGTTGGAATGCTCTTTGTGCAAATCCATACTTTGAAATGTATCGCACCAAAGCAAATTTTATGAAATGATGCTATTTACCAATAAAAGCTATTTTTAAATCTTAATGTAAACCATTTGGGTAAGTTTTTATTCAATTTACTTTAAAACTTGATTTTTTTCAATAATTTCTCATTAAATATTAATTCTTAGTATATTTAAATAGTTTCTACATTATGAATAAAATCAGTTTAAAATTTATAATTAAAAAAAAATTGCTAAGATATATATTTTCAAAGTATTTTTAAAAAAACAACGAAAAGTGCCAAAAACCCTCAGTCCAGAGGGAGACATATGGTCGAAATAGCTCAGACCTGAAAGTGCTAAATAAATAAAATCCATTATATATATATATATATATATATATATATATATATATATAATGATTTTTATATACCCTGCTTCATACTTTTGACTGTAAAAATGATTTCAGTATGGCTAACCCTCTTGTATTATTGGCCACAAGCTATCATCTAAGTTTTTCCAGTTCTTAGTAGTTTTACGAGGTAGGATTCAAAAGTTTCCGGACTGAGCCTATAGCTAAAAAAATTTTAGCAGTAGAGCAACTAGAATAACATTTCTGTGTTACTACTTTCTCCCCCTCTTCTAAAAATGGTTTGACCCAAATCTCGTGGTCAGTGGCTCACCACGGCATCATATTTTATAGGTGGGTGCATTTAGTAACCAGCGATTGAAAGAAATGGTGTTTGTTGAGCAGAGAGTTAATATCAAATTTTGTGTTCGCTTGGGAAAGAGTGCTACGGAGACTTACGAAATGTTGAAGCATGTGTACGGCAGTGATATATTATCGCGAATGCAAGCTTTTGAGTGGCATCGGCATTTCAGAGAAGACAGGGAAAGTGCCGACAAGGAATGCGTTGGCTGTCTGCAGTCTTCCCACACCGCTGAAAACACTGAAAAGGTGTTGTTCAATATCCAGGGCATTGTGCATCTGGAATTTATTGCTGAAGGACGCTCTGTGAACAAAGAACTCTATGTAGACATCCTGCATCGTTTGGGTAAGTCGATCTGGAAGAAGAGACCAAAATTGTGGGCTGAGCAGTCATGGGTGCTTTTGCATGACAATGCTCCTGCACACCGATCCCTCCTCGTCGTTTATTTTCTTGTGAAAACGAAAACAACTGTTTTGCGTTATCCTCCTTACTCCTCTGATTTCGCCCCCTGCGACTTCAGCCTATTTCCTGAACTGGCAAGTCGCTTGCAGGATCATCGATTTCAATCTGCAGATGAAGTTAAAAGTGCATTGCAGGCTGAATGAAAGGACATGGCTAAAAATGGATTCCAGAAATGTTTCAATGATCTTTACAAGCGATGGCAAAAGTGTATTGTTGTGCAAGGGTCTTATTTTGAAGGAGGGTGTGTTTCAGCAATTTTATTGATAATACTTTTTAAGTTATAGAATCAGTCTAGGAACTTTTGAATCCTACTACGTATATATTTAAATGTCTGATATGTATATGATTTTTATTTCAGCTTTTTTCCTACACTAATATAAGTCCTGTGAATGCCATGAGTGGCATGATCAGTCCAACCAATCTCAGTATGTTTACATCTCCTGCCACCACCCCTCGCTCTACACCCCGCACGACCCCTGTCCCTCGATGGAATGGGCCCTTCATCACTCTTGACGAAAATCTGGACTACAATATGATGGCTGGACTCATGCCCAGTACCAATACTGATCCAGATGGACCACACATCATTGAAGCAGAAGGAGAAATAGAAGGCAAGTCATCTACAAATCTTGTTTGTTTTGGCATATTAGTACATGTATTTACATAGGCGTAGCATGCTTCTAAATTTTGGGTGGGCACGAACTGAATTCAGTTAGGGCCCTCCACTGTGCATTGACTGCCTGGCGAGGTCCTTAAAATATGAAATATTATGATATTTTCAAAATTGTATAACAATAGAATTGATGTTTGAGTAGTATTCAAAAGTTATACGATGAGAAAAATAAATATAATTTAAATAAAATGAGAAAAAAAAAATAGCATTGAATTTTTGTTATGGATCATATCATTGTTAAAAACTATGTGAAGGTTAAAGACATAATTGGAATCTTCAGTTTCACAGTTTGAAAAAGTGGAAAAAAACAACTTTCTTAAATGTTTTCTACAATTTTCTGATTTTAACTGAACTTCTATTAATGTTTTATTTCAAGTTAAGTTGGGGAGGGGGGCATGTGAACCCCCCCCCCCCTCTATGCCTATGTGTGTACAGTTACATATCTGAAATATTTGGATCCTGAATGTTTAAAAATTTAGTAATTGTAATATGGTACTGTGTTAATTTTTACAGTGCAGTACACAGTATACTCTAACTGTACAATAGAATTTATAGGTGTATCTAAAATTACAATTTTTCTTAACTATGTGTGTGTAAGATTTATAAAAAAAAAAAAGACACCCAAAATGAGTGGCTACTTTTTTTTTTTTTTTTTTTTTTTTGTGGAAATGTAGGGCCACTTTTAATTAAATTTACATTTTATTTTACTTTTTTTCCCTCCCATTTCTGTTAGGCATGATTTTTTAAAAAACATATCTTTACCTAAATTAAATTTATCTAATTTATTATGAAAGGTTGCTTTTAGAATTTCTTAGTGGGTGTAATAAATGTGAGAGAGCATTGAAATTTTTATCATTTATTTTTTGTTTGTAAAAAAATTATATTAATTTAAAGATGTCTTACTGTTGAGTATATCCAAATACCAAAGGTTTCTTGATTTTCAGTTTCTACGGGTGAGACCAGACTTTAATATGAGGGGCATTCAAGGTCTAAGGTTTCCTTTTTTTCCCCTGAAAAACATGTACACTAGTAAGTTGAAACTACTGTCATGTCTCAACATCATATTTCCCCCCTAATTGCACACATTTTTCACAATGTTGACACCACAACTGCATGCCTGCTGTGGCCACTTATTTGGGAAGGATGTTGAGATCACTGAAAAATCGCTCATGAAAGGGCTGATTAATTAATGCAGCGTTGTACATCAATTCAATATTAGTGTCTAAAATGCTCCTACAGACAATTTGCACCACAAGCATTCTATGAACCAGATGGTGCTGACAGTTTTAAATATTTTTAAAAAAATCTAGTCTCTATCAGCCCCCCATTCTCAAGAAGAAAAATACGAGACTTTAGAACTTGAATGCATCTTGTATAAGTACATCAGTTCCCAGAAAACCTAAGAAATTGCAGAAGATAGAATATTGGCTGCTAATTTTTATAAAATATGTCATAACAAAAGCTTTCAGAATACTCAATTATCAGGTCAAGTCATGTATTTTTTAATAAGGGGATATTTCATAACATGTTAGAATGAACAGTTGCTAAAAGAAAATTTTTAAACATAATCCAAAAGTATTGCATATGTTTTCTTTTATATGGATAGCCTGTAGTTATGCTTAATTTTAAACCTAGTTACTTATACATTTATACCTTAGATAGAGGCCTATAATGTTTATGAATCAGATTTCATCTTTTGCCTTGATTTATTTAGTAAAAGTCTGCCATAAACACTTACCTCCTAAAAATGGAAGCCCCTTTTCTCCCTTCAGAAATTATTCTTAAATCTTGTCTAATGTGAAGCCCGAACTAGTTGTTTGATTGCTAATGCCATATTGAATCTAAACTTATTGCATACTTTTTTATCTTAAATACAACAGTAAAAATTAGATGCATGTCAAAATAGAATTCAAAGAGACTTTTCTTTCTTCTTCCTTACTCATGTATTTAGCTGCATGTATCTGAAGTAGGTGAATTTCTTTTAGACAACTTCACAATTTAAAAAAAATTTTTTTTTAAAGATATATACATTATTTTAGCACCTGGGGTTATAGTGCATACCTGCCAACTGCTCCGGGTCTTCTGGAGCATCTCCGGAAATTTGTGTTAACTCCGGATGCCCGCGTAAATATTAGTTTACTCCGGAAAACACAGAGCTATTAATCAGAATTAAGATTAATTGAATCAGAGCTAAAAAAGCAAGTTATCAAGCATTAAAAGAAACAATAATTAGCTGTGTGCACATGGTTACTAAATTTTTTAATAGAAATTCTATTTATTTACATATTTTTTATAATATTGGTGAAAATAAAATAAAATTTGGTAAAATTATTGTGCCAACAAAGTTTTGATTAATTTTTTTAAAAGTCTATAGTAGCAAACCTACCAAAAGGTAATTGAAATCATATATTACTGTGATATCTCAACTAGCTTTGCTTAATTAAGAATCTGTAATTCCAACTCCCTTGTGCTTATAAACTTATGAATGTATGTTGAAGGCTAGGAAGTAAGACTTTACATTTTGATTTTGCACAAATTTACTCTTAAAACTTTGTATTACACTTTGAATATTTCGATGCAATTAGTCTTATTGTGTAATCTGAAAATTGCTAAGAAAACTAGTTTTGAAGAAAAATAATTTATAATTTTTTCCTGAAATTCATTGTTTTTTTAATTACAAGTTTGTACACACTCACATATATGTATGTGTATAAAAACATTTTAAAATTATCGACTTGGTGGTGTGCTCCTGAAATCTTTTGTACTTGCTCTTGAAAAGCTTTTGACAATGTTGGCAGGTATGATAGTGTGTTCATTAGGTTTGGTTAAATGTATTGTACTTTGTGTTATTATATACAAGTGGTGCATAAAACTATAAAAATGAAATATAAATAATGATTCTATGTTTTCTGCTAACAAAGCTTATATTATATTGTATTATCCATGATGAGGAATTTCTGTTGTAAAAATAAGCTTTCAAATTGATCCATTAAAATCAGGAGATTGATTTTTTAAAATTTATATAAGCATTTCTGTCAATATTTATACTGTTTTGATCGAAAAGGAGTTCAAATGACTATTGATAATTATGTTAAGTGTTTAAATAAAATTTAGTTGTTGCAGTCTTCCTTCACTTGTCTTGGTAAGATATTCATAGTACGAGTAAAATCTGTCTTGATTTTGGTACTTTACAAAAGGTTCATCAAATCTTCTAATCCAGATGGTAGAGTATGATTTGTATAGTCATGGTCCCACTCAGCTCAGTGAGATCTCAACAAATGGCTCTTTTTGTAAAAATCCTGAAATGTTTATTTGGTTTTACATTACAGGTTAATATATTGCAAGTGTATTCTGACCATTGACCATTAAGTATTTTCTGTAAGCATATATCTCAATTTTATGATGCACGCAGCACTTTATGATTTTTAATCATCAGTTAATCATATGAAATTCTAAACTGCTAATTTAAAAATTATTTTTAGATTTATAATTTCCATTTTTATCTGACATATTTAAAGATATGTACTTTATATGTATAAAGAAAGAAAATTTCTTTTTCTAATATTTGAGATTTTGTGGTTAGAATTAGACCATATTTATAGTCATTTCGTCAAGATTCACAGTCCTGTGCCCCCTTAAGAAAACTAACGATTCAACCATTGCTAATGGCTGTCAGATGTTTGGCTAAGTTAGGATTTTGCTAATTACTTGATTCTCAATGCATCAAATATTTGAAGACATTATTAATTGAAAATGTTGAAATGTTGTTTTCTCTTTCAGAGCGCTATTTCACAGTCGTTCACAACAGCGATGGTGTGGATGCCAGTAGTCAGACAGCTGGTAGTAGTGCCTCTGTCACCCCCACCAAATCCCAGCCATCCTAAGTTAGAGACATTTTGTATATTTTCAAATTTCGGTCTGAAGTGTACAATACAGAGGAAAATTGTTGCTTAAATTCCTTTTAAGCTGGTTTGCCCACACTTATGGTTTTTATGTGATTGTGATTTTTTGAAGATGAAGATACCTCTAGATGCAGCTCCTGTCTGGTGTTTGACAAACTGTTGCCAAGCTTGCAAATAAGAGTACAAAGCAGGATCTGGAGACTTTGTCTGTGCCAGAGACAATCAGATGTTATGCAAGAAAAACTGAAAAAGGAGCATCAAGACTGGAATTGATGCCTTATCTATGAAGTCCCGAGGGACTGTGCTCTTAATTCTCTTCCATTTCATTGCTTATAGCTGAGAGATTTCTAAGACAATTAACTTCCGCCCATTGAGATTTCACTATGGTAACTTCCTGGGGCCTCAGTAGCTTTCAAGAGTTTTTGCATTTTAAGAACTTGCTGTAGACTCCAGCACACCTAGCCGTTATGCCAAAGAATGCAGGATGATGCTCTTACTTGATACTTTAAAATTCTGGAGTGATAATTTATTGCTACAATAGGTTATCTATTAGTATCCAATACCAAATAAATAGAGCAAAGTATTGTATATAAATATATTATATATATATGTTAAGCTTTTTTATATAATTCTTAGCCTTTTCTCAGAACTGTTCATGCTGTTTTCTTTTTGGCAAACGAAACTGGGTGTGCTAGTGATATTAGACAATTTCTGTAGAATCTATAAATTTTTCTCACTTTTTAAAAGTCAACTACTGGAAGGCATCTTAAAATTGCCTTTTGCCTTTCTAAACTTTCTTAATCAAATCCATAGCTGCGTAGACGAACTAGGAAAGTAGACAGCTAGCTGAATTAGAAGCTGTTAGTGATTTATTTTTAACATTTTTTGCTCCTGAGAAATATGCGCCATTTATGAAAATCGTAGGATTTTAGACTAGAGAAACTCGCAGAGGTGCCAGAAAAAGTTGTTCTTTGTTGCAATTAAAAATTTTGGGTGCCTAACCAAATTGTGTTTCCTTCACTTGTTACTTATGTCATTGAGTTTTTGGCACCTCTGAGCATTTTATGAAGAAAAAGTACTACTGTAAGTGCTCTTGATTCAGTCTCTTTTGACATTGTTGAATCTATTACATTTTTCAAGTAGAATTATTCATGAAAGTAGCGATAATGTTAAGCATTTTAAATTTTTGCCTCTTTGGCAGGTGAAGTAATCATTCCTAGGTCTTTAGGAATACTTGTTGAATACTACATACTTCTGACGGGCATCTTTATATATTTGGCCCTCTCTCTCCTTAGCTGTAGACATTTTTCTCGATTTCCCTCCCATGAAGAAGAAACCATAAATACTCCTTTTTCTATTACAAAGTTGAATCCATATATTTTTCTGAACAGAAGATTCCTCATTTCATTTTGTATGGGAAGTAGAGCACACTCTTTTCTTTCTTTAGAATGAACTCTACGCCTTTTATGTGTTGATGAGCAAAAATGTGATTTTAAAGCAATAATGTTCTGCAGCGAGGCACTGTTATTAAGAACCCTTTTGCACAACTCTGTTTGATGAGTATGACCTGATAAAGATGCCAAAGATTCCAAAAAGTGTACAGTGTTTAGATCTGGATTTAATTTTACTTGCATTGACAGAAACATTGTGGTGCTAAAAACCTTCTGTTCAGTTCCAAGAATAACATGCAAGTTGAAATCAGCTCAGGTACTTCTCAAAAATCAAGTTATTTTCTTTCATCCAGCAAATTGACAGCACCTCCAGCTAATGTTAAGCAGTTATTGTTCTGAAAGCTCTTTCTATTCATAATACATATTTTAATTATATTTATCTTAGATAGAGATTTTTATGATACAAAATTTACCAAATTTGAAAATTCTATCTTCTGATATTTTGTATTTTAGCTTATAAAATTAATTCTGGGCTCTATCTATGCAAAAGACACAACTTCAATCTTCAGAATTTTTCAATTTTTAATCTATACTAACTTTTTCTGAAGTTTATTGATGCATTTTCTACCTTAAAATTATGTGCCATATACTATAATTTTCCTTTGAATGTTGCATTTTCACATTTTGATTGATAAATGATGCTATTGTTATCTCTTTTTACAGTTTTAATTCTCTAGGTGCCTTCGGCTCCTGCAGTGGTTCATTATATTTTTATTCTAGTTTCTTCTAAACTAGTCTGTATATTTTTTGTTGAATTTTCTACCATTGTACATACAGTTATTATAATTATAGATTTATGTAGTTGTCATTTAAGAAGAAAAAAAAGCTATTGATACTAAATTTACACATCTATTGAAATGTGTATGCCCGGTGTTGTTAATGTTTGATTTTTTCCGATGTTTGCTTAAAGGCATTACACTTTGCATCAATCAGATACAAATGAAAAAATATATATATAAATATATATTTCTATATTCTGTCTCTTTCAAAAGAAACATTGTTCTCTCCTACCACACTGTTTGATTGCTTAAGAGTTCCTTCTCTTTTTCTGTTTGTTAGTCTTCCTACAGATCAGTTGTCGATTTTTGTCATAAAGTGACTGAATATCTTATTTTAATTAATGTATGTATTTGTGTATATAATATGCATTGTACAGCTTTAGTTAGATATTTTTAATATATTGCATTAGGAAAGTTATTTTAACATGAGATAGATTGAGTTTCGTAGTCGGGCAGACTTGCTGAGGTTTCTCTTGTTATATTTTTCTGTGATGTTTTACTGTTGGTGGTCTAGTGGTTCGTTGTAAAATAATTGTATAATGTTCCATCATACTTCATAACTAGAGAAGGTAATAATGATGCATTTATTTTTAAAAAGTATTTATATCAAATATTTATTTAGAGTCTTGAGTGCAGATCTGCACAGCACAGATATATATAAAGTAAAGAATACCTAACATATAATTCAAGCATTGTAGACTGCCTCTGAAGCATGAACACACTTTGACCACCTGTTTATATGTCTTTTATGTCATGGATTCTGTATGTCTTTTACAGTTTGTATTATAACTGCAAATTTCCCAAAGGATTTTATCGATCAGGGAGTTTTGATTTATTATGAGCTTAATTATGTTGAAATATTTAATGAAAGAAAATGTATGTTTTTGGGAATTTATGTTAGAGCTTGTTTTTGTTTGAATGTGCTTGCTAAAAGAAAACAGAAGCTGTAGAATACAAGTTCAAAGCACTACGTATCCCCAAGGTATATATATAGATAGAACAAAGCTGAAATATTTGTTTAACTCCAGTATCCCATTAATTTCAAAATTGGAAACTGACTAAAGCAGCTTACAAAGTTGTCTCTAAATTTTGTTACTAGAAGTTAGTCAAATGAGTGCCAATTATTTTGTTAATCTCTCTGGGACAATCTGAATTCTTGCATTTTGATGTAGCTTTAGTTGTAAATAGTTATTTTGTATATTGTTTTTAATGATTGTTATGCTTTAGTTAGCTTATGTCTGTACAGAAATTTGTTTTTTGATGCCAAAAAGTTAATATTTTGAAAACTTAGTCCAAAGATCGATTAAAAGTGATATATAGTTTATTTTGTTGTTAGAAGTAAAAAAATATATATATTTGCTAATTATTTATTAGTCATAAAAGTGACCCTTTGAGTGGTTTTTCCCTTGTTTTGAAGCCAATGCTTTGAGAGAAAAGAATAAACCTTTTTTGTGAACCAATTTAAAATGTGCTAGAAGCCCGATATGTTACCTTAGGTTTATTTAAGAGTATGCAGTTCTCTTAACCATCTTCTTAATCTAAATTTTATAACATTTCTTATTACTGTCTAGAGTTTATTCCTGTCAGCAGAGAGGAGTGTTTGTCATAAATTTTAACAAAGTGTTCAGGCAGAAAGGTGCTGTGATGGATCTGGTGTTCTTAATTGGAGGACAGGCATACATTGCTTGCTGTCTTAATAACTAGATTTTCTTGGTAAAATGATGAGTGTTTAGAGTAAGGAAGAATTGGGGCTATTAATTTCATCTGATTTATAAGATTAGGTAATAAAACCAATTTTCATGTCAGTTATTTTGGGTCATATAGTAGTTTAAACTCTATGGGTTAAGAATTCAAATTGAGGAGGTTCGCATTTCTTTGCAGGGGTAATAAATCATAACCTTTGACTATGCGTTTCGAATACTGTACAGTGGTAGTACATTTTATAATTAAAGAACTATTTAAGCTTGAATTTGAATAACATGCAAGTTCATAGTACTTTTTTTTTTCTGTGTATATATATATATATGACTAAATTCTAAAACTTTCCTCTTGAACTTTTTATGTAAAAATAAATTCATTTAGTTTATGTATTTAGATATAATTTTGCGGTGAGCCTCTAAGGATGTTTCTAGAATCTTGTCTCTCTATGAATAGTTTTTATTTAAATATCAAAAAGTTTTATATATCTGCCGCTATAATATGTCACGTATATATCACTTAAATGATAGTTGCTGTAAAATGAAATTCAAGCGAAAATTATGTTGATGCAAAAATAATTATAAGACTTGACTAAGTGATTATTGTTCATATTTGTGTGTGTGATCATTACAATTTTGTCTGTGTTGTCTTTTTTTTTTTTTTTTTTAATTGTCATGCTGGCAACATAAGTAGTGTAGCTATGAAGATTACAAGTGCTTTAAAAGGGGATTTGACACTTTTGAATAAGTTATTTCAGCATCTGTATATTTTCATGCTAATTTTGACTTAAAGGAATGATTAAAATGGAGGAAGGATCTCATTTCAAAGAAATGCAGCTGTTGGCTTCCAAAGGGTTAAAAACCACTACTCAAGATGATAATGTATCATAATGATTATTAATTTCAAACATTATGCCTGTTATAAATCTTTATTGTGATATTTTAAATTTGGCAGTGTTATGATATACAACTATATTCATTTAATCATTATTATTAAATGAAATATTGTTCTGCAAATAACAGTTGAATGTAATTTGAATATATCACTGTTTTGATTCATTCTTAAAAGTCTTTTAATATTATACTGACCCATAATTGTTTTGTGGGATATTTGAAAATATTTTTTCTTTTTTTAATTTATTTATTTTGTTTCCAACAACAGAAAATTGTTGTGAAGTATTCTGAGTTCCCGGTGTGTATAATTCTAGTCTTTTTATGTGTTGTTTATGCTGATGTTAATAAGTTTGTTTGCTGAGTCATTTCTGTTTTATTTTGTTTGATTCTAAGTTGTTGAAGTGCATTGAAATTGTTTCTTTTTTCCCCCTTACTCAATTTAGAAATAGATAAATGGAGAGGACTTGTCTCCTAAGTTTAATATTATCATTTTTCTAGAAAACAAAACTGGGTTCTTGTGTTTTGTTATTGAGGCACTGAATTTTTTTTTTTCTCTTATGAGTACAAGTTTTGTGCTAAATGTTAAAAGTACAGATCTATTTTTGGCCATGTGTCTTGAAACAGATCTTGTTTATGATATCACACCTTCCCCCCCCCCCTTTTTTAACAATGCATACGAACCATCTTGTACAATGTCCCTGTAGAAATGCCTCTGTTTACTTCCATTTTCTATGTGTTTCAAGCCTCAATATTCTGCCTTAAATTCTTTGTGTAATCCATCTGAAGCAATAATATGAATAAATTGAAATGACAGTATTTTCTGAATCACGTTGAGCTCATCTACGCCAAGTGCCTGATCTTTTATAATATATCTGCCTGTATTACTTCCTATTTCATGCTTCAACAGATTATTAGCAATAAAGTGTACATATGCCTTATCATACTAGATTCTAGTGTGTGTATAGTTTTTGTGTCTAGTAAGCTGCAGATATCCTAATGAAAACAACTCTCATTTCTTTCGTTGACTCAGGATTTCTTCATCCATTCATGATATGCATTGAACATATTATTTAGGAAAATATTCAAAATGGTTTTGATTTCATCGCCATTTTTCATGTCATCTGTCTCTTTATTTTTGTTGAAGGGTGGTTGGAGATTTGAATTGCTCTCAGAAGACAATGAAAGTGTCACTTTCATGACCATATCTGCAGCTAAATTGAGTGTGTTCGCCTCAGCAAGTCATGCCCAGTTGTAAAGTTATATGAGTATTCTGTGTTTATAATGTTAAAGCCATTGGAGAAACATGTCTGTGGCTAAATTTATAGCCCGTTTTTGTTGCATAATTTTTTAATACCTATTAATTCAAAAAAGAAGAAAAAAAAAGAGAAATTTAATTTGTCAGTTGTCATTTTTTCCAATTCTTTTCAGATATGATGATTGTAAAGTACTAAGACATAGTTTTTTACCAATATTGACCAAACATTTATTTTCCCCCCTCACAACAAATGTCATGACAATCGGAATTTTTTCATGCCAAATTCGTGTTGGCGAAAAATTTCTGATGAAAATATGAAAAGTGTCATTTATCTTTTACAGTTCTACATAAATCATTATTATCAAAGATTGCTTTATTTACTTGGTGTAAATTGTAGCCATGGTCCCATTTCAGATGAAGTGTGATGCAATAATGGAAAGGAAAATAAACTTCTATTTTATTTTAGAAAAAATATTTAACATAGGATACAAACTCCAAAGTATATCAAGTATTGGGAACAAAACCAAAGAGAGGATTAAAACTGACCTTATAGATTTATAGTCACTCAAAAATGTGATGAAATCTTTTTATGGAAATTAACTGCATGACAAAATATTTTTATAATTTTTTCATCTATTAGTAGGATTCTGTATAGTGTGTATATATATATATATATATATATATATATATATATATATATATATATATATATATATATATATATATATATATATATGAGAGAGAGAGAGAGGGGGGGTGGGTGGAAGAAAATTATTTTTCTGATTTCCATATGCATTAAGTATAGTTAGAAATTTGATGGTATTGAAAGAATCTCAGATTAGTTAAGATGCAACAATATTTTGTCATGTCATCTATCTCAGAAGTGGTCTAACAGACTTTTCATTGGGTAATTTGGTTTTTTTTTAGTTCAATGCTTAATCAGAAACGAAATAGAGGGGGGTATGATATTTTGACTAGTGGTTGGATAGTTGATTGAGAACACCACTGACATCTTTGGTCACACATTTTGTCAGCCATGCGACCATTGTCCAGCTCCTTTGTCATTGGATAGTCTTTATTTTTATAAATACTAGAACTATATTGCAGGCCTTCTGCCTTTGTCAAATAATGTAATTTTGTGATGCTCAATTAAGAATTTAACTTCAGTTTTGGGGAAATAAAACATGTAAACTACTCAGGGCCGCCTAGAGACTTTATGGGGCCTGGGGCAAACTTCTGTTGGGGGCCGCAAGAAATCTGATTAATCGAATAATTTTTTATCTTTTTGGGGGGCCCCTTTTTTCAGGAGATTATTTTGAATTTTGAAGTACGGTACAAGTTTCAGAATTTTCTTTCAGAGGAAATCTAATAAATATTTAAAAAAAAATTTTTGGGGGCCCCTCCGGCAGTTGGGGGCCTGGGGCAAAGTGCCCCAGTTGCCCCCCCCCCTCCCTCTGGGCGGCCCTGAAACTACTGCATAATGAAATTTAAAATTATATACTAGAAAAGACTAGGGCCCGAGGTTGCCTAGTGGTTGCGCGTTGAGCTTCGAACTTGGGATGCTCAGTTCGGATCCCGATGAACGCTGTAAAATATCTTCGTGTCTAGTCTGGCTATGGGCACGGTAAGTCCGTAGTTCGAAAAGTCTCTATGTGGTCAGAGGGGTAGAAGAAGGTACGATTCCCCCAGTTGTTGCCACTGGGGGTGCTCAAACAAAATTGAGGTGACACTAGGGGGGGGGGGGTCACCTACACTTTACCCCAATTGAAAGCAGCCAACGATTCTCGCGGATTATAAGCGGATGTCTTCATTGACAAGTGCCTCGCATTTGTAAACAACGTAATAGAATGGACCAACAACGGTAGCTAATAAAATGTTTTACTGACCATAGCTTTGGCAAAATAAACACTTTCGAATATAGACTGTGGAATAATAGAGTTTAAGTAAAATTCGACAATTTTGGACTGTGACACCACTTTGAAAATGTGTGTGTGTCAGTCATAAAGGTAAGTTTGAAAGTAAATGACGTAGCGCTGCCAAGAAACAGCATATTTGTTAGTTCGTGGAACTGGTCAAAAAAAGTTTAATTTTTGATATTACAAGTAACACGTGTATAGCGTAATTAATGGGAGGTGACTTAGTTTGTATTTAAACTATTAGCTTGATAATTAAAACCTGCCTTGCATATAATCGGTTATTGGAAAATATGGTTTTCAGGGCACACTCGGCATTAATTTGCTCGTATAATCAGGAATTTGTGTATTTCTTGTTAGCTAACAATTCGAAACCTTTTCTGCTGCTGCTTTAATTAGGTGTCCATCAGTCGGTTTCGTACTGCAAAAGTGTAATTTGTATCGTAAGCACGAAGCTTTGATGTTGTTAGCACATCTCTAGTCTTGTTTATCCTTCAGATTCCGTTTGATTATTTGGTTTCCTTCAGATAATGTAATGTTTTGTTAAATGCATAATATGCGAAATATCTCAAAAAAATTCTGGTAATTACGACTTTTATAGTACATGTTTATCAGATAACTATGCATTTGAATGTGCCTCAAATACTAATCGAAGAAGCCGAGTTGTACATCAGAAAGATATTTTCGCAACGTACTTGAACGGGTTGAAATACGCAAAAGAAACTTTCAAGCTTGCTTACTATTCTCATTTTACATTATTTGGAAAGTTTCATTAGTTTAAAAGCCTAATAAACTTTGATCGAAGCGTATTGTTTTACCTTTTGCGAAGTTTAGTTTGATATGGCTTTAAACAAGTTATTCGTGATCAACTTGGTCTTATCTCACTGACAGTTTCAATCATGTCGGATTATTCTGTCAACATATAAGTCTACTCTTCTAATATTTAAACAATACTGGTAACACATTGCTGAGGCATCCTCTTAGTGACAATCAGATATTCATGTTCTTAACGGGAGAGATTGTAACAGCTAATTACGCGTTGGGAGAACTCTGGATTAGCACGAATTTAGTTTGTATTAATATACACTCAGTTGTATTGTCTGCGACGAGTAATCTCAATACAATTAGGGACATTTTATAGCCTTTCATTGTGGTTAGTTGTTCCAATCCCCTTGGTGTAGGAAAGCCTACACCAAGGCCAAAGGATCTAGTTGTTGGGAATATAAAGATTAATCGTGTAAATAGGCATTCGTAGTCCTTATATTTAGAAATGCGGGCCAAATGTTAAAACTTCCATAGTAAGGTGCAAAACGCAGTACTTGTCAATGAAAGAAGAAAAGTGTATAACAGTTAAAAAGCTAGGAAAAACTCAAGTTAAATTAGTTATTGAAATTAGGTAAAGTCATAACATTTTTTTTTCTTTCCTTAACTTGGAAACAATATCACCAACACAAACGATTGTTTTTGGAAGAAAAAAGTAAAGCGTCTTGATATGTATGATAAAACTCACTGTTGCACAGCAGAATCCATCAAAAGATAAGGAAAAAGAAACTTCCAAGAGCGGCAGTTTCAAGCTGCTGCATTGTGGCCCGCCAAATTACTTGCTGCAAGATGCGAAGCTAAGAAGTTTCAGCGAATCGATGAAGCATTGTTTGTAATATAGCAACAATTCTTCAGCTGCCAGCATATACGATAACCACCAATTTTTATGAAATGACTAACACCTCCAACAACAGCGTCCTCCTCGTTGAGCCTCGGACCAAAAGTTTTAAAATAAATTGCCTTCATTTATTTGTTAGCACTAGTTTTTCTATGCAATTGATCTTAAATGCATTTCCAAATTCATGAACTATCAACACAAAACATTTTGCAAAATGTTACGCATCTGCTACAGGGTTAAACAACATTAATTACCATAACAATATTTTTAAGATCTCTAAATTTAAGTTCAATGTTGTTTTCTTTAAGCTCTAAACTTCATATTAAATGAACCGCCTGGCGTACCTTAAAATATTGAAATTATAAATGTATTTTTATAAAATGATAGACTATTTATAGTTTCAGTTAGAGATATATTCTACAGAAAAGAAGAAAAAAATATATATATATATATATATTGAGAGAAAAAATCGTATACATTGTACAAAGGAAGACTGTACGTTCTTCTTGCAACAATGGCCTTATAAAACGAAAATGATTACTATTGTTTTGACTGTTGTTTGATGTGTGTGTAAATACTTTATCAGTGACGGAGCACCTGAATTAGATGTCAGGTTGCCAGGGCCGGATTTAAATGAAAAGAGGCCCTTTCACCTCTCATTTTTAAATTTGTAAATTACGTGAGAGATAATAAAATGCATCATTACTGTGATATATATCAATATATTAAATGAAACGTTATTGGTACTAACCTATATATATTCAATTCAGATAAAATTATTTCATAATAATTCGCATTTAAAGTTTAAGTATGAATTTTAAGTCTTAAACTAAACCAAAGATGGAACTTTATTCAAACAAAATCCAGATCTCAAAAAAGAAAATATCAAATTGTATATCATATTAAATTTTATGTTAATAGTTATATTTAAGAACTGATTCAATCCAAGTATACATTTAAAACGAAATAGTAGATTACAATTTTCGGTCCAGTATTTTAGTGTTCACTGTTTTTAGAATAGTGTAATTTTAATTTTGCTAACAATTTGAATGTAGGCCCCTCTTGATCTTGAGGCCGTAGGCTGAAGCCTAGTTAGCCTATAGGAAAATCCGGCCCTGCAGGTTGCTAAGAGCTGACAAGGAATTCCATAGTATCATTAATCTTAAACACGAGGAAAGGAAAAAGGTAACGGAGACTTAACTTATTAGCAGCATACATACAGAATAACGTAGGTGCGTAAAATGTTCGATATATTAAAGCAGGTGTGGGCATTAAGTCGATCGCGATCGACCGGTGGACCACCAAGACATTTTGGGTTGACCGCCTTTAATAAGACCTAAGACGCGCATACTAAAAGAAACATATTTATAGAACACCGACGCCATAAACACGGGAGTTTTTTTTATTGTAGTTATGTAGGTAAGTACATATTCCGTATTTATTATTAAGTTATAATAAATATTGTAGGCCTTTTTTAGAGCTCACCACACCTATGCCACTGGGTGGACCGCAGCACCTTGAAAAAATTAGCCCGTACCCTGGAAAAGTCTGCCCACCCCAGTATTAAAGAATACAGCTAATAATTTTCTACGCTCTATATCGCACCTGATTAAAAACCTTCACTCTTTCCTTTTTTTTATGCAAGTATTAACATTGTTCTGAATTAATAGGAGAAAAAATACTACGGACATTTGGGTTCGGAAATTCCTTTTCATGATATCATTAACTTGTGCATTCATAATTCTAGATCAGCCATACTCAATCTTTTTTAATCTCGGGCCATATGTTTGCTACGTTACGCGGGCCGCAACATAGTACAGTATAGCTCGTAATATAACAAAGTAAAAAATAAAATTCTAAACCTACATGTATTCGAACGGTTTTTTAAAAATGAGTCAATTTTTTTCTTCTTTTATGGTGAGACAAACTTGACTTTTAGACAAATTAGGTTTATGCTTGCTACATGGTACACCTAATACGTCATCAAGGTCAGAATCAGTAAGTCCAATATAAACGTTCTCCGAATATTTCATTTTGGAATTGGATGATTCACGACGATACGCTGATGCAAACAACGTGAGCAGCAGGTGGTACTTTTTTTTGTTGTACAGATTTGTATATTTCAGGCACATATTTTCCAAAACACCTGCCTGATAGTGGGTGTTTCTGGCCGCACATAATAGTTTGAATATCCGTGTTTTAAATCAAGATAAAATAGTACCATTTGAAAATATGAAATCGCATTCTCGCCAATCATTTAAAAAATAAATGGAAATATATATTATTCGGAGTTCCTTTTATTCCGCCTGAAGATAAATACGTGACTTACTGTTTTGAATTTTATAATAAAGATTGTAGCAGAAGTTGCTGTGTTCTGTGAATTTGGTTAACAGGCCTCGAAGTTATTGGATCCGTTTATATATGCATCACATGTATTCAGCAGTTTTCCAAATTTTATTGGATAATATTTAGCAAAGCTTCTAAGTTTTATTTATAAGAGATCATTTTCTTAAACTTTTAATTTCCTACGATTGCATAATGAAGATTGCAATATTTATGTTCAAAACGGTGTCTCTTCATACTGGTATATATATATATATATATATATATATTTAAAGAGAGAGAGAGAGCTATAATAGATAATAGTGAAGAGTTGCTCATGTGAGTCTTACTGTTTTGTGCAGTTACAAGGGTGAAATACAAATATGAAGCAAAAAAGGCAAAATCAAAGGGTACAATAGGTGCAGACACTAATAATCTCCTCTAGCCCCCTCAAATCCTGATAAATACCCTTCTCTATCTCTAGCTGCACATCTGGAGTCCTCACTCTTTTGGTTTTCCCCACAGTTGATTAGGGGCCGAAAACTCAAATTTTAGCCTTTGAAACTGTTACTTTTTAATGGTAACTTCTAATTAACTCAAACAAGGAAATTTAAAAAAAAGCATGAAACATCTGGGTTCCCATTTAGTTTTCTATATTTTTAAAATTATTGTTAGTCATCAAAGAGCTCCTTAACAAGTGATGCCTGTCTTTTAGATGTTAAAACTTTACTTTTAAAAATAAATCGATTTTTAAAATTTTTAATTTATTTATTTTTTTAATTTATTTATTTTTTGTTTTTGAAAACGCCTCGCATTTTTTTAAAGAACTCACTCTTCGATGGCTTAGACACATATTCAAAAATATGGATTCAGGAAAGCGTTATTAGAATATATATATATATATCTATATCTATATCTATATATATATATATATATATTATATATATATATATATATATATATATATATATATATATATATATATATATATTATATATATATATATATATATATATATATATATATATATATATATATATATATATATATATATATTCCACAGACTCGCAGGAGATTTTGCGATTTGTGAGGTGTATTGATAAGCTGTCTTAAAGTCAAGGGCAGCCATAGAGGCCCAAGGAGGGCTGTGGCCTTTTTTCGAATCCGGATCAAAAAGTGAGAGGTACCTAAGGAGAAGGGGCCCCCCACCAGAAATCCAAATGGGAGCTCTGGGCCCCACTGACCCACATTCCATCACACGCGGAATGCGCGGCGAAGAAAAATAACGTCGTTCCCCCTCTCAGCTTTCTTGTTCACAAGGTCAGACGCTTCTTTGCTCCGAATCCGGGTCAGATCCGGATCCTGTTTCGATCGCGAGAGGGGAGATAATGGCGGCCGACCACGGGCAGACGATTCTCCTCTTGCCCACATGGGGAATGCTACCCCTAATTCGCTATTCTCGTAAAAAATTATCCAAGGTAAATATTGGACCTGGGACTTTGAGCCACGTATTTTGTTCCCTCCCACCTGTTTTCGAAACTGTAGTTTTGCGCTATCAGGCGTGTTTGTATGCGTGGTGATGACCATATGGGTACATGCAAGGTGCACCCATAAAGTAACCAGACAATTTTTTATAAATAAGAAAAATATTACTCACCTTCAAATGAATTGATATCCTTCAAAATAATCGTCAAAGGAGTCTATACAATTTTCCCAACTTTTCTTCAAGTCATCGAAACACTGTTTATAGGCGTTGCAAATTACGCGTAGCATTTGATTTAATATCCGAGACGTTTTCAAATCTCTGTCCTTTCATGGCCATCTTAAGCTTCGGAGAAAGGAAAAAATCAGCTGGCGACAAGTCGGGAGAATATGGTGGATGATTTATCACTGTAATTGAATGCTTAGCAAGATATTGTTGTACAGAAATTGCTGTATGGGGGGAGGTCTAGCATCGTGTAAAAGAAACCATTGCCCAGAATCAAACAGTTCCTCCCTAACTCGCCTTATCCTGTTTCTTAATTGAAAAAGCACCTCCTTGTAAAAATACTGATTAACTGTTTCATTTTCAGGAACAAATTCGTGGTGAATAAGTCCTTTGTAATCAAAAAAATGCAATCAGCATCACCTAAGGGCATGTTCACATATGAGTCCGTTGCTTTGCGTTAAGGAAAAAATGACGTTGAGACGAAAATAAACCAATCATAGGACTCCAAACGATTTGCAATGAAATTTTTAACGCCTATGATTGGTTTATTTTCGTCTCAACGTCATCTTTTCCTTAACGTAACGCAACGGACTCCTGTGTGAACAGGCCCTTAGTCTTTGATTTTGACATCCGTGTTTTTTTTTTGGCTTTTTTTTTTTTTGTATGGGAGAAGACGGTCCTTTCCATTGTGCACTTTGTCGTTTTGTTTCTGGGTCGTATTGTAGACACCAGGTCTCATCTCCTGCTATAATACACTTTCAGAAATTGTTGTCCAGTAGTCAGCAAATCTTCATTGCAAGCTTTTTTGTCTTCTTTTTGCTGTTCTGTCAAAATCCGAGGCACAAATCGAGCACAAACTTTTTTCATTTTCAGATTTTAAATTAAAATTTATCTACAGCTTTCTTTGCTTATCCCAAGCATGTCTGAAAGCTGCTGAGTTGTTACTTATCGCCAGCTGTTTTTTTTCTTTTTTTCCGAAGCTTAAGATGGCCATGAAAGGACAGAGGTTTGAAAATGTCTCGGATATTAAATCAAATGTTACGCGTATTTTGCGAACGGTTAGTTCCAACGCCCATAAACAGTGTTTCGATGACTTGAAGAAACGTTAGAAAAATTGTATACACTCCTTTGGCGATTATTTTGAAAGAGAGAAATTTATTTGAATGCGAGTAATATTTTTCTTATTTATAAAGAAATGTCCGGTTACTTTATAGGCGCACCTTGTACATTAGAAGAAGGTTTCTCAAAGATTTATAAATTTAAAGCTTTTCAGGGGCCGAGACTTGTGGTTTTCTTGGCTTAATACAAATTTCAGAGCTTTTATTATCTAGTAACACAATCGCAAATTTCTAAGATGACGACATTACCAGATAAAACACTCTTACGTCTCACTTTCCAACGATAGTAATCGAAGTTATGTTGTTCGAAAATTAACATTAACTGCCCTAAAGGAAACTTACGAGTACTATTTGCTGAGATCACGGTATTCAGCAGAATTAGTCCTAACATTTAATTGGAAACTGCAAGTTTTCTCTATAAGCATATACTTAAAAAAATAAATAAAAATTAAATAATAGTAAAAAATTATTCTTAAACAAATTTAAGTATAAATCCCAAGTAAATATCAAAAACACGATCGGAACGCACGGGGGAAATTTGCATATGATTAGGTAAGACACCAATCACTGATAACAACAAAGATCGGACAAAAGAAAACTTTTATTTAGATTACACATTTTCTACATGGGTGCCATCATCGTGTTTTTGTTGGCCGTTCGCAGAGCTGTTTTTTGTGCGTGCGTAACGCGCCCTTTTTTTGTGATACACGTACCGTTCCCAACGCTCTTTAGGGTATTCGCATGCCCTGAGCATTTTGTGACGGGAAAAAGTGGGCATGCCATTCAAAAATTTCGAGCTTCTATACCTATAACTGTAACAGTCATCGCCACTTTGTTGCCGTTCAGAGAATACCCAGTTCATACCTCTGAATATCTATAGCTGAAATCTCATCTCGATCGGTTGAACGGAACAGCCGCTAGAGGTCCATATATCAGCAAAGTTTTTTTATAACCACCCTGTATATCTTCTTCTATATATATATAAAAGAGCTCGTCTGTTTGTTTGTCCGCTATAGAATCATATACTGTTTCACCCACCGGGACCAAATTCGGCACAGTTAGTGTTTAGGACCCTAGAAACTTAGCGCAGCAAAAACGAAATTTGGGGCTCAATTAGTTTTTTTAATTAATTTTTTAAGGATTTTTGTGCCCCTAAGCGCACCTCTTAAATGTGGATACAGCCCCTTCACCACAACCTGTCAAATTCGATACGCGGGGGAAAAAGAGGTTTGTTCTGAGGGGTGATCTGGGGCAACACCTCCTAAACGAACACTTCTTTAGGAGGTGTTGTCTGGGGGTGAAGTGTTTATTTTATTTTTCTTACGTTTAGTGGAGTCGTGGGTCTTTAAAAAGGTTGAGAACCGCTGCTTTAGGCAATTTTAAACAATTGCGTTCAAATTAATAGAACTTAATAAAATTTGGAAAAAAAAAGAGAAAAATTAAGTTTGTCCCATGGCCAGTTTTCGGAAGCCTTCTGTTGATCTAAATATATTAATTGTTTGAGGATCATAAAATGAGAAGAAGTTTAAGAGTTCTACAGGTTTTTCCCCTAAGTTCGCCAAACAGAGTTAACATACGAAATGTATTTGAATTACTTATTCCGTGAAATCATATAAGATAAATCTTTTAGAGTTTTGGGTTTTTTTTAAGCAGTGGGAGGAAAAGCTCTTTAAACAGAGAAACATAACGACACATAACTTTCATTCCGAACTACTAGTCCATTAGTTATATTAAGGCATAAGAAAATTAATGAAATTATTTTTAAAGAATGATTGCCTGGGTAGATATATAGATATAAAATTTTTCATGCATTCCATCAAAAAAATACTGGGCTGCACCCCCGCTCTTCATGTTCATCTGGCCAGACAGAATGCGTTTAGCGCGTTTCTACTGAAATGATATACAAGCAGTCAGAAAGAAAAAAAACTTTGAGCCTAGGCTTCATGCGGAATCTCGCCTTAATTTGATTAAATAAAGGGAATAACGCATCTTGCACTTTACCTCTTGGGTGATGTGGAAAAAACTGCGTTTTTAAGGGAAAAATAAAAAATAAAGGCAAATGTAAATTATAAAACTGATTTCTAATTAAACAGAGGATGAAACAAACCTAATTAAACAGTATCTAACAAATATAATTAAACAGTACTCTTATTCAATCCAAACGTGCGAATCACGCAACACTGTGTCTTTAATTCTCAATAAAATCAGACGCATAATCAGAAGAAGGTCCGCAGCATCAAAGTTTCTTTCTTTCTTTCTTATTGTTTGTATATCATTCCAGTAGAAACGCGCTAAGCGCATTCTGTCTGGCCAGATGAACATGAAGAGCGGGGGGTGCAGCCCAGTATTTTTTTGATATAATGCAGGAAAAATTTTATATATATATATATATATCTACCCGGGCAACGCCGGGCAATAATGCTAGTATATATATATATATATATATATATATATATATATATATATATATATATATATACTGTACATTGAATCAAACTAAAAAGCAAATATTTGGCGTACTTATAGTTATGTTCTTGCTATTATAGTTAAAAATTATTATCTATATGTGAACATTAAATAAAGAAAAAGTCTACAAATCTGATCCGGAAATCAGGATAAACGAGGTTTTACTGTACGTTAAATTTCGAATTTTAAATGCCTTGAAATAAAATTTCAAATTGCTCGGGCAATTTTTAATCCGTATAATGATCTTTACGTAAAAACACTCTCGAGGGGGAAAAAAAACTTAAATAAATGTGCGTAACTAAAAGAAAAAAAGAAATTTTGTATTCTGCATCTTCTTAAGAAATACTAGATACATGAAAAGCATTGTACATAGAATTTAACTGATGGTAGAAAAGTATTTAAAATTTTTATTGCTATATTTCCATTCAGTGCATTGCCCAGAAAAAGACAATAGCTATTATAACTGACAGAAGTCTAACAATCAAAGTGTAAAATTATGCAGGCCACAGTTATACAGTGAAATGAACTACAGTTTGGATAAATAAATTTGAATATCCAATTTCCCCTTTTACGCTACATAGGTTAATATTTACTCGTAATTTATACATAAATTTGTTTAGGAATATTTCCTATGCCTATTGTGCAATCGCGCAGTTTACGATTTAAATTCAGGGCTGATTCTTCAGAATTCCGTCATCTCCAGAAGTATCTTTTAGAACTGCTAAAGTTAATCATCGCATAAGATAATTTCGATTAAAATCGTGTCGTTGAGGAAAACGTCGTTTTCATAAACAATTTTTTTCCGAATGCAAAAAGTTTCATTATTTGCGTTATTCAATTCCTACTATTAGTTCACACTCTCCCTATATATATATATATCTTGTTCAATCGTTAATAAAATGCTTTTTATTCATCCACTCACGTTCAAATACATTTTTTTTAAACTTGTAGTGGATGACACTTGATGTTAATACAGTTTTTTCAAATATTAATTCATTAATTAAATTTAATTAATCGATTTTAGTTTTAGACCTAGAGCGTCTTTTGCTCTTGAATAGTAATTTCCCTCTTCTTACTGTGTAAACGGTAGAACTGCGGTAGTGCGGGCTCCTCCAGTCCTGTAGGTTGCGGGATCGAATCCCCAACCTGACAAACTTTTTCTCTCTCTTTCGCCCCGCTCCTAATCTTGCACAGTAGGCAAGGTTCTGGCAGGCAATCCTTTTTTTCAATTCCTACTATTAGTTCACACTCAAATTTTTCTTTGTTGACCTAAGTAGGAATTGACTTTATAAAATTTTTTTTTATATTACTTGTTTCTTAAATACAGTCTCTTCAAGTCTTTCAGAGACTTTTCGCTTGATATATTTGCCGTACAGTTTATTTTATTTTTTGCTTTATTATTTGAAAGTATTGTTTAAAATTCTGTTTTTGTTTCTTATAACTCCAGGAAAGAAGAGAAATGGAAAATGAATTTCAAAAATGAAATTTTTCTCTACAATACGCTTTTCACTTATTTAGAGTTTTAATTTTTGTAGCTGTCATATATAAATTTAGAAAGATAAAATTACAAAATCATATGCAGAATTCGATATTTAAAAGAATTTAATGATATTCGATTAAAAATAAGGATTTTAAACTTAGTACATTCATATATATATATATATATATATATACACACTGGTGTCCAAAAGTTAAGAATAATTGATGTTTATGTGAATATTTAAGGAAATCTAAGTGAGAATGGCGGGAAACGTGATATGCGAGTGTAATACGGTTATACCATAAAAAAAAACAATGCAAATGAAAGATATTAATAACTTTTATTATTAAAAGAAACAGTTTTAAAGAAAACAGCGTAAACTAATAGTTTATACTTTAGTTAAAAAAATAAAATAAAGAGGTTATTTGGCAGTTTAATAAGGTGTGTGGTCGCCTCTGGTAGCCACGCATGCTGCACAATGATTGCCCATATGTGCTATGAGAGTGTGGATGAGTTGTGGCCTCAAAGAGTTCCAAGCATTGAGGAGAGCTCTTTCCAGTTTTGGAAAGGAGTTTGGTGGGTACAGAAGGGCTACAATTTGCCTCCCGAGCATATCCCACACATGCTCAATAGGATTAAGATCAGGAGAGTGAGCGGGCCACTGCATGCGCTGGATATTTTCACTTTCAAGGAAATTGTTGACTAGGATCGCACGGTGACAAGGCACGTTATCATCCATGAATATGAATTCAGGACCGACAGAACCTCGAAACAGGCAAACATAAGACTCAAGGACATTTCAGCATTAACAGATCCCTTGTCAAAGACTCGGATGTCCGTGGGGCCATACAGCATTATGCCTGCCTACACCATGACTCCCATTGAAGGGGTATAGGTCTTTCCGTGATGTTTCTTGGATCAAAACGAGTTCCACGTTCTCTAAATATCGTTATCCGACGAGAATCAGTCTTCTGAGTAAACCGGGACTCATCACTGAACATCACATTGGCCCCCTGTTGCAAACTCCAGTGCTGATGTTTCAAACTCCAGTTTAGACGAGCGCGTTTATGTGCAGGCCTGAGATGGATGCAAACGGCTAGTCTTCTGGCATATAGAGCAGCATGATTGAGTCTCCTATAAACAGTTTGCCTCGAAACTCGCACTCCTGTGAGCGCTGAACCGAGTTATCTGGTACAACTATCCCTCTGACGTCACGAAGTTATTGCCAAATATCGATCTTGACGAACGGTTGTTACTGTTGGCCGACCTTGTACTGGTCGTCGGGTAACATCTCCCGTACTTTGAAATCTCTGCCACAGTCTTGAGATCACACACTGAGGCACATTTAGAATTTGAGACACTTCGGTTTGAGGCCGTCCACATTCCAGCATTCCAATAATTCTTCCTTTCAAAAACATGTCTATTTGGCGTCTTTCTGCCATCCTTCGGCCTTTTTGATCGTTTAACTCGCTCCTCAGGACAGAAATTACCCATAACCAACTAGATCTCCGTACGGCACGTGAACCAATTTTATACTCGTTCTGACGTGCGCACATGTTTTGCGCATGCCGACGTCGACTGAAATGTTTTGAATATGCATACTATTTCACCTTCAAACAGTGATTCTCCACAAGTGATTTTGAATATACAAATATATATATATATATATATATATTGTAAGAATCCGTTACGACCTTTCCGAATAAATCACCCAGACAGCCAGACCTCCCACAGCAGGTGACCAGCGAACAGTTCTATCTATCAGCGTCAAGGTGTCTGCAAGCAGAGAATAGAGTTGCTCCTAGCCGCCGGGCCTGGGAGGACGTAAACTAATGACTATTTCGACATGAACTAATGATTTTCAGATCAGCTGAATTATGGGAACCGACCACATGGCCTCGTGGTCAGGCGAATCACAGCCAACGGACATGACGTCACAAATTGTGCCAGCCAACCTAAACTTGCGCAGTCACGTGACCGGAAGCACGGTTGCCAACGCCGCCAAAAAAATCCAGTTTTTGGACAGACTTGGTCGAGACTCTCATCTAGAGAGCACCTATCGTCTACGTTGTCCTGGAGCGACCGACTTAATCCTGACTTATTTTTCAGAGCAGCCCGCTCGAAGCTTCTCGTCAACGAATACTTCACCCTGAAGTATAGCTATCTCAGAGCATCCTGCTCTACAGGCTTCTGTTAGTTCTTTACTTCATCCTGTTAGTTCTTTACTTCATCTAGAAGTTATCTTCATATTTCAGAGCAGCCCGCTCTATAAGCTTCCCGTGATTCTAACTGTCTTTACGAAGGTATTCTATTTTCAGAGCTGTACGCTCTAGAGGCTGTGTACCGACCTTCTAGTTCCGCTGTGACTGTACGTGCATCTTATCATTGAAATCATTTGGTTATTACGAAGGCAAAGCTCCCTCTATGTCTAGAGGTAGATCAACTCATGTGTAAATAGTGTTAAAAGTTTCCGACTAAAATTTAATAAAACTATAATTTAATGTAGTAGACTGACTCTGAACATTTTTAGCTACCCGGAGTCTGAAGTTATCACAATATGTGTGTGTGTGTGTATGCATGGGAATGGCTCTGCTGTATGGGGGACTGCATCCATCCAATTACGGAGACTTCAAGTTATCCAAAATTACATCCTCAAACGTTATGTAACTAAAGCCCCTATTTTAATCAGAAATGACGTGATTCATCGGGATCTACGCGTTAAACCTATTCTTCCAGCAATTAAAAGACTGGCTTTTAAATTTTACTATAGTTTCTCTCGTATAACTAATTCTATTCTTCACAGCATTCCTCCCTACGATCCAGGGATACCCAGCTCGGCGAAAAGGCCAAAAGCTTTAATTCTGCAAAAACCTTCCTTTTAGAAAACCGATTTTGGTTCCCTGCCCTGTCTATAAATGAAGCCAGTGGTCCAATACCCAATCTCATGATTGGAAGCGGTCATTCCGTTTCATTAGCTAAAGTCATCGTCAAGGTATCTGCTCTTTAGCACACATTTATCGGTTTGGTCTACCCCCTGCTCTATGGAGAAACGGAATTTTCTTCCCAGGCCAAAGATAGGACCGATCACGGATCCAGGCGGCAGCCGTGCGATTTTTCTGAATTCATGTTTGGCAACTTGTTTACTTCGGAAAATTACTATAAGTTTATTAATTCATTATCCGTTCGGAGGTGAAAGCAGAACAATGTTTCGTATTGCTAAGAACTCCGTAAACCCTACTACCTTGACCTTGACCTCTCAGTCAGTCAATCACCAGATCTTGTAACATGTTGTTCTATGTAATCCGTGTATTCTTTTTTTATATGTTCTTTTGCCTTTTAGTAAAAGTTTGTGATTTACGGCTCGAGACAAATTAAAGGAAAACAAAGACAAATTAAAATAAACAAAGTTTGAGCTAGTCGGCGATATTTTATTATTATTATTTTGCTAATGAGTTGCAATATACACTTTTTAAATATCATTGTAATTTTTAATCATGTATAAAATTTTCCTGAGGCAGAACGTGATATCCACTAAATAGGACGATTCCGGTAAATTTCTGTATGTCCATTTAAGATAATGAAAATGCTTTGTTATTCTTTTGCGGAGCATATCTTAAAGTTTATTCTGTAAGATGTTTCTTGATCTCCGAGTCAACCTACATTTGGAAAAATTCATGCGGAGATTTCATTGCCAATTCAGCCCGGGTCTCTTCAAGTGTTGACATTTCTTCGGATTCAATAGTCAACAATTGATTTGCTTTCTTCCAATTTAATAATTTATTTTTGGCTTTTCTTTAAATTTGTCTCCTTCCATACTTGTATCGTCATCTGAAGTATCATTTGTAATGGGTATTTTTCTCTTCTTGCGTTTAATTTCTTCTTCTCAAGAGTTCTATCTACCCGCTGTTTGACTTTTAGTTCTTCTCCAGAAACATCCACTGGAATCATATCACCTAAATTATTATCTGCAATATTTTCTTCATCAGTTACCTGACCAGGATCGGGGAGCAAACAGATAACGCAGCCTTCATCTGAGTATTCATCAGAATCCAAAGATTGCATATAATATAAAGGTTCTTGAATTGTCAAAAACTTTTTAGCCAGTTTTTAACATTAATAAAAATATAGTTTTAAAAAATCTACGCTTCATGAAAATGTGTCTGAGTACCACCTGATCCCTTATTCTTCACAGAGATAGATATAATGACAATGATTTCGTAATTACAAATGCTCGTTCCATACGGCAGACAGGAAGTGAAATTCATTAGTCAGAAGACGCCAAGTCTCACATTTTAGGACCTTTTAAAGTTAAGTGCTTAGAAAACAGTGTTAAAATATTTTATTTGATTTTCGCCTGAAATGCAACATTTACAGTGTTATTGCTATTCAGGTTTTGTATAAAGCAAGTCACACACACACACGCACACACGCATATATATATATATGTATATACAGGGCTAGATTTGAGGCGGAACGCGCCGGAACGGCGTTCCGGTACCTCTCTTTAGGTACCTCTCTTTATCAATAATTTGGAAAGCCCCCCCCCCCCCCCACCCGCACCCCGGAAGGTTACAGTTCCGGCACCTTCATTTCTAGAAATCTAGCACCGTGTATATATATATATATACTAGCTGAAAACCCGCACTTCGCTACGGAGTACATACAAATTAAATACAACTGTCAATGTATGCAATTAATGCCAATATATATATATATATATATATACAATTGATGTAGAAAAAAATATATTTATTTATAAAAAAATCGTAAGGGATATTTTTATAGACAAAATAATGTCCAATCGTCTGCCGCATTAGCAAGAAAAAAACGTATTTTTTTGTCTATTTAGTTGTTATGCACGTGACGATAAATTTATTTAAAGTACCATAAAAAGAAATCACGTGATCGGCATTTAATAAATTAAATTCTAAAAATGAATCTTTAAAAATTCACCAAAAATCAGAAAATAGAGGTAATGATTCGAAAAAGATTTCATTTTAAAGGAATTTTTACGCTCTTTCTCGTGATTTTTTTTTTTTTTTTTTTTGCTAATGTCCCTGGGGGATGACGACATTACACCCCAGTCCGGTGTACATATGAATACAAGACATAGAAACAGACAAATGACACAATCACAGAAGAATTCTATTGACAAACGATGACACCGGCGATGGACGATGGGTTGCAGCTCCCCTCTCTAGACGGGGCTCCAATTGCAGGCGGAAGACTGACCGGTTCCCCGGAATACAGCCAAGTCTTATGCGGGAATCGAACCCGCACCCCCGGCGTGGTAGGCTGATGCCTTATTCACTTAGCCACTAGGCGACTTCTCGTGATAAAAATTTTATAATCCTCAAATTATTGTTTTAAATGCAAACTTAAAAAAAGTTACTAAAACAGCTTAAAACTTTAATTTTAAAAAATCTAAGAAGAATTTTTCAAAAATCTTTCTTAGTGCACCCCAGCACCATAAGAAGAATCGCCATGCAAAATTTCAGTCCTTTAGGACCAGCGGTTTGGTCTGTGCGTTGTATGTCAGTCAGTGAGTCAGTTACGGAACTGTTTTATATATACACATATTTATATATATATATATATGGATTTTTTTACTAATGTAAGTCAAATTTGTCAATTTTGCACATATTCACATGACTGTAAAATAAAGAAATTTTAAAGTTGTTCTTCCGAAAAAGACATTCACAGTATACTTAAAACTTTGTACCATTAAAATGCCAATAAAAACGATTTGTATTGTGACGTAGTAGGCCTTTCTCTGAGGCTTTTTAAAATTAATAAAATCGCGACCAAGAAAAACAGAGTCAAAGTTGTGAATGATAAGGCCAGAGGTTAAAAACTTAACAAAAATTTAATGAAACAAAACAAATTAACATTAAACTAGTACAACAGAATCAAATAAATTTTAACAAGGGGACATTTAAAAAAATTTTTATTAATTGAGTTAAAATTTTGAATTTTTTTGTGATGGTTAACCATATAATTTGTAAGCAAAATCACTTCATAAAACTTCTCAAAATGTTTTTAAAAATTTTTTAAATTTTAAAATTTTAAAAAAAGTGGGGTAATTTAAAATTGTTATAACTCGGAATATTATTTGTCGAATTTCAATTCTTTTCCATTTAATTAAACAGAAATATATAAGTTTTAATTTTGATTCAGCATTTTTTTAAATATTAATTTTTACAAAAATTAAAAATATTTATATTAAAAATTACAAAAAAATGATGTAACATATTTTTAAAAAATCATATTTTCAAAAGCAAATATTTTTTTTAAATTTCCAGAATCAAAATTAAAGTAAAATAGTTAAAAAAGACATGTTCCAAGTTTCAACCATTTATCTTCAACGGTTCTTGACTTACAATTCAAAGACGAGAAATGGGGTAAAAACCTACCATGCAGAGAAACGCACTTACAGGTTTAAACAACTTTTGGCTACTATTAGAATGTTGCAAAAAAAAAAATAATAATTTCTCCTGTTCTAATTAAGATAGAAACATAATTTAAACGTCATTTTAAGCGTAAGAGAACACAGAAATTTTTAATGCAATAAAACTTTTTTCGAAAATTTGAACAATTTTGTGTTCTGGAACCCCCCCCCCCCCCCCCCCTTAAGTGCAGAGTAATTACCACGTTTTTATTAACTCGCTTTCTTGTTTGTCCAGGACAAATCTTGCAATCGATTTTTAACTAACTTCCCGACTAGCTAGACATTTGAAACTTTTAGAATAGCTCAGTACACGATGACAATGCATTCTTTGAATACTTTTAGCCATCTTTAAGCAGAATCGAATTCATTTTCAGTTAATTTTGTTTTGTATGGAAAGTTAGTTTGGAAAAAAACGGCAAGTTGACGCTTCGATCGAATTAAATGCTTGCACTTTTGCGTAACGGCGTTTGACGATTTTGAAAACAGAATAAATGTGAATGTAGTTTGTTTACAAAAATATTGTACGAAAATTTTTTAAAAAATTATAAAAGTTAGCAGTTTATAAAGTCTTTGGATAGTGGAAACGACTAAAAAGTGATTAAAATTAAATAAAAGAAAGTGAAAAAGAATAATTAAATGAAGGTTTGTGCAATTAACAGAGAAAAGGAGAGAAAAAAGTGAAAAATAATTAAATAAGAAAATATTAAAATTGTGATTTGGCGATAAATGTTTGAAAATTTCTTATAATTGCTCTATTTATTACGCATTTGATCATTTTCTTTCAAGTTGATGGGATAATTCATCAAAAAGGTTTTTAAAAAGCATTTATTAATACATAGAATTGTCAAGTTTATATGATTCAACAGAAAATTTAAAAACGTGGTATATAAAAAGTTCTTTTTATCTTGTAATTACACTCTGTCACAAAAAAATATATGCACCCAGAAGAAATCGAGCTACTATCACGATACTTGGCAGGAATGTAGTCTGGTAAGAGATATGCAAATGATTAAAATTTCGACGCCAATGACACAAGGGTAAGCGCGCTATGCGCATATGAGATGCGCAGATGGGAGAGTTTCAAAGCATGATTGCTCGTGCCATAGGGTTATTCAAACATATCTGTCGAATTGGATGGACGGTATTGTGACTAGAGATGCCTCTGAGACGTAACCGGCGACAGTACAAACAATTGTCGGACTTTGAGAGGGGGCGTAGAGTAGGCCTCAGAGAAGCAGGTTGGTCGAACGGGTGTATCGGCCGCCACCTCGGTCGGAGCGGTATGGTAGTTGTTCGGTGTTGGCAACAATGGATCACGAAAGGAATAGTCTACCGTCGCGGAGGGTCAGGGCGTCACAGGAACACAAATGCGCGCAATCATAAGAGCGGCAGCGTCCGCACCAACAACGTCGCTAGAATCGGTTCGACGCCATGTACCACCTTCCAGACATCCAGTAGTATCAAGGGAAACCATTCGGAGATGACTGGCCGACGCAGATATAGGGAGCCGACGTCCATTAAGACGCCTATCACTGACCCCACATCATAGGCAGTGTCGATTGGATTTTTGTCGACCTCGGGCAAGCTGGGGTGTGACCGACTGGAGGCGTGTGATCTTCAGCGATGAATCCCGATCCAGTCTCAATGCTGATGACCAGCGCATACACGTGTGGAGGCGGCCAAGCCACCGGTCCGATCCCGCATTTGTTGTCGAGAGGCATACGGCAATTACAAAAGGTGTGACAGTGTGGGGATCGATTTGTTGGGACACACGATCAACTCTAGTCGTCCTTCAACGCACTTTGACGGCACGCAGTTACGTGGACGAGATTTTAACGCCAGTTGTACTGTCTATGCTATAAAGTCACCCAGGTGCCATTTATCAGCAAGACAACGCTCGTCCACATACTGCGCGACTCTCCCAACACTGTCTTCAAGGATATGACGTACTCCCATGGCCTGCCAGGTCACCAGACCTCTCGCCAATAGAACACGTCTGGGACGTGCTTGGAAGGCAACTGCAGCTGTCCCGGAATACTGGTGAATTAACTGCCCAGTTGCAAATATTATGGCATTATCTTCCCCAGGAGGTCATAGGTGACTTCATTGATTCGATGCGACGCCGTGTTTCGGCCTGTATAGCTGCCAGATGTGGATTTACTACTTACTGATTTGTAACCTTTTTCATGCCATATCTTCTTAAGAACACGGTCTGTTCTTCTGAATTTGTAATCATTTGCTTATCTCCTCATACACTACATACATGCTAAGTTTCGTGATAATAGCTCGTTTCCTTCTGGGTAGATATATTTTTTTGTGACAGAGTGTATTTAACAGTACGCTCCGAGACCCGGTCAGCCTCCCACAGGAGCTTAAAAAACACTACCGCCTCGCTTGGCTGTTACATAGGGATCTCTCAAAACAACAATTCTCTCGACTATCTTTAGTTGCGTTCCCTTTGTCTTTGGGAGCTTCTTCTTCCAAGAAAAATGTGCGGCTTTCAAGCGCGGGGGCCCTGGGATTAACCAGGATGACAATCGTGGATCCTGGTGGCACGTTTATGACAACTTATGGCTTATATACGTCAGCCAACTCTGAATAACGAGCCTGGAGAGACATCTTTACGAGGGGAATATTGCCTGATCCCAGATCTGTCGGTGAAGATAAAACTTGTGGGATTAGCCCACAAAAACCAGGAATGTTAGAATTCGCACGTGATAGTTTTTTAATCCCCCGCGTGTTCAATATTTCGGTGGGAACATGAATTGGAATCCTCGAAAAATATGCAGCTGGTCCGTAGGGTGTGAGAACACACCCTCGTAAAGGCGTGACGTCACAGTTATATGTTGCTATCACGGTGAGAAAAAATTATAACTGAAGCTTCCCAAAATGGGAGACTTGGCGCTTAATGGGTTGAGGTAAATATGCAAATCGCGATCATTGGCCTGGAGCTCAGGTGTCAGAAATAATTCTTTTAGGCGTCCAGTGAGCAGCTGCAGTAAATTTTACAAATAAATTATGAGTCCCGTGAACACTATATGCCCCTAATTGCCATCTATTTGAGTGATTCTAAAATCATCATCAAGGTGGACTCTAAACAACATTCCAAGCGTGTATTATAAACTTTTTTTTTCAAATGCGCCAGGCACTAATCGTGAGGACATGCATCCGTACACACCACGAGTTTTTGTTGCAACTTCATTACGGAAACACGAAATCGGCGAATCAGCATTGCTTCCTTTGAAGGGACAGTTCAGGAACATCCATGCTTGGCCGGAACTCCAACTTTTGCCCACGCGATGATAGCTTGTGATCAAACTACCATACAATGTGAGTGATATTTTAAAACACATGACGCTGTTTCTCATGTCACCTATACATTTTTAAATTAACAAACAACAATAAATACCTTATAAGTTTTATGCGCTGTCAGTGACGCAACCAAAATGTACGCCACACGTTTCACTCATGGACCCGTGTTATGCACTTCTATATGAGTTTTAGAAATCTATGTATGAAACGACAAACGTTTTCCCCCGCGGTATTGCACGAGTTGAGATGTGACGTGTTGTGTGCAATTGCATTATTCTCAGGCTGTTTCGTGTAACGTCCTCCGAGGGCACGGAGAACAGAAAAATTTTGTCATGCGTTTTACTCGTGGATCTCTGACTTGTGTTTCTTTACGAGTTTAAATAATCTTTGCATTTAACAGCAAACATTTTGCTCCTCGATTTTGCTCGAGTTGAGATGTGACATGCTGCGTGCAATTGACTTAATTTTAGCTGTATGCGATTTTAAAATCCCTGTAAGGGCCTGTTCACATAGGAGTCCGTTGCGTAGTGTTAAGGGAAAGATGACGTTCAGACGAAAATAAACCAATCATAGGCGTTAAAAATTTCATTGCTAATCGTTTGGAGGTTTATCATTGGTTAAATATATTTCAATACTTTTACGCTCCGCAACGGACTCCTATGTGAACAGGCCTTTAGTGTTCTTTAGCGTGTTGAAATATACTGTTTTATTTTACCTCGCCGCAAAATGATTCGAATTTGGGATTTGCCTAGCACCGAAGAGAGTGCAGTGGCATATTTTTAAGAGTATGGAATCATTTCTTCTAAGAAAATATGCGTGAATGGCCACGATATGGCGTTATATATCAAAACTGATAAGCAATGGCGATGCAGTGTAAAGGGGTGCGATAAACGAGTAGCTATTCGAAAAGGCACATGGTTGGAGGGCTCAAAACTTCCGTTTGTGACTGCCCTCCGGTTTATTTACTGCTGGTCGCATGAATTAACATCAACTGAATGGGGAGAAAAACAGCTGGATTTGACAGGAAAAACAATTGTTGATTGGAACAATTATATGAGGGAAGTGTGCACTCATAGCCTTCTACAACGTGATTCGAAACAAATAGGAGGTCCGAACAAAATTGTAGAGATAGATGAGAGCCTTTTTACAAAGCGTAAAAACCAAGTCGGTCGTATTCTTCCAGAACAATGGATATTTGGGGGACTGTGCAGAGAGACCAACGAGTGTTTCATCGTAAAGGTTCCCAATCGAAATGCAGCAACTCTCATGGCTGAAATTAGGAACAACATTGCAGAAGGAACTACAATTTTATCAGACCCGTGGAAAAGTTACAAAACTGATGAATTGGAAGCAGCGGGATTCCAACACTTTAAAGTGAATCACCGATATAATTTTGTGGATCCTGAAACTGATGCACATACACAAAATATAGAACGATTGTGAGGTTTGACAAAATGGCGAAATATATTTCAATACTTTAACGCTCCGCAACGGACTCCTATGTGAACAGGCCCTAAGGGCCTGTTCACATAGGAGTCCGTTGCGTTGCGTTAAGGAAAAGATGACGTTGAGAGGAAAATAAACCAATCATATGCCTCCAAACGATTAGCAATGAAATTTTTAACGCCTATGATTAGTTTATTTTCGCCTCAACGTCATCTTTTCCTTAACGCAACGCAACGGACTCCTATGTGAACAGGCCCGTACTCTCAGTCGAGGGTCCGTGTAATAATTATATTTTGTTCGGTTTCAAATTGTGTGCTAAATGTTATATTTTAAAAAAAAATATCGTATGAAATCGTATTTCAAAATATTAGCCTAGCAGACAGAAAAATAAAACACTTAATACTTCCGCGATCTTTACATGAGAACATCGAAATACTTTGGAACCCCCAGTCTTGAGATATACGAATAGCTATTAAAAAATATTGGCTATCATGATTTATCTGTTACATCTAACTATGAAATTTGCCAATTACAAAATATACGTCATGATTGCGCCATTTTCGTTCAGAAACATTTTCTCATGTCGCGAGACCGTCTCCGATGACGTGTGTAGGAATTATAGTAAATAATATATTCACGTTAAATTGCTCAAGTGTTTCACATCCCACTCACGAGAGATATGACAGTTATATCTCGTGTTATTATAGTTAATTCATCTTCAATTTTTTTTTCATTCCACTAATTCAAATTTCTCCGCAGCCATTATATCACCCCAGTATAACATAATTATAAAATTAAATCATTTGGCGTTATAGAAATGGAAATATCCAGCAACCCTCCAGTTAATTTGATGACTGAGCAATTACCCTTACGGAACGAAGCTGACAAGGAAATAAAGAAGTCTGAAATGCCAAAATCCCAGCCGACAAAAAGAAACTTAATTATGAACGCCATTCGTAGCCTCGGAAATGCCAAAGGATCTTCGTTTGTCGACATTAAGAAATACCTAGAAAACGAGAAGAACGATCCATGTAATGCAGCAGGCATCAAATTGGGGCTAAAGAATGCAGTGGATCGAGGTGATTTGTCTCTCATGGCCGGAAAATACAAAATAAACGAAAGAAGGAGGCGTAGACGATCTCGCAGCAGGAGTGGATCGAGACGCCGCCGGAGGCGTAGTGGATCAAGGAGAAGATCCAGACGCCGGAGCAGTGGATCGAGAAAAAGATCAAGACGTAGGAGAGGTCGAAAACGTTCCTCGTCAAGAAGGCGACGAAGGAGACAACACAAAGGACATGTTGAAGGAGATGGTTGCGGACAATAATTTAAACTTTCATGTGAGAATCAAAATTTGCAGTGAATCAGATGTAATCACCTAGAAGAATTCATGTATTCCTGTCAGTTTTACGTCATTAGAATTTTGTCGAACTGAAATTTTGAGTACTTCAGCAAGTTATCTTATTTTAAATTAAAGTTTATTAAATGTATACTTTTAAAATTTTCTGATTCTTTTTTTTCTGTATTTTTACATTTCTCTTAAGATGTTTTAAGTGATTGACTTTATTGAAAGATGCTGTATTAAGAACTACTCTTCTTGAAAAGACTGTGGTTAAGAGCACTCTAACCCTAACAGTATGTCAAGATTATTTTTAGGCCGTGATTAATTTCCGATAGTTGGGCATAAATTGGCTAAATATGGTAATCTCGAGGAAAGTGAAGAATTGCCCACTGCTTGGCGTGATTTTCAAAATCGCCAACTTGGCGCGCTCTCGCGTCTTGTCTCCTGGAGTTGCAACCTCTCTAGAAGACACTACGCAAGAGCGCGACATTTAAGATGGCGAAAAACTAAAATAAATACAAAAGAGCAGGTGAAAAAAATTTAAAAACTGAAAATCGTTGCAAAAACGTGGTAATTTTTAAAACTGAAAATCGTTACAAAACAGCGAAAATTTAAAATACTTTCACTTATCTTAATGTAAAAAACTATTGAAAAATCTATTGGAAACTATTGTTTCACTTACCTTAATTGTAAACTATTCAAAATCGGCTTGGATACCACAATTGGCGGATACCACAATCATTATGAATTTCGTAAAAAGCGCCAAAAAAAAAACGCGCCAAGTGGGTGATTCTTCACCTGACCCGTAATCGGTGACTGGCTTATTTTCTATACCTATATTGCGTATTTTTTTTTAATACTCGCGGAAGATGATGTATTGAATGAAAGAATTACATTACTGGAGTAAGCGATACCGTGGCGAGATTTTTATTTTGTTTTTTCTTTTGCTCTGCTGTGTCTGCATTGTGTTTACCCTCCGCCTTCGGAACAGCTTTGTCAGACGCACCTCCTTTGGCGAAAAGTTATATGCAAATGCATAATGTTTATATGCAAAATAAATATTCAATTTGCATTTAATATGCAAACAGCGCATGTATTTTATATGCAAACAAGAAAATAAAATTCTCAACTCTGCGCTAATGTTAAAAAATTAAGAAAACAATCAAAATTATAAATATTATTATTTATTATTAAACTCTCATTCTAATCACTGCCACAACCGCACACGACTAAATCCGCAAAAAAACAAAATGTCGCCAAAATCGAATGGTTACCACGCCATACACAAAATCGCCAAACTTGGCAGGGAGGTTCGTCTGACAAAGCTGTACCCCTGAAAAAGTTATAAGTACTCTTTTGTTTTATTAAATTTTCAGTTTTTATTTTCTTTCGTTTTTAATATCTTCGATTAGGAAAATGGAGTCTTTTTGAATTTCAGAAAGTTTAAACGATAAAATTAATAACTAGTACAAGTTTTTAGGAATGGCGCCAAGGATATAGAAGTGCTCTAATGATTTTGTTTTAGTTATACTATAAGTGTTTTGTTTGTCTCAGTTTGAAATTCAAATTTTGCCCATATCGGCTAAAGTGAACTATCTGGTGCACGCTAAATTTGGCGATTTCATTGTTCAATAATGATTTTATTCTGGTTCTTTCTCTCTTCAACTTATTTGTTGTTAACCGGGATCAATAGAATTGTGGGGTATTTCTCCCTCGGTACTTGATTACTTTTTGTTATTTCTAAAACATTCTATACCTTCTCTGTTCTTGATTGTTATTTGTTATTTTTAAAACGTTGTATCTTTAAACAGCGAAAACGGAATCCCTGTTATTATTATTATTATTATTATTATTATTATTACTAGGTTGGAATGTTCCCTCCGGTAAGAATGTTCGTTGTGCTAACTGTTCTTGGGCAATCGGCAGCATGGCTGAAAGGTATGGTTTATTATTTTTTTTTTAATGGTTTAGAGCGAAAGGGGGAAATGTGTGTTACAGTGGTACATGGTAATGGGTTTAATTGCAAATAAGCTTGAATATTCATTGTGCAAGGACGAGATGTGTTTTGTACTCCCCCCCCCCAAAAAAAAAAAGAAAAAAAAAAGAAGAAAAAAAAGAGAGAAACGAATAATGGTTTTATTTGGGAGTGTAGTAAATGTAAAAACCGAGAAAGTAAACAAAATATGTAATTGTTAGAAAATAGAAAAGGAAATAATGGAAAACATTTTTTAATTATAAAAGCGTATTAACGAAAAAAATAAAATCTATAGGAGAAGGATTTCTTGAAAGAGTTAAGTGTTTTATTATTTTTTATGTATCATATAATCCTTATTTAATTACGTTAAAATTTGTATTTTAAATTGCTAAATTTGTTTTGTTTTGTTTTGATATGTTGATAATTTTTGTCATTTTCCTATAAATATCGAAAGTTTGGCGATCTTTCTAAAAAAGTCACCAAAATCGCCAACCTGTATCCGATAAGTAGTTTTTACCTTCAGATCCGCCAAAATCGCCAACGTGCACCCGATAAGTAATTTTTACCTTCAGATCTTACAAATATACCCATCCACAAAATACGGCTCTATCCCAATACATAGTCCACCGGGTTTTGATGACTTCGCCAAAAGAGAGAAATGCGCTGCTTCGTTTTTCGGTTAACCACTATTTTATTCTCTTTTCGCAATTGCTTTTCCTTTATTTTTTTTTTCGATTTGAATAATTGTTCCTTATTGGTTGTGTTTCAAGGCCATTATGTTTCATGCGGGGATTTCTTCTCAATTTCTGTGTAGTTCCGCTTGTTGATTAATGGTGTACCTCCGGCGCTTGAAAGAGCGGGGGGGGGGGGGGGGGATTTGTCTTTTTTTTTTTCGTTTTGGTATAGAGGAAAAGGGGAGTGCTCCTGTATTTTTTTTATTGATGTTGGGATAGTTTCCATTTCGTACGAATTTCTCCTTCACTCCAATACTGGCACTGGCGCGAAGATGGCATAAAAAAGTTGCCAAATGGAGGTCAACCGTGTTTCGAGGCCCTGAGGGATGAAGGCCTAGAGGGGGGGGGGGACAACTGGGGCACTTTGCCCCAGGCCCCCAACTGCCGGAGGGTCCCAAAAAAATTTAAAAAAAAATTATTTATTAGATTTCCTCCGAAAGAAAATTCTGAAACTTGTACCGTACTTTAAAATTCAAAATAATCTCCTGAAAAAAGGGGGCCCCCCCAAAAAATAAAAAAAAATTATTCGATTAATCAGATTTCTTGGGGCCCCCAGCAGAAGTTTGCCCCAGGCCCCGTAAAGTCTCTGGGCGGCCCTGTTGGGAATTAACCCTCCTGTCACGTTGAGAAAAATTATAATGCTCTTCAAATTATGCAAAAAGAAGTAATTCTGCACTTCAATCTCTAGATGGCTGCAGCCTCATTTGGATTGACATGTCCCGTTTATCGTCGGTTTCTTGAATTTAACTTCACCAATCGTTTCTTCCAACATGTACGAAGCGCGTCCACCAAGTAAGAATCGATTGCTCATAGATCATGCGTAGGTCACGTCATTGGAACGACGAAGCCGTCATTCTGAACGTCTGGTGCTTCATTCGGTGTAGATTATATTGTTCTATAAAGTTGTCTTGCTTTGCTGTGTTAGTTTAAAGTGGACATTAAAATCGAAATTTCCGCCGGCTGTGAAGTGGTGTCAGTGGTAAGATTTCTGAACGCAAAAAAGTGTTCGTGCGGTACGACCATGAATGGTAAGATAAGACATTAAGGTACGACCATAAGTGCTAAATCCTATTGTGAAACTCGAAGAAGCTACGCCAAGCAATTCAGATCCGACGACGTGGGGGAGCAAACAGATTATGCTGCCTTCATCTGAGTATTCATCAGAATCCAAAGACTGCATATAATGTAAGATCTCTTGAATTGTCAAAAACTTTTTCGTCAATTTTTGATATCAAAAAATAGTTTAAAAAAAACATTCTTCATGAAAATGTGTCTGGGTACCACCTGATCCCTTATTCTTCGCAGAGATAGATACAAAAACAATGAATCCGTAATAACAAACGCGTGTTCCATATGGCAGACAGGAAGTGAAATTCATTAGTCAGAAGACGTCAAGTCTCACGTTTTGGGACATTTTAAAATAAGTGCTTAGAAATCAGTGTTAAAATATTTCATTTGATTTCCGCTTGAAATGCAACATTCACAGTGCTATTGCTATTCATTTTTCGTATAAAGCAAGACTCTCATATAAGGTAGGTGTCACAAATATCACCTACTCCTAACTTTTGGAACGAAGTTCTTTTACGCGGCTTACAGTAGAGTGAACTGGCAGAAATCGTCACGTAAGGAAAAAGCGTTATGTCCCCTCCATCTAATCTCGGTGTGAATGTATTCAACTAATCACTTCAACTTGCTATGCTATGGCTGGCACAGCGGTAGAGCGCGCTTCTCCTATACTTTGGTCCCCGGTTCGACCCCGGTAAATGCTTTTTATGTAGATAATTCTAAATACTTGAATTTTATTCTTTTAATTCTTATTTTAATTTTAATTTTACTTATTTGAAGAGGGCTTAATTTTTATATTTTTATTTACTGCTGAGCACATATTTTCTGATGCACATATCTTGCTACTGGAGGTAAAGTCGTTCGACCATGGCAGTCCAAGAATCTTTATATACCTCGCTATCCTGCCCCCTCCAGGCGACCTTTCCCTCTCTTTCTCTTTCTCTCTGTCTCTTTCTATTATATACTGTTGTATGTGTGTGTGTTCGTGCAAGTATCGAGATTCGAGCAGCATTGTGCGCGGTCAGCTGTGTAACTGCTGGGTGGGTTTGGGTTTTTGCCGACTAAAGATATTAAAATATTAAAGTTAAAATTTCCCAGGTATTTTTGCCCAGGATGTAAGCTCTGTAGGAAAAGAGAGATACAACTAATTGTTTAAAAGGATGAGGACCAATGTTTAAAAATTAACAAAAAACCTTTATTACAACAAATGAACAATTAAGTTATACAGTATTAAAATGATTACTATTCACATAACCCCATGTATAATTAATAATGTATTAAAATGATTAATATTCTTTAAATAATGAATTATTGGGTCCTCACCGAAAATAGGTATCATTTATGTGATATTAAATTTAAATCTAACCTTAAAATTCAAGTACTGTCCTTCAATAGAAAAGTAAAGACAGACTTACCCCAAAATCGGCTTAGATCAGAGATGACATCGCGTACTTCAACATAGTTGCAGGGTGGCTCGAAAGCAACACACCCGAGAGCGAGTTAATCGGGCCCGCAGGCCCTAACCGCCCACTGCACTCCTCTCAATCTAGTCTAATCTCATCTCCTCTATCTTTTCGAATTCCAAGTCCCCTCTTAATACCAGTCTCAATTTTTCCATACGCGTTTCTACCTTCCAATCATAATATTTTCTTCTCCATCTAAACTCCACCTACGTCTTAAAACTTTTTCCTAGTGGCCATAACATTTTTCTTTATTAAATTCACAACCCTCATTGGGTATCTACTTTTCTCACGTTTTCCCCTTTTACCTTTCCTTCATTTTTCTTATATTTTATTTTTCTTAAATCTCCCCTCTCTAACCTTTCTATGACTCAACAATACTCACTGTTTCGCAAATTCCAGTAATTCTTATATTCCATGTTCAAAGGGGCTTTTTCGGCTGACCCTCGTCTCTACTCAACTCTTTTCACCGAGGCTACTATACTGTTCAACACATCCCCTCCTTTACTACAAATATCCTTCACTCTCTTTCTACTTACTGTTTATGGGGGCCTTTTTAACTCATCGGTTACTATTCAAAGGACACCGCGGCGGCTATTTTCTAACGTTTTTCCTCTTCACCATAAATATTTTTATTCCTGAACACGCTATAAAATATCCTTTTCTTGTGTTGACCACTACAACCGGCTTTCTCTAACCTACCTCTCCGTGTCAAATTTTTATGGCTAAAACTCCTTTAACTTATTTCTTAACCTTTTCAAAACGTTTCACAATGTATAAAGCAATTCTAAAATGGCTTGCAGTCGCTAAAATCGTCGAGAAACCCTTGTTGGACTTGAAGAGCCAGCATAACCTCAATTCTAAACACGTGTAAATATTATTTAAACTTATTTATCCATCGATCGTTGTTAGAATATACTTAGGGAGGTTCTAAATTACTGAATCAAAATTTTCATAAACTTCCACTCATATTGGCTGGAGACTTCAACGTTAACTTCAATGATAAAAAAAAATTGAAAAGCTCACATCTTTTTTATCAGGTACATTTGATTTAAGTATTAATAATGACCCAGCGCAGATCCCAACGAAATACTGTACAACCGTTGATGCTGTTTTCTCGAGATAATTGGATAAAATTGATTCTCAAACATATGCATCTTATTATAGTTAACATAAGCCAATAATTACCATGATACAATATAATGATAAAATTTAAAAAGAATTTTTCTTATTTGGAATTTTTTATATATAATTTATAATTCACTATTTTATATTTAATTTTTAATAAATGACTATTTTTCCTAAAATATTAAATGAAATTTATTGATTTAAATCCTTACTTTACATTTTTGCTTTAAAAAAATGATAAAAAATAAAAATAAAATATACAAATTAGAGAGAGAGAGAGAGAGAGAACTGGGTGTTCCTCAAGGTTCTCTTATTGGTCCAACCTTGTTTAATATCTACATTAACGACATTCCGCAGTACATAAAGACCGAAATTGCTATTTGCAGACGACACAGCTATTTTTGCCTCTAATCATAATTATAAATATTCAGTCAAAGCTATTAATGACCACGTTGCTCTTATTAATTCCTGGCTCGTTAAATGGAAAATAAAAATTAACTCGGATAATTGCATTTCCACTATGTTCACTCATAAATTCGATAAAACCTATGCTAACTGCAATATTAAAATTGGTTCCACCATTATCCCCTGGTCAAACACTGTTAAGTACCTAGGGTTAACACTTGTCAAAAAACTCACTTGGAAACAACATATCATTAATAACCGTAATAAATTTCGTAATGCTAAAAGACAATTTTACCCCTTAATTGCCCGAAATAGTAAATTTAGTAACAAAATGCTCATTTATAAATCTTTCTTAAGACCCTTACTTACGTATGCTGTACCAGTTTGGTCGTATGCAGCGGATTCAGACATTAAAATTCTGGCTGTTGCTCAAAACAGGACTATTCGGCAAATCACTAACTCCCCATGGTATTTTCATAATGATGACATTTATAGGGAGATAAATCTCCCCACTATTCAAAATTATCTTCAAAATCTTGCTATTAACTTCCATAAAGATGTATCAAATGATCTTATTAAAAATCTTGCCGATTACGACCCTGCTGACCCAGCTAACAAGAAATGGCTCTGTGCCATTCGTGCTCGTAACTTTTAATTGATTGTCCTGTTCTTTCTTCGCTCAGTCCCTTTTTTTCCCCTATGTTTTAGCGTTACTTGTACTATCGAAGCTTTTTGTTTTCCCCACTTTCTATTTTCCTTCCTACTTTCGTTTTTTTATTGATCACCGAAGTATTATGCATTGCTATATCATCCTACAGTGGAGGGCCCGGCCCATGTACTTCAGTTACCACTACTCTTCCTGAAGCTTCTGAGAGAGAGAGAGAAAGAGAGTTGGTTGGAGTTGGTTGAATAAAAGAGGGCTGCGCTTTTTGGCGTGACAAAAATACACTAATAGAGAAGACACTAATACGTTTAGAGTTGAAGAAATAACGTAAGGACATTGTTCCTGACGGGGGTTCCCCGAACGCACAATTTTACTTTTTTTGTTAATTTATTTCATAGTTATGCACGTGATGCCAAATTAATTTAAAGTATCACAAAAAGAAAAGAAACCACGTGATAGGCATTTAATAAATTAAATTCTAAAAATTAATCTTTAAAAATTCACCAAAAATCAGAAAATAGAGGTAAAGATTCGAAAAAGACTTCATTTTAAAAGAATTTTTATGATATTTCTCGTGATATAAATTTTATAATCCTGAGATTATTATTTTAAATGCAAACTTTAAAAAATGTTGCCAAAACAGCTTAGAAATTTAATTTTAAAAATCTATGAATTTTTCAAAAATATTTCTCAGTGCACCCCTACACTATAAGAAGAATCGCCATGCAAAATTTCAGCCCTTTAGGTCCAGCGGTTTGGTCTGTGCGTTATCTGTATGTCAGTCAGCCAGTCATGGAACTGTTTTATATATATAGATAAACATGAGTGCGTAGGTACCTATATTTTAGCAAGAAAAATAATTTTCGGGAGGAATAGCCACATCTGACAAAAGCATAGCAGGGGTCATTTTGGGTTAATGCATATTAATAATGTATGGAGAGCCTAAATTCTAGAGGGGAAAGGGTTAATCTTTCCGGCCCTCCCCATATATTAGATAGTTGATAATATGGCCATAGTTTTATGATGGACTAGCTGAAAACCCGCACTTCGCTACGGAGTACATTCAAAGTAAATACAACGGTCAATGTATGCAATTAATGCCAAAAATAAATAAATAAATAAATATATTATATAATAATTATAATAATAATAAATACGACAATCAATGTATACAATTGATGTAATATATATATATATATATATATATATATTTATAAGAAGATCGTAAGGAATATTTTTATAGACAAAATAATGTAGAAGAAAATATTCAAATTAAATCTAATATAAAGAATACTAAAGAATATAGTACAGTTAATATAGTACAGTTTGTAGAACATTTCTTTTACTGTATTTTAATATTTTTTTGGATAATGTCCAATCGTTTGCCGTATTATCAAGAAAAAAAGTATATTTTTTGTCTATTTAGTTGTTATGCACGTGACGATAAATTTATTTAAAGTACCAGGAAAATATATCACGTGATCAGCATTTAATAAATTAAATTCTAAAAATGAATCTTTAAAAATTCACCAAAAATCAGGAAATGAAGATAAATATTCGAAAAAGATTTCATTTTAAAGGAATTTTTATGATCTTTCTCGTGATATAAATTTTATAACCCTCAAATTATTATTTTAAATGCAAACTTAAAATAAGTTAAAAAGACAGCTTAAAAATTTAATTTAAAAAAATCTAAGAAGAATTTTTGAAAAATCTTTCTTAGTGCACCCCTACACTATAAGAAGAATCACCATGCAAAATTTCAGCCCTTTAGGTCCAGCGGTTTGGTCTGTGCGTTGTATGTCAGTCAGTGAGTCAGTTACGGAGCTATTTTATATATATAGATAATGGTTACAGTTTCTTCACCACCCGCGTTTTTGGGAGTGAATAAAATGCTCTAAATTTTAACATCATAACTGTTACATTTATTATAAAAATTAACTGAAGCCTTACATGGTTGAAAAAAAAATTAATATTAAATATATATATTACTAAACATAATTTTTGAACGCAGATTTTTTTTTTTTTTTTTTAAAGGAGGTGGTATATAGTTCCATTCAACAGATAAACATACAAATTTTTTTCCCTCGCATGAGATCCTAATTTGTCTAGACCGGATGTGCGGAAACTTGCGATGAACACTGCTTGAATATGCATTAGATTCAAATCTATTGCATTAATAAACTCTGCTTCCACAGGCGTTTTGACCTCTTTCATAATTTTACATTTTGAACCACGGTGTCAAGAGTTTCCTTTCCCCTCTTCTGTGCGCTGGAAAATGACGGGATACAAATTCTGTCACCCTAAAAAACCGTCAAGTAATTGTATGTGAATTTACCGTTTCTCTAGCATATTAATCCTCTGCGTCATGTGGAAGAGCCGACTAACGAGGTGAAATTGGCACACGACTCTGCTGCATGAATAGGCGAGAAATGCGTATCGTCGACCAATGTATAAATTCCATTCCCATGAGCTAAAAGACAATTGTATCTTTTTTTAAAAAAATGCATACTTCTATGATGATGAATATCAAAGCAATTTTTTTTTTTTTTTTTTTTTTACAAACACTGGAGGTTTTAGAAACTCTGATGTCATCCACTTGATATCTCTTTTTGACGATAAAAGTTTTCGATTTTAATTTTAAACTGGAACTAAGACATTAAAAAACTAGGGCATTTTTGAAAACCGCATGCACTTGTCCCCATTTTTATTGTACTATTAATAGAATACTCCACTAAGAAAATTCTAATTATTAAAACTAGTTTATTTAATAAAACTGATTTTATGTTACATACAGATGCACACGAAACATATCACATATGCTTTTTATTGTTTTTTGCCAAAGTTATTTATTCGATTTCATCAGTTGAATATGATATTTAAATTTAAGAATTCATTACTTAGCTCTTATTTCTCATTTCAAGACGTTATAAATATTACAGAATGGGGAGCAGCTTTTATTGAGTCTTTTAGACTCAATAAAAGAGACCAAATTGTTATTTCCTCTTCACCAATTTGTTTATTTGACTGAACTCTAAATTGTAAATTGAATTTTTCTTTTTCCCCATGAGACATACATTTGAGGGGTTCACAACCATAGTGGACCAAGTCCGTATTTTTTAAAAATGGAGATAGTTCATGTTGGAGTAACTTAAAAACATGTTCTATTCATTGCCATAGTGAATCAATACGTGATTAATACGTTTTCACAAAAAAAATCCGCTACCAAATTGTTATTTCCTCTTCAACAATTTGTTTATTTGACTGAACTCTAAATTGCAAATTGAATTTTTCTTTTTCCCTATGAGACATACATTTGAGGGGTTCACAACCATAGTGGACCAAGTCCGTATTCTTTAAAAATGGAGATAGTTCATGTTGGAGTAACTTAAAAACATGTTCTATTCATTGCCATAGTGAATCAATACGTGATTAATACGTTTTCACAAAAAAAATCCGCTACCAAATTGTTATTTCCTCTTCAACAATTTGTTTATTTGACTGAACTCTAAATTGCAAATTGAATTTTTCTTTTTCCCTATGAGACATACATTTGAGGGGTTCACAACCATAGTGGACCAAGTTGGTATTCTTTAAAAATGGAGATAGTTCATGTTGGAGTAACTTAAAAACATGTTCTATTCATTGCCATAGTGAATCAATACGTGATTAATACGTTTTCACAAAAAAAATCCGCTACCAAATTGTTATTTCCTCTTCAACAATTTGTTTATTTGACTGAACTCTAAATTGCAAATTGAATTTTTCTTTTTCCCTATGAGACATACATTTGAGGGGTTCACAACCATAGTGGACCAAGTCGGTATTCTTTAAAAATGGAGATAGTTCATGTTGGAGTAACTTAAAAACATGTTCTATTCATTGCCATAGTGAATCAATACGTGATTAATACGTTTTCACAAAAAACTCCGCTACACAAAACGTCACACTAACATTACACATACGTTACACAAAAAAACTTCAAACCTTGATTTCTCCAATTTAGTTTAGATGGACTTGGTTCACTATGGATGTGACCCCTTCATTTATCCTGTGGCCATTCGTCCCTATATATACTGCACGGAAGTGGCACACTGAAGTGACACGGACTCGAGCGCTCAGCGTTCCGGCACGGCTCGTTTTATTTATTTTTATTTATCTATTTATTTTTTGGTCTATACTTTATTAGCCATCCATTCTCAGGTTTATTGATCTGAATTTTTTTTCCGGAGGACAATGCGATCGTCCAAAGGAGTTTGAGCAAATATGCAAAAAATATTAAAATATATGAAAGTTTGGAACTGCGAGATGTACATTTTATTTCTACAGCTAAAAATTGCATTATATTCGGTGCTTCTGTGAGGTCATAGAATGATATCAGTAGCATTATAATCTATTGCTATGAGGTCACAGTGGGTGGGAGAAGGTACTAGTTCCCCATACGTCGCCTCTGGGGATGCTCGGTCAAAATTGCGCTGGCATCTGGCTAAGTTGGACGCGCCAGATGCCAATGTGGTACTATTGTAAACCTGAGTCTCAGTCCTATGTCCGCTGCCGTCTATGGACCTTATCTGGAGTTGTTCCTGCCAGGGTGCATAACAACAACAACAACAGTAGTAGTAGTAATAATAATAATAATAATGAATTTAAAACTGCATTCCATTGTCATACTTAGGAAGAATGATAAATATCTTGAAAAATTTATCCCTCATATGCATAAAGTAACTGAAAACCCGCACTTCGCTACGGAGTACATTCAAATTAAATACAACTGTCAATGTATACAATTAATGCCAATATATATATATATATATATATATATATATATATATATATATTTATAATAAATACGACGATCAATGTATACAACTGATGTGAAAAAAAATATATATTTATAAAAAAATCGTAAGGGATATTTTTATAGACAAAATAATGTAGAAGAAAATATTCAAATTAAATGTAATAGTACATATTAAAGAATATAGTACAGTTAATATAGTACAGTTTTAGGAACATATCATCTTTTGCTGTATTTTAATATTTTTTTGGATAATGTCCAATCGTCTGCCGCATTAGCAAGAAAAAAATATTTTTTTTGTCTATTTAGTTGTTATGCACGTGACGATAAATTTATTTAAAGTACCAGATAAAGAAATCACGTGATCAGCATTTAATAAATTAAATTCTAAAAATTAATCTTTAAAAATTCCCCAAAAATCAGAAAATGAAGGTATAGATTCGAAAAAGATTTCATTTTGAAGGAATTGTTAGGATCTTTCTCGTGATATAAATTCTCGTGATATAACCATCAAATTATTATTTTAAATGCAAACTTTAAAAAAGTCACTAAAACAGCTTAAAAATTTAATTTTAAAAAAATCTAAGAAATTTTTTTCAAAAATCTTTCTTAGTGCACCCCTACACTATAAGAAGAATCACCATGCAAAATTTCAGCCCTTTAGATCCAGCGGTTTGGTTTGTGCGTTGCATGTCAGTCAGTGAGTCAGTCAGTTACGGAACTGTTTCATGTATTTATATAGATTACAGCTGAGAAAGATACGATAAGTAAGAAGTTTTTAGAATTTCATTCAGAATGTAAAGAAAAATAGCTAATTAGGAAAATTGGAATTCAAAATCCGTAACAGGAAGAAATAAGATACTTTTAAGTAGAGCGATATTTCTAAAGTGAAGTTGTCAACATAATTAACATAATCAATGTTAATTATGTTAACAACTGTGTTAACATAATTAACGTTAACATAGTTAACATTATGCACATTCCTTTATTAACTCTGAATTAGAATATAAAGTCGTTCCAAACAAAGTGTAAAAAATTAAATCCCATAAAAGCACGGCCAAGCAGTCCTGCAAAACTGCACAGATGCCGTAAGTTGCGTAAAGGTTAGCTGTAATATACACAGTTAAATGGCGGTATTAAATTTTGAAACTACTGTAAATAAAAAAAAATAAAAAACCAGCACCGTTAAATTCATGGAGGTATGGATGGATATAGCTAGTCGCCGTAAATCGAAAAAGAGCGTGCCTTAAAAACAGGGGAAATACGAGTACAATTGTATATAGCGGATAAACTACCGGAAATTATAATTCTACATGCTGTATAAAAAACGGCAGTTCTGTAATGTAATAGCTGTAATTCAAAATACGGATAGCCGCAAAATTTACGGAACTTTGCTATGAATACTTTCGACCCATTTTCGGGATTTCTATTCAGTGTATACAAGTCCCTAAAAAGTGATTTTTCTGTTTAGGTCTTTGAGAATGGTAGGAATAAAAAAAAATTTACATTAAACCAACGGATCGGTAAACCTTATGGTATCTGTAAATTCAAAAATAATGCTTCTTTAATTCTAGGAGTAACTGTAATTTTACGCCCCCCCCCCACACCACCACCACCAACAACAACAACAAAATTAATTAACTAATAAATCACATTTTTAAAAACTTTTTCGAAATCCTTCGAAAACTGGGTCTGAAGCATAGAAATATAAGTTCGAAATTCAATTTTTGATTTAAAAAAAATAAACGCAAGGAGTGAGTTACAGGGTTCAGTTCAAATCACTCTGCGGGCTTTGACTGATACTCCTGTCCCAAAGTTCATAACTAGGAATGATCTGAATTACAGGATTAGGATCTTTATCAATATCTTGCCTCCATGCACTTCGAAATCTTAAAAGTAAATTTCTTGATTTCGCGAAAGTAAGGGCCTATTCTAGAGCTATTTTAATATAGGATTTTTGGGCACTAACCCTTTTTTGAAACGTGTTCGGGCACCTTATTGGGGAAGAAAAACGTAATTCCTGTTTAAATGATTGCAACGGCGAATTATAAGAAAGTTGGCCCAAAAGAAACTTCAACGGAGGCATTGGTTTAAAAAAAAAAAAAAAAAAGAGTGTGTGAACGAGCGCGGTGGGAACGAACTCTCTCAAAGACGGATTATTATGGGATGTCATTTGACGAACTATTATATGTGCATAGGTGCGATTAGTTACTCAGTTCATCTAAGAAGAAATAAACCAAGAGTCAAAAAACGTGAAGATCTGGCGGAAAACGATCGAAGAGTTCTAAAACGCGTTTTTAATTCTTCTAGTCATTCATCTACTGATACCATAATAAAAACATTCCAACTGTTACCAGGTGTTCCATTTTGCAGCATGGGCGGTTCGTTAAGAGTTATATAAGATGAATGCCCTTGTCTAATAAGCTGCAAACAAACAGCTGACGACTCTTAATTAATGCACAATAACGTCTATCCCGATTCAAAGCTTGCTGGATTTGGTCGGTGGACTCTTGGGAACACTTTCTTTGGGATAATTAAATGCATTTCACTCTTTTCCTATCCGATATTTGCTGATGAGTGTAGAAAACGACGAGAGAGGTACTTGCCGATGTGTATTTTCATATTAAATGTTTTCCGGAGCCAATTTGTCGGCTTTCCTTGCGTGACACTTTAGTGCTATGTCCACGGCATGGGCTTAAACTGGTGTTTTTACAGTCAATAGCATGATTGCCGATGCATACTTAAACGTTCTACACAAATCTGCGCAACCAACATTGTTTCGGTTTCAGAGTTGGGCCATACTCGTACATTTGTCAACATGAAAAAGTACATATCACACTGTAAGATGATCAAGACTCAAGGATACAAAAATGTCCTGGCTAGCTTTAACCTCCGACCTCAGTCTAACAGAAGCCCTTTTTATGAATCTGAACATCAGTTCCGAACCTTACCAACATGCCCTACTCCCCTGTCGAATTTAGCGACCACAATGAAAGTCGCAAATACCAATCTCGTGCTTCAAGGACTGATTGAAAGTGTGTTCTAAAGAATGAATAAAATGTTCAGCCAAAACTGAGTCGATTTTCAACTGGAATTTCATTTAACACTCAAATATCGTTAGAACCCACGCACGAAAAGTCTCTCGAGTTATAGTTTCGTCATTTAAGATAAATTTACTTTTGGGGGTAATAGAGCTCTTAAACGCACTGGAAATTAATTTCTTTCGACAAAAGTGGAGTGATCGTGGGGGTCTTTCTTTCAAAACCTTACTTGTTGGATCGCAGCACGATTGATAGAGCGTGACGCTAGTGCAACAACACACCGTTACCAAATGTTCGCAATGACTCGCCATTGTTTCCGCTGTGCCCTTGAAGAGCTGGGAACAGTCGACAGTAAACGGACTCCTCTCTTCAAACGAAAATTAACGCAAAAGGTTCGAGATGGTCAACTCGGATTCGAACGGAACAATGGTGACAGCGTTCACATCTATCTGACGCATTATTGTCGGGGCCTCGATTTTTTACCCGATATTATTCAAATCCAGATTTATTTTAGTATTGAGAGCGTAAACAGAAAACGTCCTAACTAATGGCTAAAGATTCAAATCGTATCCTGGAAGATAACTTCCCTCATAGGCTCCCATATACACGAAATGAGGTTTCAAGATCGCAAAATATTTATTATTAAATAGTATGAGGAGATGGCAAGTACCCTTTTACTCTCCGGGAAAGATAGGTTTGTCGGAAAATATTTTACCGCAAATTTATTTTTCAATTGTTACTTTTTACAGTAAACCAGATTGGGAAATCTTTTGGTACATTATGATGAACTATAATAATTTAACATCTCCTCTATCTCGTCCGTAGTGCTCAAGACCAATCCCCGCCCGAGTAGTTCAAAATATAAAATATATAAATGAAATAAATCACAATGAAATTATAAATGAATGATCATAAATGAATAATCATAAATGAAATGCGTCACATATACCTGACGCATTATTGTTGGGTCCTCGATTTTTTACCCGATATTATTCAAATCCAGATTTATTTTAGTATTGAGAGCGTAATTTATTTTAGTATTGTCGATCTGACGCATTATTGTCGCATTATTGTACTATCTGACGCATTATTTTCGGGGCCTCGATTTTTTACCCGATATTATTCAAATCCAGATTTATTTTAGTATTGAGAGCGTAATTTATTTTAGTATTGTCGAGGCCATAAATGAAATAAATCACAATTAAATCATAAAAGAATGATCATAAATGAATAATCATAAACGAAATGCGTCACATCTATCTGACGCATTATTGTCGGGGCCTCGATTTTTTACCCGATATTATTCAAATCCAGATTTATTTTAGTATTGAGAGCGTAAACAGAAAACGTCCTAACTAATGGCTAAAGATTCAAATCGTATCCTGAAAGATAACTTCCCTCATAGGCTCCGATATACACGAAATGAGGTTGCAAGATCGCAAAATATTTATTATTAAATAGTATGAGGAGCAAGGCAAGTATCCTTTTACTCTCCGGGAAAGATAGGTTTGTCGGAAAATGTTTTACCGCAAATTTATTTTAAAATTGTAACTTTTTACAGTAATTCAGATTGGAAAATCTTTTGGTACATTATGATGAACTATAATAATTGAACATCTCCTCTATCTCGTCCGTAGTGCTGAAGACCAATCCCCGCCAGTGTAGTTCAAAATATAAAATACATAAATGAAATAAGTCAAAAGTATTTTTGCTCTCATTCATAAAAAAGTTCTTAACTAACAAGCAAACATTTTCTACTTAAATTTTCTTTTTAAATACATGGCTTTTAAATACGTCAAAGATAGTTTATTCTTACATGTTTTTAACATTATATTTCAATGGAACTGGAATTTTAAACAGTTTCTTTGATTAATTCGCATGTTATAAAAAAGGGTAGATCGTAATTAAAAGGGTGCATTGATGATTAGTATTTATAATTCCTAAAATTTATTTAATGGTTAAGCTCCTCATCATATATGACAGTTAATTAATCCACCCTTTCAAAATTAAAAGCTTCCAATGGCCTCTTTGTCTTTGGTTAAAATACGGCACTGGCTTCAGGAAATCGAAATACGCCTTTTATTTTTTTTTTGAAAAAGACTTAATTTCTGGAAAAGGATTTTACATCGATGAAATCCTTTTCAAATGGTTTTGACAATTACAACGTTTCGGATAATTTTTTTTCTTTTCTATGTTGAAATAGGTAAAAATTTATTTGGGAAGCTGTGCACATTTTTAAGTAGGTTTATTATTATTATTATTATTATTATTATTATTATTTCACAGGGCGTTAAATTATCGATTTGTATGCCCTACAAAATTAAAGCTTATTTTTGAGAAAATAATTAAGTTAAAATAATTTTTTAAAAACCCTCGCATTGCATCGATACGATGAATTTTACTCATAGTATATTTCTTGTCACAGATTAGCAAATGCATATTTTCGACACTGTTTTATTATTTATTATTATTATTATTATTATTATTATTATTATTATTATTATTACTTCTTGTCACAGAATAGCAAACGCATATTTTCGACACTGTTTTTTTATTATTTATTTATTTATTTATTTATTATTATTATTTCTTGTCAGAAATTCGCAAATGCATATTTTCGACACTGCTTTTTTCCCTTTTTTCTTTTGCATTTCAAAAGAGATTTCTAAATGTAGTGCACGTGTTAATAAAGAAAAAACTTTTATTTTTATTTAAAAATTTTTTAAAACTTTTTTAGTCTAGTAGCGATATACATCTGTTATTGAATGCCCTATGATAAACCAACTATTGAAAAATTAAAATATTTTAAAACTACGGGCTTTATGTTGAAACGTCCACCTTTTCCCATGCTTGGAAAAAAAGGGGATTAAAATATCTGCATTTTCTAATCTGCGATTAGAAAAATAAAACCAGAGGAAAATTCACTGTAAGAAGTAAAGATCTAGATGTCAACTGATACAACGCCTTGAAAGCGGTACTTAAAAAAGCTTTCAGACAGGACTTTTTACGATTTTACTGGAGGTGTTTGATTTATCTCGTTAACCTCCAATAATGTTACCGGAGAGGATATTAAATCCGTAAAAATTTAATGAATTTAATTTGAAAGAATGTATTGGTGGTGCAAAGAAGTGCACATATGTCTCGAAAATGCAGGGTAGATCGATGGCTCGATTTAAAGCCAACGGTTTTTTTTATCTTCAAAATTAAGAAAAAAATGTCAGAATATATGAAGAACTGGGTGGTAGTCATTTTAACTAGTACAACAGGATGATAAATTCACAAAGTTTATGTGGTAATAGAAAAACTTCTTAAAGCGAATATTTAAAATTATAAATTTGAAAACGAGGATATAAAATATATGAAGTTTGTATTTTTCTTTTAAATTTTAACTTCTAAATATGTAAAAAATAATTTAACTAAAATGTTTTTACTTTTCTTGTGTCTTATTGATCAGCTTCCTTTCACTATTTCCTTCTTTCGTTTTCGTTTTTTTTTTCTTTTTGAAATCACACATCAAATCAATCGAGAGAGAATGAAAAGTGTTCATCACATTTATTTAATTACAGTCGGACCTCTATTTAACGAACCTCCATTTTGCGAATTTCTCTATTTTGTGAACTTTTCCTTGGAACCAAGAACATTTTGCGAATTTCTTCGTAAAATAACCTCTAAATAGCGAAGTACATTCTCTATTTAACGAACTTTTTCTTGCGATCCAATATTTTTGTCCTCCATATTTCTCAAAATATTTCTGAACATTTCCAACTTATTCTTTCTTTTAACACATTTAGCAAATTGACTTTCTTTTAACACATTCCGATGCGAATTACAGTTTGAAGAAAATACGTCTGAAGGGCTTTTTAGTACATTGTAAAGATGCGAGACGTATTATGAGAGAAAACATTTTTTCAAACAAATAACTTAGACAAAATTAAGAGACTTTATCAGTAATTAAATTTAAGGACACAGGAGGTAATGTATGCTTAAAATTACTTGTTATAATAAATGCGATAATGTCATTAAAATTTACTAATTTTAATATAATTTTTTTTAAATCGAAAATACAGTGTATTTCCGGACAATGTTTTGTTTTATTCTTGTTTTCCTTGCAGATTTCTGTTTCATGGGTAAGGTACTCAAAATAAATAGATATTAATTAAAAGAAATAGACACAAATTATAGAAATTTGTGTCTTACACGAATTATAGAAATAGACTCAAATAATAGACAAAATAAAGGTGTGATTAATTTTTTTATTGATAATATTTAGTGTTTTTGAATTTAAAATCTGTTTTGTGTAGTTTAAAGTATTTTAAAAGGTGAATCTCTATTTAACGAATTTTCTATATAACGAACTTTTTTTCGGGATTTAGCGACTTCGTTAAAAAGAGGTCCGACTGTATATTTCTATAATTTTTCAATGAAAATTTACTAAAAGGAGGTCCAAAATTTTGCGTTACAAAAGCGGGGCAAACCAGAATCAAAGTCAGAGCGGAGGTTTTTCTCGCTTCCGTAGGAGAAGTTGTCGTTTATTGGGGTGTGGTGATGAAAATTTACATGAAACTGCTTATTTAACCACCTATTTTTAGACTCTTGTGACAGGGGTTGACCTTAATCCACCCCCTCCCGTGATTACGCACCTGTTACAAATGATGACCCTAATTTTTACAAGTATGTGAGATTTCAGGAGGCACCAAAAGAGGCGAATGACCTTGGGTGGAGGGCTTCGAGGTCGAAGCAGGTCCTGATCCGACACTCCAGTTTACGCCACACGACAGTTCGTTCAATGGGACGGACAGCGAAGTCATAAACAAACCCTCTAAAGAAGTAAAGGTCATGGAAGCAGAGGGAGACAAAAGAGGCAACATTTTCAAAATTCCGGGGTCGGACGTGATCTAGCCTTCGATGACCCTCTCATTCGATTGGGCCGATCAGAGGCTCCGAACACGTGTCTCCGACATGGCGGAGGTCATCTCGGCAAGAGAAGACCATCGGTTTCTGCTCCTTTTTTTCCCGCATAAACGCTGATCCGGAAGGAGAACAAGACTTGTTTATATCGACGAAGAAAATTTACCAAATTTATTAAAGCAGTTTGCAAGCTGGTTCGGATTCTCAACAAATTGGAGTCTGGGAATATATTCAAATAATGCGTCCACCAATTTTACGTCCACCTCCTCCTTGAAGCCCTTAAATCTGTTTACAGTCCAACCCCGTTATAGCGAACCCGGTATATAACGAACTCACGGATATAATGAACGAAAATTTTGGTCCCGTCGTTTTCCTGTTATACGTAATTTAATTACAAATGTGTCAGTTTAATGCAATCGATTTTAGTCGATTTAATTCATTAATGATCATTTTTAATAGATTTTTTAATACATCATTATTGAATACACATTGCTAACTGATGATTTATACATTTTGTGAAATCTAGCATTTTTCCTAACGGTTCGGATATAGCGAACCACCGGATAAAGCGAACAAAACCTTTGATCCCTTGAAGTTCGTTATAATGGGGTTCGACTGAATATAAAACTCAATCACAATTGAATCATAGACAACATCTTCAGTCAAATACCCCCCCCCCCCCAAAAAAAAAAAAAAAAAAAAAAAAAAAAAAACCTAATAAACACCAATTATTAAATTCATAGAAGCTCTTTAGTTTAAAGATTTTTTTTCATTAACATTGATATTAAAGACTACCATGATGTCATTATTAAAGCAGCAAAACAATACTGGCAACATTTGGGTGGTGATTTCGGTATTGAACGTTTCATTAAAGAGTCGAAGGTCTACTACGTATCATAATTACATGTAACAATATAATGTGATGTATCAACAAATTCGGGGTATCCGTCAAATAGGCAATGTTTCTACCATACTTGCCAATGCATATTTGCATTCGTGTCAATGTTGAAACATTTTAAATAACTCTATTTTATACAGGTAGATTATATAGAAATAACTAGCTGAATACCCGTGCTTTGCTACGGGGTACATTCAAATTAAATACAACGGTCAATGTATGCAATTAATGCCAATATATATATATATATATATATATATATATATAATAAATACAGTGGTCAATATATGCAATTAATGTCCCCCCCAAAATATATATATATAGACAAAATTGTATACAAAATAATGTAGAAGAAAATATTCAAATTAAATACAACGGTCAATGTATGCAATTAATTTGTATGTTTAATATCCATAAAACATACTATTTTGAATTAAATTCTTAAAAAACTTCCATCTCAATTAGTCTAGGAGTTAAATTTTATTTTTTACCGTATTTAAATTTTTTTTTATCAATTTATTTCATTGTTATGCACGTGACGCAAAATTGATTTCAAGTATCACAAAAAGAAAAGAAACCCCGTGATTAGCATCTAATAAATTAAATTCTCAAAATGAATCTTTAAAAATTCACCAAAAATCAGAAAATGGGGGTAAAGATTCGAAAAAGATTTCATTTTAAAGGAATTTTCATGATATTTATCGTGATATAAATTTTATAACCCTCAAATAATTATTTTAAATGCAAATTTTAAAAGATATTACAAAAATAGCTTAAAAATTTAATTTAAAAAATCTAAGAAGAATTTTTCAAAAATCTTTTTTAGTGCACCCCTACACTATAAGTAGAATCGCCATGCAAAATTTCAGCCCTTTAGGTCCAGCGGTTTGATCTGTGCGTTATCTGTCAGTCAGTTACGGAACTGTTTTATATATATAGATTATTCATGGTAAATCTACAATAGCTTGAACATTTTATCCAATCTCTTAAATTTTTTTCCGCTTTCTGTAATAGACATTAAAACATATAATACAACAAATTAGTGAAACTTGCAGATCTTGGTATCTGCATGTAAGTACCATTACACATTTATTTGATAGATACTTTCTTTTAATTCCTTCATGATTTTGGTAAAACTATTTTATTCCAACCCTATAGATATCATAATAAATCTATCAAAAACTATATTGACAAACTGAATATCGTTGAACTTCAGAACGAAATACTACATCATAACTTATATCCTAAGGGGTTTATCAACTCACAATAGCAAGGTAGATTACAGATTACAAAAACTTGGCTTTTGCTTTTTTCTCGTCGTCTCTCGTTAAGTCTCCATTTTTCTTTTTTACTTTGAATTAACCCAGTTTTAAATATATATATGTTTCCTCTGTTACTTTAAATCTTGTTACACTTTGTGTTTTGTTTTCTTTCCACCTTTTTATTATTCCCCCTCCTTAAGCAACAAATCTCTCATTTTCTTATTCCCCTTTTCATGCTCGATTACTTTTAAAGAATAGTTACAGTCTACTTATACAACTCATATTTACTCTCAACAGATCTCCCAACTTAACTGCGGGCTTTTACCTCATCTGTAAGCTCTTGTTTTATGTGTGCTTCCTCACGCTCGACGATTCGCGTTACTTAACGTTTTATTTTCATCAATCTGAAAATGCTCCGGCACATCGACATTCTTTTTATGCCATTGTTTCTGGATCATGGAGTATTTTAGTTTGTCATGCAGCCGTTCCAGATAAGAGGAGGCATTGTATGAATACATTTGATTCCGTGTGTACCGATTGGATGTTTTCTTATAATGTTGGGCTTAAGGCCGTCGGGATTATTTCAGTCCGATGCTAAGAACCGAAACTTTTACAAGTTTCGAAATTTTGCTACTCAGGGCCGCGTGATGGGAGCTTGCAAAATTCATCCTCTTATAGCAACCTCTTAAGTCTGCTATGTACTAACCCTATTGGATTCGCTCATCTCATTGTTAACCTATGGAGAAAATGTGTCTATAATTTACAGCTACGCAAATGCTGATAATGAAATAAAAATTGTATTTTCAGATAGCCTTTTGACGTCACGCCTTTGTGACGTCGGTACGTTCTCTCGCCCCATGGACCAGATGCATATTTTTCGAGGATTCCAATTCAAGTTCCCACCGAAATTTTTCAACACGTAGGGGATCAAAAAACGATACCAACAAATGCCGCCAGATTGTTTGGCCTGAAAGTTAATCCCATGCATAGCGGTTTCTCTAGCAAGCTGTGGAGGTAACTGTTTGGAAAACAGGAGCTTCGCCCATCATCGTCGTAAAGCTGTCTTCCTTAGCGATAGCTCTATGCGACTTTGTCACTGGAATGTAATAAAGTTTCGGCGTTAAGAACAGCTGTCAGCCGATAATCTGCCGCCCCCGGTTTTGGGAAAGTGATTTCCAATATGGCGTCCACACACATGCAGAATTGCTGAGCATTCTGCGGGGAAAACAGTTATTTATGGGGCAGAGCGCTCTGCAGTGATCCCTCGTCAGAGCGGTTTTTCCCAGTTCATCAAAGAGACACGAGAGACCTTGGGGGGGGGGGGTTCTAAATGGGGGAATGTCTGGAAGACAGTCTAGTGTTCATTCACACATCGCTTTGGAATAGCAGGGGGGAGGAGCGTGACTAATCGACCCCAAAATGTGTCAAGAGGAGTCGGGCTGTGCTTACTGAATATGCGCTCTGTTTATATGTGGATGCACCATAAGAAGACGGCCGCCACCGAAGTTTCCAAGCCGAGAGATAGTCAGAGACTTGGGGTGTTTGATGGAGATGTTCCATGTGACGCGCCCCGAGCAGACGTGTTTTATGGAAGCTCCTGTTGAGACCATGTGTCTGGGAGTGTACGCTGTGAATCTGCACTTAAATTAATTGAATATGTTGTAATTGTTTAATGCTTAATTTTTTTGTAAATAAATGTCCTTGTTAAGTTTCTGTTTAAAGAATTGGCCTTTTCATTATAATTAGGACTCTGTCTTTCTTGGTCATGAATTCAGTAATAGTAATTTTAAAACAGCCTCAGAGAATTGCCTTAACAACCTATCGTGATGCCACAGCCTGAATTTTTCTGCACCTTGTAGCAGGATTCATTTTATAAATTTCGTCCACCGAAGGAATTGATGAGCATTTAAAACACACTGTACCAGATTTTCCCAGAATAATTTAAATTTAAAAATATTATTTGTATTTAAAAGAATGAAAAATGCCCCAAGTTTAAAATTTCTTTCTCTAATGGAGTACATTAAAAAAAAAATCTTAAAATCCAAGTCGGCAATCCTTGGACACATTTTCTCCATCGGTTAACACTGAGGTGGGCGAATCCAATAGGGTTAGTACACAGCATCCTTAAAGCCGATTACGAACGGTTACAAACAACCATGCTAATAGGGGGACTCGAACCCACAGACTCTGGTACTGCATGCCAACACCCTAGCCATTCGGCCATCCACCGGCTGAGGTCCAAGGGACCAAATTTTTACCGAGGGAAAATACTTAAATTTACGAGCTACTTTAGCTTACAAAATTATGTAGGCCACCTTCATAATTTGAAGCTACGAGGGCCAAACGTTAGTTGAATCATTTGCCAAAAGAATGTTCGACAACATTATATTACGCACTTTATGAAACAGATAAAATGCATGACTTTATAAAAATGTCCTAAATGTAAAATTAACTGTCGATTAAGGCCCGGGGGTTGCCTGAATTGGAGTGCAGATCTGTACTGTATCTCCGGCGCCCAGGCCTATAAAAATTACCGAACAGGCAACTAATCATCGGCCGAGTTCGCAGGTATTGTTATGCAGCGGCTGACTTCAACTTCGTTCAGGGTTTATACGCGAAAGCGGAGGGGGCCGAGAAGTTTATCGAATTGACTGTCGATTACGTGGTGACGTTAATTCGTGAAGCAGGGAAGCATAAAACTGCTGCCCTTATCAGAAACTTGGCATTCGTTTAACTGGACTAAAGCTACTTAAAAAGATGTGATCCGTGATTTACAAGGTATTTCCCCGCGTGATTCTCTGTCGGAAACGTTATTTTGTTTCTGATTTGATGGTTATCGTAAAAGCTTTATATATTCAATGCGAGTTGTAGCAGGAGATTTCTTTTATTTATTCTCGTTCCGTGAAATAAGAATTACAGCCTAAAAATAAATAATTTACAGACACGCTCAATTTAATCTTTCTATCGCGAAGGGTTGTATACTGCGAACTTCTCACACATTAGACTAACGATGGATTAAGTGATAAATACGAATAATGTGAAAAATGTTTCACCCTACCTTTTTCCTTTGTATTTAGTGGTCTTTCTCTCCCTGCGGGTAAAATGAACTTTCAGGATTTTTTAGAATTTTAGTTTTCATTTTAACTTAAAATGTCATGAACCGGATCGACGAACCAAGGAAATTGTCAGCGGGGCACAAGTTGAAGAGATCCTTACTCTAGATTAGATTTGCACAACATGCGGCCTGCGGGCCGTATACGGCCCACTAGCACTCACTCTGTTGCCCCTCGAAGCCATTTGTTAAGTCACATAATAAAACTAAAAAATACGTTATATTACTTTTAGAAAAGCTGTACTGAAGTCTATACGATGAATAAAAATATATGATTAAATAATGTAAGAGCGATGTAAACATGTGATACACCATGACTGTGTTAAAAACAAAATTATAACTGGTGACACAGTAAACGAAGGTTTGCTTAGTGGACCCATATGTAAAAATGTTATATACTATATATGAATACATGAAAGTATGGTTGATACAATAGTCTACGTATTATAAACAAATGAAACGCTCGATAGTGAAAGTAATGATTTGATAATAAATGAAATAATGAAGATATATGTAACACATTGTACCGAATTGTAAGTACACATTGTAAGATGTATAAGTAATATGTTGTGTAAGGTACAAGAAAGCGTAGGGTGTATTATGAAATGAATGTGTTGTAAAGACACAGAGACATAAGCTGGATATAAAGTTATTGTACATATTGTATGTAATGTTGATTGCATATTGTGTGTGCCGCTGTAGGTGGTATATAGTTGTTATGATATAGAATATGGTATAGTATAAGTTGTATGTGTAAAAATAGTATATGTTGTATATTAGCGTAAGTTGTATTTTGTAAAAACCTTTGCTTCATTTGCTCTCCGGTGTTGTCAGAGATATTGGAAAATTTGTATTGATTGGAGCTGGAATGGTTGCTTTCCGCCTTTGAGGTGGGGGATAAAGCCCTCACCCCGGTTCCTGCGGGACCCGGCTGGGCTGGATTGCCGTCGGAATATTCGATTTCATTATTGAAGGGCCGTATAACCTTCGGGTGTGGACGGCGGTGATATTTCTTATATTAATTTTAGATTTATAATATTACGAGAGGCATATATAAGCAAGGAATATTAATGTATTTTTAAAATAATATGTTTTGTCAGATAAAATATTTGTCACTTTCCCATCTATCCCATTTTCTTGCGGCCCGTAGCAGCTTTCCATAAAGTAATATGGCCCTTAACACATTTCGAATTGTGCGGACCTGCTCTAGACCAGCGGTTCTCAACCTGGGGGGCGCGCCCCCCTGGGGGGGCGTAGAGAAATTTCAGGGGAGGCGTGAGTTTAAAAAAAAAAGCAAAATGAGAAGTAAAACTAACTGTAATTTACTGTACTCAATTTTGCACTCAGAATGTAACCGTAACATATTTTCGACATACGAACACGAACACGGTAATTGTCGTACACGATAATTTTTATAATTGCAAAAACACGATAATTGTCGTACGTCTGGACGTTGAAAGTGACCTGAGGTGTGCTTTGTCATAGTTACAACCTTATATTCAAAAACTTGTCAAGAACAAACAGTGCCAGCCCTCTCATTAATGTTGTGAAAGTGACTGGTATTACATGCCAACCTCACCTAGATCCTCGATTACCTCAAATATATTTGATCTGTATTTAATTCTTTAATTTCATATGTTCTAATAATAATATGTTCCAAATTAAGATATGAGTAGTAATATTAAATTTTGTGTATGAAATTATCTATTCTATATTTTCATTTAATAACCAGATTCAGTTTCAAATTCCGATTGTATTACTTGTATTGACCACATATGGTGGTGATGGTGGGAGGGGGGGGGGCGTGACCTCACATCAGTGTTCAAAGGGGGGCACAGAGCCTGAAAGGTTGAGAACCCCTGCTCTAGACGGTTCAAGGTAATAAGTAAATAAATTTGTTCATTAAATTTGTCTTCGCTTTTATCATATAAAATTACTCATTATTTTCTCCCAGATTTTTTAAAATCTATCTTATTTAGTGAAACTACTCTTGGCTATACAGTTGAATCCCTTTATAGCGAACCCGGTATATAACGAACTCACGGATATAACGAACAAAATTTTTGGTCCCGCAGTTTTCCTATTGTATACGTATTTTAATTAGTATGGTGTCAGTTTAATGTAATCGATTTTAGTTGATTTAATTCATTAATGATCATTTTTAATAGATTTTATCATTTTTTAATACATCATTATTGAATACACATTGTGACTAATGAGTTACACATTTTGTGAACTCTAGCATTTTTCTTAACGGTTCGGATATAGCGAACCACCGGATAAAGCGAACAAAACCCTTGGTCCCTTGAAGTTCATTATAACGGGGTTCAACTGTATCTTGATAGTGAAAATTCAACTTATTTAATTTCTTGTATGACACGGAATATAATTTACAGCTCATCACTAATCCCAGGTTCATGTTACTTTCCTGAAACGTTGTTATCAAATAAATCAAGTGTAATTTAAATTTTCCGGCATATTTTCCCAAATTGAGAATTATTGTTGTTTCTAGGTAACGGAATAAATAAGAGCAGGTGTATTAGATAAGCAGTAAGAATTTATTACGTAGTTAACTAAGTATGGAATTCAACCTAACATTGAATCGTATGAATATCTCCCTTATTTTATCTAAATTTTCCCTAAAGAACCATAAAAAAATTCTCTGGTTGTAATAAACTAAGATAGCCTTTTTCTTGTTTGATGTCTCTGGACTAAATTATAATGACAATCAGTGATTATGTTATTCGACTTTGAGACAAGCAAAATTAGTTTCATAATAAGGCATTAAAATATAAAAATGATAGAATAAGTTCAAAGATTATGCTCTTTGATTAGATATTTAAAGTAAGGTATGCACAGGGGAAAAAATGCAGTTCAACTCATTATATTTTGCGGAATTCAGCATGTTATATTTTATTTATTTATTTTTTTCAAATTTTAGCAAATCTATGAAAGGCAATCAGTTTTAACAGGTCTTTGGATATAGTGACATTTATTTATTTTATAAAAATTAAGCAATAGGGATTCCATAATCTACAGTCTGCTACAGTTGACGTTTCACTGTAGCACGTTGATACTTTGCGACTCCAGATGAAAGCTGTTTGAACGCTTTCGAAACTTAAACTGAAAGCAATTTTTATGAGTTTCTTTAATTCGTTAACTTGTTTTAGTGTGCTAAAGGCTCTTTTGTCGAAAGATATGGAAACTAGTATGGTAAATAAAATTTGAGAGCATTGCCTCAAAGTTGGACTAACACTTTTTTAAAAAAACACTGCATCTTTAAATGATGTGTGGCTTTATTAGAATTTTCTTAGATGCTTTGTAAAATGCTGCAGTTCTTACTGAAAAGGTATTCGACATCAGATCGCTTAAACTAGATAGTGCGAAAGAATTCTGCGGTATTCACCAGGAACAATTCATATCCTACAATATTCATATGTCAAAAAAGATGTTTACAAGTACGTAAGTGAAAATACGTAAGTGAAAAATTTGTGCTTAAAATTTGTACGTAAGTGAAAAATTTTCAATTACGCACCTGTAAACAACATCTCTTTTAACTAATAAATGTTTCAGGATATGAATAGTTCCTGGTGAATACAGCAGAATTGTTTTTCACAGTTGGGCGAAACTGTGGAAAAATGAACTACGGTATTTGCTATGCAATTCAAAAAGCACGACTAAGAATGCTAATCTGATGTTCATATTGGTTTTAAAATCCCCATTAACCTTTAGTTTACGGGGAACATTTTTCCGATTCCCTCTTTAGAACGGGAAATTTCATACCCCCTTTGTAAGAACGGCCATTAAGGTGGTTATATATATATATATACAGGGTGTCCATAATTAAAGTACCACTTTCCAAAAGCTGCAAAAAAAAATCACTGGTCAGAATGACTTGAAATTTGAACTGAATATACTGGAAGAGGGGGGAAATGATTTGGCATAATAAAAAAAGTTCCAAAATGTATCAATAGATAGCGCTGTAACATTTTGGAACTTTTTTTTTATTATGCCAAATCGTTTCCCCCTTCTTACAGTATATTCAGTTCAAATTTGAAATCATTCTGACCAGTGGTTCTTTTTTTGTAGCCTTTTGAAAGTGGGACTTTAATTATGGACACCCTGTATATATATATATATATATATATAAGAAATAGATGATAGAGAAAACCAGTAATAGCCCTAAAGCTACTTGCAGCCAGGAACAAATAACATGAAAAGAAAAGTATGAAAGAGGTTTTAGACAGCATCTCATCATCAGCGGTGTCAATGCTGTCTAAAAACCAATGGATTGTTTCCGATGAGTATGATCTATACAATAAACACACTCAGACGCCGTACAATCCATATATATATATATATATATATATACATACACACACACACACATATATATATATTCATTCTTGAGTCCGTATTCTTGGGATACATGCTATCCCACTACGTAAGGAAAAGGTTAATGAACATGACTTAATGAATACATCGGCATAAATTACCATGAAACGTTTTGTTTTGTAGATTTTGCAGTTAAAACTTTAATACCTAAACTCGAGAAATTTAATAAATTATAAGCATATACATTTTTTTTAAAGGTTTTCGCAAAATATGGGCCTTCACTTTCTAGATTGGGAGGGGGATAAACTTTCTATTAAGCCGAAACACTTCTGCAAGGGTTAAACGGCGGAACGCTCAAGCATCATTAGTGAGAGTAGGAAAATAAGATTAAATTTACGCTCACTTTAATCTAGAGGTTTTTTTTTTCATAATTCCATACATAATTGCCGTGAAACTGTAAGTATCTAAATAAGCAGATTATGTGAAATAATTCCTCTTGTTTCTGGCGTCCAGATCTTGCATCGAATCCTTGTGGCACTGAGAAGCAATCCTTCGTTGTAGTATTCGGTAATAAGTTAAACTATGTCGTAAGCAGGATATGCTGAGTATTATTATTATTATTATTTTTAAATTACATTTTTTTTCTGGTTTTGGTACAGGAATTTAGTTTTTCTATGATTCATGTACGCGAATGCCATTACTGTGAGAAGGAATGAACTCATCATTATGGTAAATTGGGCTGAAAAAATACCGCATGTTCAGGTTGTAGTTTCGCATGATTAGTCATACATGAGTGTGTTTGATTCCGTTATCGTTGTAGTTTCTACAACAGAGAAAGATGTGAGTTAGGGCGGCCGTCAACATTCGATGTTGACCACTACTGGCCTGGTGTCTGTAAGGCGTTGTTTGCCCGGTAATTCACATTCGGGTGAATGTCTAGAAACGACAAGTGCCTCCGCATTTGAGAAAAATATTTCAGGTAGTCTCTTCTAACGAAACTACCGCGGGTTATCAACGTAGGATTGCTTATCGTTGCTTACCTCCTTTTTTTACGCATTTTGGTACTTTTCTGTTTACCTGTTTACTGCTACTGGGTTTGACGCGCTGGCAAAATTATAACTCGCGACGCCGGACAATTTTTCTCTCTCCGCAGGACCGATATTGAGGAACGTAATCCTACGTTAAAAAAAACCAATGACAGATGTACATTGTTTAGCCTTCACGTATTTTGAAATTTACTCTGATAAAATTTCTGTTTTTTTAAAAAAATATCCTAATGTTTTGTGACGTAAATCTTATTTTCTTTAAAGTTTTATTTTTGAATTTTAATTACAAATTATCCAATTGTTTTTACTCCTCTCGTCACTGCAACAGGATTTCTGCGCCCACATGTAAATTACTACTTCTCTTAGAAAGATGCTCGGTGTAAGAAATTACAGTTTGATGAGGCAAATATCTAACGCATGACGAGGTCATAATTTTAGAATTATAAAATATACTAAAAGATATTTTAAAAGGTTTAAAATAAAACAGCTAGAGGTTTAATAAAAAATTTTTTTTTCGTAATTGAGATTTTTGTCCTATAAACTCTGCAGTTGTTAACGCTAATAACTTCTCTTATATAAAATTTCTTTTTTAAAGTCAAATCTCCAAGTTTTAATTCTGAATTTGTTTCATAGTTTAAGTTAGTATCTTGATTTTTAAATTGTTAGTAAGAATTTGTGAGTGAAAATTACAAAAATTATAAAATTGTCAAGTTAATTCTGAATTACTTAAATTTCGCTTGTCATAAATTCAAAACTTCTATTCCTTTTAAAATCTCTTGACACATGATGAATGAGTTCTGATAGTTTGCAATCAAACTTAAAAATATAATTTTTAAAATTTGGTCAATAATAAAATTAGTCTTTTTTTCTGAAAGCAAGCAGCCGGAATGATCGAATGACTAGTACACTGGTATTTGGTATCAGTGTTTGGGTTCGAGTTCTGTTGTTGCCACAGGTTTTATAGTCATTCGGAATAGTCTTCAAACTCTAGTTCCTGGTGTGCAAGTACTTGATGATAACGGAAGCAAGTACTTGATGATAACGGAAATCGTTTAGTGTTGTTTCACCACAAAAAGTAAAATAAATGAGTCAGTTGCAGTCTAATTTCGTAGTCGTTGCTTATGCCCGTTTACGACAGCAACATCAGATCAAATCCTATATAGGTTATACTAGCTGAAAACCCGCACTTCGCTACGGAGTACATTCAAATTAAATACAACGGTCAATGTATGCAATTAAAGCCCCAATAAATAAATAAATAAATAAATAAATAAATGTATATATATATATATATATACATATATATATATATATATATATATATATATATATATATATATATATATATATATATATATATATATATATATATATATATATATATAATAAAATAAATACAACGATCAATGTATACAATTGATGTAAAAGGAAATATATATTTATAAAAAAATCGTAAGGGATATTTTTATGGACAAAATAATGTAGAAGAAAACATTCAAATTAAATATAATAGGACATGCTAAAGAATAGTTCAGTCTGAGGAACATTTTTTTTACCGTATTTTAATATTTTTTTGTCAATTTATTTCGTTGTTATGCACCTGACGCAAAATTTGCACCTGACGCAAAAGTATCACAAAAAGAAAAGAAACCCCGTGATCAGCATTTAATAAATTAAATTAAATGAATCTTTAAAAATTCACCAAAAATCAGAAAATAGAGGTAAAGATTCGAAAAAGATTTCATTTTAAAGGAATTTTCATGATCTTTATCGTGATATAAATTTTATAACCCTCAAATTATTATTTTAAATATAAATTTTAAAAGATGTTACAAAAACAGCTTAAAAATTTAATTTAAAAAAATCTAAGAAGAATTTTTCAAACATCTTTCTTAGTGCACCTCTACACTATAAGAAGAATCGCCATGAAAAATTTCAGGCCTTTAGGTCTAGTGGTTTGGTCTGTGCGTTGTATGTCAGACAGCCAATCAGTCAGTCAGTCCGTTACGGAACTGTTTTATGTATATAGATTTGGATGAAAGGGGTGGCTCCGGGTTTAATTAGTACCACAAGGGTCGGAGTCCGACTTGGCCAAAGGGCCAGTCCCGTCATTTTGAACCGTGTCAAGTGACGAGACCACAACACTTGACCCCGGACCTGCAGAGGTAATTTTGAGAACTTGGAGGACGTTGCAGCCACGACAGATTTTAGGTGCACCAGCGGCCATTAGTGTACACGGTAGTGGATTTGTCAGCGACGAGTATCGAACCAGTGACTTTCAGATCACGTCCTTTCCAACTAGGCCACTGCGCCCACGAAGCTACAATTGAAGTTGCTTAGCTCTTATGTTTTACGAATTTGTAAAAAAAAATTATTCTGAGAACTTTTAAAATTGCTCACCAATTATTTGATCCAAATAAACGAGAAAATTTTCCTTTATTCTTGAAACTGATTAGCTTATAGTTTTTTTTCTTCAAAGAGAAGAAATTTTTTTCAGTTACACCCAAGTACAACAATGTGTATCTTATAATTTTTGCATTTATGTGTATCTTATAATTTTGGCATTTATGAGGGTGTATTATCATTAGTTAAATAAAAGTTTAAGAGTTTATGTATCATTCTGGTTTTTTAGAAATTATTGAAAATTGCATGATACCTGAAAAATTTTACTCTTCAAAACCGAATTTTTCGAACCGAATCTAAATATTTCAAGGAAACCTTGAAATTTCAGACTAAATTACAGTTTTTCCAGAAGAAAAAACCTTCTAGAAGTTTTTGCCGATTCTAAAATTCTCGAGAATAAACCCCAACCCTAAAATTTCTGCCTAAATGTAATGGGGAAAATCCTCAAATTTTCTGACTATGTTTAAAGAATAGCTGAAAAAATCTCAAAATATTCGGACTTAACCGGAGGAAAAAAATAAAAACCCTTAAAATTTCATACTTATTGAAATATTTTGCGAGGAACACCTGAAAACTGGCAATACCGTTATCCGGATGAGCCTGTAAAATTCGACCAAGAACCCGAAATTTCTTACTGTAATCGGAAATCACCTACTGAATCTTTGCCAGGGTGTTGTGCAGCCGCTCCCCTGACTAATGAACCAGAGACTCAATGTGTTTTCCCTTTTTGACATGCATCCAATGCCACGAGCCAGTTCACATCACGAGTCGCAGATCTGCAGTCCCAAAGTAAAGCAATGGGCATTTATTTTTCTCCCAGAATTTTCCTAATCGCAGATCAGCAAATGCATATTTTAAATTCCAATTTTTTTTCATATAGCGATACGCATTTATATAAATAGAGCATAGTTTTTTAAAATCTACATTTTTTTCCGCATTTAACCTATGTATATAAAACAGTTCCGTAACTGACTAACAGACAACGAACAGACCAAACAGCTGGACCTAAAGGGCTGAAATTTTGCATGGCGATTCTTCTTATAGTGTAGGGGTGCACTAAGAAAGATTTTTTAAAAATTATTCTTCGATTTTTTAAAATTAAATTTTTAAGCTGTTTTTGTAACATTATTTAAAGTTTGCATTTAAAATAATAATTTGAGGGTTATAAAATTTATATCACGAGGAAGATCATAAATATTCCTTTAAAATGAAATCTTTTTCGAATCTTAACCTCCATTTTCTGATTTTTGGTGAATTTCTAAAGAATAATTTTCAGAATTTAATTTATTAACTGCTGATCACGTGGTTTCTTTTCTTTTTGTGATACTTCAAAATAATTTTGCGTCACGTGCATAACAACGAAATAAATTGACAAAATAAATATTAAAATATGGTAAAAGATAAAATTTAACCACTATACTAGTTGAGATGGAAGTTTTTTTTAAGAAATTAATTCAAATTAGTATGTTTTATGGATATTAAATATACAAATTAATTGCCTACATTGACCGTTGTATTTAATTTGAATACTTTCTTCTACATTATTTTGTCTATAAAAATATTCATCCGTTACGATTTTTTTAATATATATATATATATATATATATATATATATTATAGACTTGAAAGCTGTGCTAATTCGTAATAATTACCCTGTAAGTCTGTCCAAAAACATAATTGGTTGTTTTTGTTTTAATGAATAGTTTGTTCTGTTGCATTAATATGTTAAACATAACAATAGGTTAAAATAGAAATAATAACTACTAAAAATAAAAATAAAAATCATAAGTAAAATAAATAATAATAAAATTAACTCAAAGTAGTAACAGTAATAAATAAATAATTAAAGGAATAATAGTCTTAAAATACGGTAACCTAAGTAATTCTGTAACTGAGAATCCACTACCTCAATGGTTGCAAGTTTTATGATGTCAGTCATCTTGCGGTTACAAGTTCTTAACTTCCACTCTGACTAGCGCCAGGCTTGGTGTTCTTTGGTTAAGTACTTATTCAAACTTAATTCATTTATTAATCAATTCTTCTGTTAATAATGGATTGTACGGTGTCTGAGTGTGTTTATTTAATAGATCATACTCATCAGAAACAATCCATTGGTTTTTAGATAGTATTGACACCGCTGATGAAGAAATGCTGTCAAAAACCTTATTCATACTTTTCTTTACATGATGTTTGTTCCTGGCTGAAAGTAGCTTTAGAGCTATTACTGGTTTTCTCTTTCATTTTATTCTTATTTATATATATATATATATATATATATATATATATATATATATATATATATATATATATATATATATATATATATATATATATATATATATATATATATGTATATATATATATTTATTTATTTATTTGGCATTAATTGCATATATTGACCGTTGTATTTAATTTGAATGTACTCCGTAGTGAAGCACGGGTATTCAGCTAGTTTTTTAAAGAACTTAAATTATCAATGTTTGTGCCTACAAAATAAAAAAAAAATTTTGAAAATATGAAATTAAATTGAATTTTTTTTTCAAAACACGTGCATTGCCTTCAAATATTTATTTTCAAATGCAGAAAGTAGAATTAAAGAATCTTCATTTTATAATCTGTGATTAGATACTGAGAGGAAAACTCCCTTAATAGCTTAGCATGGAGATTGAATATTTGCGAGGTCAAGTCCTTAAAACGTTCTCTTCCTCGCAGTGAAGCCGAAATCGAAAACCCCTAGGGATGCGCATTTCTTGCCCTTGCGCGCTTTCAAACGCTCTGTTCCGGGAGAAAACGAAATCGAAGTGGAGAAGGGGGTTTGCCAACCATGCGTATCGCTCTTGTTCTCCTTTCTTTACACAATGAGACCGGGATCCGTAAATGGAGCGCTGTAGAGGCTCCCCCCCCCCCCAACAAACAAAGACCTCGCGTCTATCTAATCAGGCGTGAACCAGAGGATTTCAATATAATATGGAGGAACCGTCTCTAGGAATGACGCAAACGAATGACGCCAGCGTTAGCCGTAGACTAGTCTGTTCTGGAATCAACTAACAGGATCCTGTCAGAGTGCGGATTCGCTTCACTCTTCTCTGTTATTTTTCAAAATCTTAATTTTACGGCGGGAACCCGCTTGAAAGACAATTTTACACGTTCCAGTTGCAGATTCGATGTGTCCATTATTTCGTTTCTAGAAATAGGTGTCCAGAACGCAAAATATAATATTCACTTATTCCCTCTATAGTTCTAATAAAAAATAAAATAAAACTAAAAATAAATAAATACATATTCTAGTCATATTTTTTTCAGAAAGGCGCTTTTCCCTCCTTTTTTTTCTTTGGTAAAAATAAGGCACTGGTCTTTAAATTCTCCCCCAGTGGCGTAGCGAGGGGGCAAGGGGGGTCTATCATGCCCCGGGCACCACTTGCAGAGGGGCGCCAAATGCCCCCAAGACCATTGGACCATTTGGTCCTCAAGACCATGGGGGGTGGGGGTGCCAAAAAGGTATCGTGCCCCGGGCGCCAGTTATGCTCGCTACGCCACTGCCCCCTCCCCCCCGTGTGGTGACCAGATGTGAAAGAATATACTCAATGTAGCTCATGCAGGGCGTAAGAGGCGACTAAAATGGGCAACCGTGCCCTGGGGTATCGATGGACACCCTTGCCTCTAGAGGATATAAAAATATAGAGGTCTGGTCCTCCAGGTTGTGGATTGAGCGTGGCGCTAGCAACCCCAATCTTTACAAACACTCTTGCTACGAAATCTTATACAATGAATGGAATGTGCTGGTCATCTGATGCGATTGCCTGAGGAGAGAAACCTTAAGAAAATTTTATGACTAAGCTAATTGGCAATCGATCCAGAAGTAGAGCAATCAAAGATGGTCTGGTTCTATTGACAAGAACATCCACCTTTTAAATTGTAGGAATTGGGAAAACTATTTCTGCGAACAGGACAGAATGGAAGATACTCCTTGACAAGGCCAGGACTCGCAATGGACAACGCAATGGACTGTCTTGCTACTGATGGTGATGAATTGCAGATTCGAACTGTTCATTATTATGTTTCTAGCAATAAGTGTTTGAAATTCAAAATATAATACAATTATCGCCCCATTACTTCACATTAAAACAAAAAATAAAGCACATTCAATTCATAGTTTTTTTCTGTAAGAAAGCTTCTCTCTCCCTTTTTTCTCAAGTAAAAATAAGACACTAGTCTTTAAATCCTTTGTAATATCAAATCCATAATGGTCCTCGTAAACCTTTCATTAAAAATGTGAATTTCATATGAAACTCAACGCAATAAGGATCATTAAGCGGATAAAAAAACTTGTAATTCGCGATGTAGTTAAAATAATATACCTGATATCAGGGCCGCCCAGAGACTTTACGGGGTCTGGGGCAAACTTTTGTTGGAGGCCCCAAGAAATCTGATTAATCGAATAATTTATTTATTTATTTATTTATTTATTTATTTTTTTTTTTTGGGGGGGGGGGGGCTTTTTTCAGGAGATTATTTTGAATTTTGAAGTACGGTACAAGTTTCATAATTTTCTTTCGTAGGAAATCTAATAAATAAATTTTAAAAAAATTTCTTGGGGCCCCTCCGGCAGTTGGGGGCCTGGGGCAAAGTGCTCCAGATAACCCCCTCCCCTCTGGGCGGCCCTGCCTGATATTGAAATCTACCAGAAGCGGTCTAAATATCAAGACAAAAATGAACAGGCTATTTGTGCGTTTTCAAAAAATAAAAATCTCTGTAAATAACCGTATAATTCCTGGATATGATTAACAATGAATTTCACTGTACATGAAATTCCCAAGCAAAATGAGTGATTGGAGGTTTAAACCAGGAGTTCCCAACCTTTTTCCTACATCAACCCCTTTTAAAAGAATGATTTTCTTCATCGACCCCCCCTCACAATTTTCTCTATAATACGCAGCATACAACATAATTATAATACTAATAATTGAACATAAAACACTTAAATATAACAATTTGACTAAGAATATGAACAAAAAATTAGAAAAAGTGGTTCATTAGGTTTATGTTTTATTATTTTTGTACTAATATCATTTTTAATTTCACAAATATAAGCAAGATTCAGAAACGCAGATTGTAATTGCACAAAAGTTCGATTTCAATTAATGTGGTGCATGGCTGTGCTTGATGCAATTTTTTTAATGTTTGGCCGGAAATTGCCTATCATCGTATAGTCACAATAACTAACATAACGAATATAAATATATTTTATTAAACAATTTTACTGACTTATATGCAGTTATAATATAATTTCATTCGACACATATACATAAGCGTCATGACATTCGACTTTATATGGGTGGATCACTCCCTTATGCAAATCTGTATTTATACATATTATAGATGTTAATTACCTTGAAACAATGGATACATGCATGGGTTGGAACAAGCAAGGAATACAACGCATTGACCTTAAACATACATTTATTTGATAACCCAAATTTCAATTAACTTGTCAGAGCTATTAATATAACAATCCGTTTCATATTAACAATTTTGACATAAGGAACCCAGAAGCAGAGGCAAACTATAGAGTCAAATATGATTCTTAGAGTCTATCGGGGAGGCACTTACTATAACGGATGTATGCAGCGATGATCGTAGTGTGGCAACGACGTTTGTATTGGGGTGTTTTAAAACTTAATATATATATATTAATTAATAATTAATGAAATTAAGGTAGGAATGAAACTTACTAATTAAGATGGGCCTCAGTTAAATTTAAATACAACAATATTTGCCATTTGGCCATTAGTGGTTAGTACATTTTAAGATAGATGGTAAAGTTGCGTTGTGTGTAGCAATAACCCATAAACATATAATAATTAAAATTTACCCTAGGTTCATTACTGTCTGCATCACTGTGGTGATTAATGAGCCAAAAGAAAAATGAAATTAAATCTAATAAATTTACTTAACCTTGGAGAACACCTAGAAATGAAATTATCTCACCTAAAAGAAAAAGCTTCATATCTGCTGAAATAAAAATAAAACCTAAAGCTGAAAATCCGAAAATTTACTAAAAAGGCAAGGACCGACATGACAAAGATATACTTTAACATAACAAATTTATTCCTTCCGATTACATTAACAATATTACCACCAATCTGGTAATCAGTTCTATTCAACATTTTTTTCGACATACCAATATTAAATTATCAAAAATACAATTGCTGTAAAACTAAGAATCTATATCTTCACAACACCATAAAATATATACAATGAAATTTCCAAAATGAAATGGCTGGCGAATATAAAAAAAACTAAACCATTCTATATGCAATTGCTCATCATAAATTTAATTTTACATTTAAATTTAATCTTAATGATTCTGCTGCAGCTTTAAAAAAAAGTAGAGAGGTTATGGATAGAATTTACAGAAAGTAGAGGAAAGGAAAAGAAATTCACCCGTCGCCGTCACATCATCGTCGGGATCTTAGCGTCGTCCTGAGGCCAGAGCCTCAGCCCCCGATCCTTCGGTCCTTTTTGCCTCCGCTCCCGTTCAGGATCCTCTCAAATCTCCCTTTTTTCAAACGCCCGCGCTCCGAGTCAGCACCTTGTCACCACTTCCATCAGTCCGCAAAACCATCCTCCATTCCAAGTAGTTCCTTGGTGAATTCTAATGGCCGAAATGAGGGGGGAAGGCTACATGTAGCACTCTTGCACTCTGCAATTCTTTATACAATTTATTTTTTTCACCCCTCATCTCGTTCTTCTTGATTATTTTAATTTCATGGCGGCCTGGTCATCCGCCCGGCGATGTATCCTTGCGCGCCTTGCATCTGACCTTCTGAGATTTCTCCCCGTTTGAAAAAGGGCGCGTAGCGGACGTATAGGGTTACCGATAGTGGGGGAGGCTACGAGGCTTGTTGCTAGGCAAAGGGTCAATTTTAGGGAAAGAAGGAAAGCAAAGAATATTTCTAAGACTTTTACCATTTAAATTACAAACCGCCAGCCAAAAAACAATAAAAAACAATATACCAGCCATTCACAAGGTTCATAAATAAGACTTATTAATTTATCAATATTAACAATAATAAGGTATAACCCGTGATGATCTATTTCAAACTTAATTCTTCTCAATGTCAAAACATTTAGAGAAACTTGCGCACACTTCTCCAAATGCGATGACATTAATCAAATCAATTAATATCTGATCACCACAAGTATAACCCTTACATATATTTAGCAGAGGCTTAATAAATTTATTAAAACAAAGCACAATCGTTACTAAAATTTACTTACTTACTCACTTACTTTACTAATTTATTTATCTGAATACCCGATATTAATATTAACTTTAATCACTTCCAAAACTATTAATTATCATCACAACAGTAGCACCGGCGACCGGGACCCAGTATCATCTCCAGAGTAGGAACACCTTGGCAGGATATTCGCACTTCTCCAAGGCTATGGGGCAGACGAGAGTGTCTGACATCTAACTCTCTGGAACCCAATCTAAAATCCGTCTCCTTCTTTTTCAAATCCTTCCGTTTTTAGCGGAGGTGTTGTCCGTTTACAGGGGGGTCATTCTGGCACGCCCCTCACTTTCATTGGGCAGTGGGCTGTTTTTCTTTCATTGGTTCCTACCACAATTGGTTCTTTATTACACCGCCTCTGTCACCTCTGTCCATAGTCTATGAAGTACCTTCCCCAACATAATTTTATTTTGCAAAACAACTTTGACCCTTCTCATCTGACGTTTTTACTGTGGGCCATAAAATAACGACCATCCATCTTGTAAAATTTAGACTTCAGATCGCTATCACTGGCCACACCGACAGCTATTCTTCTAATTTTTATTGGTTTACAATCCTGTATTTACCCCTGCCTCTGCATCCTTTATAATACATTCTTTATTGTCCACACACCGTGGGGAATTATACCATTTTTACTTCTACACATATTACAACGGATATTATTATCTAATAATTACATTCCTAAAAAAATTAAATTAAATTTTAAAACAGAAAAGTTTATCATCGACCCCCAATAGACCCCTGGAATACTACAGGCCCTTTTCAAACTTCTATCGACCCCCAAGGGGTCCACCTGGACCTCGCTGAGAATCCCTGTTTTAAACGAACGAGAACATATCTAACCACGCAATTCATCGCTACTGTCCTGTCGTCTCAAGGGGAAAATTTCTTAAAAATGCTTTTCTCTGTAAAAATCAGCAAGACTTTATTAGCCTCTCTTTCCCGCGTTATTGAGTCACCAACTAGTTATCATGGGTGGGCAGTTTATCATGTAAATTTCACTTTTGAACACTTAAGCAAGAGGACGGTTATCAAGCTTTTACGCGCCTTTCCCTGTTTGCCTTGACCTTGACACTTCACTGGAGCTGAGTTTGCTAGCAGAGTTTATCTCAGTTCAGATCTATCAAGCCGTTGAAATTCTGACCAGCATCTGGAGAGAAAGCTGGTCTAAAATGCCATTAACAACTTACGATATCGCCTGGCACAAATAAACTACTGAGGCACAAGCTGCTTCGATATCTTTCTTTCTAAAACGTTCTGTAAACCAAAAGAGTTCCGTCTAAATTTTATAATAAGACTTTTTAAAACACCTTTTTGATTTTTTTAAAAATAAAAAAATCTTACATTTCTTTTAAGGTAGCTATGTGCTAACTGTATTGAATTCGCTCACCTCAATGTTAACGTATGAAGAAAATTTGTCCAAGAATTGCCGACTTGGATTTAAAGATTTTTTTTTTTTTTTGAATGGTACACCGTAATAGAGAAAGAAATTTTATACCTTGGGACATTTTTCGGTTTAAAAAAATGCAAATAATATTTTAAAATTCAAATTATTCGGGGGAAAAGTCTGGTCTGGTGTGTTTTAAACGCTTCTAAATTCCTTTTGTGGACGACCTTTACAAAATGAATCCTGTTGCAAAGTGCAGAAGAGTTTAGGCTATCTGAAAATACAGAGGCTGTTCACACATTTTTTAGACGATGTATATTGTATTCCCAAAACTAAACTACATAAAATTCTTGTGTTTTAAATGTTCTATTTGACATCCCTTATTCTGAACTATCTTTCGACACCGCAATTTCCAGGATAATAATGCCTTTTGAAGTGTCAGAAGAGGTATTCTATCCCATTCCTCCTGAACAGCTTTCCAGAATCCTGTAAGGATTTTGGGACGACGTTTGGATAATGCAGATTTTAAAAGTCCGAAAGCACAAAAATCCATAGGTGATACATCGGGAGATTTAGTAGGGATATCAGTGAAGGGTATGGCCTTGATACCAGTTTTTTGTTCCATTTCTTTTAGGAAATTTACAGTGGATTTTGATGTGCGACTGCTAGCTTTGTCCTGATGGAGTCTCACAGATTGATGGCACTGTGGGTAAAGCGATGGTATTTCATTCAGAAAAATTGGCGATAAAATATGTTCCTGATAGTATTTGGAGTTAATCTTGACATTTTTTCCACTCTCTTTATTTTTAACTTGCCATTATAAGAAAAACCAGCAACAATCATGAATCCCTTAGAAAAACTTTCTTTCGATTCTTTGAACCATGTACTTAAATTTTTTTCTCCCCTTTTATGATAATAATTTTGAATAAAAACAAAACTTTCAATTCACAGACGATAATTTTGACTTTTAAAAACATAGTACAATTACAATTATTTCTTTTGCAGCAAGCGATTTTTTATTACCGCTTACCAAAATCGTCTAAAAAATGTGCGAACAACCTCTGTACCATTTTTATTTGATTATCAGCATTGATGTAGCTGTAAACAGTAGACACATTTTTCTATATTTGTTAACATTGAGGTGAGCGAATCCAATAGGTTTAGTACACAGCAACCTTAACCGACAGCTCCTTTGTTTTACATATTGTCTCATCGGCGTATACTGCATCATATGCTTCACGATTACTGCTAATTCTGTACCTGAAAACAGTTCTACAACTCGGATGAATTGTTTTTTTAAGTTTAGTCAAACGCTATGTTAGCAACAATATGTCTGACCCATTTTCCGAAAGCTTCAACATTAATTAAATGCAACATCGTGTGGTTCGAGAACGTTTAAATTTTTATCTAGAGCGAGCGCGCTTATGAATTTCTTCTTTCCCGATTCGCCCAAGAGAAATTCGCTTCGAAAAACACATTTTCGTGATTGCTTCAAACAGGTTTTTATTTTTCCAACACGATTAAAGTTTTATCACAAGGCAGGGAGATAAGCGCTTCATTATATATCGTCAACAATTTTGAAAGAAATTTCGTTTTCAGAGGTAAATGAACTTTGTGAGGAAAAGACTGAATTTACCGTATTTTTCGGACCATAAGATGCAACGGTCATATAAAACGCATTTCAAATTTATGAGAGGATTTTTAGAAAATAATATTGGGTATTTTGTTAGGTATATAAAGATATTTTCAAGTTCTCACTTAATAAAGATAAAAAACATATGTAACAAATATAATAAATAATATTTATAAAAAATATATACATATATGTATATAATCTATATATATAAAACAGTTCCGTAACTGACTGACTCACTGACATACAACGCACAGACCAAACCACTGGACCTAAAGGGCTGAAATTTTGCATGGCACACATTTTTCTATATATATATATATATATATATTTGGCATTAATTGCATACATTGACCATTGTATTTAATTTGAATGTACTCCGTAGCGAAGTGCGGGTTTTCAGCTAGTATATAATAAAATATTAATTTTATTTTAATGTTACCTTCGGACTATAATACGCACCCCAATTTTAAGCCGATTTTTTTCATGTAAAAGTTGTGTGTAATGGTCCGAATAATACGGTATGTTCACCGACTATTGAACTATGTTTGAATGTTTAATGCACATGCATGATTATTCTTATCGTTTGATCCTCGGGGGTAAATATTACTTTAATTTGGAGGATCAAATAATACAGAAACATAACGATTTGGTTCACTGCCATTGTTTTCAATTATTGGAGTTTAGGTTTTATCCCCACTGATTCCATAAATGTACAGGGTTATCAGGAGAGAATCATCCGATTACAAAAATTAATATTTTTCATAATTACAAACAGAAAATTATAATTAATATGTCATTGTAAAGGAAAAATGTTAAATTTTTAGCCTCATTGGCATTTGGAGGTTCGTAAATTTCTAAACAGAGAACTACCACACCATTACATTGGTCGCACTGTAGCCGATTACAAAGTTTAATATTGTCCATAATTGCAAACAGAAAAATTATATTTAATATGTCATTGTAAAGGAAAAATGTTAAATTTTTAGCCCAACTGGCATTTGGAGGTTAGTAAATTTCTAAAGAGAGAAGTACCACACCATTACATTGGTAATTTAATTTTTATATTGGATATGTGAAATATCCAATATTAATATAATATTAATAAAAAATAAAATAAAGAATATCGCCAAATAATAAAATAATAATAAATATAATAAAGAATATCGCCAATATAATAAAGAATATCGCCAGTGCCCATACACACTTTGCTAGCTTGCTTTAATAATTTTTATTTCACATATTAATATAATACATATCCAATATTAATATAATACAATATTTATATAATATATGTATAATATTTTCAAGTATGTTGTTTTAGAATATTACCCATTACGACTTCTTTCTTCGGGGATATGTCAAAGATCTTGTGTTCATACCACCTTTGCCTACAAGTTTTTCCGAACTAAAACAACGCATTTGTGATGCTTTACAAATAGTTAACAATGAAACAACGTGTTGGCAAGAAATGGCATATCGCAATGATATTATACGGGTGACTAAAAGAAGTCATATCGAACACCTTTGAAAAATATTTTAACATTTTTCCTTTACAATGACATATTAATTATAATTTTTCTGCTTGTAATGATGGAAAATATTAAATTTTGTAATCGGATGATTCTTTCCTGATAACCTTGTATTTATGAAAAATTACAAGTATGCACTTGCAGCACTAAAAGAAATTCTTGTTTATCATTCAGGTCTATAAACTATGCTTTTGAAAAATCTTGACTGACAATTTAAATCAGAAAAGGAACGTAAGTATATCACTAATACCCAAGATAACACGCTTAAAAAGGCACATTGATTTTGCTAATAACCAAAGCAAAAAATTAGTATTAAAAAAGGGAAGGCTTCAATTTTCAGTAAACATAAGGTTGAATTGATTCTGAACGCGTTAGAAATGTTGCTCATAAATACTTTTTGAGTGTGAGAATTCGAACATCACACAGCGTTCACTTGGCATATATTTGTCTGTCTTTAAGGGAACTAGAGACCTTCAGCTTCGAATTTTTTAATTTACAATTTTTAACTCTATATAAAAAATGAGAATAATTTGTATTCTTTTTTACTACATCTGAAACCTTTAGAATCCAAAATAAGGATTTTTTTTGGCAGAAAATTACCTTTTTTCAAAATTTTTTTCAAAAATATTAGCATTTTTCAAAATTCTCCATGCGCATTCCAAATTATTTAAAAACCTTAGATTTTTCAACATAAGTTTACCGTACATAAATAAATATAACTGTGGTATGAATTTTTTTTGTAGGAATCTAAAGCCATAAGTAATTATTTTTTTTTAAATTTGGCTGTTGTTTTTATGTTTTTTTATGTTTTTGCATTATTTCATGGTCTACAAATTTGAAATATATTTATTATTTCAAAGAATCATGCACAGGTTTGTGGAAAACACTTCAATTAACAATCCTGGTAAATTTGAAAGAAATCAAACGAAAAGTAATGCGCATAGAGCATTTTGAAAAATGCTATCTTTTTTGAAAACTTTTTTGATAAACAGGTCTTATTCTTAAACGAAATACTTATATGTGAATTCTAAGTGTCTTCAATAAAGTAAAAAAGAATATTAATTATTCTCATTTAGAATAAAGAGTAAATTATTAAAAACTTAAAACAAACAAAGATGAAGGTCACTTGTCCCCTTAAACGAATCATGATTTTCGTATTAAAAAAATTCGAACAATTTTTATAAAAAAATAATTAAAATAAAGAAATTAAAATTCTAAGTTTGCATTAACGTAAATAGAATAAATACATAATCATAATATTCTAAAAATTTTAAAAATATATAAGCAAACAATTTTCTCCCCAGAATAAAGAATATCGCCAGTGCCCATACAAATTTTGCTAGCTTGCTTTAAAAATTTTTATTTCGCATTTGATTTTTATATTTATGTATGTTTTAAATTGCTTAAATTTTATTGAACAAAAATCTCAAAACTGATTAAATCTTGAAGACCTGTGTGATATGAGTCAGTAACTCCGGCTTTCAACTTAACGCGCTCCTTAATCCATGAAATGATCTAGTTGTATCGATATCTTTTCCCTGTTATATTCTAAGTAGGCTTTATTCTGAGCTGTGTAATACTTCTCCCTTTATAATATTATGTAATAAATTATACTTCCTCTAATTTTTTAAGAGCATTATATAAATTCTCATCATCCTCAAAATGCGTAACCGAATTTCAAGCGAGAAAAAAAAATAAAATAAAGAAGTCTTCAAATAAATCGCAGTGGAGATTAGGAATACATTTTTAATATACATATTAATGTTGGGCGTATGAGGATTTCTTAAACGGAGATAAGATACCGTGAGTCTTTTCGAAAGAGGCCATTTCCCAGCTGTGATAAAACCCATCTCTAGAGAAGAAATAGCTTTATACAGAGGGAAAAAATTCCTGTGAATGAGTGGTGTACTATCACTTGCAACGTCCAGTCTAATTTCTCAACTAATCTTCATACGGCATTCTGTATTTTAAGGTTTGATTTCATATCATCATGTTAGTTTTGGCACCGCTTTGGAACTGCTTCTCCTAGAAAACTTCTAGCTGATGCATGAGTCTGCCTCTAATCATACGCAACGAAATCACTGAGTGTTTGTATCGAAAAAACAGACATTTAATGAATAATCCTAACTGTTTAGTGAGGAATCTTAACCGTTATATGTAAAAAGCTTCACCGTGGTGCCTGCCTACTGTGCTAGGGTTACTCGGCGTTACAAAACCATTGTGGTGCCTGTCTACTGTGTTAGGGTCACTGGGCGTTACATAACCATCGGCCATTAGTACATCTAGTGTACTAGGGTAGCTCGACGTAGCAAAACCATCCTGGTGCCCGTCTACTGTGCTAGGGTTACTCGGCGTTATAAAACCATCGTGGTGTCCGTCTACTGTGCTATGGTTACGTGGCGTTACAAAAATACCAAGTGCCCGATCTAAGAGAAAAGATAGTATCAAAATGTGTGCTTAACAATATATTATTTTCTTCTTGGTGGAGAACGAACTTCAGGTATATTCGTTCCAACTTGCAAGACCCCATTCCTTGGAATTAATAAAAGCAATCTATTGAGAAAAGTAATTAAATTGTTGGAACCTTAAATGCCACTAGAAATTGTGTTTTTCCCCTATAACACCTTTTCTTGAAATAAGTAATAGTTAAGCTACAGGTTACATACTGCCTGCACATTAACAGTAGAAAACCATATTTAAAAGATACGTGTCAATGGTAAGAATTAAGAATTAATGGTAAGAAAACTCGCAGAAAGGACGAATTTATATTCTTCTTGCATTTTACAGTGGTGGCTATGTGCCAATAATATTCATTATTTATCCAATAAAATTACTTATTTTACAAAATAATTACGTATTTTGGTTACACGAATATGCTAGTTTTGTTATTGATAACCTTGGTCATATGTACACGGCACATCTGTCTGGAAAACAGTGGTTCTCGAGATCGATTTCCAAACGAGCAAGTTGTTTTTGACGGGTGTAATAAGAAGCTAAACTTTCAAGACAAGAATTAAGCGTTACACGCAGAAACTAAGACTCTTCTGACTTCTCTTCGAAAACTTTATTTTAACCTTTAGCACACGGGGCCCTTTTTTGCGATTCCCTCTTTTGAACGGGAAATTTCATACCCCCTTTGTAAGAACGTCCATTGAGGGGGTTATATATATATATATATATATATATATATATATATATGTGTGTGTGTGTGTGTGTGTGTGTTTGTTTGTGTATTCATTCTTGGGCCTGTATTCTTGGGATACATGCTATCCCACCCCCGAAAGGAAAAGGTTAAATCACTTTTATATCATGAAAATTACTCTTTATTGAAAAACAACTTGACAGCCTATTATTTTTCTCGATTTATAATCCCGCTTCAATTGAAAGGGGAACAAACCACAGGCTAAATCATTTCGTCCATCCCGATATATGTCCGCATTGTCAGCATTCACTTTTACCTCTTCTACCTACATCCTCTTTCGACGTCATTCTGTTCTGCCACTTTCGACTGTGAGGCGAAACTCTCTTGTTTATTGATCCTTCTCTCCCCCACCCCTCCCCTCTATATTATTTCCCTTAAGGTTTCGTCCCCGCAAGCAACTCAGTGGCAATATTAAATAGTAGCAACGTAAAAAGTTGCCGCATTCCTCGCATCGTTGACCCACTATCCTCCACAAACTCCGTTCAGGTCCTACTGGTGCGTGCGGAACATCGGATGACGACGTTCCTTTCTTGTTATTGTCGGAGGGGCGACTGCAGGGACTGCCTGAAGCCTCGGAAAATGTTTTTCCGCCAATACGTACTGACCGATTTGATGTATTTTTATTTGAGCAGCCTAAACATATCAATTTTAAAGATTCTGTGAAATAAGCAGCACTTCTTTACCTCAATGTATCATAGTAATTTCGGGAGACTATCGAACCAACGGATTTAACGATTCCAAATTTTTCACATATAGTAATTCAGATTATAATGCTTTAGCGATGTAGACAATACATCGCATGGTCTGTCTTCCCATTTGTTCATTTTTTTCCCTTGTAGCACAAAAAATTATATGTTTTTTCAACATACGCTCGTTTGTTAGGCCCCATTGGCATTTGGAGGTTCATAAATTTCTAAACAGAGAACTACCACACCATTACATTGGTCGCACTGTAGCCGATGATTTGGTCCTACACAGCTACCCTCCTAGGTCACCAGACTTAACTCCATACGACTTCTTAGACAGCCCTGCTCTTTTCTTAGCCCAATAACCTGGAAGTAACATCACCGGAATCGTAAATTTACCGTACCCGCTTTTCACTAAAACTTCTCTCTGCTCCCATGAAGCGCAGTTAAGCACGTATTTTGACAGAGAGGTAATCCAGTAAATGACATCCCTCGTGGAAGGCCAACCCAACATGTACAACCCAACGTAACATTCCGAGAGATTCTGTCCACAGGAACGCCACGACTAATATAATTTAAATGAACCTTCTTTTTCCCCAAATAGTTTTTTTTCCTATTGATTTGGTTATTTTGTATTTGGCAAGTCAACCGAGGACAATTTACTTACCTCAATATTCTTTGACATTTCTAGAAGAATAAAAGAGTCAAAAGTTTTCCCTTCATAAAGCCAGAGTCGACACTAAATACGATAATCTTTTACATAAGGACTCTCAGATCGTCTAACATCATGTCAAGACGCATGAAATTAGTTCCTTACTTGAGGGTTGAACGAGTTGTATCCTGGCCTTCGGTAGAGTTTTTGAATTCATATACTTAAGGCGCAGTTTCACCGTACATAGTCTAACACCATTTTAAGATACAAGGCATTATTTTGATGCACGATTTCTTCGATGGTCGATTGAGTTTCTGTCCTGCCCTTGGGTAGGGCTTTTGAATCCAAATATTTAAGGCGTTGTTTAATCGTACGTAGTCTAACACCATGTCAAGATACAGGGAATTACATTGATGTTCGCTTCTATGAAGGTCGACTGAGTTACGTCCTGGCTAACTCTGTCCTGCTTCATCGCGGATCGTTTATGAACCTATTAAGCTGTGGGAATTACTTCAATAATGTCTTTCAACTATGCGATTAATACTTTGATGGCCGAAAAAAAGAGCTTTGGTACTCATATAAATTAAGGCACTACTTCATCACAGTCTTTCTAACACCGTTTTAAGATACAGGGTGTTATTTGAATGTTGTCTCTCTAACGACATATATATATATATATATATAAACCTTTTCTAATTTCCAAATTATTTTTAATTTCCTTTAAAATTACTTGGGCGTAAGCAAGCTATTTTCGTTTTAAGAACAAAGGAATCGGGAGTATCCGAAATACAAAAGTAGGCAATTAATATATCATCCCTTAACCCCCAATCTCGTGGACGCCAACACTTATATAACAAGACACGGGACTTCTGTGCCTACATGGCTGGGCCGGCAAACGGGTGCAGACTGCAAGGGTCACGTGACAACAACCCCACAAAATTGTTTAAGCCCGAACACGCTTGAAGAGCGACTTTTTGCGTGACTTTGTAGCACAGAAAACATATAATACAGTATCATATCCTTTCCCGGCCAACTCCGGCGGCCACTACGGCCAATGTTTCATCAGGTTCGAGATAAATAAAAACTATCTATAGAATTCGAATATCCCTTCCCTGACCCTATGTGGTTATCACGTTCATCACACAACGGCCGACTACAATTCAAAGCGCCCTGGCTTCGCCGAACGTGATGTGATAATGCGCCGACTCATACGTCAACGTCGCAATGTGATTAGAGAGACCCGCTATGGCTAACGTACCGTCACGGTCCGAAAGACCCCACGCTGCGACGAATGTCGCCGAATGTTACATATATATATATAGTGACTAGCTGAAAACCCGCACTTCGCTAGGGAGTACATTCAAATTAATACAACAGTCAATGTATGCGATTAATGCCAATATATATATATTTACTAGCTGAAAACCCGCATTTCGCTACGGAGTACATTAAAAACATACGACGGTCAATGTATGCAATTAATTCCAAATATATATATATATATGTATATAATAAATACGACGATCAATGTATACAATTGATGTAAAAAAACAAAAAAATATATTTATAAAAAAAATCGTAATTCTTATTTTTATAGACAAAGTAATGTAGAAGAAAATATTCAAATTAAATCTAATAGGACGTACTAAAGAATAGAGTACAGTTAATATAGTACAGTTTGAGGAACATAATTTCTTTTATTGTATTTTAATATTTTTTTGGATAATGTCCAATCGTCTGCCGCATTAGCAAGAAAAAAACATATTTTTTGTCTATTTAGTTGTTATGCACGTGACGATAAATTTATTTAAAGTACCAGAAAAAGAAATCACGTGACCAGCATTCAATAAATTAAATTCTAAAAATTAATCTTTAAAAATTCACCAAAAATCAGAAAATGGAGGTAAAGATTCGAAAAAGATCTCATTTTAAAGGAAATTTTAGGATCTTTCTAGTGATGTAAATTTTATAACCATCGAATTATTATTTTAAATGCAAACTTAAAAAGATAATATAAGATGGAATTCCTTGAGAATACCTTAGGACCCCTGTACGCCGGATCATAGCGCGACCTTCAGATAACGACCGGAAGAGCGGCAGACGCTAACCAGAAGCGGCCGATGTAGGTTGGCATAAAACGAAACTCTAACTGTTCGTAATATTTTTGTTAAGTGTTGTTTATGTTAATGTTCCTGTCTGAATAAACGTGCTACTTGTTCTAAAGATGTCTAAAGTGATGCTCATTGTCGTAAGTCCTCCCGCATATATTAAAGGCGTAGTTTTACGGCGTTTACTATGCACATGTTTAAGTAAACATTCAGGGCAAACTTTATGTGCATCGCACCTTCTCTTTTGTCTTCAATGATATGTTTCGTTCCCACAAACAACTCGGTGACAAAATGAAACAGAAGCAACATATAAACCTGCATTCCTCGTATCACTGGCCCACAATCCTCGACATACTCCGTTTGGATTCTGCCAGTGCCCGTGGCACATCGGATAACGAGGCTGAGGAAGTTGTTTCTAAAAATTTGAAATTCTTGTAGGTTGATGTTTTAAGAGGCATTTTAAAAACTGCTGACGCTCCCTTATAAAACTACATCAATTCTTTTTAAAGATAAACTTCAAATAATTACAAGATAAAAAGACTTTTTATATACCATGTTTTTAAATTTTCTGTTGAATCATATAAACTTGACAATTCTATGTATTAATAAATACTTTTTTAAAATTTTTTTGATGAATTATCCTATCAAATTGAAAGAAAATGAAGTTAATTGGAAGTTAACTTGCATTTGACTAGTTCCCTTTCCGGCCAATAGATGGCTGCACCAGTCTACAAACAAAAATTAACTGAAAATAACTGAACATTAATTTAATTCTGCTTAAAGATGGCTAAACGTATTAAAAAAATACATTGTCATCGTGTTCTGAGCTATTCTAAAAGTTTCAAATGTCTAGCTAGTCGGTAAGTTAGTTAAAAATCGATTGCAATATTTGTACTAGACAAACACACACACAAACACACACACAAACGCACAAGAAAGCAAGTTAATAAAAACATGGTAAAAATTGAGCAATTACGTCCTTTAAGTTAAAATTTTAGATTAAAAACAGAATGAAAATGTTTAGTTTTGTTTTTGCGTTGTTTGGTAAGTTATATTAGCTAAATCTACGCAAAACTTTTAATCTGCGAGAGAAACCGGCTGGACAATGGTCAAATGGCCGGGGCGCTGGCATTTGGCACCAGCGTCTGTGGGTCACACTATTGGCATGGATGTTTGTAGCCGTCCGGAAACGGTTTTAAGCAGTAGGTCCCGGTCTCATAGCTCCTGTGTAGCCAACAATGACCGTCGCGCTCTCAACCAACCAGCGAGAGCAACCGAAGTACAGCGTTAAAAAATATTTGTTAAAAATATCCTCAAAATTCGAGTCTGATGGAAATGATTCAAGTGTATAAATACTGCAATTTATCGCTTATTATTTTTAGTTCCTAGTTTAAAACTGTTAACCATGCATGGAGAAGGCAATCAATCTTTCCTGAAGGAGACTCAGTCATTTAAACACGCATTCAGTCTCCGTTTTAACTTTATTCCCAAGCGTTTATTATTTTAGGAAGGTCTGCAGACTCTTCTCAGATAAAATTTACCAAACCTGAAATCTTTAGGTCTGAATCATTAAACGAACATGAGAACCGATTTTATGGTGCGATATCATGGATCAAGCAATTTAAGAAAGCAGTATGTGAAATGCAAACGTCATTTGGATATAAATCAGCAAATTAAAAGCCTAAAGAGTGTATAATACTATGCATTCTGTTAAATTTGTAAGCATTAGCAAAGAAGTTTTAAATCGATGACGTCAACTGTAACAGCGCCTCAATGCCCCCCCCCCCCCCTAATTTCTCATATAGAAAGGATGAATTTTGAGTAGCCTCTGCACATGGAAATTAACACTAGACATCTTTAGAAGTTTATATTACTTATCATCACTAAAGACTAGAAATTTTTTAGACTCCCACGATGTGAGTTGGAATCGAACCCAGGAGCTTCAGTAGCTGGAGAAATTTGGGTGAATCTCTTTTGCAAGGATGTCACGTGCATTGAGTGACATATTCACAATCGTTTATTTTGAGCAACATTTCGAGAGTCTATGAGGGCTGTCCATAGAGAAGTGAATCTCCATCACGATTGAGAATGTTTTTGGTCTGGTCGTTTCAATCATCTATTTTTTTCAATGAACACAATCTCTGGAGAGGTTGTGTTGAAAAGTTCTTGGTGCCACCGTACCATTGACCATTGTACAACAATAAATAAATAAATAAATAAACACACACACAACAAACAAAAAAGCAAACAAAGCTAGGAAGACGATGACTTGGGATCAGAGGAATCTTTAGACTTCGAAAAAATTCAGTTTCTTAAAACCCTTAAATTTATAGCCTCTACTATCAAAATATGAGTTTCCCCAAAGAGGACATAGTCGATTTATAAATATTATCCGTAACCTAACAGTCTGTTTGAATCGCATTTATTCGAGAGAAATCTTATTATATGACGAAAAATATTAAATAAAATTTAAATAAAAAGTCTCATCGCATTAATCTTCAGTTCTTAAACGTGTCACCGATTCAGTTTTTTGTTTCCGTTTCTATTATCTGCACTTAAATCTACAATTCCTTAGTTGTTTGTTTGACATGTACATGAGTGTAGCGCATTTCAGTTTCCTGAAAATAAGCTATTATTTTAACCGCTTAAGTTATAATAAAATAGACAACCAAATATAATAAGAATAATTAAGTCTTATCGTATGAGACATGGTTCGGCCATGTTTATAGATATAAAGACACTGACCCTAATAAAAAGATGCTTCCTTTTTAAAAAATGGGAGGTACTGGAACAAGAGAGAGACCATGTACTAGATGGATTGATTGTATCGAGAGAGATATTAAGATCATTGGAATTAACCGGTGGAGAACATTGGCATCTGATCGGGCTGGATGAAGAAAACTGACTGGGACTGTACCAGTCTGTCGTGCTGAAGAAGAAGAAGAAGTTATAATAAAAACCAGGTATACAGATGCTGTTCACACATTTTTTAGATGATGTATATTGTATTCACAAAACTAAATTACATAAAATTCTTGCGTTTTAAATGTTCTATTTGACATCCCTTATTCTGAACTATCTTTCGACACCGCAATTTCCAGGCAAATAATGCCTTTTGAAGTGTAAGAAGAGGTATTCTATCCCATTCCTCCTGAACAGCTTTCCAGAGTCCTGTAAGGGTTTTGGGACGACGTTTGGATAATGTAGATTTTAAAAGTCCGAAAGCACAAAAATCCATAGGTGATGCATCGGGAGATTTAGTAGGGATATCAGTGAAGGGTATGGCCTTGATACCAGTTTTTTGTTCCGTTTCTTTTAGAAAATTTACAGTGGATTTTGATGTGTGACTGCTAGCTTTGTCCTGATGGAGTCTCAGAGATTGATGGCACTGTGGGTAACGCGATAGTTTTCATTCAGAAAAATTGGCGATAAAATATGTTCCTGATAGTATTTGGAGTTAATCTTGACATTTTTTTTCCACTCTCTTTATTTTTAACTTGCCATTATAAGAATAACCAGCAACAATCATGAATCCCTTAGAAAAACATTCTTTCGATTCTTTGAACCATGTACTTAAATTTTTTTCTTCCCTTTTATGATAATAAATGGCCCTTTTTTTGTTGCAATCATTTAAATACACCCATGATTCATCTATTGTGACAATTGTTTTCCATTTTTCTTTGGATAAGTGTTTCTCATATAGAATTCTGCAGCGTGTCCTGCGTTCAGCGATATGATTTGGAAGAAGACGATGCACATTGCGTTTTTTCGCTTTCTTAAGATTTAAATCAACGTTTATCATTTTGTTTACAGTGGACACCGAGCATTTTAATGATTTTGCAACTGTCCTTTGACTAGGGGGATTTTCTTTTAACATTAAACAACGTACCTTTGCAATAGTCGAAGATGTCCGTTTTTTCCTTAGATACTTGTTTGGAATTTTTGTCCCACTTGAGGCTCCAATTTGACGTTTTTTTTCCTTTCTTGTTGACGATATTACCTATCGACGCTTTAGATATCACAAAACCATGACTCTCACATCGTTTTTGGATAACGGAGTATTCATATTTCTCTTCGGAAAGAGCATAAATGTAGCCTTCGAACCACTGCTTTGTTAAAAACGCCATTTTGAATAAAAACAAAACTTTCAGGCCGCAGACGATAATTTGACTTTTAAAAACATAGTACAATTGCAATTATTTCTTTTGCAACAAACGATTTTTTATTACCGCTTACCAAAATCGTCTAAAAAATGTGCGAACAGCCTCTGTATGACGAATAAAGTTTATTTAACTATCTATAATGAAGACAACATTACACGCTTTCTTACTTTGCCACACAGCATTTTTGATGTCAGGTTGTACTACCGGACACCTGCGAATCCTTTAATGTATGTCCCAAGTCGGGAACTCCGAGTGTTCAAAGAACTTGACTTCACTGTTAGGAAGGAGTTCAATTTCCTTATCTATAAAAGCTATTCAAACACAGTCGCCTCTGCTGGCTGTGCGGATACATTAAATGACAAATTTGCAGTGCGAAAATATTTGAGAGAAGTTAGCTCCGTTATAGAACGGTCGGAATTATGATATTTTAGCCACTTTAGAAAGAAAATTGTTGTTATTGTTGCTTCTAATGCCCCCTGACCGGAAGTACCAGACCAGGTCCATATAGGCTACGGGCTGGGTAGTTCGGCTCCGGTTTATAATAGCACCACAAGGGTTGGAGTCCGACTTGGCTAGGTGCCACTACAATTTTAACCGAGCATCCACAGGAGCGACATCTGGGGGGATCGTACCTTCTTTACCCACTGACCTCATAGAAAGACTTTCCGGTCTACTGATTTAACGAGCCCATATCTGGCTTGGACACGAAGGTATTTATCGGCACTTGTCAGGATCCGATTCGAGCACCTTCAGTACCAAAAGCCGACGCGCTACCGATAGGCTACCTCGGGCCCAGAGAAAAAAGTAAAGCAGAAAACTTCAAAAAATGTGCCATTGTCTTGTAAGGTGCTGTCTTCCTAAGACCCTCTCCAAACTCATAAAACAGAATCCGCCCACCGCACCCGAATTCGAATAGTCTCAAGGGAACAAATACCCCGTAAAACTTGAAAAAATAGGCCCCCAAATTCATAGCAAAGACAAATACTTGGGATCACGACTTTCAGTTTTACTCATAGTGAGTACCATCCAAGACTGATAAGCGAGAATAAGGGAGAGATTCTCGGAATAAAGAGATAAATAGCAACTCACCATTAAAGAACTCACCCGCCGTTAAATCGTGTAATACACGCTCTACTTGCGTTTCTATTTTTCCCCTCCGCGAAAACAAAGAGAGTCAGATGCGTGGGTTAATATTAACGCGTGAAATTATTGCTTATCGACGATCATCGCAATTCTCATTGACGTCAATTCTCATTGAAGTCAAGAAAAGCAGGGTTGACATATTAGGCTAATAACTGCCGGGTTTTCTCGGTTTTCATGGCTCTCTACCGCTGAGTACTAGAGGCACATTCAATTTATGAGTCTGTAAATCACCCCTTTATGTTTCGGTGGTTAGGAGAGATAGGGACGGATACTTATGAATCCCCCCCCCCCCCTCATACTTCTCGCGAGAAACACTGCAGAAGACGTTTATGGCTGCTCTGTACTAACCCTATTGAATACGCTCACATCAGTGTTAAGCTATGGAGAAAATGTGTCCAAAGATTGCCGCCTTAGATTAAAAAAAAAAAAAAAAAAAAAAAACTGTACTCCGTAATAGAGATAGAAATTTTGCCCCATGGGGTATTTTTCATTTAAATAATGGAAAAAATATTTTAATATTTAATTTATTCGGGGGAAAATTTGGTTTAGTGTGTTTTAAACACAACTGTAAATAGTAGACAAATCTTTTCCATAGTTTAACATTGAGGTGAGCGAATCCATTAGGGTTACTACACAGCAGACTTAAATGCAGTAGTGGATGGCCAAGGTTACCCTCGAGTTTTCACTTAGTAAATATTTGAAACTCCATTTATAAATATTGACTTTTCCCGACTGTAAAAGTAGTAAAGACCAATCGTTCATCTTTTCAATTTATTGCAGCATTTGTTTTTTGTCTTACTTTCAAAGCGGATTTTCGATTACTTTAATAATTCTCGACATTAATTAAAGTCGGGTGAAATTCTATACCTCTGAACCTTTAACAACTACAGTTTCTCTCATAACATTATTAGGACTTAATCACGAGAACCACGAACTACGTTTTAAATTAAGTTACTGTCATCATTATCTATTGTACTTATACCAATGTATTTGTTTTTCCTTATATTTTTCAGTTTTAACTTCTGAGAAAAAAGATTTATGAAACAGTTCAATTTTGAATACTTATGTTGTGAAGGATCCACAATTTGAACATTTTATCTCCTTCCAACAGTATCGCCATTTTTTTTAAAATAAGAACATTTATTTTACAATATTACACAAAGGTTAGTTTGCATATTATAAATGAAATTCTTGGCTATATGTATAATATGTATAAAAAATTAGGCCTTGTTGTATCCGCTTCCTGCGGAAGAACCATTACGTGTCGAGCGAAATAAAGTTCAATCTATCAAAATTGATAATAACACCAGTTCCATAATTAGCACTAATTGAAAGGGGAGAAATGACCAACCTGGGGAGCGTTGAGGAGGCAGCAAGGCATAGGACGAAGATGAGGGGGTAGGGATGCGACATCGATGTCGATGTTTTTAAAACTTGATAAAAACATCGATGTTTTAAACATCGATTTATTGAAGCCTATTTTTTTAACATCGATGTTTTGTGCTCGATGTTTTACGTTGTCTCAAGGTTTTTTTTTAAATGAAAATGTACCATAATAAAAAAAAAATTAACCACGTAGCATAATTTCCCCACTCAGTAAATGTAAGTCTGAATTGTGAAAAGGACGAATACAAAAGGGGGAACGATTAGAGACAAATGGCAATGAATAACCAATGAATAATAATTATATGCCCCAATAGCCCCAATAATTGTTATTTACAGTAAAGAAAAAATAAGCTTGTTCAGTTTTCCCAGATATGATGGTTTTGCATCAGTACTTCAAATTGGTGTAAATATATGTAATTATCTTTTGTATTATTTAATTTGAAAATAAAAGATTTGTTAATAAATTGCAATAATTTCTTCCTCAATTTTCTGGTAAAAGTGACAAAATGTGTAATGGAATTTCTGCGATATGCGCTGACTCTAGCAACCAAGTTTTTGTCATTTGTGTCAGCCCGATCTGAGAGTAAAATTAACCCCCCCCCCTCCCGCCACCATGACTAACCAAAGTAACATTAATCTTAGAGGTTACTAAACCAGTTTTAAAAAAATGAGAGTTCATAAACATCGATGTTTAAAAACACCGATGGTTTTGGGGCGATGTTTTATTAGCATAGATGTTTTAATATTGAATATCGATGTTTCAAAACATCCATGTTTTGTTGTCGATGTCGCATCCCTATGAGGGGGCACGTCTATCGGTGGAGGCAGCAGGCTCGTCGCGGGCGGTTGAAGACGAACATCTCTACGGGGCTTTATCGGAGCGCATCACTCCTCTCCTCGTCATTGCGCAGCAGTCACGGGTTTTTTACCCAGCTCGCAAAACTCGAAAAAAAAAAAACTCTGACCCTCTACCTCAGCTCTCGTCGTCGATTCTCTAAAAAAAAAACTCAGGGTTCATTTTTCCCCTTTCGGTATTGGCCCCTCCCCAGGGTGGTCTCCCCTGTAAATTTACTGCCGTTCCAAGTATTTTATTCGTGGGCAGGATGATACGACATCCCCACGGTTAACTCACGTGGTATTTTTATTTCCTCGAAAACTGGATGTCCCTTGAGTTTTCCTGGAATTTTCTTCCTCCCATCCTAAGGAATTTTGGGGTGCGATGCTTCTCGGAGGTTGGTGCAGGTGCAGGCCAGACTCCTTTTTTTCCAATATGGCCGTTTTATGACTCATAAATGTGTTGACGGAAAAAAATGGCGATACTGTTGGAAGGAGACAAAATGTTCAAATTGTGGATCCTTCACAGCAACGTATTTTTCTAATTTTATACCATGGTAAAATGTAGATGTGATACGTAGTTCAGTTTAGAAAGTTCTTCTCCATGTGAACAGGGATACCTCTAAATTAACCAAATTCATACATCAACGCATAGACCAACGAAAACTGACTTCCTAATTTTCACTTTTTAATAAAAGGATAAGTCGAGTATCCCTGAACTTAAAAAAGCGACTAACAATCAAGATATATTTACCAAAATTTAAAAAAATAATGATGATAACGTACTAACATAAGGAAATAAGTAACTCGAATCATCGAAGAAATAATATTTTAAATGTCAGTTTACGGTAGTAATATTATAGATAAAATCATGGATAAAATTCTCCCGTAAATCGTGGATGAATAAATTCTGCCTACTGTGAGCTGGTCTGAATGGAAATTATAAGAGCTGAATCACGTGTAATTTCAAATTTTAAATACTGCTGTTTCAAACTGCCTGTATAAACAAGTCGACTTGGCCACGTTAAGGGTAAACCGAAATCTATGGCTACTTGTTGCACTGAAGTTGTATTCTTGCTTTTAGAATTTCCTTTTGAATACTACATTTCGACCTACGTAGTCAGACCAAGCTTTAAGAGTTCACTCAACTAAAACATGCTATCTCTTTCTATCTACATTTTACCCCCGAAAATCGTGGATGAATCAGTGCTGTCTATTGTGAGGTAGACTGAATGGAAATTATAAGAGCTGAATCACGAGTAATTTAAAATTTGGAATGCTGCTGTTTCAAACTGCCTGTATACACAAGTCGACTTGGCCACGTTAAGGGTAAACCGTAATCTATGGCTACTTGTTGCACTGAAGATGTATTCTTGCTTTTAGAATTTCCACTTGAATACTACAGTTCGACCTACGTAGTCACACCAAGCTTTAAGAGCACAGTCAACTAAAACATGAGTTATAATTACTATCGGCATAATTTCTCTTTCATATCTGAAATTCTCATGAGCCTTTGGGGGCTGAATTAAACATAATAATGCCCACAAAAATTATCGATGTTAGTATTTTCGTTTGGCCGCCCACATAGTATGGTGGTTAGCATTCTGAACTGCCACGCAGTGGGGTTGGGTTCAAATCCCGAATAAGGCTTGGTCTTTTCTGTGTCTTTACACTCATAGGGAGCAATGCTGGCTCACCTATAAATACTCGCATAATAAAGAAACCAGCAAAACTTCGCGGGCCTTCATGGTCCAATGTCAGAGAATTACCTGCAGTCAGTCTGCGTATTGCAGAAAAAAGTATTTTCTTTAGATTTAATTCAATTGAATCTAGCAAAATTCCGACACTCCTTAAATATGAAACTAAAGCATTTTTGAAAAACTCGAAGTAAGGATCTGTTTAGTCAGGCAATAGATTTGTTTCTTTCACTAAATGCAACACTAACATGGTCTAATTACGTAAGCTGAGAGTCTTTTGATAAGTACCGAAAAAAAATTGGCTAAATCCTTTTCATAATTAAAAGTTATGTCGAAGCGGAAAGCGGTCTAAAAACCGATTTCTGTTTGCAGTTAAAGAGGTATATGAGGTTTCTGTAGGTTATCAGTGCACTCTTAACCACTTTGCACCCAAGCCTGGATATATTCGAGCATGAAGAACTGCCCAACCTCAAAAATATTCGGGCTGTTCTAGTTGCGTAGTTACGTTCTAATTACGTACGTGTAACAAGAACACCTTTTAGTTGCAATTACGCATTGAAAGAGGCATAGTTATTTTTAGAATAAAGAGAATCGCAAATTCGCTGACAATCAACCAAATATATCGACGGAATTTTTATGTTTTGTTTTCGCATTTAAGGAAGATAAATTTGATAAAGAGTCTGTCGCATTAAATCTGAAAAAAAAAGTTACAATCCAAAATTTTTATAAGCATTTTTAAACTTATATTATCCCAAAAAGGTTTCACTTATGAAAGCAAAATTATTCATTATAAAAATAAATCTTACATTTTAGTCAAGTTGAACCTTAACACTAGAAATACGGCTGCCGTCATTTTGACGGTTTCTGACATACTGTTGAGCGCTATGTCTGTATTTATGACCTCAGGCTTCTGAAATTTTATGACTTTTTATAATTTTACACGAAATATACACACACATTTACAAAATTATATTCGATAGCAAAGAGGGGGAGAAAATGTGTTGTATACCTATACTAAGACTGAAAGCCGTCAATTTCGCGGCGATATAGAAAACGGGCAGAAATCTTTAAAATATTACCGGAAAAATGTTAGTTGCTTTTCGACTCTTCCCCTTTTGCAAATAACAGAAATATAGACTCTTCGGAAATATTGGTGTTGAAACGTAAAGACTGCACATACCACGCATATATTTTTACGGATAAACCATACCGGGTTGTCAGCTTGGCATAACTGCATAAAAATATATCCAAATATATACTAATTTATTATATATTGGTATGAAATAGTTCAAAATTTAAAGTATTTAACCATTTTTCTAAAAAAAAATTAAATATTTTAAATTCTTGATTTTATTGTTAACCGTCAATATGACGGCGTTCAGTATTTTTACTAAGAAAAAAATTCCCGCCTTTCTAGTGTTAAAAGTAGTGAAAGAGAAGTTTGTGTATATCACAAATATTCATACAAAGTTCATGTTTCAATACGATATGAGAATGCTCCACGTTCCTTCGATCTTTTCTTTGTTTTCAAAAATTGCGTATTCTTCAAAAGTGGGGGGAAAAGAAGAAAAAGAAAGAAAGAAACTGTAGCGAATGAGATGCAACGATCAGACCGATTCTTTGTCCGCTTCATTGTCCATTCAAATGTCCGCTCTCATAATTTCTTCGACTGTTCTTTTTATGTAATTATTTTTTTTTCATATTTAGATAGTCTGTTATTGGTGTCATGGAAAAAAATCTGATCTGAGTGGTTAAGCGAATTTTATCGATTTGGATATCAATTACTTCCAGTTTCACACAACTGACGTATCCGATTTCTTTACCTTTTTAGTTCTGTTTGAATTTCGTTTTAATTTCACATAGGGATTTATTGCTCTGTGGCAATTTTTATACCACTTCCCTGTAATTAATTCGGAATATTCTTTTAAGGAAAATATCGCAAACAAATTTTATAAATGCTTATCTACGAAATCAGTTAGTCTCATGATTATAGATCAACTAGCTAAATACCGGTGCTTTGCTACGGGGTACATTCAAATTAAATACAATGGTCAATATATGCAATTAATACCAAATATATCTATATCTATCTATCTATCTATATATATATATATATATATATATATATATATATATATATATATATATATATATATATATATTTATGATAAATACGACGGTCAATGTATGCAACTACTTTGTATGTTTAATATCTTTAAAACATACTAATTTGAATTAAATTCTTAAATAACTTCCATCTCAATTAATCTAGTGGTTAAATTTTATCTTTTACCGTAGTTTAATATTTTTCTTGTAAATTTATTTCGCTGTTATGCATATGGCGAGAAATTAATTTAAAGTATCACAAAATGGAAAAGAAAACCCATGATCAGCATTTAATAAATTAAATTCTAAAAATTAATCTTTAAAAAATCACCAAAAATCAGAAAATGGAGGTAAAGATTCAAAAAAGATTTCATTTTAAAGGAATTTTTGTGATCTTTCTCGTGATATAAATTTTATAACCCTCAGATTTTTATTTTAGATGCAAACTTTAAAGAATGTTACAAAAACAGCTTAAAAATTCAATTTTAAAAATCCAAGAAGAATTTTTCAAAAATCTTTCTTAGTGCACCCCTACACTATAAGAAGAATAGCCATGCAAAATTTCAGGCCTTTAGGTCCAGCGGTTTGGTCTGCACGTTATCTGTCAGTCAGTCATTCAGTTACGGAACTGTTTTATATATATAGACTAGCTGAAAACCCGCACTTCGCTACGGAGTACATTCAAAGTAAAAACATCGGTCAATGTATGCAATTAATGCCAACCATGAAGCTACAGAATCTGTAGCTTCATGATGCCAATATATATATAATAAATACGACGATCAATGTATATAATTGATGTAAAATATATATATATATATTTATGAAAAAATCGTAAGGGATATTTTTATAGACAAAATAATGTAGAAGAAGATATTCAAATTAAATCTAATATAAAGAATACTAAAGAATATAGTACAGTTTCTAGAACATTTCTTTTACTGTATTTTAATATTTTTTTGGATAATGTCCAATCGTCTGCCGCATTAGCAAGAAAAAAAAAATTATTTTTTGTCTATTTAGTTTTTATGCACGTGACGATAAATTTATTTAAAGTACCAGAAAAATAAATCACGTGATCAGCATTTAATAAATTAAATTCTAAAAATTAATCTTTAAAAAATCACCAAAAATCAGAAAATGGAGGTAAAGATTCGAAAAAGATTTCATTTTAAAGGAATTTTTGTGATCTTTCTCGTGATATAAATTTTATAACCCTCAGATTATTATTTTAAATGCAAACTTGAAAAAAGTTACTAAAACAGCTTAAAAATTTAATTTAAAAAAATCTAAGAAGAATTTTTCAAAAATCTCTCTTAGTGCACCCCTACACTATAAGAAGAATCGCCATGCAAAACTTCAGCCCTTTAGGTCCAGTGGTTTGGTCTGTGCGTTGTATGTCAGTCAGTCAGTGAATGAATGAATGAGTCAGTTACGGAACTGTTTTATATACAGTGGCTCCCAAAACTGTTCGTACACTTACGATTTTCAATGAAATAGGGGTCTATCCATTGATTAAAATGAATATTTCAGAATGGGTATTTAATAATAAGATCTATAATCTATTCTTAACAAAACTACATGAAATATTTTGGAAACATAGTAAAACTTTATTTTTTAAAAACCAATAATCCAAAAGTAACAAAAACTTTATATCTCAAAAGTCATCGTACACTTGTAAAAAATCTCTACATTATTAGTAAATATTCTAATTTTTCGTTAAATTAATATTTAGTAGGATATCCTTTAGCATCCACAACAGCTTTTAAACGTCTGGGAATAGATTGCTTTAGTTCTTTTGTAATTTTTGCATCAATGTTCAGCCATTCTTCCATCATAATTGTTTTTAGTTCGCTTTTCTTGTGAATGTCGTGTTATCGTACTCGAACCTCCAGTTCTCTCCAAGTATGTTCTATTGGGTTTAAATCTGGCGATTGAGGTGGTGTTTTCAAAACTTATGGACAATTATAGAGACACCAGATGCGAACATTGAGAGCCGTGTGCTTAGGTGTCTCTATAATTATCTGGTTATTATCTGGTGTCTCTATAATTGTCCACAAGTTTTGAAAACACCACCTCAATCGCCAGATTTAAACCTAATAGAACATATTTGGAGAGAACTGGAGGTTCGAGTACGAAAACACAACATTCACACGAAAAGCGAACTAAAAACAATTATGATGGAAGAATGGATGTACATTGATGAAAAAAATTACAAACGAACTAAAGCAATCTATTCCCAGACGTTTAAAAGCTATTGTGGATACTAAAGGATATCCTACTAAATATTAATTTAACGAAAAATTAGAATAATTACTAATATGTAGAGATTTTTTACAAGTGTACGATGACTTTTGTGAGAGAAAGTTTTTGTTACTTTTGGATTATTGGTTTCTTAAAATTAAAGTTTTACTGTGTTTTCAAAATATTTCATGTAGTTTTGTTAAGAATAGATTACAGATCTTATTACTAAATACCCATTCTGAAATATTCATTTTAATCAATGGATAGACCCCTATTCCATTGAAAATCGTACGTGTACGAAAACTTTTGGGAGCCACTGTAGATTAGTGTTTGTTTTATTTTGATACAAATAGGATATTATAGCAGTCATGCAAAAATATTCTGCAGTCCAGTAATCTTATTTGTTACAGATTATCAGAGAGTAGAATGTTTGGAGAGAGAATAGTTTCATTATGGTTATCCCATTTACAGTAAAACCTAGTTTATCCGGACTAACTGGGGCCATAGGCAATCCGGACAATCGGAAATCCTCATAATCCGGGTAATATGGGTAATAAGCGAAAGAAAATCCTTAACTAAGCAGACTTACCGTCTTTTACGATAAAAAGCTATGTTTTGTAACAAAATTACATAGTATTGTTTACAAGACATTAAAAAAATATATAACTTTTCACATCATTCCTTAACAAAGAATTGGTAAGTCTAGTAAAGCTTTCTTAAACTCAACAAAAAGCATTTTATTGCCATAATTTATTGTACAATCTATGCAGGAACTGTAGATTAAATCTAACTAAAAAGCGAAAATTTGGCGTACTTGTAGTTACGTTCTTGCTATCATAGTTTAAAATTATTATCTTACTAGAAGGTAACCCGTCATTTTGACCTCATAATGGAAAAAGTATATGAAAGTTAAAAAATATCCCGAATTATCTAACAATATTGCATTTAATCCACACCTTGTAAAAGCAAACCCTTTCATTATTTTTTATTTATTTAGTTTTTCATGCGATTGGAGTAGTAGACTGCCATCCAGTTTTTTACAGCTCACTACGCGATATGAATACTTGAGCTACTTGATTCATTCACATTCAAGTTTGTTTACTTTCAGAATTCATCGCAAAAGTAAACAGATTTTTAAAAACTTAAATATACAGCTAAAAGCATCCATTTTTTTTTTAGTTCTGAAAGTTTTATAGAAAAATAGGCTGAACAAACGGGATTTGATGGAGAAGATATTAGTTTTTACGTAAGAAAAAATTCTGATCCACATCTGAAATTGAAATTAAGCCTAACCGGCTTCAATTGAAAGATGAGTACAGCCCGGAAGTGTTATACAGAGACAACGGCTATTGTATATATAATGTTAACATTAAAGAAATATAAGTCTACAAATCTGATCCGGATTATCCGGAAATCCGGATTAACGAGGGCCGGATAAACAAGGTTTTTCTGTATAAACATTATAATATGTTGTTGTTGTTGCTTATGTCCCTTGACAGGAATATTCGAGACCAAGTCCATATAGGCTTGCAGGCTGAGGAGTGAGGTTCCGGTTCACAATGGCACCACAAGAGTAGGATTTCGATTTAGCCAGGTGCCCCCACAATTTTGAACGAGCACTCCCAGGGGTGACATCTGGGGATATCGTACCTTCTCCCATCCTCTCTGACCTCATGGAAGGGCTTTCCGGTGTACGGATTTAATGTGCCCAAGGGTATTTAATGACACTTGTTTGGATTCGAACCGAGCACCCTCGGTGTCGAAAGTCGACTTGCTAACACTAGGCTACCTCGGACGCATAATAAATTGCTGCCTTTTTTAATAATACAGTTTTTATTTATCTCTTGTTTTCCTATTTTCATTTTTTATTTACGCTTACTATAAGTCAATGGCAATTCGATTATGTTTAGAAGAAATCTCACCTTCCCTTCAAATTGGAGACTCAAATAAATATAACGTGACTTTTGAACTGTCATCATGAATGAATTAGCTCTATATTTCTTTGAACCAGCCTGTAAAACTGTGCGAACTAACTTTAAATATGCATTCCTCTAAAGTTAACTTTTTAGTTCGGTAACAGTGAGATATTCTACCTTTAAGTTTGAAGGGGCGCCTTTTATGACACATTCCAATAGTTTTAGATTTGTTTGAAAATCTCAAATGCTTACCAGATACAATATGAAGGTAAAACTCCACCTTCATATTGTATCTGGTCTTTTAGTCTGTATTTTCTTCTCTGGCCGAGTTTATCTTAATCGTGATAGGGGGTCATCCAAGAAAGCTTACTGATTTAATTCTTGCCACCATTTGTGACACTATACAGAAAGAATGTTTGAATGCATTGACAATAAAAGATGAAGTTGATATCGCACCACAGGTAATAATAATAATAATAATAATAATAATAGTAATAATAATAATAATAATAATAATAATAATAATAATAATAATAAATGAAAAAACCCGAAATGTTAAAAGGAAGAAATACAAAGTATTGCTCTTGTTTGAAAAGGATGATCCGAATTTGAGATAACGATCTTGAATTTCTCATCGCTTCCTTAAATTGCATCGTGTTTCTTGGTGATGAGATGACTCGAAGTTGAAACTGATTTCTTGAAATAAGAAATATTCGGTCTACCTCCTTGTTTGCAGTCACACAAAAATGAAATTCAGTTAATTTATTTCACTTAAAAAAGACACTTAAAAAGAACTCTATTGTGTTAAAATAGTTTTTGAGTATTCATAAAAAAAAATTATTTCCACTCTTTGTAAATCCCATGTCTTTTTTCTTTAGTTATTGCATTTGATTGTACTTGAGAAATTTCAGTTGAATTATTGTTAGTTTGTTTTTTAAATGAATTCTCATGTTTTAGAAAATAATTTTTTTTAATCCCCACGCACTCTCGGATTCTCTGATTAAACGTGCCCGTGAACCGAGTAGCAGGGCCCGATTTAGAAAATTCTTGACTATAGGAACAACTCGGGATGGGGGCCCCCTAACACTGATGTGGGCGTAATATTTCCAAAATTGACACACAAAAAAATAATCATGAATCATTGCGAAAGTACCATTTTACCAAGAATTGGCTATTTGAAGCTTACAAGCCTAGAACATTATCAAATAACAAAAAGCAATACAACATATTAACTTCATCATTAAAACACCAGTACAATGCAACCAGAAAACTTATTAATCCCTTATAACATACATATGATGAACTAGCTGAAAACCCGCGCTTCGCTACGGAGTACATTCAAATTAAATACAACGGTAAATGTATGCAATTAATGCCAAAAAAAATATATATATTTATAATAAATGAGACGATCAATATATACAATTGATGTAAAAAAATATTTATATATATATATTTATAAAAAAATCATAAGGAATATTTATTTTTTTTGGATAATATCCAATCGTCTGCTGCATTAGAAAGAAAAATGTTTTTTTTTGTCTATTTAGTTGTTACGCACGTGACGATAAATTTATTGAAAGTACCAGAAAAAGAAATCACGTGATCAGCATTTAATAAATTAAATTCTAAAAATTAATCTTTAAAAATTCACCAAAAATCAGGAAATGGAGGTAAAGATTCGAAAAAGATCTCATTTTAAAGGAAATTTTAGGATCTTTCTCGTGATATAAATTTTATAACCATCGAATTATTATTTTAAATGCAAACTTAAAAAGAGTTATTAAAACAGCTTAAAAATTTAATTTTAAAAAATCTAAGAAGAATTTTTCAAAAATCTTTCTTAGTGCACCCCTACACTATAAGAAAAATCGCCATGCAAAATTTCAGCCCTTTAGGTTCAGCGGTTTGGTCTGTGCGTTGTATGTCAGTCAGTCAGTCAGTCAGTGAATGAATGAGTCAGTTACGGAACTGTTTTATATATATAGACTATACATATGACTATACATATGATGAACCAACCAATCAATGAAATTGGAAAGGATATATAAAAAAATTGCTATTAAAAACGGTAAAATTTAAAAAAAAATTTTAATTGGGAATTTATTCTTTTTTTCCCTTTTAAAAATAAAATTTTGAAGGGGCCTTTAGGCCCCGGCCTACCAGGCCTAATGGAAAATCAGGGCCTGCCGAGAGGGCACTGTAATTTTCTTTATTTGAACGGCACAAACATGAAAGTTTAGAACGGGTTCCTATACTGTTGCAACGAAATGGAAATTGGGTCCCCCATTTTTTTCCTTCTAATTTTCTTTTTTTTTTAACTTTAGCAAATCCCCTGAATCCGGATGGAAAGCGAGAAAAGCGCTTTTACATACACCGAGATACATTATAGACACTGGGGGCGAGAGAGGGTGCAAGGGGAGACGGGGATGGGCCTCCCTTCCCAACCTGTCGGCGAGCAGTAGTCTCGATCCGGGATAGTGACCTCCTTTCGCTACCCGACCCGGTTCCGCGCTTCAAAAACAAGGTGGCCCGATTGCATCGCATCCAAAACAAGCCTTGACACTGAACTTGGAAGAGAGGTACGAGAGAGATCGAGTGAACACAACGAACGCGTCAAACAGCAGCCGAGAGAGAAGAGACATGGCGCTCCTCCAAACTTCAAACCAGGTGAGTCGGCTTTCCAACACACGTCTCATGGATTAAGACAATAACTGCTCACAGGAATTATTTCACGTTGGGCTGATAGCTGAGTAGAAGATACTACTAAATTGCATTTGAATATAATACAGAGTCTGCTCTGTCTATCTGGGCATTTACCTTTTTCTAGACTCGTAATGCTTATGAATGCGCACGCAGCTTATGGGCGTCAGTTTTAATGAGAATAAGTCCCACTAAATATATTACTCTTGTTTATTATCTTGCAATCAAAGCGTTAAGTATAAAATTTTTAAGGCAAAAAATTTTAAATTATTTGATAAATATATATATACTAGAAGGTAACCCGTCATTTTGACGTCATAATACTAATAATGACGTCACAATGGAAAAAGCATATGAAAGTTAAAAAATATCCCAAATTATCCAACAATATTGCATTTAATCCACACCTTCTCAAAGCAAACCCTTTCATTATTTTTTATTTATTTAGTTTTTCATGCGATTGGAGTAGTAGACTGCCATCCAGTTTTTTACAGCTCACTACGCGATATGAATACTTGAGCTACTTGATTCATTCATATTCAAGTTTGTTTACTTTCAGAATTCATCTCAAAAGTAAACAGATTTTTAAAAACTGTTAAATATACAGCTAAAAGCATCCGATTTTTTTTAGTTCTGAATGTTTTATAGAAAAATAGGCTGAACAAACGTGATTTGATGGAGAAGATATTAGTTTTTAGGTAAGAAAAAATTCTGATCCACATCTGAAATTGAAATTAAGCCTAACCGGCCGTTTGTTTACTGAGGGCTTCAATTGAAAGATGAGTACAGCCCGGAAGTGTTATACAGAGACAACGGCTATTATATATATAATTTTACATGTTTTTATTAACTCGCTATCTTGTTTGTGTGTTTGTCCAGTACAAATCTTGCAATTGATTTTTAACTAACTTCCTGGCTATCTAGACATTTGAAACTTTTAGAATAGCTTAGAACACGATGACAATGCATTCTTTTAATACTTTTAGCCATCTTTAAGCAGATTGAATTCATTTTCAGTTAATTTTGTTCTTTGAAAATTTCTTATGATTGCTCTCTTTATTACTCATTTGATCATTTTCTTTCAAGTTGATGGGATAATTCATCAAGATAATTTTTAAAAAGTATTTATTAATACATAGAATTGTCAAGTTTATATGATTCAACAGAAAATTTAAAAACGTGGTATATAAAAAGTTCTTTTTATCCTGTAATTATTTATTTCCGAAAGAATTATTAAGTAATCAAAATTTAAGTCTTTTATTTCTCATTAAATTTGTTTGAAAATTATTATAAATAAAAAATGTATTTAATAATGAAGCAGAATGGTAATGTATTACGCTAGCTTTTCATCGTTGAAAGACTTCTTCGCGCTGTTTGTCTACTTCGATATTTTACTCTGAGATATGAATGATAAAGTTGTGCCTAGTGTAGTCTACGCTTTAGCTGTATTAGAAAAATATCTAATGCTGATGTTTTATTTTCATTGAAAGACATGTTCTAATTTTTCTAAAATTAAATGCAGATTTTTACTGGCATTACTTCTACTGAAATCTCTTCGTTTACTGAAAATTAGTGTAAATAAAGTGTAAAAGTACTACCCTTTTAGAAGTTAAAATTTTTTTTCTTCGGAGAGTTTGTAAAATCAATCTGTAGGCTCCAGCTATTTTAATTCCTAAATTTCTGTAGACGCTTACGTTAAAAAAAAACATGCTGTTATGACAAAGACCATTCAATTGGATTATTCAACTAAGTCAAAAGTCTTGAAGAACCCAAAATGAAAAGGATACCAATAATCAATCCCTTGCTTGCTGATTGTAAGGAAAGCTGGGCAGGAAAGCGATGAACAGGAAACGGACATTAGGGGAAATAAGGAAACAATATATATATATATATATATATATATATATATATATATATATATATATATATATATATAGATAGATAGATATATATAAATATGTTAATTTTAAAAATATAAAAAAAAACAGAATATGAACATAGTTGTATAGGTTTTGTATTAGTACATATTATTATATAAAATATATTATTATATAAATATAGAATTTCATCTTCCGAAGTGTTTTTATGAAATTATGGGATTAATATCTATGTTTTTATCTAAGAAAGCCATTTCATCTAGACAATGGAAATTTTTGTTGATGTAATTCTAGATTAAACACGATAAATCGAAATTAATTCTTGAGTAGATAGCCTAGATTTATTAATTTGTAGTTTCTTAAAGTTTTTTTTTATAGTAATCATGTATACCTGTCATGTAAATAATTCTACAGTAATCGTACATTCAACACAACTTTTGAGTGATTAAATGAGACCATTATTCTCTTAGATTGTACAATATTGTTTTCTATAACTGTGCAATAGAATTGAGCAAGAAACTTTTGTAGAACTGGAAACTGGACTTTATATTTCGTATGAAAGGATACTCCCTATTTCATATTTCCATTGCTGAATTTTTTCCCCTTCAAAACGGGAAGTTCTTATACTAAGGACCTTTGACCGCACACAATGTGATTTCTGTAGGCTACTTGATCCCGGGAGCACCCAGTAGGTGACCAACCTCACTCCCTATAAGTGGATAACACAGAATCATCCATGCCCTGTCTGGGATTAGAACTCGCCCCCCCCCCCCCCCCATGGAGGAAGCACTGTAGGCTAACCACCATATAATAAAGGAAGGATGTTTGGAGCAATCATAGGAAACAGAAAAACGTTTTGCTTCAACCGGTCATACAGTGTTCACTTAAAAAAAATAAACCTCATTCGATATGGTTGAATACTTACGCTGTTTCGGGTCGGCAAGTAATAGGTAATACGACAAGTCTGAGACAGCATCTTTGCGGATGTCTATACTTGTCGAGCATCGATGCTCAACGATGCCATCGATGCTCATCCGACCATATCAGGCCAAAATAAAACGAGACAGAAAAACATCTATACGTTGATGGCATATTAAGACGAAATAAAAGAAATTTACTTTTAACTCTTATTACATAACAAACAAACAAACATGGCATTTCTAAAATGGCTTTTATCTTGAGAATAAACAGTATTCTTTCAATCGTAAATTATTGTAAATGTAATGAATGCCCTATGGCAACGAAAAGCAAAGCACGATTCACTTCCTTGCCTTCTATAAAGAGTGATAAACAGGGTGGCGATTCTCTTCCACGAAATGTTCTTACAGAATTTTTTAGCAAAGTGGTTATACAAAAGAGTCTTCTAGAAATTCAGTCGATTTCTTGAAGAATTTTATTTCCTGTGTTTTTTCCCAATTTTAGTAGATGTTGTATATTTTAATTTTTTCCTAATTTGGGTCAAAATTTGTAGGAATTCGACTTTAGGTGTTACTTTACGAATTACTATAAATTACGAATTTATTACGACTTTGTTTCAAATCTAAGAATATCTTGTAGATATTTTGTAAAAGAATAGGAATCTTTTTGTATAATATTTATAGAATTAAAAGTTATATTTTCTATAAGACAAAGTTGTATAGAAATCTGTGATATTCGCATTTGATGCATAGATACCTATTTGACAGTCAGTGGAGGACTTAGTTTCTGTTTTCGTAATGATTTTTGAATTTATAGAACAACAAAAAATTAATAATTTTATAAATTTGACCATACTTAGCAAAAAAATTTCTAATTATCTCGCTTGTAATAAAAACTTTTGAACGATGTGCTGATTGGAAATATATAGAACTGAGAGACCCTTGTTATAATTCAGTACAGGCTTTTATAGACTCGTATATAAATGTAAAGTATACGCAAGGAATAAGATAGTTATTCATTTCATATCTTTCAATTAATAAATCTTATTTCGAAGACTTAGAACAAGGAATCGTTAACATCCGCACTTAGCTTCACTTTCGGTATATGGATTATGAGCTTCTAATGTGACATAATTTACTCTCATTAATTTTGAAAGTATGAAAATGTCTTATATAAACGAGCGTATTCTAATTCCTTGAAGCGCAGCAGAGAAATTAATACCTTATAGTTTCAATCCCCGCTAATTTTCAGTAAACGACGAGATTTCAGTAGAAGTAATGCTAGTAAAAATCTGCATTTAATTTTAGAAAAATTAGAACATGTCTATTAGTTCTCCACTTAGTAGGCTTGTCTAATTTAGCTACATTGCTATATTTTCCCAATTCACTTTAAAAGTATCACATGAATTCAGGGGCGGCTCCAGTCCAGAGATTTAGGGGGGAGGGCAACTTCGGCTCGTAGGGTTATATATATATATATATATAAAAGAAATAAACATCCTCTCATTTTAAATGTAAACTCATTTAGTATTAGGTCTAAGATTACATAATTTTAGGCTATGAAAAGAAAAAAAGATAGGCCGCGATTTTTTTTTTTTTTTTTGGGGGGGGGGGGAAATTGCCCCTACTGCCCCCCCTGGAGCCGACTTTGCATGAATTGGAGTTTAGAGGTGATACATAGTAACGTCCAGTACTTCTGCCGGAGAGCGGAATTTTCAAAAAAAATTTTTGAAAATTGCGTTGTTTCCCTTATTTATATCAATTAATTTAAAGATATTGACACTTGTGAACTGTCCATAGACACAATAACAACTAATGCTCCCCGACTTGTTGATGAACTGTATTGATTATTTCGGAAATAGCTGTCATTCATAATTTTCGCTGTACTTGAGAAGCCGCATTCTCCTGTTATTCAGTTTACCCCTGCAATACTCTATCCTTGCAAAGAAAAATCTTTTAAAGGCGTGATGCAGACAAGTTTAATGGTCCTGTGAATCTACCATATTGGTTTCATTTAAAACTATGAAAAAATACTTGCATTGAAATAACCCCCCGTCTTTCCTCCCAGGAGAAAAAAAACATGCGTTTCATTGGTAGAAAACAAAATTCTCTACATACTTGTAATTTGATTTTTTCTTTTATCTTTAAATTAAGAATTTTATTCTTTTAAAACTTCGATCATCAAAAACTCAAAAATTGTCTTATAACTTTTTTTAAGAGACTAAAGCTATTTTATAGGATGAATGAGTAGAATTTTTTCCCCCATTCTACAACTGAGTATGGATTTTTGAGGAAATTCTGAAGTGCAAACCGGAAGTCCGTAAGACATTTCGACATACATCTACATGACACTCAAAAAAGCTGAATCCCCGGATAGTTTTATACATACATACATGCATACATACATAGATATGTACGTATGTATTAATTCCAAGCTTTTAATGTTCATTTAAAGGAATAATGTTAGTTTAATAGGAGACATAGATAGCCTTAGAGCATTATTTAGTCATTTATGGATGTAATTATTTTTTAAAAGATTCCCGATGATCTAGAAAAAATTTTCACTTCTCGATAAACATTAATAAAACTTATTGTAAAATATTTCAAGACAGCATTCAGCATGATTTGGAAGGATTCAGTCTGTCATCCTAAGGCTCTGTTCACATAGCAGTCCGTTAGCTTAACCGTAAAAGTATTGAAATATATTTAACCAATGACAAACCTCCAAGCGATTAGCAACGAAGTTGTTAAGGCCTACGATTGGTTTATTTCCGTCTCAGCGTCATTTTTGCTTTTAAGCTTACGCTAACGGACTGCAATGGGAAGACGCCTTTAGTCAGTGGAATGCATTCGATAACATCAAAGGATATGCGTTGCCTGTTAGAACTTATCAAACATTTTCTCTATCAAGAATGACATTTTTCAAACTTATGAAAGTTAATTTAACCTTATTCTTTACAGTATTTGTTAAAATGTAAAATATAGTGTGCGTTGTTAGAGTAGCCGTAAATTAATTTTCTTGGTTTTTAAGTTTTATGCAGACTTCTATCTAAGGGAGTAATTTCCCAGTCCATTGAAATACAGCTGATGGCAAAAATTTAAAATCGAAAGATCGCATTTTTCATACCGGATAAGTAAAATCCTCGTTTTATTTTCTAACTATATATAAATAGAGAGATTAGATAAATTTCAAGGAATACTAGGTAGCCTTTCAAAAATGGTTGCTTTTTTAGATAGTTTACTTCTGCTTCTTTGAGGAAAACACGTTCCTCCTACTTTGTTCTTCTTTCTCAACCTGCAGTTTTTTTTCTATGACTATAGTGACGAAATAAAGGTTTCGGTCACGTTATTGTACAAGACTTAATTATGTGCTCTTGTACAAAGTAGAAAAGAGAATGTGAATCCTACTTAGTGTAATATTAAAGAAATTGTTTATTTAGTTCATTGTTAGGTGAATTTGTCCTAATTTGTTCTAACGAGGAAGCTCTGGTTTTTCTCAACAATATTCCGTCGGATTTTTATATCTCACTAGCAAAGTTAGTAGATATTATAACTAAAATAAAATAATTCAACTGGGAAAGATATTTACTAACAGGAAGAATACAGACAAAATAAACCGAAAACACGCACTTAGGGCTCAAAGCACCATAAATGCAAGATGTAGTAGCAGTAAAAGTACTAAACCTCCATTCTTCCTGCTAGTAATTATTTTTCTCAGTCGAATTATTTTCTTTTTGTTATATTTGTCTTTTGTCAGTATGAGGATTTGTTGCAACTGCGCAATCTTTTATTGAAAAGTTAAATTTTTTTCAACGCTAGGGTAGGTTTTCTGTTAATTTGTTCGGCTATCTGTGCCTTTTTATATGTATTATTTCGTGTTGAATTATTTACATTATTTGTGTTAGTAGATATTATTAATTTTAGGCAAACATGCTAAACGTTTGGCCGACTACGATTCGAATTTCGACATCACTTCCTCGATGAATGTTCACATTGAAGTCCTTCTTCAAGCAGGCAACATTTATAATTTTCTTGATAATTTTCACATCATTATAATATGGTCATTTGTCTTAAATTTATGGTGCTATGTGTTATATATACTCTGCCGAAATGAATGTTAGATCTTCTGGAATGTTTTTCATCGTTCCCATTATAGGACTGTTGTTACCTGACTGTTGTTACCCTCCGGGAAAGAATTTTGTCAAGGATTATTGGATTCCGTTCAACAGTTCCCTCCCAATAGTTGTATCCTCGTGTAAAGATATCAGTATGACATGTACTACCTTTTTCATAATTTTGCTTTTAAAAAGAGATTTCCTTTTCAATTACAAATTTGCTGTATCGGAATTACACAAACTTAATGCTATGATACGTTGATATAAAGATAATTATATATAAAGATATCATTGTTAAAAAAATTATCAAAGGCTCTACTATTCCCATTTCTGATCATTAAGCAAAGCAGCTCTGGCTGATAGATGCATTTAGAACTTTAAGCCTTCTTCTTTTCGGATTATGTTAATTATAATTTTCATCTTAAAACAATATATCTCAAATGAAGCTTATCTAAATTGAAGATATTAATCTTGAAATAAATATTCGAAATGCGTCCAGACGAATGAATGGGCACGAATGATCACACTCACTTCATTCAAGGTCAGATATATGGAACAATGAAACCGGGTGTAGACGACAGTATTGTTCTATTGTTAAACACAGACAAAGCTCTACAGGAGAAGGATGCGCTAATTCGCATTTCACTGTTAATGCGCCAGACCTCAATACTCTTTTGAAAATCAGATCGATTTCTGTTTCTTTTGCATAGTTTTTCGTCGTAAAAAAGTGTATTAGAACCCGTATAAGTTGAGTTTTACACATTATTATATCAATATATAATGCGAAACATTTTAAAGGTTTTTTTCAAAAGTTTTTCTTGAGGTAGCTCTGTAAATGGCTTATTAAAATATACCATTATCACGTTAACACATGTCGATAAGTATAGTCAAGAATTTCCTGAAATATTTTGTCGCAATATTAGGTAACGATAACCAACTAAGCAGTTTCTTTATTTTTCAATCTTATCTTATTTTGTGCTTAACTAGATAATAATTTCCTAAGAATATTACTTATATTGTAATGTATTGAATATTGTAAGATGAAATATAGAAAAATTCAACATTTGCTTTCAGTTAGCCAGCACTATCTCAAACCTACATGAAATGCTTACGTAGATTTATTTACAAGCATTTGTGTTTGTGTGGTCAGACTCTACTTGCAGGAATCTTGGCATGAGATTTTTTTGGGTGTGTTTGAATTCACCGAGGTCCTATTACTTAAGCATTCACACCGGTGGACAGTTTTTCCTAATTTCACCACCTGGTCACTGATGTATCCGTAATTAAGAAATCGCACACTTCTAAAAGTGAAAAAAATGTTTTGTTTTAGATTGTATTTGACTGAATATCGTTCGTTTAAACGTGAAGAATTTTTGAAAAAATCTGTTTAATATTTCATTTTCATCTTCATACAAAATGTTTTAAGTAATTTTAACAGTCGATCTAATTTCTAAATTTAATAACTCTATCATTATCTAAACTTTCAAAGAGCATTAAGCAAGATCACATTACCTCTAAAAACCCCACATCGTCATTTCAGGAGAGATTGCTGAATTGAAAGTTTGCAATATATCTTTACAATATAAGAATGCATAAATATCTATACAATATAAGTTTGAAATATAAGAATTCAATTCTTTTAGTTTTCAAATCAATTTTTTAAAGTATTTCACATAAAATAAGAAAAAGCGGCTATATAAATTTATCTCAGTGACCTTTAAAAACATGCTTTACAGTGCTTGAAAATACGTGTGTCAGAATTGATTGAACAAAATATGAATAACTTAAAAATATGATTTGCATTTATTCCTTTTTATTTCTCTCAACTGAATGTCTGACATGCAATTCAAGGGTATTCGAAATTATATAAATCTCATTTAATTTTTACTCATTTCTATTTCCTGAAAAAGTTTCTTTAACTGGCTTTTTAAACACATTTCTTAAATATGAAAACACATTTTGGAACGGGAACTTTCAAATCATTTGCTCTATCAGTTTACCTATGCAATAACTCTATTCTTTATTATTGCTGGAAAATTGTTAGTTTTAAAATGTAGTTAAAATGTAGTTGTAGTAAAAATATTGTATTTTATGGCTACATTTACGAAAATTTAAGAATTCTCATTTTACACATGTCTTCTACAAAACTTTGAATCCCTTTCATAGCAGAAAAGTGATGTCCAGTGGTAAAACATCGTAAAACCCAAGCATTTATTTCCTTCGAACAAGAATATGCCCCATTAAATTTTATCAGTCAAAGATACCTTTTAACCATGTTTTTATTAACTCGCGTTCTTGTTTGTGTTTGCAGTCCAGTACAAATCTTGCAATCGATTTTTAACTAACTTCCCGACTGGCTAGACATTTGAAACTTTAAGAATAGCTCAGAACACGACGACAATGCATTCTTTTAATACTTTTAGTCATCTTTACGCAGAATTGAATTCATCTTCAGTTAATTTTGTTGTTGGAAAATTTCTTATAATTGCTCACTTTATTACGCATTTGATCATTTTCTTTCAAGTTGATGGGATAATTCATCAAAAAAATTTTTTAAAAAGTATTTATTAATACATAGAATTGTCAAGTTTATATGATTCAACCTATTTTAAAACATTTTTTCACATAAATTTAAAAACGTGGAATGCAAAAAGTTCTTTTTATCTTGTAATTATTTATGGCTACATTTTCGAAAATTAAGGGCCTGTTCACATAGGAGTCCGTTGCGTTGCGTTAAGGAAAAGATGACGTTGAGACGAAAATAAACCAATCATATGCCTCCAAACGATTAGCAATGAAATTTTTAACGCCTATGATTGGTTTATTTTCGTCTCAACGTCATCTTTCCCTTAACGCTGCGCAACGGACTCCTAGGTGAACATGCTCTAACGCTACGCAACGGACTCCTATGTGAACAGGCCCTTAGAATTCTCATTTTACACGTCTCTTCTACAAAACTTTGAATCCCTTTCATAGCAGAAAAGTGATACCAGTCCAGTCGTAAAACATCGTATAAAAGTCGAGCGTTTAACTCCTTCTTAAATTTTATCAGTCAAACATACCTTCTTTGAGTTTTGATTAAACAGACACACACGGACAACGTCACTATTGCATTAAAATAGACAGAAGCACTGGCCCCTTTTCCTCCGCACTTGTTTTCGGAAATGCCACAGGTATCGAATGCGGATCTTCTTCGCTCGGGTAACCCTGATCGGCCTGGTGACCCAGAGAGGGATGGGAATATTCGAGGGCAAGGCAGAGCGTTCAACCCGGATGACTACCGGCCTGAAATGTAGGGCAGCGGTGCCGGAGATGCCGCTTCCTCACCCCCAGATCTTGACCGCAGATCGAACCCGGGAATGTTTTGACTTCGGGGGGAATTCGAGTTATCCATCAAACATGTTTACATCTGGGTTTCTAGTGACATACTGGATCCGCTCGACTTGAGCGGAAAGAGAAAAAAACAAAAACAAAGTGAAGAACAAACACGCGTGTCCATTTTGTATAAATAACATCGGTTTTTAAAATTAGGTTTTAGCCTCGTTTAGCCTTAAATTCTTTTAGCTAGCTCTCAATCCATTTTTAAACACAAAGTGGTAGATTCAGATCTTCCTATCATGGGATGTAATGGTGGGTATCGTTTACAATCCCAATTAAAGTATTTATTCATTCGAATCCAAAGGCTATATGGTGATAAGGATTGCTCCACATTCGAGTCAAAGTCTCTCTCCCCCCCCCCCCCACCCCCACCCCAGCTGTCAAAAGATTCAAGAGGAAGAGAAACATAAGGATTTAAATCTTAAGGCAACAATGGACCATGAAAAACTTTTTTTTTATTTGTCAACCAATTGCTATGAAATTTTGTATACTTATACAGTATTGTTTAGAAATGTAAATTCTAAATTTTAAAAAAAAAATCAGAATGTAATTAATTAAGATATTAATTAAAATCAGTTACTCCCATCATGCATTTTTTAAAAGATAGCCCGATCATAAAGACAAATATTACGTTAAAGAACCTATTCACATGCCCCCCCCCCCAACAAAAAAAAATAACCAACCAAGATCGAATAACTTAAAAAGAACATCGTCTGTTACAGAGATAATTCCCATGCAAAATCCCTTTACGAGTGAAAATAACTCGTGACTTCAGCAAGAACACGCTCTATTTTATTTTCTGCAAGTGATTTTGTTCTTTCTCTACACATTTATGTTTACTTTTTATTCTGCCTTTTCTATTTTCTTCTTGCATCACGGTCGGTCAAAGAGTTTAAGGCAACAATGGACCATGAAAAACTTTTTTTTTAAATTTATCAACCAATTGCTATGAAATTTTGTATACTTATACAGTATTGTTTAGAAATGTAAATTCTAAATTTAAAAAAAATCAGAATGTAATTAATTAAGATATTAATTAAAATGAGTTTGTTAATTACTCTATTTAAAAATGCTCCATGCACATCAATTTTTGTCTCATATCTAATTTTCTTTCTTAAGCTAGCTTTATATAGTTATAATAAAATTACTAGCAATATTTGATTTACAGTCATAATTATAAAAACTAGAAAAGAAATCGATAAAAATAGCTCATTTTATGCAAAATTTTATCAAAAAAAATTTTTTATTGTAAGCATTTTAAGTTGTTTTAAAATAGTATAATGAATTTATTAGTAAGATTTATTCTAACATATATAAATAATCATTTTATGAAATTTTATGAAAATTCAAGAAAAATTATGATGCATGGAACATTTTGAACTTACCGAAAGACCATGAAAACTTGTTTTGGAAAAATAGCATTTAAAGTTTTAATTTGACTAACATTTCCATTGTTTACGTTTGAAAAAATACTTATAACTCGGTTAATAATGATCGGATCAATATCCTTTCTTTTTTAAATTTAAAGCTGATGAGTTGCAGAATGATTTTCTGATAGAAAAAATAAATCGTTTTCGGGACACATTTTTGTCAATCTGAAGGTCCATTGTCGCCTTAAAGGATAAAAAATATTGCAACGAAAAGAACCAATAGTGAACATCTTTCGGACAATGTATGGCATTTCTAAGTGAATATCCCATACAGAAAAAAAAACAGTATTTCACTAATTGATTATTTTTCCAAAAGGTGTGTACACTTTATAACTTTTTAAATTATTTATCCAAGTACGTTACTACCACGAATAACAGGCTACCTTAATTATTACAAGTTCCATAACAGATACCTTGCTCTATGAATTGTAGTAAGAAGCATGTTATTCTGTAAAGCGGGTTATTCCTTTTTCAATTCCTACTATTAGTTCACACTCTCTCTATATATATATCTTGTTCAAATTTTCAATCGTTAATAAAAGTACTTTTTATTCATCCACTCAAGTTCAAATACATTTTTTTAAACATGTAGTGGATGACACTTGATGTTAATACAGTTTTTTCAAATATTAATTCATTAATTGAATTTAATTAATCAATTTTAGTTTTAAACCTAGAGCGTCTCTTGCTCTTGAATAGTAATTTTCCTATTGTTACTGTGTAAACGGTAGCACTGCAGTATCGCGGGCTTCTCCCGTCCTGTAGGTTGCGAGATCGAATCCCCAACCTGACAAACTTTTTCTCTCTCATTCCCCCCCCCTCCTAATCTCGCACAGTAGGCAAGGTTCTGGCAAGCAATCCTTTTTTTCAATTCCTACTATTAGTTCACACTCAAATTTTTCTTTGTTGACCAAAGTAGGAATTGACTTAAATTTTTTTTTTATATATTACTTGTTTTATACCGTAAAACATACTGTAATCAACCACAGACCAATTTATCAGTCAAGTTTGATTGATCTGGAATCATGATCTGGTATGATCTGGTTCTCATCTAGAATTTCCAAGCACTCATAATGAGCCGAAATATGCAAATTATGGGCCTGTTGACATAAATTCCGTCAGCGTTAATGTTAAATCGTATTGAAATATGTTTAACCAATTACAAGCCTACAAATGATTAACCACGAAATTGTTAAGTCCTGTGATTGGTTTAAATATGTCTAAACGAGCAACGCTGAGGCTGACGGATTCTATGGGAACAGGCCTTATGAATGTCGCAAGGATTTACGTTTTATCTAAACGCTTTAAAAAACGTTACATTTTATTTAAACACTATTCTCAGACCGGAACCCCAAACGCCATGCTAAACCAATTGAAAAAGAATATTTTTTTTATAAAACGAAATATTTCACGCTCTTGTTCCATGTTTCGCAGGGCCTATGTGCGTGAAAGCACCTTTTCCAACATGAAACAAATTAAATCCAAGGAAAGAAGCAGGGCTTGCATATTTAAAATTTATCTCATTTCCTTCGTGCTTTTTCTATTCAAAATCAGGGTTGATTTTACTGCCCTTTCTGCATAAAGCGCCCATCCTCAAGCATCTCATTAGAATTTTCTTCTTCTTTTTGACAATGAAAGAAACCGATTTTATATTCTGTTTTGTAATGCAAAAAAATTTTTGTAAATTCGACTTTATTTAATTTTGTTAAGAAAACTGATTTTGTTTTGTTTTCTGAAATAAATGTTATTTTTTCAAAAATCAAATGTATTTTTATGTATGTGCAAGGATTTCAAAAAAGTGCGTTTTAAAATTGCTACTTTTGAAGTTGTTAATATCAAAAATATTTGATTTTACAAAGTTGCATTTTGTAATTTTCAAATTTTTTGTAAAAATAAACATTTGATAACGACAAAAATTATTTTTCATCAAGCAAAGATTTCTATGAAGAACACAATTTTCTGAAAAATCAATAATACAATTTTGTCTATATTATAATGTTCCCTTTTTTTAGGGTCATTTATTTATATGTATTTTAAATAGTTTAAATTTGAATATCTAAAATTATTTAAAATTTAAATAATTTAAAGTGCAAATTTTATATTTAGTGATGGCTATTTCGCCTTCGCACAACAGGCATCAAAATTCTCTCCAAAATTACACTTGGCCCGCCGCCATTTATATTTTTCTCAAGTGGTCCCCGGATCATTTTGAGTTGGTCACCCCTACCTTAGATCGTCATCTTGGAAACATCGTAATGGTTCAGATACTGTTTTCCTGGGTTCGAGATCTCATCAGCTTGAATTGAATTGAGGCTCGTCCCCATACTTCATGAATCAACCCCATACAGTGGCGTAGCGAGGGGGGGGTAAGGGAGTCGATCATGCCTCGAGCACCACTCGCAGAGGGGCGCCAAATGGTCCCCAAGACCATGGAGGGGGCACCAAAAAGGCATCGAGCCCCGTGCGACAGTTATGCTCGCTACGCCACTGACCCCACAAACTGATATTTTAATTGTCCAATGTCTAGCTTTTAAGAATATCACAGCAAATAACCAGATGCTTTCTATTACAGATGGTGATTTTCCTCTGCTTTCTGCTAGCGGCGCCATTGCTGGCAGCCGATCCTGCTGACAACCTCACCGAGACAGACGAAGCAGAGTTCCGACAGGGCGGCATCGCCCAGCAACTCATGGCCTCCAGCTATCCGGCAGGACTCTATGGCGGTGCTGGAAACGCCTACCAACAGTACGCGGCGGCGGCGGCTGGAACTGGGGGCACTGGATACGTGAATATGTTGAGGAATCTGTACAGGCCACCCTCCTTGGGACTCACAGACAAAGTCAAACACTGGGTCAAGTCCTTCATGAATCGCAGGCAGTACGTAAAGCCTTATTACGGGGCTCCAGGACTCCAGTACTCAGCGGACGAGTTCGGAGCTTCCGGTAAACCTGTTCTGATGTCGGGAGGTGGCTACAAGGCCATCTCTATTCCTCTTCGGCAATTACAGAAGTATTACAAGCCCTACTACGGAGGTGACGGAACAGCACAATTCCTACAACAGTCCCAGCAGCCAGGTTCAGCCGCAGCTTCCAGCTCCATCCTCAGCTACAATAGCCCCAGTGGCAACGGTGGCGGTGCTGGACTCTTTGGCAGTGAGACGGCCAACGGCGGGCACTTCTCAGGCGGCAGCGCAGGACTTTTCGGCACAGGGGGTTCGAATTCCGGACTGTTTGGAGGCGGATCCAGTTCGGGAGGTCTCTTCGGCAACGGTGGCAACTCAGGGGGACTCTTCAGCTCAGGTTCTGATGGCAGCAGCGCACTGTTCGCCGCCAGCAACGGAGGATCTTCTGCCAGCAATCTCTTTGGTGGCAACCCAGGAGGTATCTACTCTTCCGGTGGCAGCTCCGGCAGCAACCTTTTCTCGTCAGGCAATGACGGCACTTCAGCCCTCTTCGGTGCCAGCGGTCTGTCGGGGATGTATGGGTCAAGTGGCAGCAACTCTGGTGGCTACTACCAACCAAGCAGTTCCGGTTCTTCCCAGGGTGGAAGTTCTGTTTACTCCCTTGACAGCGGCAGCAACAGCGGACTTTTTGGTTCGGACGGCGGAAGTTCTTCCTACTTCGGAGCCAGCAGTGGAAACAATAACGGTGGGGGCAGCTATGGCTCGAGAGCGGCAGCAGCCAGCAGTCTTTTGACTTCGCTGAGTGGATCCGGTTCATCGCAATTCGGAGACTTGTATGCCAGTGGAGCCAGTCCGGCTGCATCCGTTTACAACCCTAGCTCGGGAGACCACCAGGGTAGAGGGTACAATAATAACAAGAAGCAACAGCAGTCATCTTACGGAGCAAGCAATAGCGCTCTCTATGTTTCTTCCTCAGACTCAATGAGGAACCCTGAGTCCTATCCAGTGAAGAGTTCCCAGGACTCTCAAGTCAACAGCTTTAGTGTCGATTCTTCCAGGAACAGTCCTCCAGAAACCTCTTATTCAGTGTCCTTCCAACCCGCCCAAGGCAAATCCTACAGCGCTCCCTATGAAAATTCAGGTTTTCAACCCGTCTCTTTTGGAGCCGAAGATGGATTCAAGGGCAAAAGCTCTTAAGGAAACCAAGACCATCCCAGTAGATCTTTGATAGACACGTAGATGGGGTCTTCTCAGACGCCTTGCAGAGGTTTATCTGTTAGGTACCTAGGTGGAATCTTTACAGTGGGTTATTTATGAGGAGGCTTCCTCTTCAGGGACTAACCGACTTTGTTACTCTATCGATATTTTTCTACCTTAAGTCCGCCCTTCCATTTAGATCTGATTTTTCAATTTACTGTCTATTAACTTTGGCTTAAAAAACCGCTGACGACATTTCCAGCACATTGGGTAGGTACCAAATGAAAACACGAGCTTAACCCCCGTCCTCAGGAAGCTCTATTCTCGTAACGGCACTTGCTTTCTCTTTTTCCAATCTTCGTGATCATCTCTGTTGCACCAAGAGCCTCAAAGCACCGCAAATAATGAATTGTGCGTGATATCACTCGAACAATGAACTGAACCTTTTCTACATCCATACTCCATATCCTCTATAGATATTAGCTCTCTTTTATTTTCGAATCTTCCAAGTATTTTTGCATACGGTCACCCCATCTTTACAACTGTCCAAGATTCAATGGGATATTTAGGAGAAGTAAATCCAGAGGCAGCCAAACTATGTTTGAATCTGACTGTCAGTAAATAATTATATGTAAATAAGACTTCTGAAAATTTTTTGTCGGAAGTCTTTGTGCGACTATAGAGCTCACTGAAAGTGCACCTGGACGCTTTTTAACGAAAATGGCGTTCAAGCGCTTTTCAAGAAGAGCTCTGTGCATCCATTCTACGACTATGAACTTGTGGGAAAAGTGTCAGCTGGACTGATCACATATGTAACTATCATTTTTTTTTGTAACGGTATAATGTTATTCTCCGAGCCGTTAATAGTATTTTCTATGAAAAAAAAGATAAAATGTCTCGTACAAAACCTGAAATACTTCCTTTTTGCTCAACTATGGTGTACCCCTAGTTCTACAAATCATCGGATGAATTTTCTAATTTAGACTTATGAGAAGACATTCGATGTTTTGACCTCCCTTATTCCCGTATTAGATAATGGGGATGAGTGAAGAGTTTTTGAGAGCTTCTATTCTACATTTTCAAACTTAATGATAAAAAGTAGTAAAACTCGCTTTATTTTTCTCCTACTCTCACAGACTCTTTTTTTTTTATTTTACGAGTTGAGACAAGTGTGTGGTTGTAAATTTGTTTTATGAATCGCACTATTTATCTGTAATATTTATAACCATTTGCCAAAGTAAGCTGCATTTTATTCTTTTTTTTTTGTCTGTTTAACAAAATGTGTGTTTAAACAATGGATAAACAGTTTTTTTTTCAGTTACTCGGTGCAAAAAGGAAACCCTTTTAAATTGTGTGTATATATTCATATACTGATGTAGGTTTATTTATTTATTTTAATAAATGTGTTGTATATTGTGAATGTTTTTAAATAAACAAAGTGTGAAATGCTGTACGACTGCCACGTTTTTTCTTTTCAAAATGATAAAGCGGATACGTTAGATATCAAACACACACGCAACATATATGCAACAAGAACAAAAACTGTAAGATTAAATTATAGTAAAGTTTAAATACACCAGACATTAAATTATACAAGACAGAATATATCCAAGCATACTTAACGACTGGATTTGTTTCATTTTGTCATATTCATTTCTCTTATTACTTTTTAATGAAGGGAAGCTGCATTTGTATGTATGTATATATGTATGTATGCACGTATATATATATATATATATATATATATATATATATATATATATATATATATACAGTGGCGCAGCCAGGATTTTTTCTTGGGGAGGGGCCGAGATGAATGGATAAATATATTTATAATGCAAAATCAATATTCATAATGCAATTTCTATTTCTTTGGGGGGGTCAGGGCTCCTTGCCCCCCCTGGGTGCGCCACTATATATATATATATATATATATATATACGTTTGCGGCACGCTTAAGGATAGGATAAAATTAGAAATTTGGGATCGATTTAATTACAGTTTCTGTTTCTGCATTTTTTAAAAATATTAAATCAAAGTGGAATAAATATATATATATATATATATAAATATATATATATATAAATATATATATATATATATATATATATATATATATATATATATATATATATAGATAGATAGATAGATAGATAAAGAGAGAGAGGTAGATAGATGTATTTTACAGTGAAAGTGTCATATTTGTAATATGATCAGATACTCAACAATTTAAGGCCTAAAAAAATGCTTAAAATTACCTTAAACTATATTTATCATTTATTTTGTTTCAATTTTTAGGAATTTATCAATACTGGTTATCTACAACTTAATTTCTTATTCAGAACTCATTTTAGAAGAGTGGGGAAAATTTAGCAGTTCATACACAAAAGAACTGTATCCAACACAAATGAATTCTCGGACTAAGAATTGATTTATTCTTTTTCAAATGCACTACTGAAAATTTACTTCCGTGCCCGTTGAAAAATTTACTTCCATGCCGCCCTTTAACCTTTAAATCCCATTTCCAAATTTTCTAATTATTGTTGAATTTTGCTCCTGTCTACAAACCTGTTTACAAACCTGCGGCTATTTACAGTTATAGTAGAAAGGTAATTGAAAGCTATTTTTATCTTTTTTCTCAAAAAAGATCCTGTCATCATTTTCTCCTTACATAAAACATCGTACTTTTAAAAAAATGCGGTTTAAATGGCTAAGAAATTAATAAGATATTATAGAGACGCTTCCAAAGGGGAGTTAACTATACTCACATACACATAGATTAATTATACGGGTGGCCTAAATGAAAGTGGGACTTTTGGGGGTTTTTCTGTAATGGTTTGTTAGTTGGAAAATGTGAATATACAGGAAGAAATAGTGATACATGACTACATATCCGCAACACAGAGTCGCCTTGTCGGTTCAAACAAGTGCCCAATCGCTTTCAAGATTTTCCCTGATCGAAGACCGTCCGTGATTGTCCGAGGTGCTAGTCTTGAACGGCGTCAGGAATCTGCATCGTTAACAAATCGGAGGCCACTGAGAACATTTTTCAGTGGGCCGAAGATGTTATAGTGGCAGAGCAACAGATCGGGGATATAGGTAGTGTGTGGGTGGTTGAGGACCTCCTAGCGGAAGCACCGCAGCAAGTCATGTCCTTGGCAACAATCGATCCCATGATGATGGCCCAGTGTGAATGAGCGGGTCTCAACCCATGTTCCGTGCCCAGATGTCATTAACGAAACTCCCTAAGCCATCTGAACACTGTACATTGTGACACACACTGATGGCTATCCACGTCCTTCCTACGACGATAAATGTTAGCCCCACTAACACTTTCTGACGCCAAAAATTAAATAACCGTTCGCTGGCCAAATTTTAAAGAATCCATATCACGTCCGTATGTAGTCACCCTGATTAAACGAATTCAAACACCCTCCGCCCCCTGACAATTTCCGACGATAACAGCCCTGATTCGTAACATACAACGTCGTCTGCAGGCGAAAACACAAAGCTATAAGTTTTTAATCACTGCCGCCAATACAAAAGTCTCACTTTTGTTTGGCCCACCCTTAGAGTTTTTAGATTATAGGCATGAACTCGAGCTTTAGTTAAATTCTCTGTGTGTCATTACACTTATTTGCTACAACGTAATTAAGCGAATAATCTGTCTAGTTGAAGTTATCAAATTTACAAACTTCTTTTTAATCTTTTTTTGCCAAATGCGGAGGCACTTGGTCGTGAGACATTTTCCTTTGGCTATTCACCGTGATTTACTGGCTACCATGTGGGAGGACAATAAAGGTGAGCCAGCATTGCTCCCTATGAGTGGGACGACACGGAAACGACCAAGCCTTATTCGGGATTTGAACCCAAGCCTAATGTGTGACAGCTCAGAACTCCAACCACACCATGTGGGCCGAAAATTTACAAATGTAAATAGATTTATTTGGTTTAATGATCGCGTTTCGAAACAGTGACCATTTCATAATTATCGATCTACAGAGGCTGTTCACACATTTTTTAGACGATGTATATTGTATTCACATAACTAAATTACATAAAATTCTTGTGTTTTAAATGTTCTGTTTCACATCCCTTATTCTGAACTATCTTTCGACACCGCAATTTCCAGGATAATAATGCCTTTTGAAGTGTCAGAAGAGGTATTCTATCCCATTCCTCCTGAACAGCTTTCCAGAGTCCTGTAAGGGTTTTGGGACGACGTTCGGATAATGCAGATTTTAAAAGTTCGAAAGCACAAAAATTCATAGCTGATACATCGGGAGATTTAGTAGGGATATCAGTGAAGGGTATGGCCTTGATACCAGTTTTTTGTTCCATTTCTTTTAGGAAATTTACAGTGGATTTTGATGTGTGACTGCTAGCTTTGTCCTGATGGAGTCTCACAGATTGATGGCACTGTGGGTAAAGCGATGGTATTTCATTCAGAAAAATTGGCGATAAAATATGTTCCTGATAGTATTTGGAGTTAAACTTGACATTTTTTCCCACTGTCTTTATTTTTAACTTGCCATTATAAGAAAAACCAGCAACAATCATGAAACCCTTAGAAAAACTTTCTTTCGATTCTTTGAACCATGTACTTAAATTTTTTTCTCCCCTTTTATGATAATAAATGGCTCTTTTTTTTGTTGCAATCATTTAAATACACCCATGATTCATCTATTGTGACAATTGTTTTCCATTTTTCTTTGGATAAGTGTTTCTCATATAGAATTCTGCAGCGTGTCCTGCGTTCAGCGATATGATTTGGAAGAAGACGATGCACATTGCGTTTTTTCGCTTTCTTAAGATTTAAATCAACGTTTATCATTTTTTTTACAGTGGACACCGAGCATTTTGATGATTTTGCAACTGTCCTTTGACTAGGGGGATTTTCTTTTAACATTAAACAACGTACCTTTGCAATAGTCGAAGATGTCCGTTTTTTCCTTGGATACTTGTTTGGAATTTTTGTCCCACTTGAGGCTCCAATTTGACGTTTTTTTCCTTTCTTGTTGACGATATTACCTATCGACGCTTTAGATATCACAAAACCATGACTCTCACATCGTTTTTGGATAACGGATTATGAATATTTCTCTTCGGAAAGAGCATAAATGTAGCCTTCGAACCACTGCTTTGTTCAAAACGCCATTTTGAATAAAAACAAAACTTTCAAGCCGCAGACGATAATTTTGACTTTTAAAAACATAGTACAGTTGCAATTATTTCTTTTGCAGCAAACGCTTTTTTATTACCGCTTACCAAAATCGTCTAAAAAATGTGCGAACAGCCTCTGTATTTCTTGTCGAAAAAAGGCTTTTAATGTAAAAGCTCCAATTTTTATGCATTTTTTTCAGCTTTTAAACCATATCAGCATAAAATTCAAATGATTTCTAAACAAGTATTATCGAAAGTTTTGCGGATGCCTTAAGGCCTTCTTGAGATTGGATTTTAGCATCCATGATACTGATACTTAAGAGGCAACTGAGTTCCGTCCTTTTTGAGGTATGAAATAACTTCTCTTCAACATGTTCGACAGCATTCCATAAGAAATTTGGTTTCTATTTTTATTCTATATATGCATGCTATAATTAAGAAGAGTGGGAAAATATTCCCAGTTCACATACAAAAGAACTGAACTATTCGGAAGCAATGATGAGGAACATATATTGGCATCCTTTTTCCCAGCAATTAGCCTAAAGTTGTTACCAGAAGCATTAGATTAAGCAAATAAAGAATTTTCTGATCTCTTTTCCCTGGCATATATTACACACATATGTTTTCACAGACACCGAAACGTACGTTTCCATTGTAGGAAATTGCATTTTTACACGATATGGACAGCATCATTTTTACCATGTTTCTATTAACTCGTTTTCTTGTTTGTTTGTGTGTGTGTTTGTCCAGTACAAATCTTGATTTTTAACAACTTGATTTTTAACGATCTTCATGACTAGCTAGACATTTGAAACTTTTAGAATAGCTCACAACACGATGACAATGCATTTTTTAAATACTTTTAGCCATATTTAAGCAGAATTGAATTCTTTTTCAGTTAATTTTGTTTTGTAGACTGGTGAAGCTATCTATCGGCCGGGACGGGAACGAAAAGTTAAACGCAAGTTAACTTCCAACTAACTTCATTTTCTTTCAAGCTGACGGGATAATTCATCAAAAAAACTTTAAAAAAGTATTTATCTGTATATATAAAACAGTTCCGTAACTGACTCACTGACTGACATACAACGCACAGACCAAACCACAGGACCTAAAGGGCTGATAATTTGCATGGCGATTCTTCTTATAGCGTAGGGGTGCACTAAGAGAGATTTTTGAAAAATTCTTCTTAGATTTTTTAAAATTAAATTTTTAAGCTGTTTTTGTAACTTTTTTAAATTTGCATTTAAAATAATAATATGAGGCTTATAAAATTTATATCACGAGAAAGATCCTAAAAATTCCTTTAAAATGAAATCTTATTTGAACCTTTACCTCGATTTTCTGATTTTTGGTGAATTTTTAAAGATTCATTTTTAGAATTTAATTTATTAAATGCCGATCACGTGATTTCTTTTTCTGGTACTTTAAATAAATTTATCGTCACGTGCATAACAACCAAATAGACAAAAAAAATTTTTTCTTTCTAATGCAGCAGACGATTGGATATTATCCAAAAAAAATAAATATACCTTACGATTTTTTTATAAATATATATATATATATATATATATATATATATATATATATATATATATATATATATATATATATATATATATTTCTTCAATTGTATACATTGATCGTCGTATTTATTATAAATATATATATTTATTTTTTTGGCATTAATTGCATACATTGACCGTTGAATTTAATTTGAATGTACTCCGTAGCGAAGCGCGGGTTTTCAGCTATTTAATACATAGAATTGTCAAGTTTATATGATTCAAAGAAAATTTAAAAACATGGTGTATATAAAGTTCTTTTTATCTTGTAATTATTGCCTCATTAAGCCTAACTAAAGCAAGATAGCCTGTAAGGGGTTAGAGCGGGATATTCAAATTTAAAACTTATATTTTATTTTACCTTATCTATATTTACTGGAATTTAATTTAAGGTATTGCCAAAGACGAGACGGGACCTTGTCTCATTCTTAATGAATAAAAGCTCTTGGTGTCTAGGTGGAGGGGGATCTAACCGGTGTTAAACAATCAGAAGTCCAGGTTGGATAAGCACAGTTACTATTTGTACCGATAGTACATCTTGGGGGCGCAGACGCGAAGCTCTCTCCGAATACTGCGCGAAGGGTGCCAGAGACATCGAGATCAAATTTTGGATCCCCCAGTGGCTGCAAATTGAACTATGAACACCGTTAAAACATTTTCGTAAAAGCCTCCTACCTCTCTAGAGATAAGTGCGGTGAAATTTCTTCCGTATATAAAACCCAGAGGGTGCAGGCCCTAAAATTATGGTAAAAAGCATTTACTCCATTCCCACTGAAAAAATATTTTTGTGTTCTGTATTAAAAAAATACTGAGAAAGAACAGCCATTTAAAACACACAGCCAAATTTGTACTGAAAGCATATCCTGGGATCGTAAGCCCAAAATTATCTCCGCGAAGGTTGGCTGAAACGCCGAGATCCAATTTTTGGTCTCCTAGCGGCTTCAGACTGAGCAAAGAACACCATTCAAACATTTTCCTAAACGAGTTGTACCCCTCTGCAGGTAAGCACAGAGGAATCTTTTCCGAATGTAAATCTGAGAGAGCGCAAGCCTTGAAGTTATTGGCAAAATGCATTGTCTTCGTTCCCGCCGAAAACAATTTTTCGGCTCTATATGTTGGGTTGTTGCTAATGCCAACCCCTGGCTGGAAGTTCCAGACCAGGTCCATTTTGACTTCGGGCTGAAGTGTGCAGCTCCGGTTTATGCAGCACCACAAGGGTCGGAGTCCGTCTTAGTTAGTTGCCACCTCAATTTTGACCGAGCACACCCAGGGGTGACATTTGGGGGGATCGTATACCCTCTCGCATTTCGATCATGCAAAACGAAAGTTTGATATAAATTTGGAAAAAAAAAAAAAAAAAAACATCAGATCGACAAATACTCTCACACAAAATAAAGATGAAGAATGCACGGGGAAAAGTAGCCCACGACACGTAGGCTTATCAAAATAATTAACTGGTCACTGTATTTAGAAACTTAAGACGAAATAAACACAGAAAGCAGCACGCCAAGGCTCTTTCTTTCCAGAACCTCACGTGCAGAGCCTGACTAAGGCAGGGGCATACGGGGCAGTTGCCCTGGGCCCCCACACCAGAGGGGGGCCCCCCAAATCGAATAGAAAGTTTATTTTACGTATCCTTCTTTAATGAACTTTTTTAAACAAAATATCAGTACAGTGTAAAATCCGTCAGTTTTATGTTAGTTTCTTCATTAATCTATCGTATGAACATAAATCTATATTTCGTAAATCCATGGCTTTCTAGGGGGAAATTTAGCTGAATTCCGCCCTAATGTCAGCAAGGATATGAATTTTTTTATGTATGTTTTTCTTTATTTATTGTTATTATTTTGAAAGTCTGCAATAAATAAGGTTTAAAAAGAAGTAAGCGTTTAAGAAATTACTCAATACAAGAAATGAATGCAAATATAGACGTTGAAGTAAGAGTGGATACAACAGTTGCAACATCTACAAAACAATCAGCTAATAGGCCTGATATTGTTATTCACGATAAAAAAAGAAAATAAATAATATTAATTGAAGTTGATATAACAAGCCAGGATCATTTGCAAATTGTTGGGAATGAAAAATCACGGAAATATAACGGATAAATTTAAGTAGCATTTTTTTCAAATTTTGGCTCTTCAGATGTGCTATATCCCTTTTAATGATGGACATAGAATTGTCAGAAAATCAATAAAATGGACAGAACAATATTTCTGAACATTGAAGGGGGACTTTTTAGGTATTTTAGGTTCTAGTCAATTTTCTTGTTACATATCCATAATGAGGAGAAAAATGTAAATACCTCCATAAAGTTCGGTTCTTCATTACTGAAGTGGTGAATCAGAGGGGGGCCCCCAAAGAAGTTTTTGCCCCAGGCCCCAATTAGGCTAAGTCGGGCCCTGCTCACGTGCGTCTCGTCTTCCTACATACATTCTGTTTCATGCAATATAAAGTACAAAAATACATTGATTCAACTCCAATTTTTTGTTGTTTGTAGAAAATAATAAATAAAAACATTTTTTAATCAATAATGGTTATAAGTGTAGGAAATACTTTTTAAAACACACCATACGCTCAAAACTTCAGTGACGTGTTTTGAAGGAGTGAATCCTTTATCATCATGCTATAAAAAAAAAAAATCAAGCAATGATCTCAAAGGCTCGTTTGCAAATAATACGTTTTCCTCCGCCTATATTACTTATCTCACAGATATGGAGACCACGGAACTGTGAGAATTTATTGGTGTGGCCCGCGAACGTGAAAGATTGAAGACCTCTACTGTACGCTAATATAATATGCTAACGAACTTTTTTTAATGTTTTACGTCACGTAAGAGGACAGATACCGTGTTATCTTTTGTCCCAATTTCCAGTTATAATTTCCTTTTATCATAGGTTATACTTTTAACTTAAAAAAGAAACACTCACTGGCCAAATCGTTATGGCCTTATAATCAATACTTCGTTACACCATCATTTGCTTTTAATGATATTTAATAATCCCCCTAATGCGGAGGCACTTGCCGACAGACATTCGCCTTTTGTTATTCACCGCACTCTTGCTGGCTACTTTATTATGGGGCACCATTTAGGTGAGCCTGCATTGCTCCCTATGAGGAGACATCAAGGTAACGACCAAGCTTTATTCTGGATTTGAACCGAAGCCCACAGCGAGGAAGAGAACGACGCTAACCTCTATACCAACTTGGCGGTACATTTAATAATTGAATACTGAATGAGCTAGTTTTGCATGGACGAATGGGCCCAGACTCTCTCAGGAAAAACAATAGCGATAACTTTAAGATCCCAGACGGTGCAAATGGGTTTCTCCGTCGTTGTCTGAACCTTCCAGTAATTATACAAGTGTTAGTAAAGAATAGTATTAGTCTTCCATCCATTCATTCCAGCCCGTTCCATCCATTCACTGTGATGTTCTTCCAGCAAAATTAAAGCGTTGCTCCCTAATTTCAGCCGACAGCAATGGCCAACACGGGATGTAGGAGGCTGGAAGAAAATAACTCTGGTGGATTTACTAAGGTTGCCGTGAACTAACCCCATTGGATTTGCTCACCTCAGTGTTAACGTATGGAGAAAATGTGTCTAATATTTACAACTACATAAATGATAATTTATATATACAAAACAGTTACGAAACTGACTGACTGACATATAACGCACAGACCAAACCGCTGGACCTAAAGGGCTGAAATTTTGCATGGCGATTCTTCTTATAGTGTAGGGGTGCACTAAGAAAGATTTTTGAAAAATTATTCTTAGATTTTTTTACATTAAATTTTTAAGCTGTTTTTGTAACATTCTTTAAAGTCTGCATTTAAAATAGTAACCCTAGGGTTATAAAATTTAAATCACGAGAAAGATCACAAAAATTCCTTTAAAATGAAATCTTTCTTCAATCTTTACCTCCATTTTCTGATTTTTGCTGAATTTTTAAATATTAATTTTTAGAATCTAATTTATTAAATGCTGATCACGTGGTTTCTTTTCTTTTTGTGATACTTTAAATTAATTTATCGTCACGTGCATACCAACGAAATAAATTGACAAAAAGAATATTAAAATACGGTAAAAGATAAAATTTAGCCACTAGACCAATTGAGATGAAAGTTTTTTAAGAATTTAATTCAAATTAGTATGTTTTATGGATATTAAACATGCAAATTAATTGTATACATTGACCGTTGTATTTAATTCGAATATTTTCTTCTACATTATTTTGTCTATAAAAATATACGTTACGATATTTTAATAAATATATTTTTTGTTTTGGCATTAATTGCCTACATTGACCATTGCATTTAATTTTAATGTACTCCGTAACGAAGCACGGGTATTCAGCTAGTAATCCAATATAAATGGTATTTTCAGATAGCCTGAATTTTTCTGCACCGTGCAACACGATTCATTTTATAAATTTCGTCTCCCAAAGGAATTTATGAGCGTTTAAAACACACTATACTAGATTTTGTTCCCCGAATAATTAAAATTTAAAAATTTTATTTGCATTAAACAAAAACGAAAAATGCTCCAAGGTGTTCAATTTTTCTCTCTATTACGAGTATAATTTAAAAAAAAAATATTTTTTTAATCCAAGTCGGTAATTTTTTTACACATTTTCTCCATAGGTTAACATTGAGGTGAGCGAATCGAATAGAGTTAGCGAATCGAATAGGGTGAGCGAATCGAAGTTGCTTCGGTTTATGTCAGAATCACGCTGTCAGATATGGCGCTTACCACTTTCCTAAATTGATTTACGATCAAGTTGATGCACCGTGTTCAAACACATTTTTTCCCACGCTCTTCATCTTGAAAAGTTGGATTAATGGCCCCTGGGGTTGCTCGGTAAAAATTGAGGTGGCACGTTGCTAAATCAGACTCCGACCCTTGTGGTGCCATTATAAACCGGAACCGCACCCCTTAGTCCGTTAGCCTATATGCACCTGGTCAGGAATTCTTCCGGCCAGGGGGAAATAGAAACACCAACAACAGGATTAATGAAAAGTTTTGCTTAGAAACAAATTCGTGTAAAGAAGAAAATAGCCTTTACACAGAAGAAGGGTTTTGAAGCTATTATTTCAAGTCCCTTGCCATAAGCACCTCCTTGTCTCAGAATTTAAAGCCGTTGGAACTCTGAAGGATTGAAAAATCTCCTAAAATTGGTTCTAATTTATTATTTACAGTAAATTGAAAAAAAAGCTAATTAATTTCGAAATATATGATCCAATCTCTTTAAAAACTTTTGTAAACGCCGGTACGAGGACATTAAAAAGAGTTTCGGAGACCCTTACATTTAAATGTTTTATATTTAAATTGATTAAATGGTTTTTGAAATTTTGTTTAAAAAAATAAAATTTAATCATTATATTCAGATGAATTCAAATATCAATAAATTCAATTTTCAAATTTATATAATTTCAGTTTTCTGTATAGATACATTCAAATACTAAAAAAATAAGTTATCGATGTACTCGGATAAAGGAGTTATTAGTAAAATTTTCTATTTTCTACTTTCCCCATTATTTCAGATACCACTAATGGTACGGATGAATACATAATAATATATATATAGCTTTTGATTCGTTACATCAAAAGCATTCTGCATTTATAATTAAATGAAAATCATAGATATATTTAAGTCCGCCTAGCAATAGCGGGATTTATCCAAAAAAATTCATCTTAACTTTTAAAGCTGCCCGATGAATGTAGTCAGTCCAAAAGAAAAAAGTGACCCAGTGTAATTAATCTTTATATCATATTCGTAAACAATCAGAATTGGAAGTCCTTTCCATCTTCCTAGATTCATGTAAACTAGTGCCGCCATCTGGGGGAATAAAAACTAAACAAAATATCACGAGGAAAAGTAATGGAAGATTTAGTGTGAGAAGTTTTTTTTTATTTGCTCTTTAATTAAACAGTTTTATATAAATGAAATATTATGTACTATGCCCGCCAGTAAACTTGTGGCGACTGACGTATGGTACGTGACGTATGCAGGGCCCGACTTAGCCTAATCGGGCCCGGGCAAAAACTTCTTTGGGGCCCCCCTCTGCTTCACTGCTTCAGTAATGAAGAACTTAATACTTAATACTAAACTTTCTATTCGATTTGGGGGCCCCCCTCTGATGTGGGGGCCCGGGGCTACTGCCCCGTATGCCCCTGCCTTAGTCAGGCTCTGGACGTATGGTACCGTAGCGCCAAGAAGAGGAAGAAAAATTCCACTGTGGTAACCTCCAAATTTATGGAAGCCCGATTTACTCTTTTCGAGACGCGCGAATGTGAGTTTTCGCATGGTACTTTATTTTCCTTAATAAAATGTATTTTCGATTCTTATATGTTTAATACGTTTGTAACAACTTTTTAACATTTCTTTCGTAGATTTAAGAGACTTATTAACTTGTATATGTGTTTATTTTTCAGAAGAAAAAATTTTCAAATGGTTGTTGTGGCTATTCGCTGCTAATGAAACAAATATATTCATACATAAATTAAAATTTTAAAAATTTGTTTTTTCTGATATTTCTTTTAAAAAAATGATATATAATGATTTTCACATATTTTTCCTTTTTTATTAATTAATTTTTTTAAAAAATATTTTTCCAAATTATGAAAAATTTTAATTTTAAAATTCAGATTTTCTGTAAATTGGTATTTCTACACTATTGATTTTTAAAACACTTTTCAATCAGTTTTATTTATCTTTTTTCCTATTAATATTCGAAGTATTATTTTATGCATGGGTGGATGTTAAATTTAACATAAGATTTTAGACTAAAGTTAAATAATAATGTTTAGTTAATCATAATGTTAAATAATAATGTTTTAGTTAATTTTTAATTAAATAATAATAATGTTAAAAGATTTTGTTAGTATTCTATTCATTCCCCAAATCCTCACATGCCAGTCCCCTTAAGTGCAAGTTTAGGAATATACAGGGCGATTTTTATTAAACTGACACTACTCAGAGCCATCTGTAGCGCGATTTATCAGCCGGAGTTCCACCAATATTGATAGAGGAACTAAGGACGACAAAGGAAAGTTTCCGTGAAAAAAAAAAAAAAAAAATTAGTTCCAAAAGTCGCCGATAGGAGAAGATATGGCGCTGTTGTTTTCATCGCACCCGAGAATTTGCACAAAACTCCAATAAAACGTCAAACTGCAAGTTCACGACTACGTAGTCGACAGTAGTGCCAGTATTTCGGGTTATAAATAATAAAAGGTGAATACCGAAAAAGTTGTAATAAGCAGACAAATGAATAACAAAGAAATTTCACTTCAACACCACTTTATGCAGCAAATTCACTTCTCCCTCCTTCAATGTGACCACAGTCCTGGTGGACGACACACTGCATCTTGAACACTACGTTCTCAACGGCCGAGCATAACATGTCACCAGAAATATAACCGGGATATGTTATCCTTTAGGGCCGTCAAGTTCGAGATTCCACCAAGATACACTTGGACTTTAAATAACCCCACAGAAAGAAGTCACATGGGATAGGTCTGGGGAGCGAGGTGGCCATGCAAGTGGAAAAAAGCGACTGATGACCCTTCCTTCTGTTAAAGCGATGGCGCAACAGATTCCGCACCGATCTTTATAGCCCAAAATACTAGCGCTGCTGTCGACTACGTAGTCATGAATTTGCATTTTGATGTTTTGCTTGCATTTTCTGCAAATTCTCGGGTGCGCGGACAAATAACAGCGCCATATCCCCCCTTATCGGCGACTTTTGGAACTTCTTTCCCCCCCCCCCCCCACGGAAACACTTTCCCGTGCCGTCTTGAGTCCCTCTATCAATTTTGGTGGAATTTTGGCTGATAGATCGCGCTACAGATGGCTCTGAGTAGTGTCAGTTTAATAAAAATCACCCTGTATATGAAAAAAGAGGGCAAAAGTAGCTGATGTAAGAAATAACTTATAAACCCAATGTAAAGTGACTAATATTTCTTTTGTAAACGCCAATGGATATAAATGAAATCCGAACTAAAAGATAAAACACCTATGAGAAACTTATTGTTCCTAAGGGAACACTAAGTATATAAGAAGGTACTTAGTATACTTAGTGTTCCTAAGGGAATACTAAGTATACTATAGAAAGAAGCTCAGGCCATGAAAGTGTAACAAACAGTTGTAATATTTCCGCCGTTACTGTTGAAGAGAGTCTTATGAAGTAGTGTTTCACACTTGTTCCGTACGAAACAACAAAGATATTTGGTTTCAGTGAATTCAATTTATTTATTCAACTTAATAACAGTGCAGGAAAAAAAAATTATGATCCAAATCACTTTCTAGATACATATAGTTAGTTTTCTTGAAATGGACTGTATAGAAGAATCCATTCAGCTGTTAATAGTATTCCTTCCATTTCCAGTAATCGATATCTTTCACATTACTACAGCTGATCTTTGGATTGCTGAAATGAAAGATGGAAATCGATTTAATTCAAGGATACATTTAAATTCTTATTCAATGCAGCTAACACCCAAGCAAAAGCTGAACTACTCTACATTATTAGCCCAAATCCTTTGGTGAATTTGAACTAAATTAACTATAAATAGTATGAAAATATGAATACATCGACTAAAGCAGTATATTATTTTTTTTTATTTCAGTTGAAATTTATCTATGAAATTTGCAGAGTAACGGTGCAAATGTAAACCTTCCCAGGTTACATTTTATTCAAAATTTTTAACGTAGGATTACGTTCCTCCATAACGGTCATGCGGGAAGGAAAATTTCAGACGCTAAAAGTGTCCGTCCGTCCGTCCCCGTGAGTTATAATTTTGGCAGCGCGCCAAACCCAGTCTATCGCTTGGACAAGTTAAACAGAAAAGTGCCAACATGCGTCAACATTTTGACATACATATATGTATATATATACATACGTTCATATATTATATAGATACATATATACATACAAAAGATGTAAGCAACGATAAGTAATCCTACGTTAATAACTCGCGGTAGTTTCGTCTGAATAGACTACTTGAAATTCTATTTCAAAAGCAATTGTTACATTTCGAGCATTTGAAGGTAAAAGCCATTAACTAACAAATTAGAAATTTTTCAGGAATGCGAAATAACAAAACAAATCTGTATTAAAATTCGAGTTTTAAAAATTCGAACTTAATAACCATTGCAATAGTCATTTTCACCGTACTTTCAAATTACATAATTACAAGATAAAAAGAACTTTTTATGTACCATGTTTATAAATTTTCTGTGGAATCATATAAACTTGACAATTTTATGCATTAATAAATACTATTTTAAAATTTTTTTGATGAATTATCCCATCAACTTGAAAGAAAATGAAGTTAATTGGAAGTTAACTTGCGTTTAACTTTTCTTTCCCGTTCCAGCAGATAGATGGCTGCACCAGTCTACAAAACAAAATTAACTGAAAATGAATTCAAACCTGCTTAAAGATGGCTAAAAGTATTTAAAAAAAATGCATTGTCATCGTTTTCTGAGCTATTCTAAAAGTTTCAAATGTCTAGCTAGTCGGGAAGTCAGTTAAAAATCGATCGCAAGATTTGGACTGGACAAACACACAAACACACAAACAAATAAGAAAGGGAGTTAATAAAAACATGGTAAAAATGAAGCTGTTGATGACATAATACATATTTTTCACGATGTTTGCACTTAGTGACTTTTACCTTCAAATGTACGATTTATGAAACATGATGGAGCATTCAATTTCAAAGTGATGATATTCATTTGAGTGCGATAATGGGTGAAGTAACTAAGGCTGTCGTAGGGGAGTTTTATCCTCTATTGCAGTTGTTCTTAACCTTTTTAATAGTTAACACCCCCTTGAATCCGAAAATAAGCTCTCGCACCCCCTTGAAAAATGTGCTTTATTTTTCTTTATTTAGGAAAAGACATTTATTGCAAGATAATTTATTTATTGTATAAAAAAGTTACAGTCGAACCCCGTTATAACGAACTTTAAGGGACCAAAAGTTTTGTTCGCTTTATCCGGTGGTTCGCTATATCCGAATTTGAGGGCTATAAAATTTATATCACGAGAAAGATCATTAAAATTTCTTTAAAATGAAATCTTTTTAAAATCTTAACCTCCCTTTTCTGATTTTGGGGGAATTTTTAAAGATTCATTTTTAGAATTTAATTTATTAAATGCTGATCACGTGATTTCTTTTTCTGGTACATTAAATAAATTTATCGTCACATGCTAACAACGAAATAGGCAAAAAAAAACATTTTTTTTTCTTGCTAATGCGGCAGACGATTGGACATTATCCAAAAACTATTAAAATACAGTAAAAGATATGTTCCTCAAACTGTATTATATTATCTGTACTATATTCTTTAGTATGTTCTACTAGATTTAATTTGAATATTTTCTTCTACATTATTTTGCCTATAAACATATCCCTTACAATTAAATATATATATATATATATATATATTTATTTATTTATTTTTTTTTGGGGGGGGGCGTTAATTGCATACATTGACCGTTGTATTTAATTTGAATGTACTCCGTAGAGAAGTGCGGGTTTTCAGCTAGTAATTGAAAACAGGGATATCTTTGTCGAGTGTCTTGGTCTTTAAAAGGTACCAGAACCCTTAAGACATTGTCTTGAAAATGAGATAATACGCCATTTTAGGCGAAAATTGTCATTCGAACATAGTTGTACACTTTGATGCCATATAAAGTACTCCAATAAATTAACATTCCCCCCCTCCCCTTATTTCAATAAAGCATAAAGAGTACACTAGAAACAAGAAAAATGAAAAGCAAAAAAATTCATATCATTACTTTGGGTCACCGTAAAGGAAAACATTCGCAGTGATACTCGATACATCCGTGTTCAAGCATATGACCTGAGCTAAAGTCACTTTCCGTAGCTCTGCCAATTGCGCTGCAGTCAGAAATATAAAGAAGATTAGTAAAACACATATGCCGCTAGATACATGTTATTCTGAAGCTATAGTTAGCTCATTATAAGTACTCACCGTCAGAAAAACTCCCTCTTTGATAGCGGTGTTCGAAATAAAAGCGGTCTCCGTATTTCAAATTATAGAACTGCTTTCCTATGATACAGGTAGCTGTAAAACCCACGACACCTCCGCCGTAAGCTTTTTCCATCACGATGCCTGTCCATAAATCTACGTCGCATACATCGCTGTAATAAACCAGTAAGAATTAGCAAACTAACGTACAACTTGTGTTCGAGAAATCTCGAGGGAATTTTCGTTTCACTGAGATGTAATTCAAATCCCGTTGTGCAAGCGATAAAGATTTAATTTTCTACAAGTCCATCAGCTTCATATAATCTATATTAATAAAGAGACAAGGGGATGTCGAGATCATCACGTGACTGTAACGCATCCGGGCGGACCAATCCTCGAAAAAAAAATGGCCGACAAATATACAGGAATCGGTGTAATTTTTTTTCTCATGAAAGTACATAAATGTTACATATTTGGAAAGAGCTTCGAAAACTGATAATTTTTTCTGCGTACACTTATTCTGTTAATTCAACAGTTCTAGAGATATTTTTATTCTAAAATCACTCACTGCTGAGAAACCAAATCATCTGGTGCAGTGGTGCTGCCATCTGTCGGCAGCGACGGGAATGAAAATTGAAAGGAATTTATTCACTTGAATTTAATACATTTGTAGGATTTTTTTTCCTTTGTGGGGCCCGAAGTACATAAATATGCTACACGGATGGCTTGAGCGTAGCTAGGCGAAGCCCGGCTAGTCCATAATAGAAGTGGTTCTGTTTAGAAACTGTAGTCGCGGGTCTCTGGGATGCGCCAGACGATTTTCAGGGGGTAACAAGTGATTCGATCTTGATTCAAATAGAGAATATTTTAAGAAGTCTACAACAGGCCTATTTAGCTGTAGGGAATTATATTAATGAATTAAGATACCGAAAGATGGGGGTTACTTTGTGACACACAGCAATTTTTCGTATTTCGGATCTTGCACCGCGCCCGTGATACCGGGTAGCCAAAGAACAGTGCCAACAGCTTGTCCGACATACAGAGACACCTAGTGGCCAGTGTCCGAAGCTTCTGCGCGTCATTCGTCTTCGCTGGCCAGTGTATTATTCTAACCTGTTATCAAGCTATTGACTCAAACTTCGGAAACTTTCTGTGCTGAAGGCTAACACCTTATACAACCAACTACCATAGGTAATTATTTTTTATTGTCACTATGTTGGTTAGATTGTGGAGCAATATAACTTTTGGGTAGTGATATTTACGAGAGATATGAGAACATAACCTAAATATCGGAATGTAACGGGGTTACTTTGTGACACATTGACACTGCTACAAAATAACCCACAAAGTCGACCCACCTCCTCCAGCCGCTCGATGTTGCATTTTTCCGTTCTCTAAAATACCACTGGAGAGAGAGTATTGACTACCTGGAAAAAAACTACCTGAAGCAGCAGAATGTGCCGAAAGACGAATTTCCTCATTTTCTCAAAGAACTGATGGCTGCCCTGGGAACCCGAGGTCTCTTTGATGTCAAAGATATAGATAAAGGTATCCAATATTTGTAATAGGTATATATGATTGTGTATAAAACTTTTGATAAGCGTTTTACTGTCTAACTTTGTGTCAAGTAATTTTTCCTCTTGGATTTCAAGGCTTTCGCCTACACAGATGTCACAAAGTAGCCCCACTCGGCGGGACAACTTTGTGACACATTTTAACTTTAATATCCCAATGGTAATTAAAGATCCGGGTTACAGCAATGCATTACTACGTAAGGAAAGGATGTCCCAATGTTTTGCAATTGTTCGTTTCGGGCTGCTTTTAAAACTGATCGGCTGGCACAGGAAAAAGCTTAAAATCTGTCACAAAGTAACCCTATATTACGGTATCTGACAATTTCACTGCAGGTTATATTTACTGAACTATTGGGATAGAAGTGGTTATAGAAATAGTTGTACTGTGATAGAATGGTATAATAGAAATGGTTCTGTTAAGAAACTGTAGTCTCGGGTCTCTAGGGAGCGCCAGATGATATTTAGGGGGTAACGAGTGATGCGATCTTGATTCAAATAGAGAATCTTTTAAGAAGTATATAACAGGCCCATTTAGCTGTAGGTAATTATATTAATGAAATAAGATAGTTGGCAATTTCACTGTAGGTTTATATTTACAGAGCTACAGTGTGACAGTAAGAGTTGGGGACATTTTATGACAAAACACTTGCGGAAGGAAGAAAAATAATTAATTTCGAGGGAGAAAAACGGTCTTTCAGGGATATTTCTTTCTTGTCATACTTTTTATCGCGGTATAAAAATAATGGCAAGACTTTTCCTCGAAATTGCGATATAAATTTCTAATATAAAGAACGTTTAAAAATAACATATTAGGAAGTGTCATCTGTAACGATGCCATAGTAATATTTTGATTCTATACGCAAGATGTCGATGTACCTTTGACTATCTGAGCTATTTAGCTCAGATAGTCAAAGTGCCGTGGCACTGAATACGAGTCACACTTGTCATAGTCACAACGGTGACCGAATTTTGCCCACATTGTCTAGTTCTTTCGGGATCTTCTGTTCACGGTGCTTTTCGGGCAGTAAAGGGTCTAATTTCACGTCTGAAACCAACGGATGTATGTCTTTCTAAGGCCGTCTGCACACGGTGCAACTCAAAAGAAACTGATAACTGACTCAAATCACAAACCACTCCGTGATGAGTCGCAACCTATGCGCAACTGGTTACAAACCCGTCGGACGGGTTTGTAACCAGTTGCGCAGTGTGCGTGGCTCCATTCAGTTGCATAGGTTGCGACTCATCACGGAGTGGTTTGTGATTTGAGTCAGTTATCAGTTTCTTTCGAGTTGCTCCGTGTGCAGACGGCCTTACTTGTGGGTAAATGGTGTATATTCCTCTACATTTGAGGACACATCTGCCACCTATTTTGCCAATCCTTCATGGCTTGGTTGTGTAGAGCGCTTCTAATTTGTCTTCAGTTGATCTTAATATAGATGTTTACATCATCCATCATAGTTGCTTCTTTAACCACCCTGTCTGCATCTTCATTACCATTTATGTGTGTATGAGCTTTTACCCACTGAAACGGCGCAGTGTGCGTGGCTCCATTCAGTTGCATAGGTTGCGACTCATCACGGACTGGTTTGTGATTTGAGTCAGTTATCAGTTTCTTTTGAGTTGCTCCGTGTGCAGACGGACTAAGTGTTTAAGGCAGCGGTTCCCAACCGGTGGGTCGCGGAAGTGTTACAGGTGGGTCGCGATTCGATCCTAAAACTATCAGAAACCATCGAATAAACAATCAGAAAAGATAAGAAAAATTGAAACAAATCGAATTGTGTTTTGATTGTTTTGTTGGTTCTTGATTTTTGGCATCTGGGGCAGACAACAGAACCACTACATCCCTCCCAGATGACTCACTCAGTCACGCATGTGGTGCACACTCTGGCAACGCCGCTCCCCCTCTCGTTCTACTGTCACACTGTCGAAGGTCACGCCACGTGAGCACTATTATATACTAACCTCAGTCACTCAGTCTTACTGTGGACATCGTGCAGTGACCACTTGTTGCATATATTGCAAACATATATCTATTGTTAAATAAATAACTGTTTTGCTACAAAGTGCTTATATTTTGTCAACCATTTTCAAATCAGATCACAAATTGTTTATCAATAATCAACCTGTATCTTCAAAAAAGCATATATATATATATATATATATATTGGTTTTCTCTTTCATCTTATTCTTATTTATTTTTATATATATATATATATATATATATATATATATATATATATATTTGATGGTAAATTATATATACATACAAAGGAATACGATACAAATAAGGTTTTTTACTCCACTATGGACCGATGGACCATGGAGGTATTCCGGTAAGGAAAGGTAGATCGCCAGCTGAAAAAGGTTGGGAACCTCTGGTTTAAGGGATAATTTATTCTTGTCATACTTTTATTCTGCGATTAAAGTATGACAAGACTTACGCATCGAGTCACACTGGTCATAGTCATCGTACGTAACGTTAACATAGTAGTATTTTGATTCTATACGCAAGGCGTCAATATACCCAAACAGGTAAGAAAGTCACGACGCCATCAAGTTGACTACGCATCGTGTCACACTGATCATAGTCATCGTACGTAACTTTAACATAGTAGTATTTTGATTCTATACGCAAGGCGTCAATATACCCAAACAGGTAAAAGAGTCACGACGCCGTCAAGTTGACTACGCATCGAGTCACACTGGTCATAGTCATCGTACGTAACGTTAACATAGTAGTATTTTGATTCTATACGCAAGGCGTCAATATACCCAAACAGGTAAGAAAGTCACGACGCCATCAAGTTGACTACGCATCGTGTCACACTGATCATAGTCATCGTACGTAACTTTAACATAGTAGTATTTTGATTCTATACGCAAGGCGTCAATATACCCAAACAGGTAAAAGAGTCACGACGCCGTCAAGTTGACTACGCATCGAGTCACACTGGTCATAGTCATCGTACGTAACGTTAACATAGTAGTATTTTGATTCTATACGCAAGGCGTCAATATACCCAAACAGGTAAGAAAGTCACGACGCCATCAAGTTGACTACGCATCGTGTCACACTGATCATAGTCATCGTACGTAACTTTAACATAGTAGTATTTTGATTCTATACGCAAGGCGTCAATATACCCAAACAGGTAAAAGAGTCACGACGCCGTCAAGTTGACTACGCATCGAGTCACACTGGTCATAGTCATCGTACGTAACGTTAACATAGTAGTATTTTGATTCTATACGCAAGGCGTCAATATACCCAAACAGGTAAGAAAGTCACGACGCCATCAAGTTGACTACGCATCGTGTCACACTGATCATAGTCATCGTACGTAACTTTAACATAGTAGTATTTTGATTCTATACGCAAGGCGTCAATATACCCAAACAGGTAAAAGAGTCACGACGCCGTCAAGTTGACTACGCATCGAGTCACACTGGTCATAGTCATCGTACGTAACGTTAACATAGTAGTATTTTGATTCTATACGCAAGGCGTCAATATACCCAAACAGGTAAGAAAGTCACGACGCCATCAAGTTGACTACGCATCGTGTCACACTGATCATAGTCATCGTACGTAACTTTAACATAGTAGTATTTTGATTCTATACGCAAGGCGTCAATATACCCAAACAGGTAAAAGAGTCACGACGCCGTCAAGTTGACTACGCATCGAGTCACACTGGTCATAGTCATCGTACGTAACGTTAACATAGTAGTATTTTGATTCTATACGCAAGGCGTCAATATACCCAAACAGGTAAGAAAGTCACGACGCCATCAAGTTGACTACGCATCGTGTCACACTGATCATAGTCATCGTACGTAACTTTAACATAGTAGTATTTTGATTCTATACGCAAGGCGTCAATATACCCAAACAGGTAAAAGAGTCACGACGCCGTCAAGTTGACTACGCATCGAGTCACACTGGTCATAGTCATCGTACGTAACGTTAACATAGTAGTATTTTGATTCTATACGCAAGGCGTCAATATACCCAAACAGGTAAGAAAGTCACGACGCCATCAAGTTGACTACGCATCGTGTCACACTGATCATAGTCATCGTACGTAACTTTAACATAGTAGTATTTTGATTCTATACGCAAGGCGTCAATATACCCAAACAGGTAAAAGAGTCACGACGCCGTCAAGTTGACTACGCATCGAGTCACACTGGTCATAGTCATCGTACGTAACGTTAACATAGTAGTATTTTGATTCTATACGCAAGGCGTCAATATACCCAAACAGGTAAGAAAGTCACGACGCCATCAAGTTGACTACGCATCGTGTCACACTGATCATAGTCATCGTACGTAACTTTAACATAGTAGTATTTTGATTCTATACGCAAGGCGTCAATATACCCAAACAGGTAAAAGAGTCACGACGCCGTCAAGTTGACTACGCATCGAGTCACACTGGTCATAGTCATCGTACGTAACGTTAACATAGTAGTATTTTGATTCTATACGCAAGGCGTCAATATACCCAAACAGGTAAGAAAGTCACGACGCCATCAAGTTGACTACGCATCGTGTCACACTGATCATAGTCATCGTACGTAACTTTAACATAGTAGTATTTTGATTCTATACGCAAGGCGTCAATATACCCAAACAGGTAAAAGAGTCACGACGCCGTCAAGTTGACTACGCATCGAGTCACACTGATCATAGTCATCGTACGTAACGTTAACATAGTAGTATTTTGATTCTATACGCAAGGCGTCAATATACCCAAACAGGTAAGAAAGTCACGACGCCATCAAGTTGACTACGCATCGTGTCACACTGATCATAGTCATCGTACGTAACTTTAACATAGTAGTATTTTGATTCTATACGCAAGGCGTCAATATACCCAAACAGGTAAAAGAGTCACGACGCCGTCAAGTTGACTACGCATCGAGTCACACTGGTCATAGTCATCGTACGTAACGTTAACATAGTAGTATTTTGATTCTATACGCAAGGCGTCAATATACCCAAACAGGTAAGAAAGTCACGACGCCATCAAGTTGACTACGCATCGAGTCACACTGGTCATAGTCACAGTGGTGACCTAATTTCGAAACACTGTGTAATTTGTTGTTGTTGTTTTGTTTTGTTTTCCCACGATTGCCCAACGGACGTATGTCCTTTTCAGTCCGTAAGGTATCTGTTACCTGTAGCTTCCTCTCAGATCATCCGCTTGTTCCTTCTCCATGAGCTTATATTTATAGAGATCGCGAAAACTATTGATCTCGATCTTGCCGTCCGAGCAGTATTTGACCATTTCCGGGTATGTAGGTAATCCGTGGTCTCGGCCCCGGTTGATGTTGATAGCGGCCAGGTCCAGACCCTTCTTTTCATTACGCAACCTAAAAGTACAAGCAAATTAAGCACTCACATACAGACGGGATAAACATTGTTATGCAGCTACAAGCTGCTATTATTCAAAAGTGATCTTTACAAAATCTATGAGTCCTACTTTAATAAAATCGATTGCAAAACATGGATCTTTTCATACGGTATAGAATTTTTCTCTAACTGCGGGGATAGAAAAGAATTCATTGACAGGAAATAAACCAAATATTTTACTTCTATGTATAATATGTATGGTGTCCAAATGGTGCATTATAATCGACCTCTCCCTCGATCATACCCTCTCTAGGATTTTAGATTTTAAGTTAGAATACTAAGCTTCAGCCCAGCTAGATTCTACATAATGTTTCACTTCGATTCAAATTTTTGGAGCTAATTTTGGCTATTTTCAAAAATTTTAACAATCTACAAACGAAATTCAAAATTAGAATTGTAAATATAGATAAAATGGCAAATGTAAATAACTGAATTAAAATTGCTACACTTAGGATTCAGAATTGTTGAAATTATTAAAGACTTGCGATTTCCTTCAGAAACAAATTTCGATGTAAAAAAAAGGAGTAATCAAAACTCATTAAAAATTAAAATTTCCTAAAGTAGAAAAAAAAACATATCTGAGAAAGTTTGCCAATACAAATAGCGTAATTGTTACCGATTTTTGCGTAAATTGATGATAAAAGTTGAAATTTTTTTTTATATTGTATTTGAATACAATCTTACACACTTTTGTTCGATTGCAGACATTTTATACAGCAGTTGGTCGTCCCTGATAAACTTAATTTACGTATCTTTTAACTTTATTGCTATTTGAGATTGGTGTAGTAGACAAAAATTTTTATTTTTAAAAGATAACGTTTTCACGTTGTACTTGCCGGGTAGCTATGACTAAGAAACTTTGCGCCTATTAAGTCTAAGTCTTCATTTTCCCAATACACTTCACATTAATATCTCTATTCCCATGAGCGTAATCTTACATTTGACTGCATCAGCAGACAGTGTATCAAAATCTTATGTGGCTTCTGGCTATAAGTCTCACCGAACCCCTACTACAATTTTGGCGAGAGCCTTAAAACTCGGATCGCAAATCACTGATGAAAACAACCCATAGGGTAAATGCTTTTTTATTCTTTTCGTCCTATGTGGTAACTTTTTGAATATTATCCACCTACTCCTTTTTTGTCCGTAGTTTAAGAAGACCTTAGGTCTTTCATTGTTTCATTTTTTCGCTAAAACCTGATAAACCTAAAGGTATGGAAACAGCAAGTGGACGTAAAACTGCGAGAAGGTGCAACAAAAATGTTTTCCAAAATTCTTATAAACTCTAGCATCTCAAAATGAAGCTAAAGTACAGGGTGATTTTTTTTAAAATTGATACTACTCAGAGCCATTTGTAGCGCGATCGATCAGCCGGAATACCACCAAAATTGATACAGGGACTAAGGACGACATGGGAAAAAATTTCCGTGGAAAAAAAATAGTTCTAAAAGTCGCCGATAGGGGACGATATGGCGTTATTGTTGTCGGTGCACCCGAGAATTTGCATAAAAGGTAAGTAAAACATAAAAATGCTAATTCATGACTACGTAATCGACAGCAGTGCCAGTATTTTGGGCTATAAAGATCGGTGCGGAATCTGTTACACCTTCGCTTTACAGAAGAAAGGATCATCAGTCGCTTTTTTCCCACTTGCATGGCCACCTCGCTAGCCGGACCTATCCCATGTGACTTCTTTCTGTGGGGTTATTTAAAGTCTGAGGTTATCTTGGTGGAATCTCGAACTTGGCGGCCCTAAAGGATAACATATCCCGGACTGTGGTGAACATTTCTGATGACATGTTACGCTCGGCCGTTGAGAACGTAGTGTTCAAGATGCAGTGTGTCGTCACATTGAAGGGGGGAGCAGTGAATTTGCTGCATAAAGTGGTGTTGCAGGGAAATTTCTTTGTTATTCATTTGTCTGCTTACAACTTTTTCGGTATTCATCCCTTATCTTCATAGCCCGAAATACTGGCGCTGCTATAGACTACATAGGCGTGAATGTGTATTTTGATGTTTTACTTGCCTTTTATGCAAATTCTCGGATGCGCGGACAAATAACAGCGCCATATCTTCCCCTATCGGCGACTTTTGGAACTATTTTTTTTTTTTTTTTTTCATGGAAACTCTTTCCCATGTCGTCCTTAGTCCCTCTATCACTTTTGGTGGAATTCCGGCTGATAGATCGCGCTACAGATAGCTCTGAGTAGTGTCAGTTAAAAAAAAATCACCCTGTATTTATCGTTTATACCTTTGCGACATTCCTATAAAAAAATTTAGGATGTTCTTTATTTTAAAAAATAGAAAAAACTTCATAAGCCTCGTCACGAAATCCTTCAAAAACTGGGGTCGAAACCGGATCTTCTCATTTCGAGACACATATTCTGTGTGTTAAGTAATACTAAAGCTGTGAACAAGTCTTAATTCCGATCGCTTTCACCGCAGTATTTCTCCCACCCCCATTTTTACCTCTAAACCAACAGTATATGATGATGGGCACTACATTTTTTTTTTCATGATACATATACATATACATATATCTGGTACATTTTTCTTTTTCCTACAAAGCATTAAATATTAACGAAAACTCCTGATCAACAACATAAGTAATGATAAAATATTTCATTACAGTTGATAAAAAGTTAAAAAATAAGCCTTCTTAAAGTGCTAAATACTGTGTCAACTGATGACAGCCCATGAGTGGACAATCACGCAGTTGCGCAGTTCATTCCTTAATTTCCCCCTACATTTTATGAGCGTTTGAATTATACAAAAGGGCAATAAATGGAAGACTTTGGCTCACTTTTTGAGGCAAAGAAACCCCCTGTATCTTTTTTCCCTTTTTTCTCATTTGTTAAGCACGGGAAGTAGCATTCACTCTGGTTGAACATAAGTAATGCGAACAGCCTCAAGGAAAAGAAAACTTTTCGGTTAAATAATACCTTAATAAGATAAATATTATTTATACTAGAAGGTAACCCGTCATTTTGACGTCATAATACTAATATTGACGTCATAATGGAAAAAAGTATATGAAAGTTAAAAAATATCCCGAATTATCTAACAATATTGCATTTAATCCACACCTTGTAAAAGCAAACCCTTTCATTATTTTTTATTTATTTAGTTTTTCATGCAATTGGAGTAGCAGACTGCCATCCAGTTTTTTACGGCTCACTACCCGATATGAATATTTGAGCTACTTGATTCATTCACATTCAAGTTTGTTTACTGTCAGAATTCATCGCAAAAGTAAACAGATTTTTAAAAACTGTTAAATATACAGCTAAAAGCATCCAATTTCTTTTAGTTCTGAATGTTTTATAGAAAAATAGGCTGAACAAACGTGATTTGATGGAGAAGATATTAGTTTTTAGGTAAGAAAAAATTCTGATCCACGTCTGAAATTGAAATTATGCCTAACCGGTCGTTTGTTTACTGAGGGCTTCAATTGAAAGACGAGTACAGCCCGGAAGTGTTATACAGAGACAACGGATATTATATATATAATTATACGCTAGAATAATTAGTATTAGGTGGAAACTAGGATTATGGTGGATCTCCACCAAAATCCTGGTTCCCACCAAAAGTGCATCTATCATGACTCGCTATTCGGACTTCACCAATCACTGTTGCAAGCATTCGAAATTCATAACAGCTCAGACTAGAGAATCAAGGAAACATCAGTTATCAATAAAATTACCTGCTCCGATATGACTGAAAGTGGATATAACACAACTCGGTGATAAATTATGAGATTGAGTGATGAAAAGGTCACTGAAAAGTAAGTTTTATGTTTCTCTTTGGACCTCCAGGAAGCTTTTCAATACTGTGTCATTAAATTTCAAAAACTACGACTTACACAATTTAAAATATCTTTTCGGCTATTTTTGACAACAGAGCCGAATTTTGACTTGCGTCTACAGTACGACTGTTGTAACAACAGTACGAAGTTGTTACGACTGATTTATATAGATGCAATAAACTGGGTGCAAAGGCTGATAGTTCTCTACCTTCAACTTAAAATCTGAAACAAACGCCTGGTTTTAGGTTGAAATGGACGATTCTTCTAACAATATAGAGGAGGAAATCTTTGTTATACATTATCTAATCGTCGAAAATGTTGGATGTGGTCATTTTTCTCCTGGTGGGCCAAGCTTCAGTAGGTTATGTGAGGGAACTAAGCCACATTGTTTTAACACTAGAAAGACGGGAATTTTTTTTCTTACTAAAAAGACTGAACGCCGTCATTTTGACGGTTAAAAAAATCAAGAATTTAAAATATTTAATGTTTTTTTAAATGGTTAAATACTTTAAATTTTGAACTATTTCTTACCAATATATAATAAATTAGAATATATTTAGATATGTTTTTATGCAGGTATGTCGAGCTGACAACCTGGTATGGTTTATCCGTAAAAATATATGCATGGTATGCGCAGTCTTTATGCTTCAACACCAATATTTCTATTATTTGCAAAAGGGGGAAGAGACGAAAAGTAACTAGCATTTTCCCGGTAATATTTTAAAGATTTCTGCCTGTTTTCTATATTGACGTCAAATCGACGGCTTTCGGGCTTAGTAGGTATACAACACATTTTCTCCCCAAAAATTATATTCGATAGTAAATATCGAATATAATTCTGTAAATGCGTTTTCATATTCCACGTAAAATTAGAAAAAGTCATAAAATTTCAGAAGCCTGAGGACATAAATACAGACATGGCGCTCAATAGTATGTCCGAAACCGTCAAAATGACGGCAGCCGTCTTTCTAGCGTTAGAAGTCCCTGTTAAAAGTCTTGATCATCAATTTTCAATAAAATTTCTTGCTCTGCTATAATTGAAGGTTGATAAAATATAGAACAGCGAGAAATAATAAGATTCAGAGATTAAAAGGTCACTGAAAGAGAATTTTCGAGTTTCCCTTTAGACCTCCATGAAGCTTCTCAATACTGGTTCAAAAACTACGATTTAAAGGTTTTTAAATGTTTATTCAACGATTTGGGTTAGATTTTTGACATGTATAACCCTTAAAGTTCTTACGAATAATTTATATAGATGCAATCAGCCGGAAGCAACGGATGCTGATTCCGCATTCACCTTAAAAATGATATTAATGTCAGGTTTCAGGAGGAAACAGACGATTCGAGTTAGGGATATAGAAACGAAATCTACGTAACTGTCGAATATGTTGCGCAATTGAAATTACCGCGAGTTTACTTTTCTTTCCTACAAGTGGACGCGGTCATTGTTGAACGAGGGACAAACTTCTGTCCGTTATGTGAAGGAACTACGCCACATTGTTTCTGAAGATAACCCCTGGCAACCGACGTTTTTCAAACATCGTAATGTATGTAGTGTCATGCCTTTTTCTCTTGTCATCGTGTGTACATTACCTGTACAAATAGTTGGTGACATCCTCCACCTTCCACTGATCGAACGATTGGGATTCAATTTCGGTGGTTCCCTTCAGTAGGTGTCCGATAGATTTGTGGCGCAAGTTGTAAGTTCTGAAGTAATCGTTCCGAAGTAGTAGAGTCTTGTTCGTATAGTTGGGCGGACAATTGGAAACCACTGAGTTAATGAGAGAATGGCCAAAGCGGAAGGCTGCTGTCGAGAACTCCAGCATCATGCTAGGGTTCAGCTTGTCGTCGTACTCAGATCTGTAACCCGTCCATAGTCCGTATTTGGTCATCGCTTGTGGACCCAAAGTGATCGGAAGATATTCATTGTAAGTGATGACTTGCATATGGGCTCCCACGATTTTCCTGCGAATGGATTAAAAACAATAGATATTGGTACAAATCTATATATATAAAAGAGCTTGTCTGTTTGTTTGTCCGCTATAGAATCATAGACTGTTTCACCCACCGGGACCAAATTCGGCACAGTTAATGTTTTGGACCCGAGAAACTTAAATCAGGAAAAACGAAATTTGGGGCTCAATTAGTTTTTTTAAAATTAATTTTTTAATGATTTTTGTGCCCGATAGAGGTGCGTCTACCCCCTGTGGATTCCCCTCGACCAGCTGCGTTAAGAGGGGTGGTTTGAGGATGACGGAGAGGGGGGTTTTCAAATTTCAATGCGCGGGAGAAAGAGGGTTGGGAATGGCCTTAAAATCAGACGAAGGTCCGCAGGCTCAAAGTTTCTTTCTTTGTTATTGTTTGTATATCATTTCAGTAGAAACGTGCTAAGCGCATGCTGTCTGGCCAGATGAACATGAAGAGCGGGAGTGCAACCCAGTATTTTTTTGATGGAATGCATGAAATATTTTATATCTATATATCTACCCGGGCAACGCCGGGCAATAATGCTAGTAAATTATAAGCATAGTTTTCCATCACTCACATAAATAGGTTTTTGACAAGCGTTTATTCAAATGGGGGAATCGGCTGAAAGCTTACTAATGATAGTTTCTCAACTTCGTCAATACCTAAGCCTGTAAAGTACTTTGACTACAGAGAGGAAGAAAAAAAAAACTTCAGCTGATGGTAAAAAGAAAATTTCTTGACATATGTAATCAACACGGTCATCATTTTCTTGTTTAATATACTTTTATATTAATACATTCGAGAAAAAAACATTTCATGTGAGACATTAGATATTATAACTGCAGAAATTCTGAGGATTACTTTACAGAAACGATTATTTTCAGTCATTTAAATCATTAAAAGCGAAAAAAAGTTTCATACTTTTAAATCTGGACCACGACATGAGAGTAGCAATATCATTTTTAAGCCCAAATATAAATGACGTTATCAAAAAACAAGCTCAAATTTCGCATTAAATGTAATTTGTAGTTAAATAAATATTTAGTTTACTTTGCAATGCAATTTCATTCCATATATCAATGAAAATTCTTTCGTATTCTATTTTTACAAAATATATTATAGGTACATCAATCAATTATCCAAGTAAAATTCTTTTAAATTTATCTTATTGTTAGTGTGCCGCCAAATTTTTAAATTATAAGTGTACCCTGACGAAAAAAAGGCTGAGAATCACTCCTTTAGAGTCTCATTTTCCTGTTCTCTTTTCAGAATGTTTTTGATTTAATTTGGAGCTTGTCCTTTGATTTTCCGATCTTGCAACTTACGTTTCCGTTTCTTATTTCCACCTTTCTTCGCTGTTCTATTGTCTTCCTTCAACTTCTCTGAATATTTTTATTTACGTTACTATGCATTACGAATCCATTTCCCATGGTTCTCAAATTTTGTCTTTTAAAATAGAAACGAGACTTCTTAGCGTTCAAAGCAGGTGTCGATTTGTTTTTGGACTATTTTGTTTTTTTCTTGTTGTAGTAAAATAATTATTTTACAAAGCGTCTGTTGACCTACTTTAGAAAATGTCCTTTAATGACAGACACATGGGAGGACATATTGAATTTATCGGATTATTCAGCCTTAAGGCTGCTGTGTACTAACCCTATTGGATTCGTTCACCTCAGCGTTAACCTATGGTGAAAATTTGTTCAAGGATTGCCGACTTGGATTGAAAGATTTTTTCTGTAAATTGTACTCCGTAATAAAGAAAGAAATTGAGAAATAGATACCAGTTGAAATTGCTGGATAGAATTAAGACGAAACGTTGGGGGTTTGAAGATCTCGCTTGCTTGCCAGATAGCCCCCGACGAGACGCAATGGCCTCGTTTCGGCTATTGACAGGCCATGACTGTCTGGGTGAGCATCTTCATTGGATTGGTGTATTTGCCCTGTCTTTCTGTTCACTTTGTGATCTAAGGTCTCGTACACACGATACGGTTTCGGTTTTATAATTGTTTCGCTTTCAACCGAAAGATGTGTTCACACGATTCGGTTTTTCTTTTACCGTATGCGGTTTTCCAGTCCGCACAGAACCAACGCCTCGTTGACAGAACACCTTTGCAATCATTCCAGTCCTTCAAAACAACCGAATCGTGTGTACTCCCCTTTTCAATTCTACACGCTAATGGCAACAGTACGGTTTCGGTAGACAAAATCGAACGACACCTGCTACCGATTCGGTTACTTACCGTATACGGTTTTCGACCGCAACGTGTGAAGGCACAAAACAAAATACATAGTTTACTGTAAACCAGGGGTGTCAAACTCAAAGGCTACCTTGGGCCAAACAAAAAAGGTTTAACTATAGGTGGGCCGCAAAAAAAAATCAATATTAATAGAAACGTAGGTTTATTTACCTAATTACAGTATATTCAATATAAATATATGCATTTTGCTTAATGATAGCAAAAAAAGAGTATCATTAAAAAAAACATTTAGCGAATTCTTCCTATCTTATTATAATTCTGCGTCGGTTATTTTATTATATATTATTGTGTGCCAATATATTGGCCGGGCCGCAATAATGTTCGTTGAGGCCGCGAGTAATGGCCGCGAGTTTGACACCCCTGCTGTAAACGAAACGGCAAAACCGGAACGATTATAAAACCGAATTCGTATCGTGTGTACGAGGCCTAATGGAACTCATGAACAGAGCTCATCTGCGTCGCTGTGGAGCACTTCTTGGCTCCGAGACCGTCCCATATTATCGTGCCAGAGACAGTCTGAGGGAATGACTGAAGTCATTTATTTTCATGTTACTTATGTGTAATTGTTTGTATTTCCCTTTTCCCTTGCTTTGCCATAAGAAATAAAATAAAGAAAGACATTTTTCACCTTGGGGCATTTTTCGTTTTTAAAAAAAGGCAAATACTTGTAGTATTTTTAAATTTCAATTATTCGGGGGGAAATTTGGTCTAGTGTGTTTTAAACGCCCGTAAATTCCTTTGGTGGACGAAATTTAGGAAATGAATCCAGTTGCAAGATGCAGAAAAGTTCAGGCTATCTGAAAATACCATTTTCATTGGATTATCAGCATTTATGTAGCTGTCAATAGAAGACAAATTTTCTCCGTAGGTTAACATTGAGGTGAGAGATTCTAATACGGTTAGTACACGGCAGCCTTAAATATATTATTTCGTAGCGAATAAATGTTCCAAACTTTGAATGAACAGAAGGTTCTATATAATATGATGTGATGGGAAAACTAAATTTATTTTTAATCAGGGAGAAGGTTTAATCTGTAGCAATTTACATTCTAACAAACTGTTTGAATGACCTCCATCTCGTGCAAGGGTTATTATTATATTTTATTAAGGGGAGTGGTCACTTTTACGTACCTAAGTATTTTTAGACCTATGTTCGTATGGTATATAGCACTCAATAAATCATTAAGATTGTATGTACTACTTATGATTTTTTCTTTATTTACATGAAATTTTTTGAGTAACTGCCTATAATACTATTTATTATATATGCAATATTTCAAGGTAATTAAAAAAAATAAAATTATTCTTATGCATAAAAAGTGAATAATTTTTTTTAATCGAACATTCTGCAGTCAACTACTATGCGCATTCTGTCAAAATAAATTATTAAGGTACAGTAATAATTGTATACTATATGTGATAACAATACTTCAGGAAACAAAACACACCAACATTTTTGAACCTTAACATATTTTAAATTTTTTAAAGAAATTTTTATACGCTTTTACTCAGTCATTTTTAAAATTTCTAATAATAAAAAAAAGCACGTACTAAATTTTTTTAATATATTTTATAATAATGCTTGTGGATATTGTTGCCTGAAGTATTGTAATCACATATAGTAAACAATTATTACTGTACCTTAATAATTTATTTCGACAGAATTCGCACAATAGTTGACTGCAAAATGTTCGATTTTAAAAAAATTATTCACTTTTTATGTATAAAAAATAATTTTACTTTTTTAATTACCTTGAAATATTGCATGTATAATATATATAAGAAATAGTATTATAGGCAATTACTCAGAAAATTTCATGTAAGTCAAGCAAAAATCATCAGTAGTACATACAATCGAACATAGGTCTAAAAATGATACTTTTAAAGGTACGTAAAAGTGACCACTCCCCTTAAGTGGGGGTAGTTAAAAGAATATCCAACTTCTTCTTGTTTATATGCTGTTATTGACACATTGATAATATATTTCATTACAAAGTGATGCATATTGATTTGATTACAGGTTGATCAATAACAGATTGACAATATATTTAAATTAAATTTCAATTCCATAAAACACATGAAACTTCTCTGAAAAAGTTTAAAATCTCATTCAATTGGATGAAGGTTTAACATTCTTTTTCACACGTGTATGATATGAAATTAATATTTGCTTTTTAAAATGCATACACCCATACCTCGCTTTACGGTCTAGATACGTTCCGGAAAAGCCGAAAAGCCGTATAACGAATCAATTATTCTGATACAAACCCATACAAATTTAATTGGATCTGTTCCAATTTTTTATACATAATATAGTCTTTAGTTCATAAAGCATTTTATTCTTTTAATTTCCTATAAAAATGCTTAGATAAAAATTAGAGTACAAAACAATGTAATAATAAATAGAAATTAAAAAATAAACATATAAACAAAAAACAAAAGAAATCATATGCACATATGTATACATATAATAAAAAACATAAAATAAAATGTTAAGGTGACAATGGACCTTCAGATTGACAAAAATATGTCCCCAAAACGAATTTTTTTTCTTTCAGAAAATGATTCTTCAACTCATCAGCTTTAAATTGAAAAAAAAAGAAAGTATGTTGATCCGATCATTATTAACCGAGTTATAAGTATTTTTTCAAACGTAAACAATGAAAATGTTACGTTAAATTAAAACTTTAAATGCTATTTTCTCAAAATAAGTTTTCATGTCGTTTCGGTAAGTTCAAAATAATCCATGCGTCATAATTTTTCTTGAATTTTCATAAAATTTCATAAAATGATTATTTATATACGTTAGAATAAAACTTAGTAATAAATTCATTATACTATTTTAAAACAACTTAAAATGTTTAAAATCAAAAAAAAAATTTAGATAAAATTTTGCATAAAATGACCTATTTTTATCGATTTTTTTTTCTAGTTTTTATAAATATGACTGTAAATCAAATATTACTTCTAACTTTTATTATAACTATATAAAGCTAGCTTAAGAAAGAAAATTAGATATCTGAGACAAAAATTGATGCGCATGGAGCATTTTTAAATAGAGAAATTAAACTGATTTTAAATAATATCTTAATTAATTACATTCTGATTTTTTTTAATTTAGCATTTTCATCTCTAAACAACACTGTATAAGTATGCAAAATTTCATATCAATTGGTTGATATATATAAAAAAAATTTCATGGTTCACTGTCGCCTTAAAAAACTGTTTTAATGTGATGACGAACATTAACATGAAGAATCACTAAGGGCCTGTTCACATAGGAGTCCGTTACGTAGCGTTAAGGAAAAGATGACGTTGAGACAAAAATAAACCAATCATAGGTGTTAAAAATTTCATTGCTAATCGTTTGGAGGCCTATGATTGGTTTATTTTCGTCTCAACGTCATCTTTTCCTTAACGCAACGCAACGGACTCCTATGTGAACAGGCTCCAAGAGTTAATATGTTGCCTACATCACTTTTCGCTGCTGTGGCCGTATAACGAAACATTGTGCGGGCCGTAAATCGAAAAAGTGCCATAATTAAAAAAGGCCGTTACAGCGAAATGCTGTATAAAGAGCGGCCGTATAGCGAGGTATAGGTTAAACGATTTATTTATTGGCTTTTTTTTAAATACATATATGATTTATTTGCATGATTTATTCATAAGATTCCTGCGATTCCTACGATACATATACGATTATACTTTATAGACATATTTCAATCTAGACTTTGTCTACGGTTGCAAAAAATCAGAATTATTTATAAATTGGTAAAGAAGGCACACCTGCATTCTTGATAGAGAGTCTCTCCGTTCCAGTGTGGATTGATATAACGCAATTTGTCAGCACACCTGTTGTGAAGGCGTACAAAGAGGGTATGTAGAGAGCACAGAGACGAATGTTGATTGACTCGGGAATCACCTGTAACATTTGTTAGTTAAGAAATCAACAGCTCTAAACAGACGGGAGAATTAAAATGTCCTGAAAGTCAGTGTTTAGTGCAATCAAGTCAATTTTGTTGACCGCACAGGCATATTTATTGACAAACTAACCAACGCAAAATTGTTCACCCATTCATAACAGATAATACTATTAATCTTCAGGCCGTCTGCACACGGAGCAACTCAAAAGAAACTGATAACTGACTCCAGTCACAAACCAGTCCGTGATGAGTCGTAACCTATGTAATTGAATGGAGCCACGCACACGGCGCAACTGGTTACAAACCCGTCCGACGGGTTTGTAAGTAGATTACGACTCATCACGGACTGGTTTGTGACTGGAGTCAGTTATCAGTTTCTTTTGAGTTGCCCCGTGTGCAGACGGCCTTAATCTTTACTCAACGCGAGTTAGTCCAATCAATTAATTGTTGCTACGTTTACAGACCAACCGCTAAATTCGCAAACGAGATTTGCGCAATTACATTACGCATGAGCAGCTTGTAACTATCAGTTTTCTAAAATCATACCTCAGAAAAAAAAATGGCAGATTTCTTACGGAAGTGAGATTGAAAAACTAAAATTTTCTGTTTTTCGATTGTTAAAGTTTCAAAGCTTGATGGTTGGTCTTAAAACGCTAGAGATTTCGGTGTTCACGGAATGGTAGCAAATGTTTAGGCGCCTGCATCTAATTTCAAGAAAATATATCTATGATATTTATTAAAAAATTCTGTTAAAATACCTCTGTTGTTACGCTAGAATTTTTTAATCAAAGAACATTCATACGAACGACTGTTCTTAAACCAAAACCTGCAGTTTGATCATTTATGTAAAGATTTTAAATTTGTACGCTGAATTATCTGCGTTTTATTGGAGTATTGTGTGACAACTATGTTTGTGATAAATATTTTTATTCCTAAATGTTAAAAAAATGATCAACAAAGTTTTTCCCATCCCTTGAAGTTCCTGTATACAAAACTTTGAGTCTTGATTTACTATTTTGATAGTTATTTGGTTTCAACAGTTATATGGTCGACTGGAGATAGTTACAACAGCTGTATAAAATTAGTCTGTTCCGACTTATTGAAAGCTAGTTTAGATGTCTAAATAAATAAAACGGATATTTAAATTTCTTTTGTCAAATTAAACCAGAACTCCCCTGACGAAATAGCTCGAAAACAAAGAAACTCAGTACTGTAAGTCCTCGACTTACGCGGTTAATTCGTTCCAGAACATTCCGCGTAAGTATAGGAAGCGCGTAAGTCGAAATTTACCATCATCGACATTCTTACCGCGTTTGTGCTTCAAATTTTCAAAAATACTCATTGCTTCCGCTTGTATCTGCGCAAGACTTACCTAAGTCTTGCGCAGCCTCCGTCTACAACGGATTGATGATCTACAACGAAAATGCCTCCGTCTACAACGGAGGCATTTGAGTTGTAGATCTTCAATACAAATTTATCAATAATTTCTCCGTCGTTTCTATTAAAATACCTCTTTTTTTTCGAAATTATCGCCGATTGCATAGGAACAGACTTCTTCCCGTGTTGCATAATCCCATCTTTATCCTTTATGGCAGTTCTAATGGTCGATTCGTTCATACCATATACACAAGCAATGTCTACTATCTCGTTACCTTTTCATGTCGTTTAATAATTTTAACTTAAGTTTCCATTGTAATTAAGCGTCTCTTTTTACATCTGCTTATGGTCTTTTCCTTTTTATGTTTTTTGGACATGTTTTTTTTATGGGTTTTTGTAGAAGCGGAATGGTATAATTCCCCGCGGTGTGTGGCCAAGAACAAATCTATTGTAAAGGCTGCAGAAGCAGGGGTAAATAGGGGCTTGTACACCAGGAGAAAATAGAAGAATAGCTGTCGGTGTGGCCATTGATAGCGATCATAAGTCAATAAATATTTCAAGATAGATGGTCGTTATTTTATGGCCCACAATAAAACCTTCAGATGATAAGGGTCAAAGTGTATTGCAAATGAAAATTATGGTGGGGAGGTACTTCGTAGACTATGGACAGGGGCAGTATAATAATGAACCAATTGGGGCAGGAACTACTGAGAGAAAAACAGCCCACTGCCCAATGAAAAAGAGGGGCGGGCCAAAATGCCCCCCCCCGTAAACGGACAACAGCCCCTCCAAGTAAGAAAGAAAAAGGAGAGGAGGTCCAGATTTATCTCCGACTTTTTTCTTAGAGCTCAGACCATACAGAGTCTCGACTGCCTCAGAGTCTAGGAGTAGTGCCAGTAACCCGCCAAGATAATCCGGTATATGAAGTGATTTTGGGTCCTGTCGTCGATGCCATCTTTCATCGCTGCATACTTCAGCTGTAGTAAGTGCCTCCCCGTAGACTCTAAAAATCATTACTTTGACCATATAATTTGCCTCTGCTTCTGAGTTCTCGTATGTAAAATGTCAATATGAAAGGGAATATTGTGCTAGTAGCAATTACACTTTAAATGAATTTTGTGAGTTATTAAATAAATGTATGTTAAAGGCCAAGGCTCTGTCTTCCTTGCTTGCTCCAACACACGCATGCATCCATTGTTTTAAGGTTATTTAATAGCCAATATCTGGATCCTGGTCAAGGCACCAGATATTGGTTAAAGTCGTAATCAACCTCCAAAGATTTTGCGCCTTTTAAACATCTTGGATTTTTGCTTCTTCCGATAACTAATGGTTTCAATTTCTGATGTCCAGTCATATTTGCACCTAACATGACAGTTAATCTTGCTTTGCTTTGTTTTCCCCCAAAGCATTTTTCCTTTTTAAATGTTAATGTCTTTTGAGGCAAACATTGAAAAAATAAAGCAGTCTCATCCGCATTGAAGATGTTTTCTGGCTTACAGTCTTCTAAAATTTTACTCAGTGTCTCCGTTATCCAATTTTCCCTATCATTATCATCAACGTCTTTACTTTCACCAGATATTACTTTTGCTATAATTCCGTGTCTTCTCTTAAATTTTTCAAGCCATCATTGCTTCCTCGAAATTCGTCGCATCCCAATGGCTTCACAAATTGAAGAGTTTTCTCAATTATGAAACGCCCAGAGATCGGAATATTTTTATCTCTTATTCTGTGTATCCACTTCAAAACTGCCTCATCCACATCTTCATAGACACATGCTTTTAAACGTTTTGAACAAGAAATCGATGAATCATAATTTTGTATCTTATCACGATTTTTTTATTATGGTTGATAAGCTGTTTAGAGGAATACCGAATTTTAAAGCAATATCCTTTTTCTTCACGCCTTTATCCACTTCATGAAGAATCAAATTTTTTTCTCTGATGCTCAAGCACTTTCGCTTTGACATTTTCCAGCTACAAGAACCGAAATTACCAGCACGACTCAACAATCTACAAAACGGGAGACTAGTTCAAGGACACGGGACAGCTTCATTGATTGTGAAAGGGGGATATTGAAAGTTTTTCTAGTGAAGTGAACAGTATGGGGGGGGGGGAGGGGTTAAAGGTTGCTCTTCCTGGTTGAAATGCAAAGGATGACAGCGATTTTACGGCTCTCAGGCCGCGTGACATTTTTTCCCGCTGGGTCTTTTCCCTCAGCTTGAAAATCTACACAAACCGCGAGAAAAATGGGTCTCGTTCTATCCTCCAGCGACCGACCTTGAGACCGCGACAGATCGCGCGAGAAAAACAGCTGCGTTTGGGCACCCTTATGTTACAGAAGCTTATCTATATTTTGGTGCTCGTTTTCCCGTTGCGGTTGTGAGGGAAAAATCGCCCGTGTGGTCGTAGCCTCAGTGTGTTAGGCGACTGTTAAAAACAGTTGAAGGTCATTGATCATCATAAAATGGGTTAAAAGAAAGAATATGTTTGAAATGTTCAGAAATATTTTGATAAATATGAAGAAAAAAATTTTTGGATAACAAGAAAAAGTTCGTTAAATAGAGAATGCATTTCGCTATTTGCAGGTTATTTTGCGAAGAAATTCGCAAAATGTTCTTAGTTCCAAAGAAAAGTTCTCAAATTAGAGGTCCGACTGTATATACATACATATATATATATACACATATATATATATATATATATATATATATATATATATACATACATATATATAACCATACATATATACAGTATATACATACATATATATGTGACATTATAAGTTGAATCTCGTCTATTTCTATAATTCGGGTCCCCACATCTGTTAAGAGAGGACCCTTTTCTCAGAATAGCCCACCCAACAGCAAGTGAACATCTGCAAATTCCAGTGCGACAAACGGCTCAATAAATTCTTTTCAGTTGATAGAAATATAGAGCCGTGCCGCCCAGAAGGAGTAACAATACCCCGTCTCTAGTCATCTAAAATCCGCAGTTCACAATATCTCAGAGATAATGGCTGCAGGTGCCAGAGATAAAGTGATCAAAAGTGTCAAACAATACCATAAAGATAAAACGCACCCAATGGGCTTCTTAGTATAGCAACCGCACCACCCACGAAAAACATCTGTGTTGATGTAAGCAGTCGCTGACTTTTGGTACAGCCCCTGACTAAGAGAGCAGGCATTCTGTTGTTGGCCCTGTATGTGAAAAGACATGTATGTTTCGCGTCATGCTAGAAGGACACTCTGATATCCGCTAACAACTCTTGCGAAATAAAGAACTGTTCCTCTTCATTTGTGCATATTGTGTGTTATTATGGAAAATCATGTGGTGAAATGCCACATATATATACATACATAATTACATACATACATATATAAGAGCAGGTTTTTCATACCTGTAAGTTTTGTAACAAACGCAAATCATTGAAAGAACAATGTACTACCTTTCTCCCAAGCTCACCTGCAACGAAGCAGTATTTATTTTCCTTCGGAATACTGCACGGATTTTCCGGATTTGGATCCCGCGGCAGCAGGTCACCGTAATTACTCTTCTCGACTTTCATGCGACCTTTAGAAAAAAAAGTCGCTTTTAACAGAACGCACTCACAGGGGCAACGTTTATAACCAAATGAAGAAAAATATAGAAAATCTGAAATATAAAACTCACATAAAAGCTATAACTTGCACTGTTTAATATAGCATTGTTTCTCCATCAGCTGATCAAACTCTACTAATGAACTACACATTGCGATAAGGAGTAAGTCAAAACCTTTTAAGGGGACAGTGGACCTTCAAACCTAACTTTTTTTGTTTTGAATGGATTTTCTTGAAATTTGAGTATGTGATTAGTACCATAGATATGTAAAAGTGGTTTAAATTTAAAGATGATATATTAATAATTTATGAATTATGAATTATTAATTAGATCAAAAATTGGCTTAATTAAAAATGTTCCATGCGCATTTCTTTTGCATATAATACGGTAATTTTTATTTACAGGATACCTTATAGAACTAACAACGAAACTTATTGCTTATTTTAAGCATTCATTAAAAATATAAAGAGAAAAAAATAATAGTGAAAACACCCTTTTTATGACGCAAAATACCTATAAATCCTTCTTTTCGAGTACAAAATTTAGAAATTCGGAGCTACGAAGCATCATTATTTTCAATAAGATTTATTTGATATACAGTTAAGTATATAAAACTTAAATTTCAAAGCAATACGATCGTTAGAAATGCGCCCGGAGCAGTTTGAATATTCGTCTGACACGAAAATTTTTATTTTGAGAAAAACACATTTAAAGTTTTTGCTGTTAGTAACCACATAATATCTAAATTAAATACAAATGCCTATAACTAGGAAAGTAATCACAGAAATTAAAAATTCTTTTTGCAACACATTCCTACTAGTCCGTAGTTTCACAATTCAATTAAATAAAAAAATCGAATTTTTGTAGAAATTTAACAATTTTGGAAAGTCCACTGTCCCCTTAAGTCCAGGTTAAGTGATGAGGAATGGTGATAAGTTTCGGACCAGCACGTGTAAACCTTATTCAGGCAGTATTAGATATCAATGTCCCACAGTGCAAATAACCAGATAAAACAAGTCACACCTCATAACAATTTTAGAGGATTTATGAAGTATTCTACTTCATATTATTCCTTCATCACGAGTACTGCGTGAGTACCTGTTTCTTAGTAGTCATTTATATGAAATACACATATTATTGTGCTAAATTAATAAACAAAAAACAAATAATGCTAGACTTCAGAAGCAAGTAAAGCAGAAGAAAGAAACAAAATTTTAGAATTCAGTGAAGTAAAAAATTTAGCAGAAATGCAGTCATTTCAAGGTAATTTCTTTCAAAGTTACTGTTGATGATTGTAAAATGTCTGACCAATTTTAAAACCTGACTCTTGGTACAGAACCTTTGACAATAAGTTTGCCTACCAAGTAATTTGCGACAGCAAAAAGAACTTGAATTATATCAAGATTTGAGGCAACGAAGCGTGATATCAATTGCAATAAAATATATATTGTTTCGTAAAATAAATAATCATTGCTGTGTCTGTAACACAAAAGCACCAATATATGATTTGCGTATTCGGATAACTATTAACAGACAACACCATGGTCGTAGGCAGAGAGAGGGAGTGGTCAGAGAGTAAGCCCCCTCGCTCCGAATATTTTTTTTTTCAAATATTATCACGTGCGTATTAACCAAACAGAAACTTGTTGATTTTTTCAATTCCTACTATTAGTTCACACTCCCTATATATACCTTGTTCAAATTTTCAATCGTTAATAAAATACTTTTTATTCATCCACTCAAGTTCAAATACATTTTTTTAAACTTGTAGTGGATGACACTTGATGTTAATACAGTTTTTTCAAATATTAATTCATTAATTAAATTTAATTAATCGATTTTAGTTTTAGACCTAGAGCGTCTCTTGCTCTTGAATAGTAATTTCCCTCTTCTTACTGTGTAAACGGTAGCACTGCGTATCGCGGGCTCCTCCCGTCCTGTAGGTTGCGGGATCGAATCCCCAACCTGACAAACTTTTTCTCTCTCTTTCCCCCCTCCTAATCTCGTACAGTAGGCAAGGTTCTGGCAGGCAATCCTTTTTTTTTCAATTCCTACTATTAGTTCACACTCAAATTTTTGTTTTTATATTACTTGTTACCGTGTTTTTATTAACTCTCTTTCTTGTTTGTGTGTTTGTCGAGTGCAAATCTTGCAATCGATTTTTAACAAACTTCCCGACTAGCTAGACATTTGAAACTTTTAGAATAGCTCAGAACACAATGACAATGCATTCTTTTAATACTTTTAGCCATCTTTAAGCAGGATTGAATTCATTTTCAGTTAATTTTGTTGTTTGAAAATTTCTTATAATTACTCTCTTTTTTACGCATTTGATCATTTTCTTTCAAGTTGATGGGATAATTCATAAAATTTTTTTAAAAAAGTATTTATTAATACATAGGATTGTCAAGTTTATATGATTCAACAGAAAATTAAAAAAAGTGGTTTATAAAAAGTTCTTTTTATCTTGTAATTATTATTTCTCTGCACACGTTTGCGTCTTTCATGCCTGTTTTCATTATCACTTCTAATATTTTTTTATTTCTTAAGGGAAAAGGGAGACCTTCAACATCATTTTTTAAAATTTTCAATAATTTACTCGATTTACCACACGAGGATAATTAATATGCCCTTTTACGACATTGAAGTCAATTAGAATTCACAAACAAGTACTTTGAGGAAGAATAAGACTAGTTTTTCAAAAAATTCTTCAAACATGCTAGAATTTTTCAAAATGCTCCATGCGACCTAATTTTCTTCTGCTTTCTTCCAAATTTTAAAAGTAATTCGAAAGTATAAAGATGCAAAAACATAAAAAAATGACAGCCATAGTTAAAAAAATGTTTATGACTTTGGATTCATACAAATAATATTCAATGCACAATTATTTATATATATATATATAGTCGAACCCCATTATAACGAACTTCAAGGGACTAAAGGTTTTGTCCGCTTTATCCGGTGGTTCGCTATATCCGAACCGTGAAAAAAAAAATGCTAGAGTTCACAAAATGTGTAACTTATTAGTTGCAATATGTATTCAATAATGATGTATTAAAAATGATAAAATCTATTAAAAATGATCATTAATGAATTAAATCGACAAAAATTGATTACATTAAACTGACACAATACTAATTAAAGTACGTATAATAGGAAAACGAGGGGACCAAAAATTTCGTCCTTTATATCCGTGAGTTCGTTATATACCGGGTTCGCTATAACGGGGTTCGACTGTAGATATATATATATATATATATATATATAGCGTGAATCTGAACCAGTGGGAAAACGTTACGGGGTGATAGAACGCATCTACATGAGCAATATTCGTCATAGAAAGTATGGGCGGAACGCAAACGGCGAGGCGCTAGGTGGCGCTGTAAATGGTACGCACATGCCACACGTCATCATTCGTTCCAGCGGTGGTTTTCCGTAAATGTTTGGGCAGGGATCCTCCATGACCATTTGGTTGGCCCATACCTCCTGCCACACCTTCTGGACGGCGAATCGTATCACACATTCCTACGAAAGGTGTTACTGGAGCCGCTGCGTCCGATTCCAACCCCCATCGGGTCGAGAATGTGGTTCCAGCACGACGGTGCGCCTGCACACTTCAGCTTGGATGTGCGGAACAATTTAGATGCAACATTCCCATGGCGATGGATTGGTAGAGGTGGTCCCGTAGCTTGGCCACCAAGATCGCCGGATCTCTCGTGTTTGGACTTTTTTCATGTGCGGACATATGAAAAGCCTAATCTTTGAGTACCCCATTGAAACCAATATGGAACTTGTCGCCATGATCTCCGTAGTTGCCGGCGATATTCAGGAAATGCCTGGTGTCTTCGCAAAAGTGCGTCAGTCCCTATCCCGCAGGTGTGAAGCCTGCATTACAGCTGGCGGAAGCTCTTTTGAGCAATTTCTTTGACCATGTAAATCAATTACATTCCTGTTAATAAAATGTTTTCTTCAGTATCTCCTCTCATTCTTGTGTTAATTCTTTAAATGTGACAGTCGAAAACTATCTTTTAACTTCTCACCGTTTGCGTTCCGACCATACATTCTATGACGAATATTGCTCGTATAGCTGCGTTCTATCATCCCGTAAAGTTTTGCCCACTTGTTCAGATTCACCCTGTATATATATATATATATATATATATATATATATATATATATATATATATATATATATATATATATATATATATATATATATATATATATATATATATATATATACACTCATGGACAAAAAAATTAGTTCACCAAGAAATAATTGCGGGATCGTAACGAAACTTGCAATGAAGGTACATGTCGGGGAGATATGCAAATGATTAGAAATGCAGCGTGATTGCGTATTATGTATAGCCGGTAGAGGGCGTTGAACATCGTACTCTGTGGAGTATAAAACAGGTAACCAAAGCTTGTTTGAGTGTGCTGAATCATTTACAAAGGAAGAGCTGAGATAGACATGCCATTACGCCGTGTTCGAAGACAATATAAGCAGTTGTCGCAGTTTGAGAGGGGGAGAATCGTCGGGATGATGGAAGCTGGGTGGTCAGCTAGGCGAGTAGCTTGTCAATTAGGCCGCTCTGATTGTGTTGTGAGGAGGTGTTGGGACCAGTGGACCCGAGAGATGTCATGTACACGATGTTATGTACACGCCCTCGACAGACCAGTCGTCGAGAAGACCGCCACATCGTAAGAAATGCACTCGTACAGCCAACTGCTTCATCGGCTGCCATCCAGGCACATGTAGCACCTTCACTAGGGGCCTCTGTGTCTTCTCGAACCATACGAAGGCGCCTGGCTGAAGGACAGTTGGTATCGAGGTGCCCATTACGTGTGCTGCCCTTGACGTCCACCCATCGACGCCTCCGTTTGGAGTTTTGCCGCGCACGAGGAAAGTGGACTGCAGCGGAATGGAACCAGGTCGTCTTTAGCGACGAATCCAGATTAAATCTCGGCAGTGATGACAATCGTGTTCGTGTGTGGAGAGCCCGTGGTGAACGCTTCAATCCTGCCTTTGCTGTACAGCAACACATCGCTCCCACAGCTGGTGTGATGGTATGGGGTGCCATTGACTACAATACACGATCACCCCTAGTATTGTTCCGTGGCACCATGACAGCCCAGCGGTATGTTCATGAAATCCTGCAACCACATGTGTTGCCACTCATGCAACGGCTCCCAGGAGCCATTTTTCAACAAGACAATGCTCGGCCTCATACGGCAAGGGTGTCACAAGACTGTCTCCGCACTGTTACTACCCTTCCTTGGCCTGCCCGATCCCCAGATTTGTCTCCAATCGAGCATATCTGGGATCATTTGGGACGACGAGTTGGGCATCCCACGAGTTTGAACGAACTAGAGGCAAGGTTACAGCAAATATGGAACGAAATGTCTCAAGACATCATACAGAACTTGTATGACTCAATGCCCGATCGTATCGCATCGTGCATTCGCGCTAGAGGGGGTCCAACGGAGTATTAACTCCTCCGCTCTTTTGTCTTTTTCTCTGAAATAAATTATCCCTTTTCTTTGATTTTCCTCTCATTTACTTATATCAAAGTAGTCATTACGTATGTAAAATTTCGTTTCATTTTGAAGACTCCTTCTTGGTGCGCTAATTTTTTTGTCCATGAGTGTATATATATATATATATATATAAACGTAATTATGCATTGATTTTTTTTTGTATGAATCTAAAGCCATGAATAGATTTTCCTTTAATCTACCCGATTATATTTTTACGTTTTTGCTTGTTTCTACTATATTTCATGGTCTATAAATTTTAAAAAATATGTATAGTTTCAAAGGATTATGCACAGTTTTGAGACAAACATTTCCATTAATAGACCTGAGAAATTTGGAAGGAATGAGAAGAAAACGGAGCATTTTGAAAACTTCTACCGTTTTTGAAGAATTTTTTTGAAAATCATTTCAGATATCATTTTGGTAAACATTTCGTAACATTTTAAAATGGGGGGAATTTTTTATGAATTTTAGTACAATTGGGTGCTTACGCCAGACACTCCTTTCGACTCAATGCATTTTAATTTCCTTTATTTCTATATATAAAACAGTCCCGTGACTGCCTGACTGACTGACTCACATACAACGCACAGACCAAATTGCTGGACTTAAAGGGCTGAAATTTTGCATGGTGATTCTTCTCATAGTGTATGGGTGCACTAAGAAATATTTCTGAAAAATTCTTATTAGATTTTTTAAAATTAAATTTTTAAGCTATATTTGTAACTTTTTTAAACTTGCATTTAAAATAATATTCTGAGGGTTATAAAATTTATATCACGAGAAAGATCATAAAGATTCCTTTTAAATGAAGTCTTTTTCGAATCTTTACCTCCGTTTTTTGATTTTTGGTAAATTTTTAAATATTAATATTTAGGATTTAATTTATCAAATGCTGATCACGCGGTTTCTTTTCTTTTTGTGATACTTTAAATTAATTTTGCGTCACGTGCATAACAACGAAATAAATTGACAAAAAAAAATATTAAATACGGTAAAAGATAAAATTTAACCTCTAGACTAATTGAGATGGAAGTTTTTTAAGAATTTAATTCAAAATAGTATGTTTTATGGATATTAAACATACAAATTAATTGCATACATTGACCGTTGTATTTAATTTGAATGTACTCCGTAGCAAAGCACGGGTTTTCAGCTAGTACTATATACTAGTGGCATTTACTTGTGTTCCGAAGTAAAAATCTTAGAATATTTCCCGAAATTACTGAAATCTACCGAAAAAGGGGAAAAACACATGCAAATATCACGATACTCAGGAAAATAAAAATAAAAATGTACCAGTCCCGTCTTTAGTTCTTAAAGACTTCGTTTGTTGCTCGGAGTTTCCGTAAACAAACGATGCATCAATGTAAGGGGTCACTATGCTCATTTGATTCCTGGGACCTGAAAAAAAAAGATGGCTGTGGTGTACATCGTACATTTTGAAATCAAAGTTTCAGAACATTTAAGAGAATTAGCGATTCAGTGTATCGTCTTATCATCCGTGAGAAAACAGTTACTTTGAGATTTACCGGAAAAAAAAAGTAATAATATTTTAGACACTACATCAGTTGTGCTGCATTTCATACGAACCTATAGTAAAAGAATTTAATGAAAATCCATCAAAAAATTCGTAGCTGTAATCTCAAATTATTGATACATTCGCCCATTGCACAAGATAATTTTTTTTCTAATATCAACAAGCATGAACAGACATTCTTTGCCGTAGTACACAAAGAGGGGAAAATACATAGAAATTACCTAAATCTAATGAGCATGAAAAAACTAATGTTATCTGCACAGAATATTGAGAAACCAGACAAAAATACAACACAAAACTGAAAAGTGCTGAAATAAAAAAATCACAATTTTAAGTGAGATAAGAAGTTCCTAGACTCACGTTTACGGGTGTAAATAGAGTTTCCCTTCAAAGGTGGACAAACGCAGTCAAGAAAGACATTTGAGAATTCCTATTCGGGTGAGGTAGGCACAAAGACAATTGTGCCCAGTCGCCAGTCTGATAGCAGCAACTGCCTTATATCTAGGTCGATCAGAGAGTTTCAGGACAGTGTCTCTACAAGGTCTTCCCTTGGATCTTTCGTTCAGTCCGGCCATTCGGACATCTTTTAATTTTGGGGTGATTATGACTGACTGGAAGCAAGGTGTAATGGGATAGAATCCATTGAAGTACAACCCATTTGCGATTTTCCGATAGTTCCCGTAAGATAGACCTGCATTTCGTGATAATTGTAGAAATGCGGGCTCTACCAAAATGCTAAATGGTTTTAATAGCCGCTTGGGAATCAGTAAGCATTACTATTTGGTATCTTTTTAAAAAATGGGTGGTTCTCTTAAGTGCGGCAAAGAAAGTCTGATCGCTTTTACTTCACCTTCAAAGGCAGTGTGTGGAAAATTCCAAGGTGAATGTAATAGGAACAATGAATTCTAGCTCCTACTCTTGCATTCACGTTGAGTTTTGAACCATCGGTATAAATGTGCGACTTCGAATCAGATGCATAGCGAGTACGGATTGTAATAAAACAGACTGGGAGAGGTCGAGACAGAATGGAATATTCCTGTTGTCCAGAGGACTGATAGGAGGCAGCAGTATGGCCAAGGTATAGAGCAGGAAATTAGCCCATACCTTCTCTCAGGACTAATTGTAGAAATCCCTCGAGTCATAAGTGCGCGGAAATGTTGCAGAGAGTTAGCCCATTTGTCACCGTGGGGCTGTCGAAATACTTTTTCGTACAGTTTAAGGGCATATATCTCTATTTCCATTCTAAGTTCACCAATGCAAAGCAGCATAGCGTCAGTACATGTAGATTTGACGGCTCCGGTTATAAGACGAAATGTTTGGATCTGTTTCCGTTCGATCATATTGATTTACTTTTGAGAGGCTGTTATGAGTAGGCCACTGCAGTAATTCAGAACACGTTTTAAAAAAGTTCTGTAAGTGCCGAGGACCCCATCTAGCACCTGTCAATCGCTTAGCACAAGGCAACACGAAGCATCAGATAAACTTTCAAATACTTTTAGAAATTCATTACATTTTACCACACACAATTTCATGCACTTGTTGTTGTTGTTGCTGATTCCCAATTTCTATTTTATTTCATATTCGCCATCGGGCTGCACGTCTTGCCTGGGCAAGAGAGCACAGAGACTGGAGTGTAGAGGACTGGAAACGAGTAGCATGGAGTGATGAGTCTCGATTCCGACTACTTAACACCGACGGGAGGCTGAGAATATGGCGTCAGGCTCATAAAGTCATGGATCTTGCATGCCTGGCTGGAACTTTACAAGGGCATGGTGGCTCAAACATGGTCTGGGGTGTTTTTTCGTGGCACAGTTTGGGATCTTTGGTGCGTGTACCAACCTCCCTCAATGCAATTCGGTACGTAGAGTTGCTGGGTGATCACCTCCATCCGTTTATGCTGTTCTGTTATCCGCACGGTAATGGAGTTTTCCAGCAAGACAACTGTACCTCTCACAAGTCCCGGTTGGCTACTGGCTGGTTGGAGGAGCATTCCTCTGACTTCTCTGTCATGAATTGGCCACCTAGAAGCCCAGACTTAAATCCTATTTGAGCATCTTTGGGATGTTTTGGAACAAGGCGTGAAAGGCCATCACACAGCACCAAAGAACCTTACTGAATTATGGACAGCTTTAGCCAATATTTGGCAAGCCATTCCCGTGGAACGTTTCCAGAAACTTGTTGAATCTATGCCTCGTCGTGTGGCAGCCGTTATCAATGCCAGAGGAGGCCCAACTCGTTACTAGGTAGGTATCCCTAATTCAGTGGCACTTCAGTGTATTAAAGGTATTTATAATATATAAAAAGGGAAAAAAAAAGTCTAACTGAAAGTAAAAATGAAAACATGACCGCGGAACCTCATCCTAAGACTATTCGAACGCAGGTAAATATCAAGAAAGTGATGTCTGATCCTAAAAGAAATTCCGCCGACTCAAAGATCCATTGCATCGAAACTAGGAATGTCTTCTGGCACTGTAAGTAAAATCATTCATAAAGATTTGAAGTTAAAAAAGATGTTTAAACCGAAAGTTCATCGGCTTTTGCCAAATCATATTGCTGAAAGAAAAACAAATTGTAGAAAATTACATGAAAAACACCTAGCTGCTGAAAAATGGAAATTTGTGGTAACACTGGATGAGGCATGGGTGTATTTAAGTGACTGTAATAAAAAAAGGATCCATTTTCTATTGCACAACTGGCTTCTATTGCTGAAATGGCTTCGTCAGTGTACAGAAAAGTTCCCAAAGGATTCATGATAGTTGCAGGATTTTGTTACAACGTCAAATTAAAAATCAAAAAAGTCTCAAGTAAAGCCAAAATCAATTCACTCTACTATCAGCAGAATATTTTAGAACCAATTTTCGAAGAAGAAATTCCAGCCTTATATAGGAAGGACATTGATAAAGTTGAGTCTCATATGGTCAAAGCCTCTAGCCACGCGTCTAAATCAACTGCCGCTTACTTAGCAAAGAAAGAATCAGAAACAGGAATAAAGTGCATCCCATTTAATGAAATACCTGTAAATTTACCTGACGCTTCTTCAATGGACTTTTGCGCTTTCAGTTTATTAAAACGAGCCTTGGGAAAACGGCATCCAAGAACACTGAACGGACTTCGGAAAAGTATTCAAGAGGAATGGGGTAAAATTGACATGACAGTACTAGGAAAAAATTTACTTTCATGGAAAATTCGAGCTACGTAGAGCTATTGTCAAGTACCATGACTATCAGATAGAAGCAAATCGCCTCAAAAAATGCGGCTTTTATATATTAAACTTAACTATCAAAATCGTTTCCATAAAGTGCGAAAGACCTTCTGTAATTCCTGTTTGAGAGTTATAAGTTTATGAAGGTGCCACTAACTTCGGAATTAGCGCACATTTTTATTCAACAGCAATCGTGATCTTCGTCTTCATTCTTAGTTTATCGGCCACATATAGCCTTCTGAATACTATGGAGATATCAGATTTCAGTATACCTAATGATTTCAAAAATTATTGGCATAGACTATTCGCTTCCTTTAAAGTAGTACCTTTAATGGGGCACTCTATGAGAACTTTGTATGGGAAGAACTGTATCTTATGTAACATGTAGTTGCTTAAAATCCTCTATTTTTCAAGATCTGCTGCGGGCTGACTTAGACTTTGTAACAAAATACTAAGTTTCAAAGAACTTTAGCATATACCTAACTTTGCGCCTGGGATTTTATGGCACCATTCGCAGTGACCTTGAGGTCATTACGCATAGTACCATTTCTAAAGTCATGAAATAGGGAACTGAACGTCAGAAATGAGATATTTTAAAGCCTTAAACTTAAGCAAACTATGTCCAAAACTGAAAAAAATAATCTATGAAGAAATTAAAAAACTTACCCAATTTGCAACTAGGACACGCAGCAGATCTGACGAAGTTCATACAAGTCATCCCATACTTCGAGTAAAAAGGGTCATTCTTTGGAATTTCAATCGGTAGGCACTGGGGGTGGTTGTCTTTCCTTGGAGGACAGCATTGGATGGCTTGGTTGTTGACTGCAAAATAAATCAGGGTGCAAATAATTCAAAGTGTGTAAGTGACCATAATAAGCCAAAAGGAGTAGGAGAAACTAAGCAATTAGCTTTGTTACAATCTAGAAGAAATATTATCTGGGAAAGGGAAATCGACGGTAAAAACGAAAATTTCATAGCCCTTTTCAAAAATTCATTTTCATTATTCTTAATTTTAATTTTTAGGTTACTGCTAATCAAAAAATTATTATTCAAATCAATATGAATGTGTAAACCTAGAAGACTGCCCAGTAGGGCTGAAATTTCGATTCATTTCGATTTATTTCGATTCAAATCCCACTGTTTTTGAGTCTCTTGCCTTTTACTTTTTGCCTTTTACAAGTTGTTGTTGTTGTTTCTAATGTCCCATGGCCGGAAGTATTGCAGACCGAGTCCGGGTAGGCCAGCGGACTGAGGGGTGCGGCTCCGGTTTTTAATGGCCCCAAAAGGGTCAGAGCCCAATTTAGCCATGTGTCACTTCAATTTTGACCGAGCACCCCCAGGGGCGACATCTGGGGGGATCGTATCCTCTCCCGACCTCTCTGACATCATATGGTGCATATACATTGGTGCAGAGTTCTCTGCCTGTGCCTTGGGGAATCCAGTGATTTATGTTCACTCTGTACTCTGTACTATGCGTGGATCGCCTCCTCTGGCGGTCCATCAGAGAAAGGGCGGGGGGTCAGCGGGTCAAATGGTGTCGAGCGGGGTCGGGGGAGACACCAGATCAAAGAAATGAGGAATGGGGGAATGGGGGTGGTTCTAAATACCGTGTCTAATGTTACCGTGACTAATGTGGTGACAGGAGTCGGGGGTCTGCAGGCAGAGAACTCTGCACCAATCTATATGCGCTAATAGAGAAACGCCTTTTAACAGATATTTTGCCCTTGTCGCATATTTCTGCTATTAACCCTTCAGCGAGCGTGCCCGTGTACAAAGTGCAACATTTTCATATTTTTTTAATGGTTTGTTTTTACATGCAAGGTTTGAATATTCTAAGCAGTATCTATATACAGCTACACCCTTTCTAATGCAGGTCTGATTTTCTGACCGTCGAATTCCTTTCCATTCATTGTTAGTCGTGATTTAACCGTGTTTAAACCAGCGATTATACTGGATTACAGTACGACAATTGCAGGATTTGATATAGTCGATCAAATGTACAGCTATTACACGGTATCCCGCATATCACGAAATTGGACAATCTCATTATTTTTTAAGTTTTTTGGACATAATAGGAATCCATTCGCAAGTTATCCTCAGATCCAATAAACCGGACAGTTTTGAAATAAGAAGATTGTATCTGCATTCTTTGGCCTTTAATTATATATATATATATATATATATATATATATATATATATATATATATATATATATATATATATATATATATATATCTCAACTAGCTGAAAACCCGTACTTCGTTACGGAGTACATTCAAATTAAATACAACGGTCAATGTATGCAATTAATGCCAAAAATATGTATATATATATATATATATATATATATGTATATATTTATAAATACAACGATCAATGTATGCAACTGATGTAAAAAAACGAAAAAATATATTTATAAAAAATCGTAACGGATATGTTAATATACAAAATAATGTAGAAGAAAATATTCAAATTAAATCTTATAGGACATACTAAAGAATATAGTACAGTTAATATAGTACAGTTTGAGGAACATTTCTTTTACTGTATGTTAATATTTTTTTGGATAATGTCCAATCTTCTGCCGCATTAGCAAGAAAAAAAAAGTTTTTTTGTCTATTTCATTGTTATGCACGTGACGCAGAATTAAAAGAAAGAAACAACGTGATCAATATTTAATAAATTAAATTCTAAAAATTAATCTTTAAAAATTCACCAAAAATCAGAAAATGGAGGTAAAGATTCAAAAAAGATTTCATTTTAAAGGAATTTTTATGATCTTTCTCGTGATTTAAGTTTTATAACCCTCGGATTATTATTTTAAATTAAATCTTACAAAAACAGCTTAAAAATTTAATTTTGAAAAATCTAAGAAGAATTTTTCAAAAATCTCTCTTAGTGCACCCCTACACTATAAGAAGAATCGCCATGCAAAATTTCAGCCCTTTATATCCAGCGGTTTGGTCTGTGCGCTGTCTGTCAGTCAGTCAATCAGTTAGTCAGTCAGTCAATCAGTCAGTTACGGAACTGTTTTATATATATAGATATTATCAGCATTTTATATCTTGTCATAAAACGCAGAATTATTATTTTCAATTTGAAAAAAAAAAGTTTATTACAAAAGGGATTGTTACAAAAGGGAAGTTTATTACAAAATTTTATTACAAGGTTTAAAGAGACGTTACACTTTGTGCCACGCGAGCTTCCTGGTGTAGGGATGAGACATCGATGTCGATGTTTTCAAAACATCGATGTTTTAAACATCGATGCTTTGTGCTTGATGTTTTACGTTGTCTCGATGGTTTTTTTAAATGAAAATGTACCATAATAAAAAAAAAAATTAGCCACGTAGCATAATTTTCCCACTCAGTAAATGTAAGTCTGAATTCTGAAAAGGACGAATACAAAAGGGGGAACGATTAGACACAAATGGCAATGAACAACTAATGAATAATAATTATATGCCCCAGTAGCCCCAATAATTGTTATTTACAGTAAAGAAAAAATAAGCTTGTTCAGTTTTCCCAGATACGTTGGTTTTGCATCAGTACTTCAAATTGGTGTAAATATATGTAATTTTCTTTTGTATTATTTAATTTGAAAATAAAAGATTTGGTAATAAATTGCAATAATTTCTTCCTCAATTTTCTGGTAAAAGTAATAAAATGTGTAAGGGAAATTCTGCGATATGCGCTGACTCTAGCAACCAAGTTTTTGTCACTTGTGTAAGCCCAACCTGAGAGTAAAATCCCCCCCCCCCTCCATGACTAACCGAAGTAACATTAATCTTAGAGGTTACTAAACCAGTTTTAAAAAATGGAAGTTCATAAACATCGATGTTTAAAAACATCGATGGTTTTGGGGCGATGTTTTATTAGAATCGATGCTTTAATATTGAATATCGATGTTTTGTTGTCGATGTCTCATCCCTTTGCTGGTGTTCCAAAAGTTGGCGCGCCCGGTGAAGGGTTTGATTCAAAAAGATTTTGAAAACAAAGCCAAATATTAATCTAAGAATAAGACATAAATGTTATTACATTATTAAAAAAAATAGAAAAGAAAGAAAACAAAAGTTGCAACTTTCAGTAAAATTGGTAATGAAAGCGGAGAATACCAGTTACTAAAAGTTTGGTGCATTACCTGTGGTACTGGAAGGAGTAAATGTCATGTCGTGGTCCAGAGCCTGTCCATAAAACACATACAATTGGGTCCACTTATGCGAGGGACGGTTAAGTGGGAAGTGCAGTTTTAGGGAGAGATACCTTGGGCCTGGAAGTTTCCCGCCCTTCTTTCGTTGTCGAATTCCACTGCTGCCTTGAAAAGGAGAAAATCTTCAAATTATTAATCGTATCTTTTTTTTTGTGTGTGCTTGTGTGTAAAAAAAAAGTATACGAAGAAAAGAATATTAATTATCTGAGTTAACTCTTTATTGAGTGCATATAAAACAGACTAATGGAAAGATTAATTCTCCAGTTGTTAAATGTGTTCAAGGTCGTCTAATCAACAACAAACAGAATTTTTTCTCAGATGATATGTATTCAAAATGCGTTTTTCCAGTTGCATCTGTTTAGATACTTTCGTTTAGTTTGTTACACTGAAATTAAATAAAATATGATAACAGAATTTATATAATGCAGGAATAAATTAACACAATCAACCGCTTTCCTAAGAACGGAATGACGCAATGGTGAAAGAAGATGAAATCGCAGTTTGGGTAATTGCAAAGAAGCGGGTTCCCCTTGGCGTAGTTTGGCGAAGTTTTCAACATTGACTAAGAACAAAACTGTAAAACTTTGACAAAGAATCGAAAACTGCATTATTAAATACATAATGTAATAATGGGTTAATGATGTTACCTTACTAGCGAGCGACATTTCCTTTATTTTTAACCGAATACTTTTAGTTATAACATCCCATTTTAATAAACGAGAATCTCGCCGAATAAATCATATTTATGAATTCTTAGGATTAACGTTTGTATTATGCCCCACCTGACGCAATAATCGACCACGTCAAAAAGGGTACTCACTTCTTTACAAGAGCTCGCCGTTTGCCATTATAGCAGTGTTTTTTTTTTTTTTTTTTTTTTTTTTTGTATTTTTCACTTATGAATGTGGTATTGTGTACAGAGTCACACATTCTGAGTAGAAGCATCTGGAATCAATTAATTGAAAAAGATACCCCCTTCCATCTTGCATAGTAAACGTTTCCAAGAAATATATGTCCCCTTCCCTCTCTGGTTTTACATTGAAAGGTGCAACGTAAACAGACTTACCAACATAATTCGCATAATACAGCCTCTGCTGGCAAGTCATAGCGCTACCCAGTGTAGGGTTCTTAAGATTGTTACAGCTACCGTCTGCAGTGCGATATTTTGAGTATGCGTCGCACTGCACAGGCGTGACCATTTGCATACAGGAATCCCTCATTTTCTGGCCCATCTGACTGTTCATGGTCATGTCTGGAAGACTCTGCATATGATCACGTGACAAGTTGTACCTGAATGGAAAAAATAGATATTTCTAAGCCAACTTGAAGTTCACAACGAGAAACGCGCAAGCGCTACATTTTGTCAAAATTTCTAAAAACAACTCTAATTTAAGGACTTGCAACTTTGTTTTCCCTTCCCTAAAAAATAAAAAAACATATGGACCTTAAAGGTGCAATGAAATTTAGTATGAATTTTATTTTTGCTTCGTATTAAAATACTATGAAATTTATCACTTTCTAGATTAACATCATTTTATGGTCTGAAAGCTCCTCAACAATTTTCTCACAAACTCATGTCTCATTACTTTAATGAACATCGTTAATGGTAAATTCTTAAGTGAGGCGAACATCGTAAATATTGAAACTTTTTAAATTCATATCGAATATTTTTTTGTAAATTTCTAATGGCAACTTTAAAGACAACTGGGTCGAAAAACATAGAAAAAAGGGAGAACAAAAACATGACACAGCAACAAAAGTGGGCTACAGTAATAGTCTATGAACTCAATAAGTCCCTTGTTTCCCAATAACGATCGGAAAGGGGAATCTCTTCACCCCCTTCATCTGGAGTGCAAGGTGGATCAACTTCCTCGTGGTATACTCCGAGCAACGTCCTTGGCGGCAAATTGGTCTACAGGTTTCGGCATTATTGTTTGTCCCATTTTGCTCTTTTGAGCCTCTTTCGAGCGATCCTATGGCTGATTCCTTGCACATTGTGCAGTGGAATGTGAGCGGCATATCTCAACCGTAGAGGGCGGAGATTTTGCAGAATTTGAAGATCCATATCGAATATAGAGTGAAATATTGAGACTATTTTATAAAGATTACACAGCGACTATTTTACTAGTACAAAATTTTATATATAGGCTTTTAAATTCATAATGAGACTATTTCATTTCGAATACTATCTTGTCCAGTAATATCTTGTTAAAGCATCAATTAAAAATTTCATCTGAAATTCCAATGTCTTAATCAGTTATGAAATAATAGCTACTGATGGTAAGTAAAAAAAATGTATCTAAAGATACATTTTAACTTATTTTCAGCCGGTCATTGCTTTATGCTGTCTTGCCATTTATGTTAAAATCTGTTTTGATTGCCTATTGGCCGTTTCCCCATCGACGGGAGATAGTTTACACACCAGGTTTGTAGGGTGTCTTAGGGCTAATCGGTGAGGTCAATAAATTTTAGCTGTTTGGCGCAGTCAATACCAATAGCTATATATTTTCGAACCTCTTAGTGTACAATTCGGTACTGGATCACTTCAGTTTTGGATGTCGTTGCGAAAATGTATATTCTGTTCTGAAGAATTATGGTCCGATGTGAACTCTGCGAAGCCTGCAATCATTTCGCTCTCAATTAATATGAGAGGACTCCTAGTCTTCAAACGATATCCTGGTCTTGATCCAGTAAACACTCGATGGTCAATTAAAATGATTTAGAAACACCATTTGTGATTCCTCCTTCAAGACATTCGTGTCGAATGTATGTTGGTGCTTCTTCTTTTCTGAAACTAGTAGCTAATTCTGAACTTTATTGCGAATTTTGATAAAACTTCAAAATTATGACAAAATAACGGAATACAATAGCAGCATGAGGAAATAAAAGGGGAAAAGAATCTCACTTATCACAGAGATCGTCGGTTACTTTTTCATAGTACATATGCTTCATTTCCCGTTGTTGAATAATCGGATCTGAATACTTATCTCGCATGAAACTGGAGTCAGTTTCTGGGGACTTCGGATTGATGACGTATCCTAAAAAAAAAAGAATTTTGTTGAGATTGATAGACTGCAAATCAAGAAAATGCCAAAGCATTTGCATTTATATTAAGCTAAGGAGTAGCCCCTCCCCCTTATTACACCAAGCAGGTGTTTAACATTTCGCTGGAGTAGTTGGTTGTTTTATGGTTACAACTTCTTTTTCGGTTGGCTTACTATGCGCATGCTGAGTTCATTTTATTCAGTAACTTTCCTATTAAATTAACATTTAATTAGTTTATTGATAATGTAATTAGTGTAATTATCGTTTACCCTTTTCTTATGTTCTAAAGTTCAAGAGTTGGTTTTTATTTATTTGCTCTGTGTCTTATTGATCTTAGGTGACAGTTGCTTTTTTTTTTACCCTTACCCTGCTACATTACCGACTAATCAATGTTCCTCTTATACAGTCGAACCCCGTTATAGCGAACCCGGTATATAACGAACTCACGGATATAAGGAACGATAATTTTGGTCCCGCCATTCTCATATATTGTGCGTAATTTAATTAGTATTGTGTCAGTCTAATGTAATCGATTTTAATCGATTTGATTCATTAATAATCATTTTTAATAGATTTTATCATTTTCTAATACATCATTGAATACGCATTGCAACTAATGAGTTATACCTTTTGTGAAATCTAGCATTTTTCTTAACGGTTCGGATATAGCGAACCACCGGATAAAGCGAACAAAACCTTTGGTCCCTTGAAGTTCGTTATAAAGGGGTTCGACTCTATATATTTTTTTATCTAAGAAAAAACCTTGTTAGGTGCTTCTGTCTTTTTTTAATTTTCTCTTTTTTTTCTTAATATTTAAAAGTTGCATACTTTTCTGCTACTTTTTTCGTTACGTAATAACTTTCTGCTGCTGATAACGAAAACCTCTTGGAATCCTCCTAGGTACATACAGTCGAACCCCGTTATAACGAATTTCAACGGACCAAAGGTTTCGTTCGCGGTGGTTCGCTATATCCGAACCGTTAAGAAAAATACCAGAGTTCACAAAATGTATAACTCATTAGTTGCAATGCGTACTCAATAATGATGTATTAAAAAATGATAAAATCCATCAAAAATGATCATTAATGAATCAAATCGATTAAAATCGATTACATTAAACTGACACAATCTATATATTTAAGTTGTTAAGCCGACTTTCTGGGCAGTCCGTGAGAGAAAACTACTGCATCAATTTACTTCATATTAGTCTTAAACGAAAGATTGTAATCTGTAGATTTGTCACATTTGGTTTTTGTGACCGCAATTTCTATTAATTAGCGATAATTTACAATTAAAAATTGATTTCTGCGCATGCTCAAAGGCTTGTATAAATCTGTCTTTAGAAATAAATAATCCAACAGATATAGATAAGAAATTATACTAAAATAGACAAAAAACAAGCAGAAATCAAGCACTATCTAGCCGTCATGTTTTGACGGGTATCAACTAGTACTAATTAAAATGCACAATATGAAAATGGCGGGACTAAAATTATCGTTCGTTATATCCGTGAGTTCGTTATATACCGGGTTCGTTATAACGTGGTTCGACTGTACTGAGATCTTGGTTACCCGATGAGGTTTGCTATATTTCTTCTTTTCGGCATATTTATCTCCTCTACGCAAAGAGAACTAAGACATGTTTTTAGATAAATGTTTCACACTAATACAGGAGTTTTCGAATTTTAAATCTCTTAGGCTATGCGTTCTTCTCGGGCAGTGATTCTCAACCACTGTGCCGCGAGATTCTTGAAGTATGTCGCCACTGTGAATTATTTCGTATGCTATTTTTACAAAATATATTATAAGTACATCAATCAATTATCCAAGTAAAATTCTTCTAAATTTATCATATTGTTAGTGTACCGCCAAAATTTTAAATTATTAAAAGTGTACCGTGACGAAAAAAGGTTGAGAATCACTGCTCTGGGGTTTCAAGATTTGAAGCGTTTTAGTTCAGACGACACGTTGGCTCACTTCGTAAATCTTAAGTCCACATGGCTAAGATTCAGAAACTTTTCCTCTCGGACTTATGTTATGACACATAAGCAAATGCCTGTTTTTGATTTTTAATTAATTTATTAATTTTATGTGGGCTTGTGGCGGCTCTGTGGTACAACGCGCTGGTTTTCAGTGCTGAGGGTTCTAGGATCGAATCCTGGCGTCGCGCCACGAAATATGCTTCCGTTTGTGTTGTCCCTTCATAGGGAATAATGCTGTCCGCCTGTATGGTATCCCCATAATAAAACGGACAGTAAAACTGGGGCGTAGTAAAGGCGAATGTTTGACGACAAGTGCATCCGCATTGGTTAAAATAAATTATTTTATTTATATTATATGCATATACAGTGAAACTTCTCTATGGCGGCCAGTAACGGTTCCGAAAACAAGTGGCCGTTTTGAGGAGTGGCCGTCGAGTTAAGGTGTCTTCAATAACACATGGCAGAGCTCCGCAACCTTTTATCTTTCCACGGCACAGCAACGTTTTTTCGGTAATTCGACGGCACACCGCAAGTAAAAGCTTGCAAATACATAAATTACAATAATACGTATATGTTCGTATTAGATAAAAACACGATAAAATAGCTCTGTGTATTAAGATAATTAAAATCATTTAAGTTTTATTTAAATCATTTTGAATTGTACACCAACACAAGAACAAAAATATAAAGTTACTAGAAGGTAACCCGTCATTTTGACTTCATAATACTAATAATGACGTCATAATGGAAAAAGTATGTGAAAGTTAAAAAATATCCCGAATTATCTAACAATATTGCATTTAATCCACACCTTGTAAAAGCAAACCCTTTCATTATTTTTTATTTATTTAGTTTTTCATGCGATTGGAATAGTAGGCTGCCATCCAACCCGTCATTTTGACGTCATAATACTAATAATGACGTCATAATGGAAAAAAGTATATGAAAGTTATAAAATATCCCGAATTATCTAACAATATTGCATTTAATCGATAGCTTGTAAAAGCAAACCCTTTCATTATTTTTTATTTATTTAGTTTTTCATGCGATTGGAGTAGTCGACTGCCATCTAGTTTTTTACAGCTCACTACGCGATATGAATACTTGAGATACTTGATTCATTCACATTCAAGTTTGTGTACTTTCAGAATTCATCGCAAAAGTAAACAGATTTTTAATAACTGTTAAATATACAGCTAAAAGCATCCAATTTTTTTTAGTTCTGAATGTTTTATAGAAATATGGGCTGAACAAACGTGATTTGATGGAGAAGATATTAGTTTTTTGGTAAAAAAAAATTCTGATCCACATCTGAAATTGAAATTAAGCCTAACCGGCCGTTTGTTTACTGAGGGCTTCAATTGAAAGATGAGTACAGCCCGGAAGTGTTATACAGAGACAACGGCTATTATATATTTAATAGTTTACAAGTAAAAAAAAATTCTCTTTAAATTTCTATATTAAAATTTGTTTTTGGGTCTTTACTTCAACCTAATAAATCAAAGTTAATTTAAACATAAGTAATTTATTAATGAGATATTTGAGCTTGTTTTGATGAACATATGCAAGTTTTATATTTGGCTCTATATTAGAAAAAGCTACCCGAAGTTCATGGTTAAGACCCTTTAAACACGATCATTTGTCATCTTTAATTAGAACCAGTGCCGAAAAGCTTTGTTCGTATAAGTATGTTATAGAAAAAGGGAGTAAATTGCAATGGCTTTGTCAGGAATTTGTGAATATTCTTTCTTAACTGAAATCTAGAAATATGACGCTCGAGCATACATACAATGTATGGTAACTACATGTTTTTGTTTTGTGTATAATTTCGACCCAGAGAAATTACATATTAGCAAAAAGTTAGAGGAATATTTTACATGGAAAAATTTCTGACTAATGCGGTGATTAATTGTTTTATTATTACTATCGATGAAATCACCGCGGCACAGTCAAGATCACCTCGCGGCACACTAGTGTGCCACGGCACGGCGGTTGCGGAGGACTGCTATATGGAGTCTTGAATTGATTCTGAAATATATGGTCGGTGGCCGGGTACAGAAGTTTCACTGTAAATGTAAAATTTACATCTGTTGCACACGAGCATTTTAAAAATCCTCTACTTAAAAAAAAAAAATTAAGCTTTTCCGAAAATGATTTCGGATGTTTGAAAGAGCATTTTAGCGAGAGACATCAATTTTTTTAATATCCTGGTGGGAAAAAAAAAACACTTTTTGGAGATCCAAAGTAAAATTGCACACTCTTTATTAAACTATCTATCTTCAAGAGAAAGGAAAAAAATACCCTATTCAAAACAAACTATTGCTATGTGTCGTTAGAAAATACTAAGAGAAATATCTATATTGCGTCAACTGATTCGCCGCCTTAATTTTATTGTATGTGAGGGTTTTTTTGACGTAAGATTACGTTCCTCCATAACGGTCCTTCGAAAAGAAAAATTTCAGACACTAAAACCGTCCGTCCGTCCGTCGTCCCGAGTTTTATTTTTGGCAGCGCGCCAAACCCCGTCTATCGCTTGGACCAGTTAAACAGAAAAGTACCAAGATGCGTCAACATTTTGACATACATATATGTGTATATATACATACGCATATATATATATATATATATATATAGATAGATAGATAGATATATACATACAAAAGAGGTAAGGAATGATAAGTAATCCTACGTTAATATCCCGCGAAAGTTTCGTTAGAAGAGACTAACTGAATTTTTTTTTCTTTTTAATTGAGGATAAAGTTTTTTACATAACATGTTACACTTTTCAATTTTTAAGGAGGATTAGAGTTAAAGACTGTATAAATTTTAATGACTCTATTATATTTAATATTATTCTGTTTAGTTATTTTCAGCTAGTTTTTAAGGTATATTTTATTTCCTTAGCAGTTGTTAAATAAGATGCTTCTAATAATTAGATTTATTTTGAATTGGTAATAAAATATTCTTAATATCTTTGCCTCGTATATCACTCTATTCCAGTTCGAGGTATTTTTTTTTTCAAGGGATGTAATATATGAATCCCTCTAAGAAAAATACCCCAGTGGTTGTTGGTGTGGACAGTGCAAGAGGACGAAAACTCACTAAAGTGGAATTAAACTAAACAAAATCATCTATTAAATCGGATACATGGTAAAAATGAGACACCTATAATGGAAGGAGTTCATAAATGGAATAGACCTGCGACATCCATTTATACACACACAGGCTTGATTTTGCAGAGGTTAACGGGGGGAGTTATTTGGTACGATACAATTAGGAAATATTTGAGAGCATAGGTCAGAGGTGGGGAACCTTTTTACCATTAGAGGCCACATGTAAATTAGGTAGTGATAAAGGAGGCCGCATTAAGTTGATGTACCTATAGATGCAACTTTTATGAAATTATTATGGTTAGGTATAATTTTAACAATTTGGTGCATTATAGAGAAAATTTACAAAAAAATTAAGTCCTTATTTATTTATTATTTGACATAAAAAGTTACAATATAAAATATTTTTGTATTCAAATAAGGGTAAAAACTTGCTACAACATTAATCATTAATTATTATTATTTTTTTATAAAATTATTAGATTCATGGATACCACTGTAATTTTTTATATTTCATTGTTGGTATTTTTATTTATGTAAGCACACACACACACACACACACACATATATATATATATATATATATATATATATATATATATATATATATATATATATATATATATATATATATATATTAATCCAGATTTTTTAATTTTAATAAACAACTACATATTTAAATACCACTTCAAATAAAAATCATAAAGTAGAAGTATTTTTAAATAATTTTAACATTATAAATAAATACAATAGAAAAATAATAGTATTAAATTATAAATAACTGACATAGCAACAATTCCTAAAATAATTTTTAAATCCGATGGAAAATTTAAGCTAGTGGGATATTTGCATTTGCTTCTTGCTTGAAAGTAATTGAATACTTGGATCAAGCTTCGTAACGCGAAGTACATACATTCATGCCGTTCTATATTTAATTCCACTGATTTACAAATTTTTGCAATCTATAAAATTAAGTATTAATTAATACAAGTGCTAGCTTTTATGAAGGTCGCACAAGAAGATCACGCAGGCCGCGCGTTCCCCACCTCTGGCTAGGGATGCGACATCGATGTCGATGTTTTCAAAACATCGATGTTTTCATAAAAACATCGATGTTTTAAACATCGATTTATTGAAGCCGATGTTTTGTACTCGATGTTTTTTTAATGAAAAAGTACCGTAATAAAAAAAATTTACCACGTAGCATAATTTTCACACTCAGTAAATGTAGTCTGAATTCTGAAAAGGACGAATGCAAAAGGGGGAATGATTCCTTAGCAAACAGACAAATGGCAATTAACAACCAATGAACCAATCGGAGCGCTTGGAATGTTCCTGACACTCCAGAACCTTCCATCGGGTTTTATTTTACAAATGGTATATACACGAGTGCATCCATGTAAGTTCTTGTTTCGTTCTGGTTTTATATAAGTTGACGTTAATATTATTAGTAAGATGCCTCCCAAAAGTACCGTTTGGAAATATTTTTACAAAACCTCTGACAAATTGGGGAAATGCAATATTTGCCTTAAGTCCCTTAAAACTTCTGGCAACACCACGAATTTATCTGGACATTTGAAGATAAAACATGGCGGTATTTACAACGAGAATTTTGAGTCATCAATGTAGCCCAAAGCAACCAAGTTTTTGTCATTTATGTCTGCCCAATCAGAGAGTAAAATTAAATCACCCCTCCCACACGACAAACGGAAATAACATTAATATTAGAGATTATTAAACCAGTTTTAAAAAATGGATGTTCTAAAACATCGATGTTTAAAAACATCGATGGTTTTTAGGCGATGTTTTATTAGCATCGATGTTTTAATATTGAATATCGATGTTTCAAAACATCGATGTTTTGTTATCGATGTCGCATCGCTACCTCTGGCATAGGTGATTTAACAAGCCATGCTGCAATGGGCTACATCATCGCAAAACCCCTATCTTTCAACTTCCATAAACACTCGTGTAACCAACCTTTATCGGCAAGACATTTTTCCTTCGCATATTTGTTCTTCACAAATGTATCATAACCTTGAAATGCATAATCGAGGTCTTCTGTATTAAATCCTCCAAACACCAGCAATCCACTGCCGATCAAATCAGCCTCAGAAAGCTCTGCTAACAGATGCAGCAACAGGAAGGAAAAATGGGCCGTAAAGCTGTAAGAGAACGAAGCCATGATTTAATGCAGTAGTCACACAAATTTCTTTTTCGGTTTTTTTTATTATGTAGCGTTAATCTATATATATGAAACAGCTCCGTGACTGACTGACATATAACGCACAGACCAAACTGCTGGACTTAAAGGGCAGAAATTTTGCATGGCGATTCATCATATGAGGCTGTGAAAGGCAAAGTGGTGTAAGTCAGTAAGTCAAGTGGTGTATGTCAAGAGAGTTTAGCTGCAAAAACTACAATAAATTCCACCATGAATTGAACAAATTATAATTCATAATAATTATTACAATATTACAAATAATAACTATTTACAATTCCACTATAAATTGAACATGGAGATTGCATATATGCCCCCAAATGAAAAAAGTTGAAAATGTGACTTACACTACTTTGCATTTCAACGCCTCATATGGTGTAGGGGTGCACTAAGAAAGATTTTTGGAAAATTCTTCTTAGATTTTTAAAAATTAAATTTTTAAGCTGTTTTGTAACTTTTTTTAAGTTTGCATTTAAAATAATAATCTGAGGGTTATAAAATTTATATCACGAGAAAGATCGAAAAATTCCTATAAAATGAAATCTTTTTCGAATCTTTAATTCCATTTTCTGATTTTGGGTGAAATTTTTAAAAATTCATTTTTAGAATTTAATTTATTAAATGCTGATCACGTGGTTTCTTTTCTTTTGTGATACTTTAAACTAACTTTGCGTCACGTGCATAACAACGAAATAGACAAAAAAAATTTTCTTGCTAATGCGGCGGACGATTGGACATTATCCAAAAAAATACTAAAATACAGTAAAAGATACTTTAGGCATCTTACAATAATACAATAATACAAACAAAAGAGTATATTGGTAAAACCTGTATATCCAATATCCAATTGTATATTGCATATCCAATTGAGTTGTCCAAGGATTGCCGACTAGGACTTAAAGATTTTTTTTCAATTGTACTCCGTAATAGAGAAAGAAATTTTACACCTTGGGGAATTTTTCGCTTTTTTTAAAAAAAAATGCAAATAATATTTTTAAATTTAAATTATTCGGGGGGGGGGAATCTGGTATAGTGCGTTTTAAACGCGCATCCATTCCTTTGGTGAATGAAATTTATAAAATGAATCCTGTTGCAAGGTGCAGAAGAGTTCCGGCTATCGGAAAATACCATTGTTATTTGCTTATCAGCATTAATGTAGCTGTAAATGAAAGACAAATTTTCTTCATAGGTTAACATTGAGGTGAGCTAACCTCAGAAGGGTTAGTATACAGCAGCCTTAAAGTGAAATATATGAATTGGCTACTGAAAAAAACCTCATACAGTTTGTAACGTTTCGAAATAAAATACTGAATTTTTTCAACATTAATGTAGTTGTAAATAAAAGAAAAATTTTCTTCATAGGTTAACATTGAGGTGAGCGAATCTCAGAAGGGTTAGGGCCTGTTCACATAGGAGTCTGTTGCGTTGCGTTAAGGAAAAGATGACGTTGAGACGAAAATAAACCAATCATAGGCGTTAAAAATTTCATTGCTAATCGTTTGGAGGCATATGATTGGTTTATTTACGTCTCAACGTCATCTTTTCCTTAACGCAACGCAACGGACTCCTATGTGAACAGGCCCTTAGTATACAGCAGCCTTAAGTGTAATATATGAATTGGCTGCTGAAAAAAACCTCATATAATTTGTAACGTTTCGAAATAAAATACTGATATTTTTCAGCATTAATGTAGCTGTAAATAAAAGACAAATTTTCTTCATAGGCTAACATTGAGGTGAGCGAATCTCAGAAGGGTTAGTATACAGTAGCCTTAAGTGTAATATATGAATTGGCTGCTGAAAAAAACCTGATATAGTTTGTAACGTTTCAAAGTAAAATGCTGAATTTATTCAGCATTAATGTAGCTGCAAATAAAAGACAAATTTTCTTCATAGGTTAACATTGAGGTGAGCGAATCCCAGAAGGGTTAGTATACAGCAGCCTTAAGTGTAATATATAAATTGGCTGCTGAAAAAAACCTCATATAGTTTGTAACGTTTCGAAGTAAAATACTGAATTTTTTAAAAAGATTTATGTTGTCGTTTAACAAAACATGAAACTTTCGATTGTGTTAAAACAATACACTCGGTATTACCAAGATCTGCTGCTCAAATAACGAAGCTTGTATTATTTACTAGTATCAACATACTTATAACGACATATTATATAATTATAACTTCAGATTTGCATTCTTGAACGGACAGCACCAAAGAAGAAAAATAAATGGTTCGATGCATTTTCCTCATTTAGATATACGTTAAAAAATGCTAATATAGAAATCTGAGTTAGATATACGAATAGTACTAAGAATTGCGATCAAAGGACTCTAAACTTACAACGAAAATAATGATGAAATTCTTCGGCTCATCTCTTCTAATGCTCGACGACAACGTGGCTCAGATATTTAATGAATATATTCAAGAGTCCAAAATAACTCGATGCTGCTCTCTCGAACTCCTTTATATTTACTGATGACTGCGCGCTACGGTATGAGCCTTGAATTCGTTCAGTGATGGGCGTGTTTCTCGTAGGAGTATGAAATATTAAAATAATCTCAGGGTACAGTTCGTTACGCTAAAAGTCTTTTCTCCAGGTGGGAAATCATGCAACAATGATTCGACGTTGGGAAGTTTTAAGCGTGCTTATGGTCTCAATTCGGTCCTCCGTGTTCAAAAGATCTTAATATTAGTATCCACAGCTGCCATTTCTTCCACAGCCATAATTGAAGAACTGCGTCACTTATCGCTTCAGCTCATAGCTTGTAACCGCCTATGAATTAATTTTACATGTATTACAGTTTCTCCTACACTAGTTTTGTTCCAAAAATATACATCTCCAGCGCAAGTGTTATCCTTGGAATTCCTTTCCTTCCAGCGTACTCATTGGTTATTCCTTGCGGATCAGCCCATTAGAGCAGTGAAAATTAGGTCAAAAATTGCATAGTATGCTGCAGATGTACAGGGTGATTGTTTTAAACTGACACTATTCAGAGCCATCTGTAGCGCGATGTATCAGGCAGGATTCCGCCAAAATTGATAGAAGGACTAAGGACGATATGGGAGAGAGTTTCAGGAGGGAAAAATTACTTCCAAAAGTAGCCGATAGGTGAAGATAGGGCGCTTTTGTTGTCGGCACACCCGAGAATTTGCATAAAAGGCAAGTAAAACATCAAAATACACATTCACGCCTATGTAGTCTATAGCAGCGCCAGTATTTCGGGCTATAAAGATGAGAGATGAATGCCGAAAAAGTTGTAAGCAGACAAATGAATAACAAAGAAATTTCACCTCAACACCTCTTTATGCAGCAAATTCAATTCTCCCTCCTTCAATGTGACCACAGTCCTGGTGGACGGCACATTGCATCTTGAATATTGCGTTCTCAACGGCCAAGCCTAACATGTCACCAGGAATGTTCATCAAAGTCCGGGATGTGTTGTCCTTTAGGGCCGTCAAGTTCGAGACTCACCAAGATACACCTTAGACTTTAAATAACCCCACAGAAAGATGTCACATGGGTTAGGTCCGGGGAGCGAGGTGGCCATGCAAGTGGAAAAAAGCGACTGATGACCCTTCCTTCTGCAAAGTGAAGGCGCAACAGATTCCGCACCGATCTTTACAGCCCAAAATACTGGCGCTGCTGTCGACTACGTAGTCATGAATTTGCATTTTGATGTTTTACTTGCCTTTTATGCAAATTCTAAGGTGCGCCGACAACAACAGCGCCCTTTCGTGTTTTAACGACAACTTTTGGAACTAATTTTTTTTCACGGAAATTCTTTCCCATGTCGTCCTTAGTCCCTCTATCAATTTTGGTAGAATTACGGCTGATAGATCGCGCTATAGATGGCTCTGAGCAGGGCCGTTCCAACCCGGGGGTGCAAGGGGTGCGGGGCACACGGGCGGCAAGTCAAGGGGGGCGGCAAGTCAGCCGCCCGGTTAAAAAAATTAAACTAATTTATTAGTAAAATAATCAATAAAAAATATTATCATTATGCTAGGTAAATACTTATAGTTAAAAATGCATTTTACAAGTAAAACTGGAAATAAACAAAACCAGATTGGTTTTAAAAACACTACTCCACGTCGCAACTACTTGGGAAATACATTGTTAATTTTTGTTTTAACACGTTTTAACCCATCATCGCATCAAATCGCGTCGCATCGCCGGCATCGCGTCAGTGCGGGCTATTTTTGTCAGGTTGCAGGAAAATACTCGTTTATGCCCTGAGCCTATAAATACACGGACCGGGATAATTTGCACTAGATTAATTTTGAACGTGTCCATCTCAACAACTGAAGAACAAAGCTTCGAGCAAAGCAGTCGAGCACAAAGTCTCTAATTTTTGTGCTCGATTTTGTGATTGCTGACCAATAAAAATATTTCACAGGTAAGTAAACTTGATGATATTTTTTCTTTTGCGCGGTTAGCGGTTGGAAATTGAATACATTTATGGTTTGATATTTGTTTTGCAAAAAAAAGCTAGAATTCATTACTTAATTCTATTTTAAATGTTTTTTTTTAATTTCGCAAATGTTAAACTTATAATAGGTAGAAACAGGTGTAAACTTGGATTTTTGAATTGCATCACCTTATTTTTTTAACAGGTGCGTGAAATATGGCAATTTTTTTTCAGAAATCAGGAAAATACGATTTTTTTTATTATTATTAAAGTAAACGTAGGGGGAATTGTATTTAAAATATGAACAAAATTAAAATAAAATCGTTTTGAAACGTTACTTTGCAAAAGTCAATCTTTATCGAGAAACAGCTTAACTTACATTGCGCCTTTTTTATAAGTTCTTTACGAAAAGAACCTTATTTTTTTACAGATGTCTGATAATCGAAAAAAACTTTCTGGGGGCCAATACAGAAAAAGAATATTTGAAAAAGAAGAATTAGTAAAGAAGGCTTGTGGCTCACTAAAAACATTTTTAATCCCAGCAAGATCGCTTGAAGTGCTATCAAGTTCCAGTGATACAAATGTGACGGAGACCGAAATCACAAACCCTAAGGAAGATGTTTTAATTGAACCAAGTCCTTAAGCCAGTGAAACCGAGACCAAATACCGTGAAGATATTCTTCATGTTTCTTATAAAGATGATGTTTATAAGGATCCTAGCTGTTGGCCTTCCGTACCATCTGACAAAATTAAATTAACTTTAGTAGAGGTAGGCCCTACCCACTTTACAGAAGCGGATGTAAACTTTCCTTTAAATAAAGATAACAGAGGTTTCTCATCTATTTATTATAAAAAAAATTTAAGTAACGGGGAAATAATTCCAAGAGTTGGGTAGTGTATTCAAAATGAAAAGATTGTGTATTTTGTTTTCCTTGCAAATTATTTAAAACTTTTTCTAGTGCCTTTGTTGAGGGATATAACGATTGGAGACATTTAACTCAGATTATAGAACGTCATGAAACATCAAAAAGTCACATTTATAATACAAAATCTTGGATTGATTTAAATACATCAATTTCTTCTAAAACAACTACTGACTCTGTAAATGAGAAATTAATAAATATGGATAAAGATAGATGGGTTTCCGTGTTAAAAATTAAAATTTATACCATTAAATTCTTAGCCGGTCAAAATTTGAGTTTTGGAGGCAAAAATAATAAGTTATACGAGCAACAAAATGGAAACTTTTTAAAATTAATTGAAACAATTGCAAAGTTTAATGATACCATATCAGACCACCTCACTGGAATTAGCAGAAATCCATCAAATATGCCTCATTATTTAGGTGTTCATATTCAAAATGAACTTATTTCCCTTTTGGGACAAAAAATAAGACATGAAATAATATCGCTCTTAAAAGTTAGTAAATATCATTCTATTATTTTAGATTCCACCCCTGATCTAAGTCACCAAGACCAACGTACTGTTGTAGTATTTGTTCTATTAAATAATAAATCAAAGCAAATAGAAATTAGGGAGAATTTTTGGGGATTTATTTCAATATCAGATTCGACAGGATAGGGTTTAACTAATTTTTTTATTAGATTTTTTGGGGACTCACAACATTTGTTCGGGGGATTTAAAGGGGCAGGGTTATGATAATGGTGCGAATATGAAGGGTCGCAATAATGGTTTACAAAAAAAAGTTCTTGACTTAAACTCTAGAGCTTTTTATGTGCCTTGTGTGGCCCATAGTTTAAATTTAGTTGTTAATGACGCTGCAAAAGCGTCCTTAGAAATTACAAGCTTTTTTGTAATTGTACAGGAGCTATAGGTTTTCTTCTCCGCATCGACTAAACGTTGGAAGGTCTTAAAAAATGAAATCCCAACTTTAACCCATAAACCCCTTTCAGATACTAGATGGGAAAGTAGAAAAGTTCTTAGATACAATCTAACAAAAATATATGATGCTTTATATACCCTCTATTCTGATAATACTAGAGACTCTGAAACTAGAAACATGGCAAATTCATTACTTTTGAAAATGAAGTCGTTTAAATTTATTTGTTCCATTATTACATGGTATAATGTGTTAACAAAAATTAATATCGTAAGTAAAGCTATGCAGGAATCGGATGAAACACTACCAAAAATTATTTTAATGTTAGTGCAACCAAAACATATTTATATAATACTAGCTATTTACCCGGCGTTGCCCGGGTATTTATTAATACCAATTTTTTATTACACAGGAAAAGGAATGGATTCTACCTATAGCGTAAAATCTAAGTAATTTAATTTTCAGGTATTTAAAAGTAAGTACAGTATACAAATGATAAAGTAAAATTACAAATTCACTCTATTATTAATTTAACTTAAATCTTGACTATAAACAACATTTTTAGTTTCCTATATTCCTCTCAGTGACTCCGAAAACTATGGATTCGACACTAATCTCGGTCAGTTTGGACTTTGATTTACCCCTTCTTCCACCCCCACCCCACCAATGATGATGGGAGGCTGTACTTGCACTTAAACGGCATGGAGAGGGCCCTATTCATCTCAGCGACACAAAAACTGGATTCGACACTACTCTCGGTAATTTTGGACATTTTATTTCTACCCCTTCTCCCCCCTCAATGGTGTTGGGATGAATAGGGACACTTCCGATGCCATTTAAGTGAGAGTGCAGCCCCCATCAGCATTGTTGGGTGAGGTGGGGGTAAGAAAGTGTGAATATAAATTACCCCTTCAGGGGTATAAAGAAAGTGTGAATATAGAAAGTGTGAATATCTCCCACCATTTTATATCAATTATGGTTTCGTCACTACTCTCGGTATATTGGACATTTTATATTCATTCCTTCTTCCTCCTCCCCCCTCTCCCAATGCTGATGGGGGGGGGCTGAACTTGCACATAGCCGGCATCGAAAGTGTCACCATGAACCTCAGCGACACCAAAAACTATGGATTCGACACTAATATCAGTCACTTTCGATTATTTTTACCTGTGCTCCCTGCCCCCCTGCTAGGGGTGTATTACCCCCCCCCCCAGGTGTTTCTTTCCAGATTGTAAGTGATATGTGTACCAAGTTTGGTTGAAATTGCTCCAGGCTTTCCAGAGTGATGCTTGAACTTTATGTTCCAGCATCACTCACATACATACATACATCCATTTACATACATACATCATCATCATATTTTACATACATACATCATTGTATGTATGTATGTATGTGATGTACATACATACATCACATACATACATACATCACATACATCCATTTTTATATATATAGATTACATAAACTGAATTTATAATATATTCTGCAATTCATTGTTTCATTTAAGGTAAAAATATTTCAGAGAAATTTCAATTAATCCATACGGTATTAAGGGGGGGGGGTCGCAAAATTATTCTCGCACACGGGCGGCAGCTACCCTAGGAACGGCCCTGGCTCTGAGAAGTGTCAGTTTAAAAAAAATATCACCCTGTACATCTTTGCAATTCGCTCCGCCCAACAAGCCATACGCTGTGCATTTGTCATCTTCGTGCGCCCTTAATTTTGTACCTCAGTTCGTGATAGACAATTTTTCTCTTTCCGGAGGCAGCTGGATGACTACATTTTGTCAGACACCAGTAAATATTTAGAGAAATACCTCATTTGGAATTCCGTTCCCTCCAATGTACACATCGGTTATACCTCCCTGGGGAGCCCATAACAAGAGTGAAACCTAAGTCGAAAGCTACCTGTTATGCTGGTGTAACGTCCCTAAAAGATGCCAATGAAACACATGAGAGACAGAACTATATTTATATATTTATATAGCTATATTGAACTTTTATACAATATATACAGTTACATAGAGACTATTCTTAGTCTACATCAGGGAGATTACTCTCAATTTCGTTAAGACTCTTTCAGTCTTTAACGGAGAGATGAACCCGCACCGATCAGCACCCGGGAGAGCTTTACTGATAGTCCTTCACTGATCTCGTCGATACCAGCTGCTAATTCTCTCTCTCTCCTATCCTTTTGTCAGGCGCTCCTATATATACGCTGGTTTGGTGGCGGTTTCCCACGCTTCCACGGCTACAGATGCTGGTCAATCGAGCGCTCAACACTTCAGATCCTCACGGGGTCTCTTTGATCTCGGTGGGCCCTTTCCCGTCCGAGCGCTAGTCAGTCTCTGTGTTTCTTCTCGCTACCTAGGGGTCAGCGCCAGCCAGTCTCCTTCTTTGTAACCTCCGTGTCGTTTCGATAGACAGAGATGCGGGGCAGGGTCTTTTGTTCCTCTGTTCTCGAGGCGTCAGTTGATTTCAGCTAGATACATGAAAGGTATTACACAGCAATGGCAAAGGGGCTGGCATTTTCCTGGTAATTATGCGTGGCGCCCTCAGTTCCTCGGAATAGGTTTTCTAGGAAAAGGAAAGTCGGGGATTCGGGTTGATCTCTTATCGGGAAAGGGGAATCCTAGACGTTACACTGGGGATGTATATTTTGGCAACTGGCTCTGGACAAGAGGACGTGTATTTTGTCAACTAGTTTAGATTGTTTTCGGACGCGTGCTAAACAAAAATAAGATATTTAAGTCCTACAAATGCCACAAATACTCAGACGGATTGACACGTGATTAAAGGTGGAGGTGTTTCCAGGCAATTTTTTACAAAATAAATCAGTTACAACTTTTGAGCTATACGTTAATGAACTACGTACTCTTGAAAAAAGTATGAATCTCCAGTTCCGAAAAGCGATGTCATCGTTAATATTTAGGTATTTTATTAACATAATGTCTAGGATTATCTTAGTAAAGGCCATTTTGTCAAATCTAATAAAAACTCCAAGCACACATACATTCAGTGGCCAATTTATTATAACCCCCCGACAATTTTAAGCAAATCTGCTATGGTGTCACGCTGTTGCCGATAGAGGGTGAGACTGGCATGAATAGGGATTGCTGGGTGATTGTAAAGACAGCTATATATTTCTTTACAATCACCCAAGTATATTTCTATAAAAAGAATTAGTAAAAATCGAGTTGAAACGACTTTCAACGTATAATGATTATGGGGGCTTGAAGCAGTAGAGATGGTGTCTCAGCAAATCCGTTTCGCTTGTGAAATGTTTGAAAGCAGCTGTTGTTGATGTTTACTAAGAGTAGGTTACCAAACAAGCAAACAAACAAACGGGCCTCAAATACTCAACATAAGGCATGTGGTCCTCACCGTCTATTGGATGCTCGAGCTCAAGGGAGAGATTTCAGACTTTTCTAGTAGTACAGAATGGCAACAGTACCTCAAATTACAGCTAATTTTAATCAAAGACCAACTGCGATGACTCCTCAGTGTACTGTTCGTCGCACATTACACAGAGTCATATATGGAAGCCTGTTCAAATGCCTTTGCTATCTGCAGCTAACAAGATCAAACGTCTTCAATTTGCATAGGATCACAAGGCTCGGACAGTAAATGAATGGAAAAGGGTAATGTAGTTAGATAATTGACACTTTCAACTACACCATGTAGATCGCAAGGAGCGAATATAGAGAAAACAGCACGAAAGCATAGACTCTGTTTATTAGCACAACACTTCAAGTTTGGTGGAAATAATGTTCGGGTTAAGGGGATGTTTCGAGGCATTGTTTGAGCTCTTGAATTCGCATGGAAAAACATCTGAATGCCAAAAGGTACTTCAATATTGTTGCTGTACATTCAGTTATGTTGAAGATTTACGCCACTGAAGATGGATACTTCCAGCAAGACAATTCTATTTCATAAAGCTCACATTCTCTACAAATGGTTTGAAGACCATGACGAAACCTTCACCTTGCTTAGTTAGCCTCCACGATCAGCAGATCTCAATCTAATTGAGCATTTGGGGGGTGAGGTCGAAAAGGGCATCAAGCAGCTAGATCCAAAGCCATCATATCTTCGACAACTAGAAAGTGCAGTTTATCAGATACGGCATAATATTCCTCAAGCCTCCTACCAACACTCTTAGAGTCTATGCCAAAGAGAATCACAGCGGTACTGAGAGCAAACGGTGTCCCAACGATGTACCGAGTCGGTGATTGTAATAATTTGGCCACTAGGTGTGCGTTCTCAAATATTTACAGGCCACAATTTCCAGCTGATGTAATATACTTGCTTTTAATGGAAGTGTTTGGCTTTCGACACTTTAGTTTCTTTCCATCCCAGTCAAAAGTATCAAACGTGCTTTCGTTGGAAAATATTTTTTGGCCTAAGCTTTTCAGGTTTGTTGGCATAGGAGTCAACAATCTTTTTCCTTCGTAGTTGAGTGACTAATATATAATTTTTTCTATGAGGCTCACACTTTCAATATGAGCATTCTGAAGAATATTAAGATTAGTTCGAGAACTTTCTACGGGGTCGCGATGGCCCGGTTGGCAAAGGCAACGTGCCAGTGGTCTGGAACGTCGCTGGTTCGATGACCGTCGCTGATAAAAACACCGACGTGTACACTAATGGCGGCTGGTGCACGGAAAAAATCCGTCCGATTTTGGGAACTTGGAGGACATTGCAGTCCTCCAAGTTCCCAAAGTACCTCTGGATGTGCGGGGTCAAATGTTCGTTACTTGACTCGGATCAAAATTACCGGACCGATGTTCCTCGAGGTCAAGTCAGACTTCAGACCTAGTGGTACCTCGCCTTAAGTGAAGCTGTTTTCTACCCTTCGCCATGGACCAAGGTCCTTTGAACTTCGTATAGGCTTTCTTACATCAAGGGGATTGGAAAAAACAACAACACTTTCTATGGTCCTTGATGTTATAATGACATCAGTAATCAATAAATTCCCGATTACTTAAGCAGGGGAGTTTCTATACTTGTTTAATGACGTACCTCCGCTACCAGACATTTATACGCATTTTCTTAGAATAACCCAGATTGCGATTTTTTTTAATCACGCAACCATTTTACGTATCGAGCACCAGAAAGATGTCCAAATTCAGATGCTAATCAGTTTCATGGAAAGCAAAGTCACGAAAAACCCTAATCTTCTCTCACATAGAATTTTTTCGTGATCATCATGACAGGTGAAATCACCTAAATTGCTGATACGGTGATGCTAATTAGGCTGCTCGGTAGCGAGGAAAAAAATCGTAGTCCGGATCTCAGCTTTCTTCTGACTCTTGTGGTGGAAGTAATCGTGACAACAATTTCCATCCGCCCCCCTCTTCAGGACTGACATCTTAAAGGACTGTAATGACTCTTTCTCCCTACATTGTGAAGACGCTCTGATAATGTTCCATTAAAAAAAAAAAAAATATATATATATATATATATATATATATATATATATATATATATATATATATAAGAAAAAGATGAAAGAGAATACCAGTAATAGCACTAACGCTACTTGCAGCCAGGAACAAATAACATGAAAAGAAAAGTATGAAAGAGGTTAACTAAACTTTTAACTTAACATATTATTAATATCACAGCCACAGAGCATAGCAAGAAATTACAAGAAAATCACTAACAACATAGGAGATATGTAATAATGGATAATTAATACACTTAACTAGTATTATTTAACTATCAGAAAAGTTAACAAAGAGTTGATAAACTACTTACTTAATTTTACTGCGCATAATGCTGCATGTTATAATAGTAAGTTAATCGAAATTAACAAGACTTTGAAATTGACCACACAATAGATTATAGGCTTAAAAGCCAAAACATTAATTAACTTAAATCATTTAGAATTGGACATTAAAACAAATTACTTTCAAGTAAGGCGCTGAATGCTGCACTTTTATTGAAAGAAAATAAATAATTAATATATATATATATATATACACATATATATGGCTTGTGGTACAGCGCGCTGGTTTTCGGTGCTGAGGGTGCTCAGATAGAATCCTGGCGTCGCACAACGAAAAATGCCTCCATTCGTGTCGTCCCTTCATAGGGGGTAATGCTGTCCGCCTATATGGTGCCCCCACAATACAATGGGCAGTAAAATTGCGGCGTAGTATAGGCGAATGTCTCACGACAAGTGCCTCCTCATAAAAAAACTATATATATATATATATATATATATATATATATATATATATATATATATATATATATATATATATATATATATATATATATAATATAATATAATATATATATATGTGTGTGTGCGTATGAGTAGGAGAATCAAATTATCACGCTTCTGATATACTAATAGTTCATTTCATTTTTCTGACGTATAAATACTTTGTCAATTAGATGCTATATTTGTACACGTGTGTGAGGAGGAGTGTTTACTGTACATAAATTATGAAGAATGCATTGTACTAGAATAGATCTAAAAAGAAGGAATTATTTTACTATCTTTAGAAACATGCTGCTATAATTTGCTGTAAATGTTGCTATAAATTTTTATTACACGAGGGCTAATAAGACCGGGACCTATGGCTTGAAGCTGATTCCGAAAGGCTGCGAATATCCATGCCAATACTTAAACTCGAACCCACTCTGGTACTGAAGACCAACGCCCTAGTCATTGGGTCATCGTACGATTATAATTAATAGGAGCTGTGTAAATATATGAAAAAATACTAATTGAAAATTTGCTTTTTATTAGGTGTTTATATTTTGTTTCAGTGCGATTAATTGCTTTTGATGATTTTTACAAGAATCTATTTACCGTGCGAACTACCATAGTTAGTGCTGCTTCAAGTAATTTTTGTGCTTAGATCAAATTTACCTGAATTTATATAGGGCTCATTCATACTTAAAATCATTTGTATTTACTATATTTACTATATTTTGTTTTAATTCGTATTTTTTTATGATTTGAAGTTTGAAAATTTTTAAAAACGATACAGGATATTATTTTGTGCCTATGATGATGTTTCTAACTTTGTTTTTTTAACCTTTCATAGTTTTCACTCTTTCTGCGTAAATTTTTGGTTTATTTTTTTTTATTATGTTTACACTTTAGAATTTTTGTGTGTGAATCAAATTATTATCCTTCCTATATGTTAATAGTTCATTTAATATTTCATTTTTACAAATCATATATATATATATGTGTATGTGAGAGAGAGAGATAATCAAATTACCATTCTTCTTATATGCTAATGGTTCATAGAACAGTTCATTTTTACAAATTTTTTATACATATATATATATATATATATATATGTGTGTGTGTGTGTGTGTGTGTGTCAAAGAGAGAGAATCAAATTATCATTCTACTTATATGTCGATAGTTCATTTAATAATTCATTTTTACAAATCATATATATTTATTTATGTGTGTGTATGTGAATCAAATTATCATCCTTCTTATATGTCAATAGTTCATTTAGTAATTCCTTTTTACAAATCATATATATATATTCGTATGTACTCCAAATTGAATAACCGAATATAGGAGAGAGTTTATGATTTCAGGACCTTGGGATACAGGTAGTGCTACATTCGAGTTAACACGGTACTAATTTCGGCGTAGTTTGAGAGATTCAGATTCAAAAAAGTATGGTTATGCCAACAACAACACACATTTATTTATTCCTGATCATTTTTACTTTGGTTATATTTGACAAAAAAGAGCTCATTCATAAATAATAATTACAAGATAAAAAGAACTTGTTATATACCATGTTTTTAAAGTTTCTGTTGAATCATATAAACTTGACAATTCTATGTATTAATAAATACTTTTTAAAAATTGTTTTGATGAATTATCCCATCAACTTGAAAGAAAATGAAGTTAATTGGAAGTTAACTTGCGTTTAACTTTTCGTTCCCGTCCCGGCCGATAGATAGCTGCATCAGTCTACAAAACAAAATTAACTGAAAATGTATTCAATTCTGCTTAAAGATGGCTAAAAGTATTAAAATAGTGCACTGTCATCGTGTTCTGAGCTATTCTAGAAGTTTTAAATGTGTAGCTAGTCGGGAAGTTAGTTAAAAATCGATTGCAAGATTTGTACTGGACAAACACACACACAAACAAGAAAGCGAGTTAATAAAAACATGGTAAAAATCTATCTGAAATTATTTTATTAGTTGATGTGTTTTTATATTTTGCACCTCTTTAAAATTTTCACTTTTAACTCGAGAAAAGTTTGACTAATGATCCGAATTATCGGATACTGCTTTGTTTACAAATATTGTTTAAGACATTTCTTTACCGTTTAAACACGGAATGGGTATACCACAAGTAATGTTATTTGTTATATGAGAATTTTTTTTTTTCATATTTGATTGTTGATTTCTGTCCCAATAACTTGTACATCTTCCTAAATAACTTGTTACATATGCTTAGATTTATCATTCAATAGATGTAATAACTGTAATGGATTCAACTTTGCCAATTGCTCCGAACTACATGGAGTTGCTCAAAAGAAAAAATGTCGAATGCTTGGGCACTCATCGTTGTTTGACATACGCAATCAATAAATCCGAAATAACAAAGCTTAAATGCGTCTTCCAACAAAAATTTTCAACGCGTTCTTACTTTTATTCATACACAGCACACACACACCCAGGGCCTGATTATGAACGCTGGAGGTCCCTGGGCAGATGCTATTTGGGGTGTGACGTTGTCTCCATTACTACACGAAAATTGTAATTCTATAAGTCTGTGATGCTCGTTCCTACCCCTCAACATGAACATGTCATCTATAGGGGAAATGTTAAACTGAGCGGTCTCATAAATTCTAGGATAAGAGGCCATAAATTTTGTGTAATATGCGGTTCTGGCGTTATAAAAGGCATAAATACCAGAGTGGTTCCAGGGCTCTCCAGAATTTTGACACTATAGCGACATGTGGAATCCCATAAACTTTGGACACATACGAGCACTTAAAACGCCGGAGAACGCTTTTGAATTCGCCGACCGTATAAAAGAAGACCCCCAATACTCCACAAGAAGAGATCTGTTTTGAGTGCCAGAGAGGACGCAGCTCTCCTGGTCTTTCGGCCTGATAGGCCGAGTTGTCGGTGAACCCGAAGCCGTCCTGACATATCTAACTGTAAATTCTAACTCGCTGTACATACTTGCTTTTTGTAGTTGTACTGTTTAAGGTAGCGTAGTAAAGTAATTGAAGCGAAACGCTTGTCTTATTATTGACTACGTTACAGGGGGCTCCCTTACGAACATTTATAAAAATAAGAACTATCCATGGACTATATCCATGGAACTATCCATATTCTATTAGAAGTACTAAGTGCATACACCAAGCGTGTTAGGAAAAGTTGTTAAAAATCAGGATTTAAAAAAAAAAATTGATTTAAATTTTGATTCAAACAACGATTTAAACCAAACAACTCTGCATGCGAGTCCTATATTTGCTATTACAGTGCATGGCTGATAAGATGAAACATTCATAAACACGTTTCACATCAAATTGGAAACGCCTTTCACCTTCTGCTGTACGTCTGATACAACCTGATGGTTTAACATTTTTCCTAAAGCAGAAAGCGAAATTAAAAACTTCCACGTATCTGGTACCCTACTTTAGTGTAATGTTTGACTAGCAGCGCTGGTTAAAGCGAAAATGTTGTGCCCCGTGATTCCCCCACCCCTCTACCAATCAGAGGATTGGCTGCGGGGGCGTTGAACCCAAGAGGGGTGCTGCGAATCGCGGGGAGTCTGTAAGAAAGGGACAGACGGCTAGCGTCTCTAGTAGGAGTCGGGGTCTGGTAAGATGCAATAGGCTTGCCCACCTCGTGCTCAGAGTTTTGGTTGTAATCTTTTGTTAAATTGTCAATAAATGTTTGTGCCGTTTAGACGACTAGTTTTATCTACTTCATTGTCCCTATGCCAGAGAAAGAACCTCGGTGTAGTGTGAATACACCACACCTACCTATTTTCATGTTGAGAAACATCGCTAAATAGATTTTGCATGTTAAAGAGGACAGTTTTGGGGTCCCCTAGCATCAGGGTGCCCTGTGCAAAGTCCCGATTTGCCCATACGATAAAAAGGCCCTGCACCCCCGCCCCCCCCAAAAAAAAGCAATTTTTTTCCAATGGCAAAGCAAAAGAGATTACAAAGGAACGATGAAATAAAAACAGGAGACCGACGTCATTGCCCTATAAGCGTTCTTGCTTCCCAATATCTCGTCATCTCTGTAGATCCGCGAAGAGCCCCACAACGGAGCAGGTCGCCCCTTTCCATTACTTCTCCAGAATCCCATAGTGGGCAAAAAGGCCCGGTTCAAATGCCTAGGCGGTGCAGATGGGCGGCGAGGCAACCGTGTCCCGTAGACAGACGGAAGGCCGCAACTGCATCACGTCTTGGTTTATTAGGTATAAAAGAAGGGCTTACCCTCCTCCAACTTTTTAAAGCTGGCACGCGTCTGAAGATCCCGCAAGAAAGTAGATGTAAATAAATTTTTCAGAAACAGTTTAATCTTCCAATAGGAAGTAGCTGTATTTGGATGTTGTAGAGATCGATATTATGCTTCAATAAATACTGTTGGATCGCAAAATATATTTAGTACTAAAAGAAGTTCTTAATACACTGCTGCAAATTATGCTTAAGTGTAGAGAAAGTTAGTACCCTGAAACATTTTTTTAATATGAATATGTGTGTATTCGTTACAGACAATAGTAAATTACAGATTTTTCATACAGGGTCGCGCGCCTTTAAAAAGTTTAGTTTTGTCTGGTTTGGTTTGGTTTGGAGCTCTAAGGTAAGCTTTTTGCTACACGAGGTCTAATTAGACCAGAACCTAACAGTCTGCAACGATTCCGAACGGTTTCAAACATCCATGCCAACAGTGGCACTCGAACCCACAGGATCTGAACCGAATGCCACCTTGAAAAGTTGGGAACTTTCCGAGAAAATGAAATTAGGTGTAACAGAAATCTCCTCAAAAAAATCTGAATCTTTATGGAAATTGCAGAGATTTTTAATTCTCATTTCGATCAAATCATTTGAATATGGTCAATCAGTTAGTGCGATTAATAAATATTTTGTATTTTTATTATAAAACATGATTTCGGTAAAAGTTTGAGATCTTTTATGTTCAGCTTTCACATATTTCAATCTATTCTCATACAGCGAATACGAGTCAGAAGCTGTCACCTCTTACTTTATGCCTCTACTGGAGTTAGTAATTTGTTACTTGGAAAGCTGCATATCTGTTATGAATAGTTTAAAGAGCAATTTAATAAATATATCTATACTTTGGAAAACTTTAGAGCTTTTGCACGACTTTTTAATCATTTTTAAATCAAAGCATAGCAAGAACTAGGTTTTCTTTAATATTTGGAGCATAAATTAATTTGTATGATCAACATGTACTTAACGAATTAAACAAAAAGTTTACAATTATTTTTTCAAGATCGTAAAAGGGATTTGACATAAACATATTAAGTCTGGATATGGATTTAAATAAATTTTGCATTTATAAAAATATAAAACTATTATGTTCTCTTTACTCTGGAAATAACATTTAAAACTCTAGATATTTTTTTTATAATTTCTCCAGAAGTTGATGAAAAAATGTTGGCAACCCGTAATGTAATTTGCAATCTTGTTTTTCAGAAATAGTGTATATAAAGGATAGTTTCAGCACTGTGAATTATTTAACTTCTTAGATATAACTGAGCCATTTGAATAAGTATTTTTGAAAACCTTTCAACCTGACATCATCTCTGTATGCGTTAGAGTGAACAAACATGGACTTCTTGAACATTCATTTCAGAAAAGAATCAATATCTGGAGAATATTGTCTAATCTTAAGAGCCTAAAAACAATTGTGCAGGATAATTGAACAGTTTTCATAAGAAACAATTGTACACTTTCTAGAGTGAGAAGTTGCTCCTTTACTGGTCACTAACAGATTATATAGTAAAATCCTAGATACCTTTTCGCAATACAGTAAAACCTCGTTTATCCGGACCAACTGGGACAATAGGCAATCCGAACAATCAAAAACCTGGATAATCCGGGTAATATGGGTAATAAACAAAAAATCCTTAACTCATCAGTCTTACCGTTTATTACGAAAAAAAACTATGTTTTGTAACAAAATTACGTAGTATTGTTTACAAGACATTAAAAAACATGAAAGCAACTTTTCTGAGTCAATATCCGTCCAGCCCTGTGACACTCTAGTAAAGCTTTCTTAACAAAAAGCATTTCATTATCATAATTTATTGTACAATCTATGCAGGAACTGTACATTGAATCAAACTAAAAAGCGAATATTTGGCGTACTTTTAGTTACGTTCTTGCTATCATAGTTAAAAATTAGTATCGAATGTGAACATTAAATAAAAAAAGTCTACAAATCTGATCAGGATCAACGAGGGCTGGATAAACGAAGTTTTACTGTATCTGCAAATCTACACCGAGGATTACAAATCGTACCTCTGCTAGAAGAGTGTTACATCTCAAAATAGCCATATTTTCAGGAAGAGCTATTTCTTCTTTAGCTCTTCCTGAAAATATAGCTATTTTGAAATGTAACACTCTTCCAGCAGAGGTCCTCTGCTAGAAGAGTGTTACATTTCCAAATAGCCATATTTTCAGGAAGAGCTAAAGAAGATAATGCAAGTATATCTCCGTCCCGGCGTTAGCCACACGGAATTCAACTGATGCCTGGCCGCCACAACACAATCTCCCCAGACGCCGACCCAAAAGATCGGAGGCTAGGTCACATAGACCCCTCGAGTCCATTAAATAGCTACCAAATTTCAAATTAAGATAAAATTAACAATTTAATAATAAATAATAACTTAAATTCCAGAATCCTGAGCCAGTTCCTGAGCTCCGCTTGAACCTAGTCACTGCTTTATCTCTTTAAACTTCAACAACAAAATTTTAACTACAATTTAGTTAACAATTCATAAGTGAACATTTAACTTCATATAAGTATATACATGCATAAAGGCATCTGCCCTTACATAACAAAATATAAGCATTTATATACTGACATAAAAGCAACTGCTTTTATAAAACATAATTTAAACAATTATAAACACATATACATACATAAATTAATATTTGTAAATCACGTATAGCAAACAAATTCACAATTCGCAATATCTGTATTACTTACATTACTTTTACACATTCAGTTATTTAATATTTCAACAATTTCATACAAATTATTCTATTAAATTCAATCAATTTTCAAGTTAATTACTTTTACAAGCCATATAATTCGATATTTAATAGCATACCATATTAATTCATATATTGTTTTAAAACACAAAGTACAAAAAAAAAACCTCAACGGGAAAAAAAAGGGATGTGGACATCCATCAGAACCCCCACTATATCTTTTATTACTTTTTTACTATAATAGTCAACAAAGAGTTTGTGTTTACTCCAGCTTGTGTAATCTGGGGGAAATCTTTCTCTATAAGCCTGTAGATCGATACATTTTTATCGAGCTAAAGAAGAAATAGCTCTTTCTTAACCTATGGTTATTTTGAGATGTAACACTCTTCTAGCAGAGGTGCGAAATATACGCCAAGATTTCGCCAATTTAGTCCTGTATATCTTTGGTGTTTATTGAAATACTATTTTCACTCTGAATGAGTTTCCTCATTAGAATGATCTGCTCCAAAGGAACTAATACATTCGTATGGACTTTCTAAAGCTTGTGAAAACGGAAGTCTAAAGTTTTTTCTATCCATTATCTACGATTTGAATAATAAATGGCTGTATCCGATGGAAATTTATATCAATTAAGTAAAGCTAACGTAAAATTATGTATTCGCATACAGCGCAAAGTATATGAGAGAGAGATTGTCTTATAACTACGCTGGCTGTAGACGATTCGGCAATAGTGACTAGCGCTTCATTTAGGAAAAATGGATATTCAAGAATTTGTCTTTATATTTAAGAGATTTCAACCGGTACAGTTTTTACATCCGAGTCTCGGGACGTGATAGCAGAGGTTCGATAAGAGAAAAATTTAGCCATTGACACAATAAACCGTTTTAACATTATTTTTCGAAAATGGGGCCATTGTGATGCCTTTTTGGCATCTCTGCATTCACGGTCTTGGGAAAAGGGGTATTTTTGAGGTGTCACCTTCATACACAAACTCTGCGCTCAGATGGCAAAATGTTATAAGAAATTTACGTGTCAGCAATTCTAAAATTCAAGATGTTATGAAAAGTCAACAATTTGTTTTACATGAGCATAAGGTAGTACCAATATTAATTATAGTAGTTAATTATAGTAGTTTGGATATTAATTATAGTAGTTACAGTAAATAGAAAATATCGGCGAACGAGAATCCGGAACGTGAAAAACTCAATTTTTTACGAAGATTTCCTTATAACACTTTGCCATCCGAGTACATAACTATCGCATCGTCTGAGATAAAAGCTTCGGAGTGTTTGTTTATAGAATTTCAACTAGAGATGCGACATCGACAACAAAACATCGATGTTTTCAAACATCGATATTCAATATTAAAACATCGATGCTAATAAAACATCGCCCAAAAACCATAGATGTTTTTAAACATCGATGTTTTAGAACATCCATTTTTTTAAAACTGGTTTATAGTAACCCAACACAGGATAACCCAACACTGTAACACAACACAGGATAGGTTTCATATCAATAAAGTATAAGGCAAAATTATTTAAAAGAATTTTTGAGTTTTGTTCAATAGAGTTTAATATCAAAAAATTAATAAGAAAAACTTATTAACAAATCTTTTATTTTCAAATTAAATAATACAAAAGAAAATTGCATATATTTACACCAATTTGAAGTACTGATGCAAAACCAGGCTATGGAGGGAAAACTGAACAAGTTTATTTTTTCTTTACTGTAAATAACAATTATTGGGGCATATAATTATTATATGCCCTATATTTATTATTTACAGTTTTTAAAAAAAGAAGTTTGTTAACTATGTTGATTGCCAATTGTCTCGTTGCTAGAGTATCGTTCCCCCTATGCATTCGTCCTTCTCAGAATACATTTACTGAGTGAAAATTATGCTACGTGGTAATTTTTTTATTATGGTACTTCATTTAAAAAAACATCGAGACAACGTAAAACATCGAGCACAAAGCATCGATGTTTAAAAAAAAACATCGGCTTCAATAAATCGATGTTTAGAACATCGATGTTTTGAAAACTTCGACATCGATGTCGCATCCCTAATTTCAACTGGCTTCGAATGTTTATTCCACTGGCAGTTTCCAAGAATGTCCTCGTCAGTGGCGCACCCAGGATTTTTTCTTGGGGGGGGGCGGGATGAATGGATAAAAATATTTATAATGCATTGGGGGGGGGCCGAGATGAACGAATAAAAATATTTATAATGCAAAATCTATATTTCTACTTCTTTGGGGGGGGCAGGGCCCCCTGGGCCCCCCCCCCCTGGGTGCGCCACTGGTCCTCGTTATATCATGCATCGTACTTAACACTTCGTGTAAACTTACTTAGAAATAAAAACATAAACCTAGCGATAACTAGTAAAAATTGAAAGACCTTATAAATAAACTACTATAAAGAGCAATAAAGTACGCAATTTGAATTTTTTAATTTCTAGGACAGACTTTTTCTTCAAGAGTCAATAAGCAACAACTAGCCCGTTGCAGATAGTTCTACGTAGCCATAATTTGTTGTACTCTTTTGGCTTTGTAACTTTGGCAGAACACCATTTAAATTAGAGTTTACTCCTTTCTCTTGATTTTTTGGACTCACCTTTGCTTTCTGCGGTTAGGAAAATAAATTACCACATTTTAGGTAGCCCCCCCCCCCTCCCCCAAAAAAAACTTCCAAAATAAGTTAATAGAAAGATAAAAGATAAAGCTAACCTTTGACTCATTCTGGTGTAACTACTTAGCATCCTACACGAATTACGAGAGTGGCAAAAATGTACATTGTCGAGAAAGCAGTTTCGCAGTACAAACAACACCCGCGGTAAATGAATTTAAGGGGACTCTGTACCAAATTTCTTTTCTTAAATAAAGCCTATATTAAAATTATGAAATCATATTTAAGTAAGTCTGAATGATACAAAATAAAATATTTCAAATTGTTATTTTATAATTTTTTATAAAAATTTGAATTTTTTTAAAAATTCAATAACTTTCAAATTCCTACTTCTTTTTTAATTTTGATATTTGGAACTAGATTTTTTTACCATTTGTTCATCAAACCTAACTACACAAAACTTCTGAGCAGATTTTAAATAAAATAAGTAGATCTGGGTAAAAAAAATAAAATGTGGATGCCTATGGAAAAAAACGATAGAAAATAGTACTTTTTTAGATTCATAAATTTTTTTAAAAAGTTTTTTCATAGATGTCAAAAAACAGATCAGATGCTTTGATACAGTGAGTATCAAGATTAATGAAAAAAAAATTAGACCAATTGCATTAGAATTGTAGAAGCCTTAGCATTTCGAAGATGGGGAGAATTTGAAAAATCACAAACTGAGAAAAAGGAGTTTAAAGATTTCATTTATAGAAAAACCATATTAAATATCTTACTTCATGAAAACTTTTTTGCCAACAATAATAGGATATATTATTAGTTTTCACAACAAAAAATAAAAGCTAGAAACCGTAATTAAAAAAATTGAGAGGAATATATAAGGTGTTATCCACTCGTTTAATGCAGTAAAATTATCTTGAAATAGACAAATGCTGTAAATGTACAAAAATTAAGGCATACTACATACTACTTACTTGTTATATATTTATAATAAGATGCACTACTGTCATAAATCCTAATTAATTATAAATAAACTATTAATAGCTTAATATATGAATTGTAAAACCACCAAATTTTAATATTTCAATTTCTAAATTTAATGAACAAGGGTCAATTACTTTCCAATAGATTTAAAAGTAGACAGCATTATAAGTAATTCCTTCTCTCTTCTTTTCTACAATTTCTCTTTTAGCTTTTCCATTTTTTACATTTTTTCTTGCATATTGATATTTAGATGTAGCTGGTCTTTCTCGAAATGATTGTTTTCGCATATCTAACATTTTTGCAAGTCTTTCTGTATGGCACCCTGACTTTATTCCAAGTATTTTATGAATTCCTTTTAATGTAAAACTCACACCTTTGTTATATTCGCAAATTGCTTCTCTAACAGAACGATCTACACGTTTTTTATACACAAATATGTTTTTGGTACACCTAGACCAAATCATAGTATGCAAACTTTCGTTTGCATTTTGCGTTTTGCAACTAATGCACTTATCTAAAAGTTCATTTGATGCTAGTCGTTGGTAAATAGGAAGTATCTTTGGTAAAAATTCTTTAGTTGGTGTTCCAACATTTAACTTATGATTTCCTGGTTTTACACCTTTCGAAACTGCAGACTGGTAGAAACACCATGAATCAGGCCCACTTGGGCATTTGTGGTGCTGTGGCTTTTGGTCAGTTGAAATACTGTGGAACAATGTAGCATATATTGCAGTTTTCATATTACAGTGGACGCTCGTTAATTCGAACTCGAAGGTTCTTAGAAAAAAGTTCGAATTATCCGAAGTTCGAATTATCCGATGTTAAGAGAAAATATATAACTTTAAATGTGTATAAACTGAAGAAGAAACTCTCCTAGTATGTATAACCCCAGAAAATATATTATACTATGTTATCTAAAGTTAAAAAAATATTAAAAGGCAATACAGACTTACATTAATCATAAAATGAAGCAGAAGATATGCAGTATAAAGTAAACTTTTATTAAAAATATGAATTACACTTTGGGGAAAAACTGTAAAATGGACGTTTAGTTCTGTTTATGATGCCTACATTGTTCAGCCAGCCTCTCGATTTGAAGTAAACATTTCAATTCATTTTCAGAGGAAGGTTCCATCTAAATAAATGCTTTCAGAGTTTTAATAGAGTCCATTATGGCTTTGACCATTATGGCCGCATTAGAAATATCTTCCGGCAGGTAAGTAGAGAAAAGCCTTGGTAGTTTCCTACCGAAATTAGTGCATACGTTTTCGATTACATCAGAGCTTTGGCCACATACAGTTTGATAAGAAATATTGTGCCTTGACTTAAATCGAGAAAGCTATCCATCACTGCATTTAAAATCTTCAATACCCATTCGAATTGCCTATTCATCAGCCTTCGTCAGCACTAGGGGTCCATTTATCGGAAAATTTCGAGATCTAACATCCTGGAACCATAGCAGTAGAGCTTTTTCTAGAACTTCTTGGGACGCATTTCCCATGCGTTTCCTAACCTCTAGCAAATTTTTATTTTTCCCATGAATCTAAAATTAACTCCTTGTTTTTCAAATTAGTTGACATGGCATTTTTTTAAATTCCATAATCAGCTGCTAACTTTGTTTTACATTCGCCATTCTCTACCTTCTTTAAAATTTCTACCTTTGTCTTCAAAGTTATGGTTTTGTACTTTCCACGTGTAGACATCCTGAATTTTTACACGTTTACACCACACAACGAGGAAGAAAAACTAGACCACACTAACTTGTCTGCAGGAAAATTGCTTTTTCGGTTTAGCACTAATAAGAAGGACAATAGCTACTAACGTTTAGCGGACATGCAATAGTCTAGAAATGCAGGCATAGGCCTCTTTACACAGAAAAGAAATTTTGACACACAAAATAATAAATACAGTGTGTATTTTCTCTATTAAACGAGGAAAAAGAATTTTTTTTTTTGTCAAATTTTTAGTTCGAATTAACCGAAGTGATAAAAATTTAGTTCGAATTAATGAGATTTTTTAACATTAACTCCAATACAAGTTTTTTGGGGCCTTTGGATTAGTTCGAATTAACCGAAAGTTCGAATTAACCGAGTTCGAATTAACGAGCGTCCACTGTATTTACATTACCCTTGTTCTGTAAAATTGCTCTTTGATAGTATTTTGTGAACTTTTTTATTGTCGTTTCCTTAATACTACCATGCCCTTTTCCTCCTAAATTGACACCACGAATACGCCAATCTTTAACAGCATTTCGCAAAGCTGTCCCTAATCTCTTACGTGATTTACACATTCTTCCTTTTTAATTTTTACAGAAGGGCCATAAATTTTATTTTCACAGGTGATTAAATGATTTAGCATCTCCATCTGATAAAATGGTAGTGTAGCGTAAACCATAATTTTTAGGGAAAACCACATTTAAACGGAAAATGAAAGATATGGGTTACGAAAATTAACCAAAACTCGTTAAATATTTATCAGAATGACACGAAATTTGGGTGAAATGTTCTAGACATGTGAAGGAAGAATTTAGAATAAAAATATGAAATTCGTCAATTTGGTCATTTTTCGACAAAATGAGATTACCGAGTTCCCTTAAATTGTGAAAGCAGATGATTACTTTGAAGCAGAGCCTTCTTTTCATATAACTCACAGCACAGATCGCGTTAGCGCTATTTATAATTTACAAATTTTTTGGTCTGACAGGTTGAATTTATTAATGTTATCAGCCGAAGGACCTAAACAATAGTGTTTTCTCTCTTTCAGAGAAACTGGCAAATACAAACTACTCACCGCCAGTTTTTGGCTATAGTGGAGATCCCCTAAACAGGCCTGGAATCCAACTGAGCGGTTTTGGGACAAAGTACAAAGGGACAGCTAATAACACACCAGAAATAGATTCTAGACTTCATTAGACTATAAACTAAAAAGAAATTACCTCTTAATGGTTTTTGAGAATTTTATTAATATGAAGTATGATTATGGAGTTCCTTATAAACATTCACAACATTTTTTTCATATATTTTACATATTTTGATTATTTCAATATCTAATCTCATCTTCAATGTTTATAAGTCTATGTAGGATGCAACACCATCGCCTGACTCTCCACTCTTTATACGTGTTCTCGAAGAATTTGGTTTTAATTTGCTTTCGCTGTTTCCTCCAGTGTCAGCTTTTCGAGTCGTTTCGTAATTCCTAATAATTCGAGGAATGTAATTTCTAATCCCATTTCGACTGCTGTTTTCACACTGTCAAGCGCCATACTGCCTCTCAGGTAATCTGTGACACACTCTACCAGAGTTGGAATCTTCCACTTTTGTGCCAACTGGAGAACTTGAATCATAGTATTTGTATCCAATATATCTAATTGTCCAGTATAGATATACTGAAGTACGTACCACACAATTCCAGGATATGCATCCACCTCTATCTGTCCAGTCTCTTGTTGCTTTTTGAAGTATTCTGAAAAGTACGCCGATCGAACTGCTAGAATGCCTTTATGAGCTGGAAACACTCTTTTACGAGTTTTAATTTTAAAGTCAGAAGAGTGCGAGGTATAGATATCCGAGAAAATATGTGTGCAGGCTTGAGCGACCGACTTCTTCTCACTTCCAGTCCAGATCTGGAGAAGTTTTTCTCGGGGTTGTGATACGAGGTGGTACAGGATGAATAAAGGAATTCCTTGAAGAGCATTTCTAGATTTTATATCTTGGGTAGGAATTTTTAAAACAAACTTTTCCTTTGTTTCTTCTACGGCACGTAAAAATTCAGTTTTCAGATGATAACGGCTATGACAGGCTTCGTGCTCAGTGGAATTTCCAAGTGAAATATTGATGTATATCTGAACGCGGCCATTTTCCACCAAGCTGCCTCTCACTACCACATACAGGACAAGAGCTTTATCCGTCTTCTCTAATCCAAACGTGCATGAATAGTGAACTTTTTCGACGAAATTTTCGTACGTTCCCCCAATTTGCAGTTCATCGTAACTTCCCACAGACCAAGTATATCTCAGAGTCTTTGTACATCTTTGAATGGACATCTGATCTTTTACCACATCACTGTTTTGCAAATGCATTTTTATCACGTTCTTATTTGTTCCATCTGCCTCTATAAAAGGTGATTGTTCCGACTCCATAGTTAAACACCTGGGAATAGAAAAAGGGAAAACTAAAGTTTAAAAAATAGGAACTTCGTGTAATTTACAGTGTCTGATATTTGGAAGAAATATACCTCACTGTAAAACCAGCGATTCTCGATCTGGGAGGCAACCCCCTTCCCCCGGGGAAGCATGAGTGATATTCAGGGGGGGAAGGATGGATGGATGGATGGCAGTAAAAAATATGTGCAGAACGTATTTTACTGGCATTAGTTACGATTATTATAACCTTTTGCGGGGAGGATCTGAAGATCATCTAAAGGACAGACTAGGCATAAGGTTGAGAATCATTGCTGTAAACCGTGGCCCAACGAAAAATTCTTAAACTGCATATAAAAATCGAAAAATATCATGTTAGCAAAAATATTAGCACACTTAGAAAAAAATGTGAAAATAACAAAGCTCCATTTTTAACAATATCCGACTACTTTACATGCCGCCCTTTTCGGCTAGCTCTTGGCTGTTCAATTTCTGTTAATTTATCTCCCAGAATGTATAAACTCGTATATCATTTAGGTCACCCCACGAAAAATTTGCACTTCAGTCGCTCGAGCAGTATCTACAGATTTCAACACATTTGTAAAGAAAAACTTTCAGTTCTGTTCTATTCCTCCAGGCTTCCAAGGTACTGCCCCATACGGAATATTTGGTTGAAGATAATCCCCAAAAAATATTCAGCGCATTTTATAATAGAATATTTTTTTTAAGAAGTCTTTGAATGCTTGGAAAAATATTCTCACAGAAATTAACACTTGAAGTATACAGAGGCTGTTCACACATTTTTTAGACGATGTATATTGTATTCACAAAACTAAATTACATAAAATTCTTGTGTTTTAAATGTTCTATTTGACATCCCTTATTCTGAACTATCTTTCGACACCGCAATTTCCAGGATAATAATGCCTTTTGAAGTGTCAGAAGAGGTATTCTATCCCATTCCTCCTGAACAGCTTTCCAGAGTCCTGTAAGGGTTTTGGGACGACGTTTGGATAATGCAGATTTTAAAAGTCCGAAAGCACAAAAATCCATAGGTGATACATCGGGAGATTTAGTAGGGATATCAGTGAAGGGTATGGCCTTGATACCAGTTTTTTGTTCCATTTCTTTTAGGAAATTACAGTGGATTTTGATGTGTGACTGCTAGCTTTGTTCTGGTGGAGTCTCACAGATTGATGGCACTGTGGGTAAAGTGATGGTATTTCATTCAGAAAAATTGGCGATAAAATATGTTCCTGATAGTATTTGGAGTTAATCTTGACATTTTTTTCCACTCTCTTTATTTTTAACTTGCCATTATAAGAAAAAAACCAGCAACAATCATGAATCCCTTAGAAAAACTTTCTTTCGATTCTTTAAACCATGTACTTAAATTTTTTTCTCCCCTTTTATGATAATAAATGGCTCTTTTTTTGTTGCAATCATTTAAATACACCCATGATTCATCTATTGTGACAATTGTTTTCCATTTTTCTTTGGATAAGTGTTTCTCATATAGAATTCTGCAGCGTGTCCTGCGTTCAGCGATATGATTTGGAAGAAGACGATGCACATTGCGTTTTTTCGCTTTCTTAAGATTTAAATCAACGTTTATCATTTTGTTTACAGTGGACACCGAGCATTTTAATGATTTTGCAACTGTCCTTTGACTAGGGGGATTTTCTTTTAACATTAAACAACGTACCTTTGCAATAGTCGAAGATATCCGTTTTTTCCTTGGATACTTGTTTAGAAATTTTGTCCCACTTGAGGCTCCAATTTGACGTTTTTTTCCTTTCTTGTTGACGATATTACCTATCGACGCTTTAGATATCACAAAACCATGACTCTCACATCGTTTTTGGATAACGGAGTACGCATATTTCTCTTCAGAAAGAGCATAAATGTAGCCTTCGAACCACTGCTTTGTTAAAAACGCCATTTTGAATAAAAGCAAAACTTTAAAGCCGCAGACGATAATTTTGACTTTTAAAAACATAGTACAATTGCAATTATTTCTTTTGCAGCAAACGATTTTTTATTACCGCTTACCAAAATCGTCTAAAAATGTGCGAACAGCCTCTGTATTTAAATTTCAGATAACAAAGAAATATTAAAGCCTTTTAGTGAATTCTAAAGCGAAGTTAGTAAGATTATGGCTTCGTACTTCTACTTACTCGGCCAATAGTAACTGTATCGATGTGATGGATTTTAGATCCTTCTCGTGTAGTAGTTTGTTTCTTGGTTCCGCCGTATTCTTTGCTTTTATATAATAAAAAGCTTTTAGTAATAACTTTTTACTTTTATAAATAAAAAACTTTTAGTATTTCAAAAATTTGTTTAGCTAAAATACCCAGTTTTGCATTGTAATAAATGACTGTACTTCTGGTGACTACTTAACTGTAATAAATAGAAAACCTTTCATCATTCAAGTAATCGACTATACTAATATATATATATATATATATATATATATATATATATATATATATATATATATATATATATATATATATATATATATATATATATATATATATATATATATATAATGTTTATACTATATAATAAGTTACTTTTTTAGAAGCCAATCAAGTACTTCTATACTTTAATGTAAATAGTTTCTATGATGCAATTCAAACGCAGATGCAAGTACTTGATGATAATGGCAAATTGCTTTGTGTCGTTTCATCAGAAAAGAAGTAAAATGGATAAGTCAGTGACAGTCTAACTGCTGCAGAAGTAAGTACATGTGAATTATTAAACAATGATCTCAATTTTTTTCCTGTAGTAATAAAATAATTTACATTCATAATACATTTCCCAAATAATAAATATTAACGCCCCAAAATGACAATTATTTTGGGGGGGGGCATCGAATAATAAGTAACTTTTTTCAGAAGTCAATCAAGTTAAGTCCATACTCTAATGTGAATCTTTGCAATAATGCAATCCAAACTCAGAAGATGTAAACGGTAAACGGTTTAGTGTTGTTTCATCACAAGAAAGTAAAATAGATTAGTCAGTTACAGTCTAAATGCCGCAGAAATAACTACTTGCGAATTATTACAATTTTTTCTGTATTAAAAAAATTTGAAGACTGAATTGGATGTCATTACTTTTTTACACTTGCCAAATCGGTTAAGTCCCTCAGTCACGCAAAAATTGTAATAATAACGACAATTGTAAAACAAATTGCAATAATAATTACTCAGAGGATATGCTATCTTATATGTCGTCAGATAAAACCTGTATCTACAATAAGACTTCTACAATGTTTATTTGAACTTATATTTTCAGAGGAATTTTAAGAAACAATGTATATTATTTTATCACTTTTTGTTTTATGGACTTGCAAAGTTACTGATTCATATGGTAGTGGCAAGACAAAGCGAAATCGGGTGTAACTTCAACACACAGAGAGATATATTTATATCATTTTACAAGACTGTAAAAAGCGGCGGAATGCACTCTGAATCGGTGGTATGGGGCGAGTCCGACCTTCGAAAACTTCTAGAACATTCATAGATGTTAAAACACTACGCTAGGGAGTTTGAATTTGTGGAATAATTGCATATGGGGAATGAAATAAACTATTATTTCTAAGAATACAGGCAAGGAGTCCTACGTTATGAACCTTTTTGAAGCGGACATTCAAGAGGGGAGTTGTATCAATTCAAAGGAGTATCTATAGTACAGGGAAAATATAGTAGATATAAAAAGAGTTTGAATTTTTGACGTAAACATATATACACACAACATTAAAATCTACGTTTAAAGAAGAAATTTAGCTACAGATATCGATACTCTCATTATCCTTCTGCATACAGAATATAAGATTGTAATATGAAAGATGTTTTATTTTGAAATAAGTTTTTATGGCTGCAATTTGATCAATAAAATTGTATGTATCCTTAGATTATAGAATTCTAGAACTAAAATTTAACGCAACATTTGATTATAGAAATTCAAATTTAAAATTATAGGTAAACATAGATTTTAACAATTTAAAAAAATTTAAAGGTAATTTTTAATTGTAGCAACCCTTTTACTCGTAAATGTTGATACAAATCTTGCATACAAATATTCATAGAAGAATCTTAAATCAAAATGAAGAAAATTAGAACAAAAATGATCACCTGAAAGGTATTTATATTTAAAGCAGGACAAAATGACTTTTTTATCGCAACCTTCGGCTCGAATTTAAAATTCACAGATTCACCAGTAGCGATAGAATTACTTAAATAAGGTCTACGATTTCAAACCACTCTCCTTATCTGTAATTTTAATCACAAATATTAGGAGCTGAAAATACGTTCTTTGAGTCAAGTAGTGAGTAGGGCGTCTGGTGTGCACCTTCGCAATGAGTGAGAGACAAAATAAGGTTCAGGTGACAAGTTACGGTCACGGTTATCCAATGCTGTAACTATGAAAACATATAAAAGGCATGGGCAGAACTGTAAACAAACAGCATGTGCAGATTGTGTGCGCATACTTGGAAGTGGCAAATGAGATGGGTAGTTAAAATTAGACTTTTACATGAAATTCTGGCTCTCTGACTGGCTTTTCAAATTGACGTCGAGCAGATAATCAAAATGATTATTTACTTTCCTTAGGTTTTAAGTTCAAAGCGTCAAACTATACTGTTGTTAGATCAACCAGCGAGTAAGTACAGATTTAATGCTCTTTCCGTAATGAATATTCAGCATCCAGGAGGTATCAAGTAAGGGCCTGTTCACATAGGAGTCCGTTGCGTTGCGTTAAGGAAAAGATGACGTTGAGACGAAAATAAACCAATCATATGCCTCCAAACGATTAGCAAGGAAATTTTTAACGCCTATGATTGGTTTATTTTCGTCTCAACGTCATCTTTTCCTTAACGCAACTGCAACGGACTCCTATGTGAACAGGCCCAAAAGGAAGAAAAAGTCAGGAATGTTACATTAAATAGCACTGTCCGGTGTCGTGTTAGGGCCTGTTCACATAGGAGTCCGTTGCGTTGCGTTAAGGGAAAGATGACGTTGAGACGAAAATAAACCAATCATAGGCGTTAAAAAGTTTAGCAATGAAATTTTTAACACCTATGATTGGTTTATTTTCGTCTCAACGTCATCTTTCCCTTAACGCAACGCAACGGACTCCTATGTGAACAGGCCCTTAGTGTGCAAGCAATTTTTGTTGAACCACAGAATCAAGTAGATCGTATTTTTGTCCCACCGTGACTCTGTTGCCCATGCTTTATGATCAGTTTTATCCTAATGCTAAGCCCACTGTGGGATCAATGAAAATGAGATGGTAGACGCTACAGTTAAACAAGCGACATAACTGAATGAAATCACAGGAATTTATAAATTAACTAAAGAGCAGATTAAAAATAAAATTAAGAATTATTACATAAATACAGTACATGGCAAGAAAATTGGAAGAAAAGCAGTTTAAGAGGGAAAGTATTTGGCGTATTCCCTAAAGTTTCTACAAAAAGACTGTCAGCAGATTTCCTTGTTAATCAAGCAATAACTGAACATGGATGTATAGGGGTCTATCAAAACAGATTTTTTGCTAAAACGGAATTTTATGAGTGTGGCAACATACAAACTATAAATCACTGTATATACAATTGCAGCAAATAGGCTGAAGCATGAAAATAATTACCTTTGGGATTTGGCGATTGGGCCCCTAGTAAATTATTTATGGATTATTATTGTAGAAGGTATATCAAGAATATTATGCATGAACTTATGAATATACTCTTCCCCCTACAAGGGGAAAGTGGATAGCCCCTCAGATTGAAAAAAAAAGACACGTAAAGAATTGTAAAAAGAAAAACTCCGGGACCCGGCTGGGCTGGATTGCCGTCAGGATGATTAGTTTTTATTATTGAAGGGCCGTATAACCTTCGAGTGTGGATGGCTGTGATATTTCTTATTTTCTTATCCTAATGCTAAATACGATTTCGTTTAATTTTTGTTGAACTGAAGATTTTGCAAAATTTTCTTTTCCATCAAATAAATAATTCTTTAATTAATGATGTAAATGTCTCGAAAAGTAAAGTCCTCTTAAAAAGAAAAAAAAATTAAGAAGATTAGTGGATATCAAGGAAGAATTCGTTGATTTCTGTTTCAAGTGCATTTTCAATTTATAGTTTTATACAGGGATTTTACTCTCTAGAAATCTTTGAAATTCAGAATTCTTCAGTACCAATGAAACCCAGAAGGACGGAGCGACAAGAGACACCTTAAGCAGTTCTTTCAATAAATCACGGTGACAGTATAGGTGCAGGAAAAACACTTTGCCCAGTTCGCTATAATCTGCCTCCTGCAGTCTTATTGATTAATTCACTCAAAGTCAAGAAAATGCGAATGAAACTAACACACTATTTAATAAGATATTCAAGTCATTAATTACAAATAATAAAATTTTATAATTTGAAGTAATGTTCCGATGACAGATCTGCCTGTCTGCCACGCGTTTTCTCTCGCCCTTTTTCCTCCGAAAACGTACAAAGGAATGATCTTAAAAGCATGTTGCCAATGACCGTTTGATAGTTTTCAAACTTTACTGTGTATAACAGTTTGAAGTGGTATACGTCATTTCTTAACATTCTCAGTACGACAAGAAATGGGGTTAATCCTCATTGTAATGATCCAATGACAATGAAGAGTCATTGTTATTGGACTTGTTGGATTCAGTGATCTCCTAAGGGTAAAGAAGTGGGACTGGTATACGAATAAAAATTCCCTTGGCAGTGCGTACTGGACAAGATCGGATGTTGTTGTCACTGCCGCGGGAGACTGCATCTACAACTCCTAATTTCTAGAACAAATTTCATTTGGTGTAGTTTTCTTCAAACCAAACCAACGTCCCCAACTTGGATCACTTTCTGCTCCTCTGGCGTTTTAAATAATGTGCAGTTCGCAATTTCATTAAATACTGTTCTCCAGGTTTTCTTTTCTCCAGGGTTGGTTAACTAAATGTTGTTTATATTTGATTATTTTTGTCAATTCCGTTTTGCTTGATGAGTATATTGTTTTTTGAGGATGCTATGGGGACACTATAATGAATCCTTTTCTGATTAAGAAATGTGAAGTTGTTGATGGTTCTGGTTCATTGAAATCACTGAAGGTGTAAGTTAATGGTCTAGAATTAAGAATAGATTCTACTTATGATAGAATTCTCATCATTTCTCCGAAATGAAGACAAGCTTTCCCTAAAACCATCATTAAGCAAGTTTTAACTCATTTTACAATTCTTTCATAGAATTCACCCCACCATGCTGCACCCCCAACTGTATACTTCCAATGAATTCCTTCTTTAGCAACATATTCTTGAACTTCCCGATAGCGTAATACTTTGATTATATTTATTACTTCTTTTTCTGTACATTTGAAAGCTTTTGCGTTATTCGAATAGATAGTGTTACAAACACCACGTCTAGCAACAAATCGTCTAAAGGCTAATAAAAAGTTTTCACTAATTTCGCTTCTAAAAAGTGATCATTTTATTGTATCGCTCTTTCCCAACTCTCTATTTCTTTACATAGAAATTTCATTAGTTCTTTCACGTTCGAGTTTTCATCAACTCTTCTGTTGCGACTAAAATCGAACGCAATATCTCCTGGTTTAAATTTTAATAATATCGGACAAAGCACACTAGTGTCCGAAATTACATCCATAGATTCAAAGCTTCTAATCACCTGTATGTGCTCCCACAAAGGTGACCATACTCATGCAGGAAATCAAGGATAAAGTCTGCAGGATTTCCTTGAGAATTTCCTCAACTGAACCCTTGCGCACTTACGTGCAACACACGCGCACACACGTCACGTGTTTTCCAATCGGGATTTCGGAGACTGTAGAGACCGCCACCGGTCTCAAAGCTTCCCCACACACGACGGGGAAATCCTCAAGGTTGGACTGCGCAGTATTTCCTCTAAGTGTTTCGATACCTTTATAAAGGAGACTACAAATTCGTGGTGGGGATGGGCGAATGTCGTAACAGACAAAGTGCCGCGGAAGGCACTTTGTCTATTACGGCACTTTGAATCATATTCTAGAAATCTAGTCTAAGTTAAATCTGGTGTATCCAGCGAATTCTAGTGCAAATCAGGAATCAGGAAACAGCAGTTTCAGGATTTACACTAGAATTCAATGTATCGCTATCAACATTATCACCTATTTATTTTACAGCTTTCGTAGCTCTACACTTCCAAGAAACTTATTTTTTCCTGATAATATTCTGAAGTTCCGATTTCTAAATCAAGCTCTTCCTCCCTTGAAAGTTTTTCAAAGACATAATCTAGCTCAGAAACGAATTAAATCTCGATTTAGCAATGCTCGAGGAGCAATTAGCAATTAGACAAAGGAAATTGAAATGGTAAGTTCTTTATCATGCATAAAATACCTCCCAACTTCAGTTTTCTTTAAAAAAAGATAAATTTTTATCGCTATATTCAGATAAATTCAAATACCAATAAATAAAATTATCAATTTAGATAAATTCAAATATTAAAAAACTCATTTTTCTAAGTATATTTGAAGATATCAGTGTTAAGTAATATAAAGAAAAGGTTTTGTAGTTAGAAGAAAAATCTAAAGTTTTATTTTCTATTTTCCTCTATTATTTCAGCCACATCTGGTGATACGGATGAATATATAATGTGTACCTTTTGATTCATTATATCAAAATTATTCCACGTTGATTTTTAAATCAAAATATTAGGTATTATTAAGGTGTGCTTTAGTAATTGTACGATTTATCCAAAAAACTGCATCAAAACTTTTAAAATTCTAAATGTAGTCGATCAAAAAGAAAAAAGTGATCCAGTGTAATTAATCTTTATTTAATATAATAAATAATCAATGTTGAAAAGCCTCTTCCATCTTCCTAGGTTCATGTAAACTAGTGTCTCCATCTAGGTAAATCAAAACTAAAAACACCACGATGAAACTTAATGCAAGATTTGATGCGAAAAGCTTACCTGATTTGTTTTTTAATAAAAAAATTCTATTCTTAAATAGACAAAAAAATATTTTTCTTTTCTTGCTAATGCAGCAGACGATTGGACATTATCTTAAAAAATATTAAAATACAGTAAAAGATATGTTCCTCAAACTGTACTATATTCTTTAGTAGGCCCTATTAGATTTAATTTGAATATTTTCTTCTCCATTATTTTGTCTATAAAATATCCCTTACGATTTTTTTATAAATGTATTTTTTTACATCAATTGTATACATTGATCGTCGTATTTATTATATATATATATATATATATATATATGTGTGTGTGTGTGTGTGTATATATATATACAGTCGAACCTCCATATATCGAAGTAGCAAAATGCCGGAAAAAAATTCGATATATAGAAATTTCGATATATAGAATTCATCTCAGTTTTATCATAATTCTCCTAAAACATTAAAATTCAGCTAATTTTCGTATAAGAAACTCCATTTCCAATTTATATGCGAATCACATTAAATGAAAGTTAACAACTAAAAAAGAAATTAATGTGAAAGATTTATTGCGTAATATATACCTTTTAAAAAAACAATAATCCAGTTTGTGGTTACAGTGATCACAGTTACATTCTTTATAAAAAAACTACGAATGTCTTACTGAACAGCCAGTTTTGCGGAAAGTTCATCAAAGAAATGCTCTCATTTATTCAGTCCATTAAAAACTTCATCAGGGATGTTTTCCACGAATTGAAGTCCACGAAGTATTGTTTCAAACTCCAAAAATTGGGAGATTTTATTCTAAAGTGGAATAAAATCTCCCAATATGTTGTGAAAAAAATTTCGATATATAGAGATTTTTTTCGATATATAGAAACAGTTTTTCTATGTAATGAACATGGAGATTTGCTAAGAGTTCGATATATAGAAAATTTCTATATAGGGAAGTTCGATATATGGAGGTTCAACTGTATATATATATTGCATTAATTGCATACATTGACTGTTGTATTTAATTTGAATGTACTCCGTAGCGAAGTGCGGGTTTTCGGCTAGTATATGTATATATTTTTTAAAATATTCATTTCAAATAAAAAACCGTCGATAAGTTTTATTTACCCTAATTTCCGTTTTTATTACTTTTTCATTAATTTTCAAAATATATTTTTTTTAATGTGGGGGGGGGGAGAGGGATGTTCCCTGTTACTCAAGTTTTTCAATTAAAATTACTTCTCAAGAACCTTTCATAAAACTTGCTTGCCTTATTTTAAACTACATAATCACTTTTAAGTAGGGGAGCATGTGTAGTCCCGTGGCGAAGTTAACGAAGGGAAAATGGGTGGATATTTTTTATCATCAAAGACTACCTGTAGATAGGTGCAAAAATTTCTATGGTGTCATTCCTTGGTGTGAGTAATGAAGTCATCAAGATGGCCGCTATGAGATTCAAAATACCCACTTCGTTTCGTTTATTTATATGGTTCTATTTCTTATTTACCCTGCAATCCTCTAACGGTCCAGGCACACTATAAAGTAAGAGGCATAAACATAAATAATTCCTTTTTCATTCTACGTAGAAGTAGACTAACATAGACCGACTTGGGGCTTCAAATAATAACACAACAGTACCGCAACTTCCGGTACTAAGAAACTGAACTTTAAAGTCATAATGAACCCTTTCAGGCAGAATATACATTCACTAACAATACCCGTAACCATTGGGCTCTGAAATAACTATTGAAATCGTGCAGCCACCTAGGCTAAATACTAATACGTGCTCTATCAGTTAACTACCGCATCACCTTCAATCTAACTTTTCTCGCCTCTCCGTATCCCTACTAATAGCGTAACGTACTACCGTACAAATCTCCACTCCCTTCTTGGGCTCTTGCCAACTCAGCGTGTGTCACTTAAAAAGACCAGATACCTGCTCTGAACTCACTTCGACTGGCCTGCACTGCGCAGCTACCAGAAATTTGCATCTGAGCAACACGCGAACCCTACATATTTATTGGCCTGTTTTCTTTTTTGATTCCTTATATAAAGATAAATAAAATACCTAGAGGACGGGGTTTCATACTATTTAATTTGAATTAAATGGTATTTGGGATACTTTTATATTTCGGGAACTAGGGTGGAACAACCAACAATTTTGTATCATTTTTGTTGTACCGTAACGATGCCGTTAATGAATAAATTCAAGATAGGAGCAAACATCAGGTTCCCTTCTCTTAGACTTGTTTTCTGACTCTCAACGCATATATATACATGTACAAAAATTTCAGTCTGAGCAAAACTTCTCTCCCATAGAGAAAGAAAGAAACCAACGGCCCACTGTTCAATAATTCACAACCGTCCCTCTGTAGCCTAAACATCCGTTCTCTTGGCGCATGCGTCGAGAGATGGTTAATTTGTATCAGTAAGTTTGTTGTTCATCAATCGATGATCAGTAACCAATACTGTGATCCGCAGTTGATCATATCATCCAATATAAGACATGGAGGATGGGACGAAATGCCGTGTGATCAAAACTCAATTCTCAAATTGACCAGATGCTCCTGCGCGAAGGTCAGATGTAATCTTTCATGTAAATGTTCTACAGACAGTGGACAGTGTACCAATATGTGTGAGTGTGGAGGCAGGAAGGAACTGTATGATGAAAATATTGCACCAGAAGTGTCAGATGAAAATGATGATGGCATGGACGAAAGCAACAATGGCTACATCTCGATGCCAAATTAATGATGCTGATTTTTTAATTTATTACTCAGTTTGTAGTAGACCTTTATAACCAGTTTCAAATACAATGAAATGATTTTTAAAGGAAATGTAATATTGGCTTTATCTATTTAAATATGTATAATTATTGAGATGCAGAACAAGACCGATACAAATATCTCAAATACTGTTTAATTCAGAGTAAATACTCTATGGACTTTTTTCTAGAGATCTGTCTCTAATATGGGCTATTTAAAAAGAAAATCGACTTAAGTTAACTTTTCATCTCAGAGTATTTCAAAAGGATGTATTCAGTTTGAATGATATTAGAAGTTAATAAGCGGTGAACAGTTTTTATTACGCATTTTATATTATTAACCCGTGAAGTTTCAAACTAAACAGTCAGTTTGACCCCAGAAATTAATCCGACAATCCCCATCTCTATTCGGTTTTTCGGTAGAGCTTATCTGGAGTAATTTCATCAATTGAAACAGGAATTCTGGCACGCAGTTCAACCAATTTGCGGTAATTCAATTTGGTTACCTCTGCAACTGACTTTAGCAAATGATAACAGATCAGCCTACCACAAAATATTTATGCTATGCATGGATCG